>CM033745.1:29971421-30589317 GCA_019671005.1 Hibiscus mutabilis
GTATGGTATGGTATTCGATGTTTGGGTGATTCTGAATACCATGTGGGGTACTTGATGTCTTTATGGTCCCGAATACATGTAAGACTTTCTCGTTGTCTTGGTGGTTCTAGGCTAAACATGTTTGACTACCACAATTCATGGTTACAACTTTGTGTGCTTTTGCCAGATGATTTGATGGGATCTCGAGTATGGTTGGGCCTTGTGTGCCATGTATTATGACATGCATGTTTTTAACATTTGTTTAGGCGACTAGTGGTAGCGCCATGTGATGATTATCTTGCCTTATTGCTCGTACTAATTTGCATTCTTATGTTTATGGTTAGCATGAAGTATAATAGAGTACATGTGTACCACTGAGCTTTGTAAGCTCAACGCTCAAAATTGTTGTTTCCGTGCATAGGTTGGTCGTTGGATCGTGGGATCGATGAGTACTATTGGTACGAGATTCTACCATACAATGATCTCTAGAGTAAAATGCTTATGTTTAGTGGGTTATGTATTCATAGGACCTTACGTGGTGGAGTCTGTAATCCTTATTTTTGAAATTGTATTAATTAAATTGAAGGTTCAAATGTTTTAAATTTAAATTGTAGCTCATTTGTACTGCTTTGATTGTTTATTCATATTTTCAAATGTTGGCTTTAAATGTTTTTGAGAAATGTCTTCTTAGGCTAAACCTTGTTTGAGAAAGTTTATAGTTTTGGGCTTGAGGCCCAAATGTGACATCTGAGTCGAGGGTGTTACATGAAGTATAAGTGCCAGGATTTGGTCCCAAACATCATTATGCGTCATGGTTGCTCCCAGCATTAGAAGGGTATATGCTTGATTTGGGAGGATTTGCGGAAGAATTTGTTGTGAAATATGGGGAATTGGGATACCGTTGATTTTTGGAACGATCCCTGGATTGAAGATATTGGCTTGTTTGGTAATTGGCTCGCGCCGAATTGTGTCGTCTCTAATTCTTGTACGCCTCTAGCATCGATGGTGAGAGGGGTTATGGAGTAGCAACAGGAGATTCGCTTGGCTGAATCGTGCCTTGATTCTAGAATGAATTGTTCCAAATTATGGTTGAAGTTTGAGCATTTGTTGACGCTGCATGTATTGTTGCGGATTGCAGCTATCTAACTGCCAGCTGAAACAACAACGGGAGATTCGCTTAGTTGGAGGCTCAATGGAGACCAAGGTTTCTCGGTTCGTTCTACATATCTTGCTAGAATGGGGAAGCCATGTTTGGTTCGTGACCGTTATGAAAGGCTATTTCTCATTTTAGGGGATCTAGCGTATTAAGATATTTCTATGGTTCTTGGCTCATGATCGCATGTTGACCCATGTAGAGAGGGAGCGCTGACGCATTATGCAGATTGCTAGTTGTGGGTGTGTGGAGGAGGACCTGAAACTATTGATAATCTATTTCACTCTTGTCCGACTACGTATATGGAATGGCGGTGTGTAATTCGATCGGACAGTTGGATTGCGATGATTTTTTGCGAATGACTCACTTACAATTTGGTGTTGTCAGATTTTGTGGCTGGTGATCTCATGGAGTGGTAGCTTCTCTTTGGATCCATGCTATGGACGTTATGGAAGAATCGAAACCAACTTGACTTTGATCTGTTAAATGTTGATCATGAGTCGGTCTTTCTTACTAGTAGCAAGTTGGTTCGGGATTGCATTGCGGTAAGGGGTCTCCACGCGCAACATGCTCGGCCATGCCTCCCCCCACAACCTGGTACTGTGCGATGGCAACGTCCTTTAGATGGGTGGTGTAAGCTCAACACCGATGGGGCTTGATGTCAAACTAATGGAATGGCAGCTTGTTGAGGGGTGCTTTGCAGTGATCATGGTGATTGGTTGTTGAGTTTCTCTAAGTTCGTTGGCATCTATTCAATCTTGGAGGCAGAGCTATGGGGAGTGCTCGAAGGTCTCCAACATGCATGGAATTTGGGTGTCCGACATGTATTGGTGGAGTTGGATAATGGTGATGCAGTTCGGTTGCTACAGCGGCAATCAAACACTAGGAATCATTGTTCTTTGGTTCATCATATCGATAGGCTGGTGAATAAGGATTGGTAGGTTCGATTTTCTTAGGTTTATCGTGAAGCTAATGCATTGGTGGATAGTTTGACAAACCATGGTTTTGATGTTGTGCAAGGTGAATAGGTCTTTTTATAACCACTGGATATTGTCCTAGCAGTCTTTCATATGGATCTTAGTGGTCCCTCAGTTTGATATGTGATGTTATTAGCTTTTCGCGGATTTATTAAGTTTATGTAATTTATCATGTGTACTCTTTTCATCCGACTAGGTTTAGGGGGGTTTTAATGAGGCACACGGTAAAATCAACTTTTCTTTATAAAAAAGAATAAAATAAAGGGTAAAGTTCACAAACGGTCACTGAAGTTTGTTAAAAAAATAAAACAGTAACCAAACTTTCAAATGTTACAAAATGGCAATTAAATTGTGTTTTTTAACAAAATAGTAACTGGGATGTTAAACCCCGTTAAGTACTTAACGTTTATGTTATAAAACTTTGTATAATAGCACATTTGATCCTTTATATTTCACATTCAATCAATTTACTCATAATTCAAAAAACTTATTAAATTTATCCCTTGTTATTTACATCTTATTTCAATTTGGTCCTTAAAGTAAAATTCTAAAGATGTTCCACTACCAGGCATAGATGTCACGCCAACTCCTTTTTCTAGGCATTCATCTGTCTTGGTACCAGAGACATCACACAGCAAAATACAAGTTTGTTTTCATAGGTAAGTCTCGACTCTCAATCTATTATTGTTTGTACTTTATGTTTTTCCTGCATGCTTCTTGCCTCTGACTCACCACACCTATAGAAAAGAAGCCATATGCAATCCATGAACACACTACAAAGTGTTGTTGTAACTTTATGGTCCTGACTGATAAACTATTGCAGGAATGCTTCACTCGGATTATGCAAGTGTGGGGATGGTGATTGGAAGGCATTGCAAAATGGTGCATGGCACACTGTCATGTCCCCATATGATGATAGATATATTGACGTGAAGTTTATTTGGGATGTGTCTGGCTTTGTCACAGTTTCTGTTGAAGTAGGTATTGTTATTTGCCTCTATTTTTAAAAGAAAATATTTTTCTTCTGTGGTGATTGTTAATAATTTATTAGTTTTAGCCTTGATTCATTACCGTTTTTGCAGATTTTCAGCGATTGTGGCTTATTTCTCTAGCTTTAGGATTTGTTTTGTTGTTGTTGGCACCATTTATCAGTAAGTGGGTTCCTTTTTACTACAGCAGCTCAATGGCGATTGTCATTTTTCTTGTCATTATAATCCTCTGTTTCAGGTATTTTGCTTTTCATCCACAATTTTTTTGTCTTTTCAACAAAACCTTCTTACTTTTCCTTATTTCCCTAATTTCAGGAAGTGGGCTCCTTTTTTTGCATGTTATTTATTATGGCCCCCTTTCCTCATTGTTCATTGAAAGAAGTAAATTAATTTATGATTAACGCAAACATGAATATTATTTTATAAGGACTTGTTTGTAGTTATTGTCTTCCTTTTTCCTTTAGAAAGGGTATGTTATTTCAAAGTTAATCAAATTCTATTTTCTCCCTGTTACAGGCTTTTATATTTGTATTGCTGGAATTGCCCTCTCAGGAGCTTCTTTGGGTACAGGATTGTAAGAAAATTTGTCATCTCAAAAGAGCAAGTAAATAACGAGGGTTAAATTTAATAATTTTTTTTAAATTAAGGCTAAATAGATTGAATGTGTAAATATAAAAGATCAAATATGCTATTATACAAAGTTTTATAACAGAAACGTTAAGTACTTAACGGGGTTTAACGTGTCAATTACCATTTTGTTACAAAAAAAAAAGTTTTATTGCCATTTTGTAACATTTGAAAGTTTGATTACAATTTTATTTTTTTAACAAAGTTCAGTCGCCGTTTGTGAACTTTACCTTAAAATAAATTAGGCTTTGAGTTCTTTTCTATTTGGGTTTGTAGTTGTTTTAGCTTACCGATTGTTGGTTATATGTGATTTGTAAGTATTTGTTCTGGTAATTTGTTTTAATTTTTGAGAAAAAAAATTTGTTGGATGCTAAGAAAATATTTTGTGTAATAATTAGTTTTATCTCGGGTCGGGGAAAAGTCAGGACGAATATACATATTTAGTTTTGGGTCGGGTCAGTAAAATATAAAAAAAAACACTCGGGACAAGATAGGGTCGGATTTGATTCTTATTTTTTAGGGCGGGACGATCAAAAATCCGTCCCACCTCACCATGTTGCCATCTCTACATATAGCTTATTTTGAGCATTAATTTCTTATTTATCACTCAACTATTTTGAGCATATTATTTATCGTTTTGAAGGTCTCATCAATAATTGATAACAACACTAATTTAGCAAATCATACAAACACGAAAAATATAAGAATAAAAAACTTAAAATGAATGTTGATTAGTTTAACAAAAGCTTAGAATTAGTTACATACATGGATCATATAATAAAAAATAATATTATATTAATGTGATGAAAATATATTTCATCACATTAAATTTTAAATAAGAAAAACATTTTAAAATTATTTCAAAAATTATACAACTTTTAATAAAAATACACAGTTGCGGAGAACTTAATAAACATGTTTTATAATAAAAAAACTGAACTTTTTTAGAAATTAAGTGGTAGTAATAACTAAAACTCGAAGGTTTTTATAAATAATTTTAAATATATTTCAATGAGTTTAATTTTAATATATATTAATTATATATCTAATATTAAAAAATAATTATAAATATATTTACATTTATAATTAAATTAATTATTTCGAATGAAATACTCTAGTGTTAATAAGGGTATACAAGCGATTTAGGAGAAGAAAAATGATTAAATTGATAATTTTTAAATTTGAGGGGTTAAATTTATTAAATTATTTTGAATTACGGCTAAATTTATAGAATATATAAGTTTTAAGGACTAAAATTGTCATTGTACCAAGCCTTGTTATACATCCATTTGTAGTTTCACGAAAGAGTGACCTGATCGTAATTAAATTTTAACTAAGTGACCAAATTGTAAATATTAATAATTGAGTAACTTGTTTGCGGCTTTAATAATAATTTTGTAGCCTCCAATGTAATTTTACACTATTTTATATTTCTTTAAAAATTGAAATGCTTAGACATATGGTAGAACCTCCATAAATTAATTAATACCCGATAAATTAATACTATCTTTAAAATAATAATTTTTTTAGTCCTGATTTGAGTTTAATGTCTAAATTAATAGTTTCAGTAAATTAATAAGATAATAGTTTTCCGGAAGACCCTTATATAAATTTATGATCCCTTTAATATTATAAATTAATAATTCTATAAAATTACAAATATAAGTAGGACAACTTAGTAAAATATGATTTTTGCTTCTTCTTAAAATTTAAATCTACGTGTACTTCATCTCTAATATTCAGTAATTCTATTGTTGTTGGTTGGTTTTGATTTGGATTGACTAATTAGGAATGTTTGATGTTGTTTATATAGTAGTTGATTTCCTTACCATACATGAACTTAGAGGTGTTCAAAAATATCCAACTCAAATGACCTAGCCCATTGACCCGCCGGCCCTATAAAAAAATCCGAGTAATTTTATAAATATTTTTCACCTCTTAGGTTAGGTACCCGGCACACCATTTTCCGTGTCGGGCCCGGGTCACAACATTCTAAATTTTTAGGTACTTGGTTACCCAAGTACCCAGGTGTATTTGAAATTTGTATTTTTTATACTCAATAAATATATATTTTATATTAAACTAATAAAAAATCTTAAAATATTTGATATTTAATAAATACATATTTTTATATTAAACTAATAAATACGTATTTTTATACTTTTTATATTAAACTAATAAAATATTTTTATATTTAAAATATACATATTTTTATATTCGGGTACCCAATTACCATATTTTGCGGGTACCCGTAATTTCCGGATACCCGACTAGCGGGTACCCGACCAACACAGGCCAGCTAAACTACTTCTCGAAGATCCAGGTACTTGGTACCTCATGTACCTGAACACCCGAGTGCCTGAATTTGAACACCCCTACATGAACTTGCATTAAGTTTTAACTAATACTACGTAAATGAATTTTGTTTTCTTAAGGTTATGTATTATATTTAATTAGTCACACTGTACATCAACATCATTCAATTAGTTAATATAATATACATATTTTGTTCATAAAAAATAATGCAGGTTCGTTGAATTTGAAAAAAAATCTATTTAAATTAATAAATTATTAATTTATCAATTAATTAATATTTTTTTAAAATTAATAAAATTGCATAATTCCGATAAAAGGTTTTACCGTATATAGCTATAAATAATCACATTTAAATATAATCTCCCGGTGATTTTTTAGACGCCAGCCGAATCTCCTTATATTCAATTTCCTCGTGGTTCCTAAACATTGGCTAATGAATTACCCGTCAAAGTTCATCCAAATTTACTGTTTCCCTTTTATTTGACAGTCTCTACGTGAGGCAGGAAAATTTTGTTTTTAATAATAATCTAACCCATAATTTAAGAGAAATGAAATTGTGTCAACCAAAACTTTATCACCTACTCTAAAAATTATCGATATTTATTTGGCTTTTTTGACCACTCACTGCCAAACGCTTAGAAGTACTACTTTTATGCTAGGAACTCCCTTTCTATAATAAGTTCAATTTATATGAAATCTTCCTTTATATTCAAAGAAGTGGGGCGGGGGGGGGGGGATATCAGTTTATAAATCTTAGATTTGATAATTTACAAATCATTTCCCATTATTCTAGCTAGGGATTGGTACATGTTAGGTCGGATTTTTTGCCCACCCAAACCCGGCCCGAAAATAAATATCATAAACCCGAATATGACCTAAACAAATTCTTTAAAAAACCCGAACTGACCTGAATGAATTCTTTAAAAAATTTGACCCGCCCCGAAAATAAATACACTAAACCCGACCTCGACCCAACCTATAGAAAAAAATAATTTTAGGGACCTAATTGTGAAAAAATAATTTTAGGGGACTTAATCATAAAATAATATTTTTAAGCATTAAATTGTAAACAAAAATTTAATTTTAAGGATCTAATTATAAAAAATATATATAGGGATCTTATTATAAATATCCCTAAAAATTTTAGGGGAAAATTACACAATTAGTCTCAGGTCAAATCGAGTCGGATATATTTCACTCTAAACCCGAACCTAACCTGACTTTTTATTTAATAAAAACCCGACCCAACCCGATCTGATCGGGTCAGAACCCGACCGGGTCGGGTAAAATGCCCATCCCTAATTCTAGCCTAAAATACCTTATTGACAAATTGAAGTTTTGGACTTCATCATATATTTATTTTGACAACTTAACCCAACCCAATCTAACTCTCAAGCACAAAGACTTTTGTTTTTAACACAAAGACTTGGTAGTTCAATTAGCTGCAGAAGATTCTCAGGTTTGGGGCATTTGCAAATCATTCAATAATATTAAATATATATCCGACTAACTCATAACATAAGCTTTTGGCTTAGTAGTTGACTTATTAACTTATAGATTCCTGATAACCATTTTGTTCACACTTGCATTCTCCCCACCATTGTCAAACTTTGTCCATTAACATGATTAATTAATCAATTGGTTACTATTACCAGCAACCAAGAAAGGAAACTAATTTCAAAGGGTTGGTCGCAAATTGCAGATTAGGGAAGACTTAAGAGAAATAATCATATACGAGTAACAAACAAAAATCCTCCGTCATTTCTAGTGTCTTTTTTTTATATCCCAACAGTAAAAAATTAAATTCTAAGTTCTAACTCTAATTATAAACATTAACCCTAAATCTAATTTTTAGTGTTGGGACATAAATAGGGACACAAAAAAATGATTTCTATTCATGTGTAACTATTTAAAGCTAGAGTATCTTTTATGTTATTGTTTTCGAAAGCCCTAGCTCTAGCTTTAAATTCTAAATCATAAATCTTAAACCCTAAAAAAAACACATGCACCCTAAACTCTAATCATAAAACTTAATCGTAAACCTAATTTTTAGTGTTAGAACATAAATAGGGACACAAAAAATAATTTCAATTCATGAGTAACTATTTAATGCTAGAGTATCTTTTATGTTATTGTCTTCGAAAGCCCTAGCCTTCTAAAATGAAACTTTATATTATCGTCTTCCTATATCTTGCACTGCCCTTACAAGATTGATGATAGTTTCAACGTATTTTATTTTGTATCCATCGCATATACATATTTGTGGATCAAGAGCAGTCGGACTTATTAAAGTTTCATTTTCTTAGCATAGAATCCAATGCAAACAGATGAGTTATTCATTTGTGCATTACATATATATGGTTATACCCTTGTTATACTAGCTATAAGCAGTGACAGAGCAGGTAAAGCGGATGGGGTATTGACACCCAAAAATTTTTTAAAAAAAATTATCCTTTGTAAATATAATATAAAAAAAAAAAAAAAATAATCTAAAAAACTATTGACACCAAGGGATGGACCTAAAGGGGCTTGAGGGGTGGTTGCACTCCAAAATTTGAAATTCCTATATGGTTTAGAAATTTTTAGTAATTTTTTAATGTATTTTTATTAAAAAATTATTTTTATCCTCTAAAATTTTATAAATTTGTCATTCTAAAATTTTATAAGTTCGTCTCTTATATAAAATTTTGTGTCCGTCCTATGACCCCTTTAAAATATGAATCGAGGAGGTGAGATATCCACTGTCCATGAGCGCTTTTTCTTGCTTTCTCTTGTTTACTATTCTCTACTACTTTTTGACATTGGAATCAGATGGTACAATGTTTGACATTCTGGCAAAGTGCTTGTCTATATATTCAGCTTCATTTGCAAATCATTCAGAAACACAAAAATCTCATTGGTTTTTTGCAATCTCTCCTCCATGACGTTACACTCATATTATTTGAACTTATGCGTTTTTGTGATATTAATCTTGTCTAGATCGTGCTCTTCGTCGCCTCAATATTATGCCAAAACATGCCCGAAAGCTCTCTCGATCATCAGTGCTGCAGTGTATGGAGCAGTGGGCAAGGAGTCTCGCATGGGAGCTTCTTTGCTCCGTCTCCATTTTCATGATTGTTTTGTTAATGCATGTTCTCCCTTCCTTTCCTGTGCTTCCATCATCGCATGTCAATTAATTATAAGCATGTTGAGATTTTTTTTTTTTGTAAAAAACACATGTAGAGTACAATCAAGAGATTGCAACTAAGTGAATGTGGAACTTAAATTTACAAATATGCATGCAGGTGGAAGCAGAAAGGAGACTATCATTCTATATTAATATTTATTTCTCTAAATATTTCTTATATCGGTTGTTGTATGCTGAATTGGTGTAAGCGTGGAGCAGGGTTGTGATGCTTCTATACTACTTGACGACGATGACTCTTCGAGTTTCACTGGAGAGAAGAGCGCAGGCCCCAATGCAAATTCGCTAAGAGGTTTTGAAGTAATTGACACTATTAAAGCTAAGCTGGAGACTGCCTGCCCTGCTGTTGTTTCTTGTGCAGATATTCTCGCAGTCGCTGCTCGGGATTCTGTCGCTGCAGTAAGTTAAAAAACAGAGATATAATTCAAGCAGCTATCTAGGAAAAAAGAGTATAGTTTTGGCACTTTTTGACTGTTAAGCCATTAATTTATGTGCGTTTATTTTCACCAGTTAGGCGGGCCGACTTGGACAGTTCAATTAGGAAGAAGAGACTCGACCACGGCAAGTTTCAGCAGTGCCAACACCGACCTTGCTTCCCCACTAATGAACCTGGATGAGCTTATATCCGTATTCTCAAGAAAGGGTTTCACTGAAAAAGAAATGATTGTTCTCTCAGGTCAAACTTCTTGTCGAATCCTCAAAATTACTTGCTCATTCTGTCCCAATCAATATGTTTGACTGGGGCGGATAGAGTATAATTTTCTCAGTTGTGTTGAAAGTACTGATAGTTGAATACCATCAGGAGCTCATACCACAGGCCAAGCCAGGTGTTTGCTGTTTCGAAATCGAATCTACAACGAGACGAATATAGATTCCACGTTTGCAAAATCCATTCAATCAAACTGTCCAACCTCAGGCGGCGGCGACAACCTTTCTCCGCTAGATGATGGTAGTGCAGTCATTTTCGACAACTCTTATTTCAAGAATTTGGTCGATAACAAAGGCCTTCTCCATTCAGACCAACAGCTCTACAGCGGCGGCTCCGCGGACTCTCAGGTCACTACATACAGCCAGAATCCCATCACTTTTAAAGCCGATTTTGCGGATGCTATGGTAAAAATGGGGAACATGAGCTTATTGACAGGAACCGCCGGCGAAATTCGCACCAATTGTAGGAAAGTGAACTGACTGAACTACTCAATTAGTGTCAGCCACAAATTAAACCACCTAATAACTATCAGTACTACGTACTATACTACTACTTTATATGGTGAATTGATAGCTTGTAGTTTCCTTTCCTTTTCTTCCGGTGTATTTCCGTTTATGACCGGCTAAAGTTGGCTATGCCTGGTTCCCATGCAAACCTTAAGAAACAAAGTACCAGTAATAAAACAAGTTTTTTCCTTTTTTTTTATTTATCTGAAGCAATAATTAAATTGAGTGTGTAAAAATGTTTGTCATTTTTATGATATAGAATTAAATATCCCGCATGCGCCATGAATTTTTAATTATTTTAGTAAAATATTTCATGTTCATGTATCGAAAAATTTGTTTTTTATACGTATAATTAATTTAAGATTTAGAGTTTTAAGTTTTTAAATTTAAGGTTTTAGATTAGTATCAGGAGAGTATCCTTTGAGGGACTAGGGGCTGTCCCCCAAAATTTTGAGAAATTTGAATTTTTTCCTTAAAATTTTTAAAAATTTTAGTTTGGCCCTCAAGATTTTTGAAAATTCATATTAAGCTTCAAATTTTTGAATATTTTTAATTAAATTATCTCTCTATTTTTTTTAAAATTTTTTTGTTAAATCTCTAAAAAATATTAAAAATTTTAGTTAAACTATCAAAAATTTTTGAAAATTTTCGATTAAGCCTCCAAAATTTAAAAAATTTAAGTTGTCCCCCTCAAACTTTTTACTCTAAGTTCTGTCACTAGTTAGTATTTAGGTTTTGTAGTTTAGGGATTATGTTTTATGATTTTAAAGTTTAGGGTTAGTGATTTAGATTTTATATTATGGAGTTTAAAGAAGCAAGCTCGTGTAAAAAAAATTATACTAACAATTGATTAAATATTTACTCTTTAATTATTTTGTTTAAGTATAATAAAACTAGTTTAAAAATAACTTTTATTAAATAATATTTAAAAAATTAATGATATTATTAATAGTATATTATATTTTTTAATTTCAAAAATTAAATATATGGAAATACTTAATTCATAAAAAAATTATGAAAATACGTAATGGTCCACTGCTATCAGATGGACTTGGGAGTCATGTCTGGACCAATCATTTCAAACACGTAATCTAATTTTTAATTAAAGAAAATCCTAACAAGTTTAATTTTGATAAATGGAGTGATGAATGAAACTACAAAACAACTTTTTCAAGTATATCAATTCCAAACAAGTTTAATTTATAACAGGCTATGGCAGTCCACAATTCCAAACAAAGTCAATACAATTTGGCGCTATACAAAGAATTACCTTCCAACTTTCGGGAATCTGTTTGCTCGTCATCTAGCAGTAAATACCACTTGTGCTCTCTGCTCAGAAGAACCTGAGACTGTCGAGCACCTAGTCTGCCACTGTGGCCTTGCCTAGCATACCCTTGCTGCTCTGAACATTGCTCTTCTACGAATCTCCCCTGCGCAAGGTCTGGACCATTTGGTTAACACAATGTATTCAAAGCCCTTCAATTCCGGATGGCAACCATTTCTTCATTGCACTTTGGGCAATTTAAAACCACATGAATAAGGTAATTCATGAGAACAAACAATTTGATTTACCTTCTTTCGTTGCTTCCGTTCGTTCCTATGCTGGTGATTTTGCCACGGCTTAGCTGCATCCTTCGCCACCAATAGCTCACCCAACCACTACTTGGTCTCCCCCATCCGGGGACATTTTAAAGGTCAATTTTGATGCTGCCTATGACCAGGCTACAAAGTCTTTAACCTCTAGAATCATTATTCAGGATCACGAAGGCCTTATTATGGGTGCTGCTACCGTTCTAAATAACCATATCTCTGACCCTTGTATAGCAAAAGCTCAAGCCTGTAAACAAGCTGTCACCCTTGTTCAAGACTTGTTTTTCAAAAAAGTAATAATCGAAGGGGATTCACTCATAATTATAAAAAAGCTACACTCTCCATTTCCTGACAGGTCTCTTATCAGCACGATTATTACAGACATCAAAGATAGCGTGGGGAATTTTGAGCACATTACCTTCCAACATGTCTCGAGGAACTGTAATATGGCAGCTCATCACCTGGCTCGAAGCTCATCTTCAACGACCATCTAGATGGAAGAAGCTCCCCCACAAGTTGAGGACATCGCTATTAAGGATCGTTGGTGGTCTGACCCACCCGAATAGCTCCATCAACAGATCTTTTTGGAGCCTTACTCTCGTTTTTTGCCCTTCGCCCCTGTTATCAAATTCTTGAAGAAGGCGTTGGTGGCTTGTTCTTAGAAACCCCTTTTCTTCCTCCCGGTCGAGTTCATTTCTTGGAAGAAGAGCGGTCTTTGTTGAGCTTATTTCTTTTGTTTGAGTTCTTTACTTTTAGCTTTGTCTGTCGTTGTTTTGTGTGCCTTTTATTCCTTTAAATTTTGTTTGTCATTCAATTATAATAAAAGCCAGCATTATCACTTTCAAAAAATATATATATAAATTATAAGTTATAGAAAAAAATACAAACAAATTGTGTATGGTTGGTAAATTAAGCTGCAAGTTGACATGCACTTTAAAGTACTCTTTAATTACATCACTTAAAATTAAAATAAGAATATGAATATTTTAACTTTTAAAATATTAAAATTAAATTTATGATAATTATTTAGAGACAAATACAAATATTAAATCATACTCGAAGTCAATTATCAGACAAATTCTTTTGAATACATTATTATTTATATAATAAAGAATTAATTTTCTAGGTAAATACATATATTAAATGAGAAAAACTTTAATACATAGTCCATATAAACTTATCTAATGTCAACTTGTGAAAGCCAAAATTCATCGGTTTATAAATTATACTCCTTTTATTCATGTTTTTTTATTATAAGAAGCTTACTCAGTAAGCTTATGGATGGCTGTGTATAGCAGCCATGTCCCGTTCCAAGATTAGAACAATAGCAGTTGGAGGATCATTGAAATCACCGTATCAAAATGCTAGGGAGGAGCCAAGCGGACTATTTTATCAGCTGCAATATTGCCATTTCGAGGTGTCCAAACGAATTCTATTGCCCAAGCACGATGTCACGGGGCTAGAACTCAACCCTAGCTGATTCGTACGGCCTTAGACGTTTTTGACGCTACTTGGTTGATTCATGCACCTAAGTCAACCTTAACCACGCCTTACGAGTACTCCTGCTCGCCCAAAGCTCGGACAAGCCCTCAAGGCTTCGATGGATGCGGAAGCTTTAAGCACAAGGTGGCTACTTTTAGCCACTCGAGAGGCAACTAGAACAAAGAACAAGAACTGAAAGGGACAAGAGAGAAACTAGAGTAAATGCCTCAGAGTATTATTACTCTTCTCAAGAGAGAATGAATCGAATAAAGTGGATGATACAAATGAGTGAAGAAGCTCTCTATTTATAGTTGAGCTCTCACTCAATCAATGGTCAAGATCGATTTACATGGATGACCAGGATTAGCCTAAATATTTACAAGATTTTCTATTCTAGGAAAGAATATCAAATCCTATCTAATTACATCAATTAAAAGATATATTTCTTCGGATAACTGATCACACTTGATATGGTAAGATTCTTTGTTGAGTTTATTTCTTTTGTTTGAGTTCTTTACTTTTGGCTTTGTCTGCCGTTGTTTTGTGTGCCTTTTATTCCTTTAAATTTTGTTTGTCATTCAATTATAATAAAAGCCAACATTATCGCTTTCAAAAAAAATATATCAATTATAAGTTATAGAAAAAAATGCAAACAAATTGTGTATGGTTGGTAAATTAAGCTGCAAGTTGACATGCACTTTAAAGTACTCTTTAATTACATCACTTAAAATTAAAATAAGAATATGAATATTTTAACTTTTAAAATATTAAAATTAAATTTATGATAATTATTTAGAGACAAATACAAATATTAAATCATACTCGAAGTCAATTATTAGACAAATTATTTTGAATACATTATTATTTATATAATAAAGAATTAATTTTCTAAGTGAATATATCAAATGAGAAAAACTTTAATACATAGTCCATATAAACCTATCACATGTCAACTTGTGGAAGCAAAAATTCTTCGGTTTATAATTTATACTCCTTTTATTCATGTTTTTTTATTATTATAAGAAGCTTACTCAGTAAGCTTATGGATGGCTGTGTATAGCAGCCATGACCTGTTCCAAGATTAGAACACTAGCAGTTGGAGGATTATTGAAATCACCGTATCAAAATGCTGGGGAGGAGCCAAGCGGACTATTTTATCAGTTGCAATATTGCCATTTCGAGGCATCCAAACGAAATCTATTGCCCAAGCGCGTTGTCATAGTGCTAGAGCTCAACCCTAGCTGATACATACGACCTTTGACGCTACTTGGTCGATTCCCGCGCCTAAATCTACCTTAACCATGCCTTACGAGTACTTCTGCTTGCCCAAGGCTCGGACAAGCTCTCAAGGCTTCATGGATGTGGAAAGTTTAAGCACAAGGTGGCTACTCTTAGCCACTCGAGAGACAACTAGAACAAAGAACAATAACAACTGAAAGGGACAAGAGAGAAACTAGAGTAAATGCCTCAAAGTCTTATTACTCTTCTCAAGAAAGAATAAATGGAATGAAGTGGATGATACAAATGAGTGAGGAAGCTCTCTATTTATAGTTGAGCTGTCACTCAATCAATGGTCCAGATCGATTTACATGGATGGCCAGGATTAGCCGAAATCTTTACAAGATTCCCTATTCTAAGAAAGAATATCAAATCCTATCTAATTACATCAATTAGAAGATATCTTTTTTCGGATAGCTGATCACGCTCGGTATGGCATGATTCTTTGTTGAGTTTATTTCTTTTGTTTGGGTTCTTTATTTTTGGCTTTGTCTGCCGTTGTTTTGTGTACCTTTTATTCCTTTAAATTTTATTTGTCACTCAATTATAATAAAAGCCAACATTATCGCTTTCAAAAAAAGTATATCAATTATAAGTTATAGAAAAAAATGCAAACAAATTGTGTATGGTTCGTAAATTAAGCTGTAAGTTGACATGCACTTTAAAGTACTCTTTAATTACATCACTTAAAATTAAAATAAGAATATGAATATTTTAACTTTTAAAATATTAAAATTAAATTTATGATAACTATTTAGAGACAAATACAAATATTATATCGTACTCGAAGTCAATTATCAGTCAAATTATTTTGAATACATTATTATTTATATAATAAAAAATTAATTTTCTAAGTGAATACATATATTAAATGAGAAAAACTTTAATACATAATCCATATAAACCTATATACTGTCAACTTGTAGAAGCCAAAATTCATCAGTTTATAATGTATACTCCTTTTATTCATATGTTTTTAATTATAAGAAGCTTACTCAGTAAGCTTATGGATGGTTGTTATAGCAGCCATATCCCGTTCCAAGATTAGAATAATAGAAGTAGGAGGATCATTGAAATCACCGTATCAAATTGCTGGGGAAGAGCCAAGCGGACTATTTTATCAGCTGCAATATTGCTGTTTCGAGGCGTCCAAACGAAATCTATTGCCCAAGTGCAGTGTCACGGGGCTAGAGCTCAACCCTAGTTGATCCGTACGGCCTTTGACGCTACTTGGTCAATTCTCGCGCCTAAGTCAGCCTTAATCACGCCTTATGAGTACTCCCAAGGCTACAAGTCCTCAAGGCTTTGATGGATGCGGAAGCTTTAAGCACAAGGTGGCTATTCTTAGCCACTCTAGAGGCAATTAGAACAAAAAACAAGAACAACTGAAAGGAAAAAGAGAGAAACTAGAGTAAATGCCTCAGACTCTTGTTACTCTTCTCAAGAGATAATGAATGGAATGAAGTGGATAATACAAATGAGTGAGGAGGTTCTCTATTTATAGTTAAGCTCCCACTCAATCAATGGTTCAGATCGATTTACATGGATGGCCAGGATTAGCCCAAATCCTTACAAGATTCCCTATTTTAAGAAAGAATATCAAGTCTTATCTAATTACATTAATTAAAAAGTATCTTTCTTCGGATAGCTGATCACGCTTGATATGACAAGATTCTTTGTTGAGTTTATTTCTTTTGTTTGAGTTCTTTACTTTTGGCTTTGTCTGTCGTTGTTTTGTATGCCTTTTATTCCTTTAAATTTTATTTGTCATTCGATTATAATAAAAGTCAGCATCATCGCTTTCAAAAAAAAGTATATCAATTATAAGTTTTAGAAAAAATGCAAACAAATTGTGTATGGTTGGTAAATTAAGCTGCAAGTTGACATACACTTTAAAGTACTCTTTAATTACATCTCTTAAAATTAAAATTAAAATTAAAATATGAATATTTTAACTTTTAAAATATTAAAATTAAATTTATGATAATTATTTAGAGACAAATACAAATATTAAATCATACTCAAAAGTTAATTATCAGACAAATTATTTTGAATACATTATTATTTATATAATAAACAATTAATTTTCTAAGAGTAATACATATATTAAATGAGAAAAACTTTAATACATAGTCTAAATTCAATGTCAACTTTATAAAATTATACTCCATTTATTCATGTTTTTTAATTATAAGAAACTTACTCAGTAAGCTTATGGATGGCTCTGTATAGCAGCCACTGTCCCGTTCCAAGATTAGAACAATAGCAGTTGGAGGATCATTGAAATCACCGTATCAAAATGCTGGGGATGAGCCAAGCAGACTATTTTATCAGCTGCAATATTGTCATTTCGAGGCGTCCAAACGAAATCTAATGCCCAAGCGCGATGTCACGGGGCTAGAGCTCAACCTTAGCTGATCCGTGACGACCTTAGACACCTTTGACGCTATTTGGTCAATTCATGCACCTAAGTCAGCCTTAACCACACCTTATGAGTACTCTTGCTCGCCCAAGGCTCGGACAAGCCCTCAAGGCTTCGATGAACGCGGAAGCTTTAAGCACAAGGTGGCTACTCTTAGTCACTCAAGAGACAACTAGAACAAAGAACAAGAACAACTAAAAGGAAAAAGAGATAAACTAAAGTAAATGTCTCGAGTCTTATTACTCTTCTCAAAAGAGAATGAATGGAATAAAGTGGATGATACAAATAAGTGAGGAAGCTCTCTATTTATAGTTGAGCTCCCACTCAATCAATGATCCAAATCGATTTACATGGATGACCAGGATTAGCCTAAATCTTTACAAAATTTTCTATTCTAGGAAAGAATATCAAATCTTATCTAATTACATCAATTAAAATCTATCTTTCTTCTGGATAACTGATCACACTTGATATGGCAAGATTTTTGTTGAGTTTATTTCTTTTGTTTGAGTCCTTTACTTTTGGCTTTGTCTGCCGTTGTTTTGTGTGCCTTTTATTCCTTTAAATTTTGTTTGTCATTCAATTATAATAAAAGCCAACATTATCGCTTTAAAAAAAATATATCAATTATAAGTTATAGAAAAAATGCAAACAAATTGTGTATGGTTGGTAAATTAAGCTGCAAGTTGACATACACTTTAAAGTACTCTTTAATCACATCACTTAAAATTAAAATAAGAATATGAATATTTTAACTTTTAAAATATTAAAATTAAATTTATGATAATTATTTAGAGACAAATACAAATATTAAATCATACTCAAGTCAATTATTAGACAAATTATTTTGAATACATTATTATTTATATAATAAAAAATTAATTTTCTAAGTGAATATATATTAAATGAGAAAACTTTAATATATAGTCCATATAAACCTATCAATGTAAACTTGTGGAAGCAAAATTCTTCAGTTTATAATTTATACTCCTTTTATTCATGTTTTTTATTATTATAAGAAGCTTACTCATTAAGCTTATGGATGGATTTGTATAGCAGCCATGACCTGTTCCAAGATTAGAACACTTGCAGTTGGAGGGATTATTGAAATCACCGTATCAAAATGCTGGGAGGAGCCAAGTTGACTATTTTATCAGTTGCAATATTGCCATTTTGAGGCATCCAAACGAAATCTATTGCCCAAGCGCGTTGTCATAGTGCTAGAGCTCAACCATAGCTGATCCGTATGGCCTTAGACCTTTGATGCCACTTGGTCGATTCCCGCGCCTAAATCTACCTTAACCATGCCTTACGAGTACTCTTACTTGCCCAAGGCTCGGACAAGCCCTCAAGGCTTCATGGATGTGGAAAGTTTAAGCACAAGGTGGCTACTCTTAGCCACTCGAGAGACAACTAGAACAAAGAACAAAACAACTGAAAGGGACAAGAGAGAAAACTAGAGTAAATGCCTCAAAGTCTTATTACTTTCTCAAGAAAGAATAAATGGAATAAAGTGGATGATACAAATGAGTGAGGAAGCTCTCTATTTATAGTTGAGCTCCCACTCAATCAATGGTCCAGATCGATTTACATGGATGGCGAGGATTAGCCGAAATCTTTACAAGATTCCCTATTCTAAGAAAGAATATCAAATCCTATCTAATTACATCAATTAGAAGATATCTTTTTTCGGATAGCTGATCACGCTCGGTATGGCATGATTCTTTGTTGAGTTTATTTCTTTTGTTTGGGTTCTTTATTTTTGGCTTTGTCTGCCGTTGTTTTGTGTACCTTTTATTCCTTTAAATTTTATTTGTCACTCAATTATAATAAAAGCCAACATTATCGCTTTCAAAAAAGTATATCAATTATAAGTTATAGAAAAAAATGCAAACAAATTGTGTATGGTTCGTAAATTAAGCTGTAAGTTGACATGCACTTTAAAGTACTCTTTAATTACATCACTTAAAATTAAAATAAGAATATGAATATTTTAACTTTTAAAATATTAAAATTAAATTTATGATAACTATTTAGAGACAAATACAAATATTATATCGTACTCGAAGTCAATTATCAGTCAAATTATTTTGAATACATTATTATTTATATAATAAAAAATTAATTTTCTAAGTGAATACATATATTAAATGAGAAAAACTTTAATACATAATCCATATAAACCTATATACTGTCAACTTGTAGAAGCCAAAATTCATCAGTTTATAATGTATACTCCTTTTATTCATATGTTTTTAATTATAAGAAGCTTACTCAGTAAGCTTATGGATGGTTGTTATAGCAGCCATATCCCGTTCCAAGATTAGAATAATAGAAGTAGGAGGATCATTGAAATCACCGTATCAAATTGCTGGGGAAGAGCCAAGCGGACTATTTTATCAGCTGCAATATTGCTGTTTCGAGGCGTCCAAACGAAATCTATTGCCCAAGTGCAGTGTCACGGGCTAGAGCTCAACCCTAGTTGATCCGTGCGCCTTTGACGCTACTTGGTCAATTCTCGCGCCTAAGTCAGCCTTAATCACGCCTTATGAGTACTCCCAAGGCTACAAGTCCTCAAGGCTTTGATGGATGCGGAAGCTTTAAGCACAAGGTGGCTATTCTTAGCCACTCTAGAGGCAATTAGAACAAAAACAAGAACAATGAAAGGAAAAAGAGAGAAACTAGAGTAAATGCCTCAGACTCTTGTTACTCTTCTCAAGAGATAATGAATGGAATGAAGTGGATAATACAAATGAGTGAGGAGGTTCTCTATTTATAGTTAAGCTCCCACTCAATCAATGGTTCGGATCGATTTACATGGATGGCGGGATTAGCCCAAATCCTTACAAGATTCCCTATTTTAAAAGAATATCAAGTCTTATCTAATTACATTAATTAAAAAGTATCTTTCTTCGGATAGCTGATCACGCTTGATATGACAAGATTCTTTGTTGAGTTTATTTCTTTTGTTTGAGTTCTTTACTTTTGGCTTTGTCTGTCGTTGTTTTGTATGCCTTTTATTCCTTTAAATTTTATTTGTCATTCGATTATAATAAAAGTCAGCATCATCGCTTTCAAAAAAAAGTATATCAATTATAAGTTTTAGAAAAAATGCAAACAAATTGTGTATGGTTGGTAAATTAAGCTGCAAGTTGACATACACTTTAAAGTACTCTTTAATTACATCTCTTAAAATTAAAATTAAAATTAAAATATGAATATTTTAACTTTTAAAATATTAAAATTAAATTTATGATAATTATTTAGAGACAAATACAAATATTAAATCATACTCGAAGTTAATTATCAGACAAATTATTTTGAATACATTATTATTTATATAATAAACAATTAATTTTCTAAGAGTATACATATATTAAATGAGAAAAACTTTAATACATAGTCTAAATTCACCAGTTTATAATTTATACTCCATTTATTCATGTTTTTTAATTATAAGAAACTTACTCAGTAAGCTTATGGATGGCTCTGTATAGCAGCCACTTCCCGTTCCAAGATTAGAACAATAGCAGTAGGAGCATCATTGAAATCACCGTATCAAAATGCTGGGGATGAGCCAAGCAGACTATTTTATCAGCTGCAATATTGTCATTTCGAGGCGTCCAAACGAAATCTAATGCCCAAGCGCGGTGTCACGGGGCTAGAGCTCGACCTTAGCTGATCCGTACGACCTTAGACACCTTTGACGCTATTTGGTCAATTCTCGCACTTAAGTCAGCCTTAACCACACCTTATGAGTACTCTTGCTCGCCCAAGGCTCGGACAAGCCCTCAAGGCTTCGATGAACGCGGAAGCTTTAAGCACAAGGTGGCTACTCTTAGTCACTCAAGAGACAACTAGAACAAAGAACAAGAACAACTAAAAGGGAAAAGAGATAAACTAAAGTAAATGTCTCAGAGTCTTATTACTCTTCTCAAAAGAGAATGAATGGAATAAAGTGGATGATACAAATAAGTGAGGAAGCTCTCTATTATAGTTGAGCTCCCACTCAATCAATGATCCAAATCGATTTACATGGATAGCCAGGATTAGCCCAAATCTTTACAAAATTCTCTATTCTAGGAAAGAATATCAAATCTTATCTAATTACATCAATTAAAATCTATCTTTCTTCGGATAGCTGATCACACTTGATATGGCAAGATTTTTTATTGAGTTTATTTCTTTTGTTTGAGTCCTTTACTTTTGGCTTTGTCTGCCGTTGTTTTGTGTGCCTTTTATTCCTTTAAATTTTGTTTGTCATTCAATTATAATAAAAGCCAGCATTATCGCTTTAAAAAAAGTATATCAATTATAAGTTATAGTAAAAAATGCAAACAAATTGTGTATGGTTCGTAAATTAAGCTGCAAGTTGACATACACTTTAAAGTACTCTTTAATCACATCACTTAAATTGAAAATAAGAATATGAATATTTTAACTTTTAAAATATTAAAATTAAATTTATGATAATTATATAGAGACAAATACAAATATTAAATCATACTCGAAGTCAATTATCAGACAAATTATTTTGAATACATTATTATTTATATAATAAAAAATTAATTTTCTAAGTGAATACATATATTAAATGAGAAAAACTTTAATATATAGTCCATATAAACCTATCTAATGTAAACTTGTGGAAGCCAAAATTCATCAGTTTATAATTTATACTCCTTTTATTCATGTTTTTTTAATTATAAGAAGCTTACTCATTAAGCTTATGGATGGATTTGTATAGCAGCCATGTCCCGTTCCAAGATTAGAACAATTGCAGTAGGAGGATCATTGAAATCACCATATCAAAATGCTAGGAAGGAGCCAAGTTGACTATTTTATCAGCTGCAATATTGCCATTTTGAGGCGTCCAAACGAAATCTATTGCCCAAGCGCGGTGTCACGGTGCTAGAGCTCAACCATAGCTGATCCGTATGGCCTTAGACGCATTTGATGCCACTTGGTCGATTCCCGTGCCTAAGTCAGCCTTAACCACGCCTTACGAGTACTCTTACTTGCCCAAGGCTGGGACAAGCCCTCAAGGCTTTGATGGATGCGAAAGCTTTAAGCACAAGGTAACTACTCTTAGCCACTCGAGAGGCAACTAGAACAAAGAACAAAAACAACTGAAAGGGACGAGAGAGAAACTATAGTAAATGCCTCAGAGTCTTAGTACTTTTCTCAAGAGAGAATGAATGGAATAAAGTGGATGATACAAATGAGTGAGGAAGCTCTCTATTTATAGTTGAGCTCCCACTCAATCAATGGTTCAGATCGATTTACATGGATGGCCAGGATTAGCCCAAATCTTTACAAGATTCCCTATTCTAGGAAAGAGTAACAAATCATATCTAATTATATCAATTAGAAGGTATCTTTTCTCGGATAGCTGATCACGTTTGATATGACAAGATTCTTCCACAATCTCCTTTGATTTGTTGTCTCGTGCCATTTATGAAAAGTTAACGTGATTGGGCTCTCCAGCATTCTCCAAGTGTTGGGCCAAGTCTGGTGTTCTTGGTATGCCCGATGTCTCGCATGGAACCTCTCCGTCGGACATTCGCGCCACTGTCTCGGACCAAAATTTTTGGGCCGTGTCATTCTCCCCCACCGAACTTAGCGATGCCCTCGTCGCTCCACTGGAACGATCCTGGGTAGGGCCACCTTGGATGTTGCTACTTGTTGCCTTGGCTTTGTGCGGTTCCCCTATATGAACTTAGCAATCACCTCAATTGTTGAACTTCTCAAAGTTCAAGTTCACTTCAATCCATTGATTTCATTGTATAGCTATCACATTGGTAAGCTAAAACCCCTAAACGATAATTTGATCCCATGAATGAGCTATGTTTAATTTTGAGTTAAAGTTAGTGAGCTCCTGAATTAAGTTAATGTTCTTCAAGGCTTTAATCCATGGATATCTAATAGCTAATGGATATTTCAAGTCTGAATATTGATTTCGATATCATTGTATCGATCCTAACACTTCCTATTATTTTACCTAGCTCAAGAGTTGGAGAAAGAAGGATCGCCATCTCCAACTAAAGCTAGGAACAAAAGAATGAAAATATGAGAGTTGTAGGAGCTTCGGAAAATAAGGTGAGTGTAGTCGGAGTCTCAGGTTAGGCTAGGTGCCTTTCCCGATTTCATTAACATTGAATTTTTTCACAGCTAACCTTCTTGTTGAAGGACATTGCATCAAACCTCCTTGGAGGCATCATTGGTAAGCTTTGATAAGCTATTGTATCGAAACATTGATCATAGTATCATCGTTATTGTTATTGTTATCATGGGCATATTGATACATAGAAATGTAATATTGACTATTGAGTATTAAAGGCATCATTGATATAGACATTGGACATTGAAATAGGCATTGTTATAGCTATTGATCATTGGTATTGTTATTGTTATTGTCATTGAAACATTGATATTGAAACATTGGTCATTGACATTGATATTGGAACATCGACCATTGACATTGATATTGAAAATATTGACCATCGACATTGCTATTGAAACATTGGCATTGATATTGCTACCGAACCGTGGATTCGAAAGGACATTGGATACAATTGGCATGCCATAGAATACATGAGCTCATTGGTACATGTGGACTATGGTCCTTGGCTACGGCCTTTATTATGGCGAGGTAGAAGAATGTTTGTGATATTGGCCAATTGGCAAGGCGAAGGGACTAGACCATTCATTGTTTTGGCGAGGCATAAGAATTCATGTATCCACTATCTTGTTTCGATCCAAGGAAAATGCTATTGATATATGTCAAGCATGTTATTGAATATTGTCATAACACTAAATATTGTCATAGCATTGATATAGTCAACACATAGTTATTGTCATAGCATTGATATTGCCATATCATTGATATAAACATAGCATAGTTATTGTCATAGCATTGATATTGTTATACCATATATGATTACATAGATTTGATATTGATATAATATTGTCGTCGTTCTAGCATGATTTGAATTGCGCACCATTGTATTTATTGTTGTTCATGACTACCTCACTAGGTAAAGTATGCCTAATCCATTGTTATTAAGGATCATTGCTTCGAGATCGGTGTTCATTGGAAGTTTTGGCAAGTCAACAAGGCTAAAGTAATGTATATCATCCCTACAAACTCCTAGTATGGTGACAAAGTAGTTGAACTAGTCACTTTTAGCCATTTTGATGTGTATATACTGCACATGGTTTGTAATAGTGCTAAAGACCCTAATTGGTATTTTGAAAATTGGCTAAAAGTGGTTAAAATGCATATTTGGCCTAAAAAGATAAAAACATTGTAAATGAATTCATATAGCTATAAAATTTGCCATGCTAGTGATTATAGTGTTATAAATTTGCCTGCAAAATTTCATAAGATTTGGATAATGTTTGATGGGTTAAATTAGATAAAAACCAGACTAAATCTACCATTACAAAGTGAGGCGTATCGATACAGATGATGGTGTACTGATACGGCTATGTATATTTGGACCAAGTCAAACCTGGTTAACTAGGCGTATCGATACAGACCTTAGTTTATCGATACGAAAAGTCAACACCGGAATTGGTTGTAAAAATTGCATCGATACAGCTCATAAGTGTATCGAAACAGATGAACCCGTATCGATACAGTCAAGGCTATATTGATATGGGTTTTGGCCACTAGAATCTGATAATTTATAAAATGTGCATGGTGTACCGATACGCCCACTTCAAGCATCGGTATGGAGACATGTATTTCTGTTAATAGCTTGATAAAATTTTGAAAAGTTGTATATTGGTCACTGATTGTTAGTTGGCTTAATTGGTTGGGCAATTGGACTCTGATTGACATGAAAATTTGTATGATCACTGATTATAGTTTAAATTTCATTGTGGTAAAATTAAGTTCAGTTTAGGACCCCTAAATTACTGGATTTATGGACTAGTCCCTAAAACTTGAAAAGTTTAAAATTGGTCATGAATTGATAGTCATAGCTTCGTATTGAATTACTGACCTCTCATTACTATATAATGCCGTAATGTATCAACGATTATAGACTAAAATTTACATTAATCACCGTATTGTTCATCGGTAACATACTCTGACCTGGTTTCCTACCAGGTTGGGAAGGGGTGTTACGTTTGTCGTATCAGAGCTAGAGTTTAGTCGATTCTAGGATTAAATCTACGCTTATTGTATTGTCATTTCATTGAATTTGCCACCTAGGAGTTATTTATTATGTATATAGTGACTTGTCGACTAACTCAATCTCTTTTCATTTTATAATATAGTAGTATGTAGTTAAACAAGGCTCACATGAGTAGTGAGTTTCTACGGGCTCCTCGATGGTTAGGAGGAATAAAGGGGTGACCCTTTAAGTCTGTAAGATTCTTGATAAAAATTATTAAGCCTTGATTTATCGAGGTAGATTACTGAGCTTAAAGAATTACTAAAAATATAGCTAAAATATATGAATAATCCTTGGCCTCATCGAAGCCTAAAAGGCTGTACCACCCCCTGTGGCTAAAATTTCAACACCTTAAACACTTATTGCCTAGTTTGTCCAGTAGTGGGCTTACACCCTCACTAGTAGGGTAAATGATAACCCTGAACTTGTTAGGTATCGATTATTAAATCATTGTATTGATATTGCTACCATTGAATCATCTCAAAGCTATATCGAGTGTTGATAATGAGTTATCGAGTCATCATCTTTGACTCTACTACGGAAGTTGTAAGGAGGAGTTTTGAAGATTAAAGGACCCTCACAACTTAACAAATATCCCGAGAATAATTCTCAGTCTTCTTTCTCTATGACATTGCAAGGGTACTGGTTATGTTTTGGATCGTTTTTTTTGAACGACCCATAATACTGAGGGTTTGAGTCAGGAATTGTAATGCCTGTCTGTACCTATTGTTAAGGGAGGGTAATTCAAACAATATCGTAAGTACCTATGAGTTACACTCTTATCTAGATTAAGCATTGATGAACCGGGATGATCATTCTTCTAGTTCCGATCATTGTAACCAATCCAATAAGTGATTATGTCACCAAAAGTCTCATATGCAAGGATTGTTTCTTAGTGAGTTAAGAGATTTCAATTTCGGCCAATTTATTGGCACTTTCTTTTTGCGAGCTTGATGTTGCACCGGAATGGTTGGCTTAGTGAACATCAAGCTTTGATGGATTATTGTAAGAAAAGCTATATCTCTGAGGCCTTGGTAAGGAGAGCATCATCCCTATGAGCTTAAGAAAACTTTCGTTGTATGCATTGACATTGGAAGTCAAGAATGAACTTATATAGCAAGACATTGATACCGTGTGTAAGTTCCCTGATATTTTTCCTGATAAACTTTCTGGCTTACCTCCCAACCCGCGAAGTAGAATTTGACATTGAAGTGCAACTTTGAACAACCCTAGTTTCTATTGCACTTTATCGTATGGCTACAGTAAATCTTAAGGAGCTAAAGGCTCAAATCCAAGATTTATTGAACAAATATTTCCTTCAACCGAGATCCTTACTTTGGGGAGCATTGGTTCTCTTCGATAAGAAGAAAAATGGTTCCACAAGATTGTGTATTGATTACCGATAGTTGAATAAGGTAACTATCAAGAACAAGTATTCATTGCCAAGGATAAATGACATGTTCGATCATCTTGAGGATGCCTCCATGCTTTCCAAGATCGATTTAAGGTTTGGGTATTATCAGATGAGATTTAAAGAATATGATGTACCTAAAACTACTTTCTGTACAAGATATAGTCACTACGAATTCTTGGTAATGCTCTTTGGGCAAACCAATGTACCAACAACCTTTATGGAGTTGATGAACCGGGTTTTTTAAACCTATCTTGACAAGTTTGTAGTGGTACTTATTGATGACATCTTGATATATTCTAAAAATGTTGTGGAACATCGAGATTATCTCCTTAATATGCTTCAAACCCTTCGAGAGAAGTAGTTGTTGCCAAGATCTCTAAGTGTAAGTTTTGGCTCACTGAAGTTGCTTTCCTTAGTCATATCGTATCAGCTTCGAGTATCCAAGTGGATCTGAAGAAAATCCAAGCCATCCTTGATTGGCACCCACCAAAGAATATTGGTGAGATGAGAAGTTTCCTTGGTCTTGCTGGTTATTATAGAAGGTTCTTTAAAGGATTTTCTTTAACAACATCTCCATTGACTAAGTTATTGAGAAAAGAAGGCCCTTTTGTTTGGACCGAGGAACAACAAAGAAGTTTCTATTAATTGAAACAAGTCTTGACTCACGTACAGGTCCTAACCCAACACGAGTCCAAAAAAGACTACATAGTCTATAGTGATGCATCGCATCTTGGGTTAGGAAGTGTATTGATGCAATAAGGCAAAGCCATTGCTTATGTTTTGAGATAACTAAAGCCACATGAGATAAATTACCCCACTCATGACTTGGAGTTGACTATAGTTGTCTTTACATTGAAAATCTGGAGACCTTATCTCTACGGAGAGAAATGTTATCTCTTCACCAATCATAAGAGCCTTAAATATCTGTTGAATCAAAAGGAGTTGAATCCCCGGGATGGATTGAACTCTTCAAAGATTACGATATTGTCATTGACTATCACCCAGGCAAGGCTAACATTGTTGCTGATGCACTCAGCCGCAAACCTCTGCCTGGTAGATGTTGTTAAGGAACGCTGATTCTAATGCATTGCTTAGTACAACAACTCATTGAAAAGTCATTGTATTGTAGCTCCTTGAGCTATTAATGCTCATTCTCGACTTTGGAAACATCGTTGTTTCGTAGTTGGTCTTTAGGTTTAGTCTACTATTGTTTCAAGGATTAAAGCATTGCAAAATCAAAACCCCGAAATTCCAATCGATTGTTTCTAGTTGCAAGATAATCCAAATTTCAGAATTAGTTCTGAAAGACCCCTATGTTTTCGCTGCATACCCAATGATGAATCTCTTCGTACAGATATTCTCAAGAAAGCTCATTCAAGTCCTTTTTTTGTTCACCTGGGTTCTACAAAGATGTACAAGGACCTTAGGGAACTCTATTGGAGGTCAGGCATAAAGCAAGCCATAATTGACTTCATATCCAATTGCCTTACGTGTCAGCATGTTAAAGCTGAGCATCATGTTCTGTCTGAACTATTGGAACCTATTGAATTATCATAGTGGAAGTGTGAGAAGATCACTATGAACTTTGTTGGTGGTCTACCCTTAACTCCTGCTAAGAACGATGCTATTTGGGTCATTGTAGACCATTTCACCAAGTCAGCACATTTTTTACTGATTAGAATAGACTATTGTC
The DNA here is from genome assembly GCA_019671005.1 of Hibiscus mutabilis. Taxonomy (NCBI): domain Eukaryota; kingdom Viridiplantae; phylum Streptophyta; class Magnoliopsida; order Malvales; family Malvaceae; genus Hibiscus; species Hibiscus mutabilis. Next base: position 29,999,924 of record CM033745.1, read on the forward strand.
TTCCTAAGTTTGCTGACTTGTATATCAAGGAAGTAATTTGACTCTACGGAGTACCAAAATTTTATCAACTCCGTCGAGATCCCCGATTTTGTTTTTGGTTTTGGAGAACATTGCAAGGAGCTCTGGGAACCAGAGTTAATCTTAGCACTACTTTCCACCCTCAATTTGACGACCAGTTAGAAAGGGTAATTCCAGTAATCATCAAAAATTTCTCCAATTGAACCATTGCAAGTGTGTATCATTATTGAACCCTTTCGTACAGTTTTTGGAAGACATGCTACGTGCATGCATTATTAATTTTGGTGAATCTTGGGAGAAATCCCTATCACTCAATGAGTTTGTCTACAACATTAATTACCAAACTTTCATTAAGATGGCATCGTATGAAGCACTGTATTATAGACGTATCAGAACACCATTGTGTTGGTCTAAACTCAGTGAAGGCAAGATATTGGGCCCTAACCTACCTCAGAAAACTGAAAAACGGGTTACCATTATCCATGATTGTTTGAAAGCTGCCTTCGACTAGCAAAAGGCCTACGCTGATCTAAAGCAAAGTGATATATAGTATGAAGTTAGGGAGAAAGCCTTCCTCAAGGTTTCACCGTGGAAGAAAAATTTTGAGGTTTTGTAAGAATGGGAAACTGAGTCCATGTTTCATTTGACCCTTTGAGGATATTAAGAAAATTGGCCATGTGGCTTATCGATTGTCATTGCCCTCAGAATTAAGTGAGATCCATGATGTATTCCATGCATCGATGCTTTGAAATATCGCTCTGATCCTTCGCATATTATTGAGCCAGAATCCATAGAGATCCAATCTAATTTAACCTACGAGGAGGAACCGGTTCATATTCTTACAAAGGAAGTTAAGAGACTTCACAATAAATCGGTTTCATTGGTCAAAGTGCTCTAGAGGAGCCATACTGTTGAGGAAGCAACCTGGGAACTAGAGGAGATATTAGATAAACAACACCCTAATCTCTTCAGTTAAGGTAAAATTTGAGGACAAATTTTTCTTAAGGAGAGAGAGTTGTAACACCCCGAAAACGGGTCTACTAGAAATTGGGTTTCGGTGATCGAAAACCCTACATAAAAAAGGTCTAAATATTGCATTGACATTGGTTGTGTGGTCAATTATAATGATATTCAACTCAAATTGAGTCAATTCATAGTTTAAGGACCTCATTGGATACATTGAAAGTCATTTAGTGACTAAATTGTAAAAATTAAAAGTTTGGGGGCAAAAGTGCAAAGTGTAGAAAGATAAGGGACAACCCTTGTAATTTCCCTATTTTTGAGGTGAATCACCGCCTTGCTTGCCTTCATCCCACGTGAAATTTTCTGAAAGAGATCAAAAAGATGATAGGAAATTGATGGCTAATTGTCATAGCTCTAGAAATGGTAAAAGTATGAAAAGATAGAAGTCAATTGTTTAAGCTTACCCTCAAAGGGAGGAAAGCTTCACTGGTTATTGTCTTAAGAAAATTGAATGTTTTAAAACACTCAAAATCATCTCCACCGTCTCCTATCTCTATCATCTTCTTCCTCCAAGCAAGAACCTCCCCACCAATAAGCAATCACCTCCATTGTTTAACTTCTCAAAGTCAAGTTTGCTTCGATCCATTGATTCCATTGTATAGCTATCGCATCTGTAAGCTAAAGCCCTAAAATGATAAGTTGATCCCATTAAAGAGTTATGTTTAATTTTGAGTTAAAGTTAATGAGCTCTTGAATTAAGTTAATGTTCTTCAAGACTGTAATCCATGGATGTCTAATAGCTAATGGCTATTTCAAGTATGAATATTGATTTCTATATCATAGTATCGATCCTAACACTTCTTGTTGTTTTACGTAGCTCAAGAGTTGGAGAAAGAAGGACTGCCATCTCCAACTAAAGCTAGGAACAAAGGAATGGAAATCTGAGAGTCGTAAGAGCTTTGGAAAACAAGGTGAGTGTAGTCAGAGTCTCGAGTTAGGCTAGGTGCCTTTCCTGATTTCATTAACATTGAATTTTTTCATATCTAACCTTCTTGTTGAAGGATATTGCATCAAACCTTCTTGGAGGCATTATTGATAAGCTTTTGTAAGCTATTTTATCGAAACATTGATCATAATATCATCGTTATTGTTATTGTCATCATGGGCATATTAATACATAGAAACATTGACTATTGAGTATCAAAGGCATCATTGATATAGAAATTGGACATTAAAATAAGCATTGTTATAGCTATTGATCATTGGTATTGTTATTGTCATCGAAACATTGATATCGAGACATTGATCATTGACATTGATATCAGAACATTGACCATTAACATTGATATTGAAAATATTGATCATCGACATTGCTATTGAAACATTAACATTGATATTGTTTCTGAACCTTGGATTCGAAAGGACATTGGATACAATTGGTATACCATAGAATTCATGAGCTCATCGGTACGGGTGGACTATAGTCCTTGGCTACGACTTTTATTGTGGCGAGGCGAAAGGATGTTTGTGATATTGGTCAATTGGCGAGGCGGAGGGACTAGACCATTCGTTGGTTTGGCGAGGCGTAGGAATTCGTGTATCCACCAGCTTGTTTCAATCCAAGGAAAATGCTATTAATATATGTCAAGCATGCTATTGAATATTGTCATAACACTGAATATTGTCATAGCATTGATATTGTCATATCATTGATATAGACATAGCATAGTTATTGTCATAATATTGATATTGTTATAACATAGATGATTACATATCTTTGATATTGATATAGTATTTTCATTGTTCTAGCATGATTTGAATTGTGCACCATCGTATTTATTATTGTTCATGACTGCCTCACTAGGCAAAGTATGCCTAATGCATTTCATCTCATGCATTTTAGGTTATAAGGATCATTGCTTCGAGATCGGTGTTCATTGGAAGTTTTTGTAAGTCTCTACAAGGCTAAAGTAATGTATATCATCCCTACAAACTCCTAGTTTGGTGGGAAAGTAGTTGAACTAGTCATTTTTAGCTATTTTGATGTGTATATGCTACACATGGTTTGTAAAGTGCTAAAGGTCCTAATTGGTATTTTGAACATTGGCTAAAAGTGGTTAAAATGCATATTTGGCCTAAAAAGGTAAAAATATTGTAAATGGATTCATATAGCTATGAAATTTGGCAGGCTAGTGAATATAGTGTTATATATAAACTTGCCTGCAAAATTTCATAAGATTTGGATAATGTTTGAGGGGTCAAATTGGATAAAAACCAGACTAAATATGTCATTATAGAGCAGGTCGTATTGATACAGGAGATGATGCATCGATACGAATATGCATATTTGGACCAAGTCAAAGCTGGTCAACTAGGTGTATCGATACGAAACTTAGTGTATCAGTGCGAAAGGTCAACACTAGAATTGGTTGTAAAAATTGCATCGATATGGCTCATAAGTGTATCAAAATAGATGAGCTCGTACCGATACGGCCCAAGCTGTATCGATATGAGTTTTTATCACTAGAATTTGATAATTTAGAAAATATGCATGGCATACCGATACGACCACTTCGAGTATCGGTACGGTGACAGGTATTTCTGTTAATAACTTGATAAAAATTCTAAAAAGTTGTATATTGGTCATTGATTGTCAATTGGCTTAATTGGTAGGGTAATTGGACTCTGATTGATATGAAAATATGTATGATCACTGACTGTAGGTTAAATTTCATTGTGGTAAAATTACTTTCAGTTTAGGACCCCTAAATTACTAGATTTATAGATTAGTCCCTAAACTTGTAAAAGTTTAAAATTAGTCCTAAATTGATAGTCATAGCTTCGTATTGAATTACCCACCTCTCATTACTGTATAATATCGTAATGTATCAATGATTATTGATTAAAAGTTACATTAACCACCATATTATTCATCGGTAACATACTCTGATTCGGTTTCCTACCAGGCCGGGAAGGGGTGTTACAAGTGTTCAGCCCAATAATGGAAGAATCACTTTATAAGTCCCTCATCTTCTAAGGCTTTACTAACATGGCCATTTTCAAAGCCCAATTTCCATCACCCAAGGCCCAAACTTGGTCCACAACCCTAAACCATATACTCAAACATAAAGACCCGAGTCAAAGAAAATAAGTTGACTAAGAATCTGGGTCGTTACGAGAACTATGCTTTGTGAAAATAATTTGTCAAATTATCTTTGGGCGGAAGCCACAAATATCACATGTTACATTGTCAACCAAGTAGTGATTAGGCCACTTTTAAAGAAAATCCCTTATGAGCTTTTCAAAAATAAAAATCCTAACAATAGCTATTTTCATCCTTTTGGATGCAAATGCTTTGTTCTTAACAATGGAAAAGAAAATCTTGACAAATTTGATGCAAAAAGTGATGAAAATATTTTTATAGGATATTCTTTAAACTCTAAATCTTATCGTGTATTTGATAAAAATCTTTAGTGCTTGAAGAGTCAATTCATGTTGTCTTCGATGATAACCCCCTTTCGAGGAAGGATTCTTGTGATGATGATATGGGTATCTTAAATAAAAATGATGATGAAGGACAATCATCAAAGATATAAAAAGAATCATCAAAGGTTGAAACACAAGAACCACTTCAAAAAGATCTAAAGGAACTATCTCTAGAGGAAAGGGAAATCACCTACCCAAGGGAGTTCAAATATGCCAAAGGTGGTGAGATTTTGGGTGATCTATCCACAGAGGTAACCACTAGATCTTTTCTTAGAGATACTTGTAAATTTGTTGCATTTATATCATGCATAGAGTCTAAGAATATCAAAGAATCATTAAAGGATGATTAATGGATTATGGCTATGCAAGAAGAGCTAAATCAATTTATGATTAGTAAAGTTGGACATTAGTTGATAGATGTCGCAACCCTCTCTAGGAAGGCCCGACATTTTGAAAACTAAAATACACGGAGTCACCACCAATATTTTTTTAAAAAAAGTGTGATTGGACCATTTTTAAAACGAGGTTATTTCAATAAAAACATTTTATTTATTAAAACAACATTTTTGGTTTGTGGAAACCAGAAAATAGGTCCGAGGGTTGGTTACGAGTGGGGAAGGGTTAGCACCCCCACCACGCCCAAAAATTAGTATCTTATTGATTTCAAAAAGCATTTTCAAAAATGGAATTTGCAAGTTCACAAGATTTCGATTTATTCGTCCGTTTTATGAATATAAATCAATTTTAACGGCCTTATCACCCAAAAAATGAACTCCAATCACCGCTAACACTCATGACACTAACCCGTCATTTTCGTTTGGTATGACACCACATTAATTGGTTTTCACTTGTTTAACAAACCAACAAAAACAATTAAATGCGTTATAGTTTTTTTAATTAAAACCTAATTAGTAGTTAATCCCTAAAGCATCTACATTCATTTTAACTATTAAGGTTTAAGTAAAATTAAGTGTATTTTATTAAGAATATGAGGGAATTTTACAACACAGATGTCTCTACTCTAAGTTTATTAAGGAACCTATTCCTAGGGTTTTAACAAACACATATGTACATATAAAAGATACATGGAAACAACTAAATAGCATAAATTAAATAAATACTAAATTTTAAATAAAGGAATGGGATAATTAACCTTTATTTTTAAAAGAAAACCTAAATTAGGGGCTAAATTGGAAAGAGAACAAAGTATGAAGGCCAAATTGAAAAAAAGGACAAAATTGTGAGAGTTGAAAACTGGAGAGCCACGGTGGAAGGTTGAAAAAAGAAAGGCGCGGGTCAAACAGCGGGTACCTGGCCGGTATAGCGGGTTGTATAGAAGTCACATAACATAAACAAAAAACATTTCCCACCCCTTTTCAAAATTAATCAAACCAACTTTCCTTTAAATCTTCTGAAGTGTTCTTCATGAATTGAAGAACACGATGAACATCCGCCGTGTCGGCCGCCGATGCTGGCGGCAAAAATTTACTAGAAAGTTTCTCTTTTTCCAAAATCTGGCAGACCCCAATTCATATTTTATCACCGAAGTTACATCAAAACCAAACCCACGGCGTCGCTTTGCAAAACAACGGTAAAAAAAACCTATCCCTTTTCTTTATTTAAAACAACGAATATAAAAGGTAGAAGGAATTACCAGAAAAAACTTGCTATATTCCTTGAAACTTTGATTACAAAAGCTTGCTACTCCTTAATGCTATCTTCTGTGCATACTTTTGTGAATGTGTGATTTGTTTGTAAAATTTTTGTCTGATTCTTGTGTCAATTACATGGGATTACAGTGGGTTTATATAGGTACAAAAATGCTTGATTTTCAAGCACAAATCCCTGAGTTCTTCCCTTGGATTGTCTTTGATTTGATTCTATTTGAGCCGGGTTATAGCCATGTCTTCAATTTAGGGATTAGGCCTTTTGACTTTGCTTTTATTTTGGGATTTAACCCATGTTTGCTTCCTTTTGCATGTTTTTTGTGGCTTCGAACATTGAGGGAGACACCAGCAAGGGGCGAATGGTGATGGAATCAGCTCAGGCATTTGTTGAAGAAGATGAGACGGCAACTGGAAGGTGAAGCGACGAGCGCGTGACTGCTACGCGCGAGTGGTGATCCGTGTGCCTCACCCTTGATCAATCTGGGCCGTTAGATCATTCCTTGATCTAACGATTGAGAAATGTGGCGTTTATTCTTCTCCAGCTGGCGAGATCTAGGTCGTTGGATCAAGGATTGATCCAACGATCTCCCTTTGGCTGCGAATAATCAGAAAAGAACGGTATTAGGGTTCTAGCTTTGGTTATATTGGGCTGAATAATCCCTTATTGTATGTAAACATGGAGTCTTTATTTGTTTTTGTAAAAGACTCTTTACTTATTTTTATAATGGACCTCTTAAATTTTAATACAAATAAGCTGTGCTTTTTTTATATTGGGTTTTATACTAACTATTACACTAACTATTATATTAACTATAACACTAACAAAAATTTATACAACAATGATAATACTAGCTATTAAAATAACAATATTATATGACACATACTAATTATGAAAAAATAACAAATGAAACATAAGTGAAAATTCAGTGACAACAGCTGCCCCTCTTTCGTCATTCTGGTGAAACCTGTCAAAACTCAATGCCTGAACAGACTGGCGGGTTCCGCTCTTCTCATGCTCAAACGGATAAGCATGTTCTATCCTCCTCATGCTCGGATAGTTAAGCAGACCTAAAACGGGTTCCATCCTCCTAATGCTCGGATGGATAAGCAGGTTCTATCCTCCTCATGGATAGATAAGCAGACCAAAAAAGGTTTCCATCCTCCTGATGTTTGGATGGATAGGCAGGTTCTATTCTCCTCAAGCCCGAATAGATAGGTCAGCTAGAAAAAAAGTTCCATCCTCCTTATGCTTGGATGGATAAGCGGGTTCTATTCTCCTTATGCTCGAATAGATAAGAATGTTCCATTCTCCTGATGCCAGAACGGATAGGCGGGTTCTAAAAAAGGTTCCATCCTCCGGATGCTTGGATGGATAAGCAATGCTCCAAACTTGTCAAAAAAATGAACATAAGCCAGATTATGATAAACATGTCCTAGGGATGCCTAACACATGAATGCATGTTGTTTTTCTTTTATCTTTTAAGTTCCTTTTATCAGAATTAATTTTCTATCAGGTAGCGGACATAGAAGAAATTGTGAAGCCCCAAGGAACTTGGACTGTATCATCTCAAACATTTTCTCAACTCTAGCAAGAGATGGTAGGCGTCTATTCTGGCCCATCTCATCAACAGGAGAAGCAATATGAATTCCTTTCATTTCTTCACACTGAATAATACTTTTCACAATGTTATTAGGATCAAAGCGAGCAACAACCTATCTTTCAAACATAGATGGCTCTAACGATTTCTTGTTGTTAATATTCCACTGATTATTCTTCTAAAAGAAATCTTCGTCATTCTCATTCTTTGCACCCCTTTATAGAAAATTTTTGATCTTTTGCACATTTGCTCGCTCAATCCACTTATCTTGTACTCCTAGTTGGAAGGACTAAATTTATCCTCATATTCTTCAACACTCTTTTAGCCTTTGTCAAACTATCATTGTAGTTGATACATCAATATTCAGTGTCAGGCCTTCTTGAATCTCTAAAAATCGAATGAAAACCATTACATCTCAAGACATCTCCTCAAATGTCTGTAAAATTGTTCCCATTGTCATGGAAGAAAGACTGAATTGACTATGTCGTCAACAACATTAAGTGACAGGCCTTCTTGAAACTTGAATGAAAGCCCTTATCTTTATTTATCTCCTCCAATGTCTGTAAAATTGTTCTCATTGTTTGTGGAAGAATGACTACCTTGTATAGATATCTTTGTTTTGCAACATGCTGTCTTAAAATAACACTCAAAAGCCCTCAGAGTTCCTTGGAAGCTCTCAAATTCTTGTCCTTGTAGTGTATTTTGAATTGGTTGCGTGTGGATCTTTGCAGCAAAACTTATCTCCTTCTTGAAAGTCTTCATGTGCTTTGTGATTTTTCATGCCCCAAGTTTAGAACTTAACCACGGAATGCCTCATAGTTCCAACACCCTTTTAAACAAATCTTAAAGTATTGCTAAAAAATCTTTTGCATGTTTTAAATGATGTCAAACTTTTTAATCCTCATTTCAATGCAAGATGCTTATGTGAAAAGAGAAAAGGGTCTAAGCAAAGAAAGGGTACCTTAAAGAAAGAAAATTTTATAATAATAAGAAGAAAGCTTTAAGAAGAATTTTTTTTCAATACTATGGCAAATAGAAAAGAGTTTACAAATATTCAAACATCAATGACCAAAATTCCTCTTGTCAAAACACCATGAGATACCCTAAACGCTTCATATGCCTAGTAGACTTCGAAAATGGTGACAATATGGAAGGATATATAATTTATCTGCCATATCAAATACCTAAGCCGCCCTTTGTGGGTTTTCAACTCAAGTCCTCCTTTGGTTTCAAAACACCCTTTACAGGTTTTCATTTTGAACCCCTATTTTCTTTCTTCTTTTTTTCTCTTTTTGCATTTTTTTATTTTTTTTTTTTTTTTCTTCTTCTTCAGACATAATACTTTTTGATTGAATATGAGTTTATCGGGCTCTGGAGTTCATCTCCATCCATTTTAGCCAAAATTAATGCCCCACCTGAGAAAACCTTTGTTACAATGTAGGGTCTCTCACAATTTGGTGCCTATTTTCCTCGTGAATCACTTTGGATTGGCAACCTCTTCTTTAACGCCAAATCACCTTCTTGGAATTCTCTCAGGTGAACTTTCTACTAATGAGCCCTTATCATCCTTCTTTGGTACTTCTGCCTATGACACAATGCCTTCAACCTCTTTTCATCAATTAAATTCAGCTGGTCGTATCTTGCCTGGATCTATTCTGCCTCCAACAATTTTGCCTCCATTAAGACACGAAGCGATGGTATCTCTACCTCAATTGGCAATACTGTCTCTACTCTGTACACCAACAAAAATGGTGTTGCTCTGGTGGACGTTCATACTGCAGTTCGGTATGCATATAAGGCAAACGATAACTTTTTGTGCTAGTCTTTATATGTGTCGACCATTTATGCGACTATCTTCTTGATGTTCTTATTTGCAGCCTCCACTGCCCCATTCATCTTCGGGTGATATATCACTAAATTATGATGTTTGACACTGAATTGCTCATAGTCTCCTACTATCATCTTGTTATTCAGATTGGAGGCATTATCGATAATGATACTTTTAGGCAAGCCATATCGACAAATGATTTCCTTTTTTAGGAATTTGCAAACCGTAGATCTAGTGACGTTTGCATACGAGGATGCTTTAACCCACTTTGTGAAGTAGTCGATCGCTACCAGAATAAATCGATGTCTATTTGACACCTTTGGATGAATTTGACCGATAACATCTATGTCCCATATGGAAAATGGCCAAGGAGCTGACATGACATGGAGTGACTGAGGAGATGTATGAACATTATCAACATGAATCTGACATTTTTGGCATTTGCGAGAATAATTGATGAATCCCCTTCCATAGTTGACCAATAATATCCAAAGAGCATGATTCTTCTGGCCATGGTGAAACCACTAGGGTGAGTTCTACAGACTCTTTCATGGACTTCTTCTAGGATCAGCTGAGCTTCTTTTCATTCACACACCTTAAAAGCACCTGATCTCGACTTCTCTTGTACAAAATTTCTCCATCCAGAACATACTCCGATGCCAATTTCCTGATCATTTTCTTATTATTCTCAGTTGCCATGGGCAGGTATTGTCGAGACTTTATATACTGCAAAATATCGTGGTACCATGGTAAGCCATCTACTTCCTCTTCCACATCATAATAATGAGCTAGGGAATCTAACATCTGCAATTCGATAGGCATCATCTTCGAGCCTTCACTTGCTTTAAACATGGCAGCTAAACTGGCTAAGGCATCAGCCATGTGGTTATCTTCTCTGGGAGATACTTAAAGGTGATCTCATCGAATTATTTGGTTAATTCAAGGACCAACTTGTGATAACCTATCAGCTTTGCATCTTTTGTCTCCCATTCGCCTCGTATTTGATAGATAACCAGCATCGAGTCTCCAAAAACTTTCAGATTACGTATTTTCCTTTCAATGGCCTCCCATAGCCCAGTATGCAAGCCACATATTCTGCCATATTATTGATGTAGAAGAACTTCAAACGGCTAGTGAAGGGGTAATAATCTCCTTCTAGTGAAACCAAAACTACCTCAATTCCACGTCCTAAAGCATTTGCAGAACCATCAAAGTTCAAGATCCATGATTCTGTAGGAGCCTCAACATCTTCCGAAATACACATAAACTTTTCATTAGGGAAATTAAAATTTAACGCCTCATAGTCATCACAAGCGCGACTTGCCAAAAAGTCAGCTATGGTACTCCCCTTTACTACTTTCTGGCTTACATATTGGATGTCAAATTCTAACAGTAACATTTGCCAACACGCTAATCTTCTCGACAGGGATGGAGCTTCCATCATGAACTTTAATGGATCTAATTTTGAAATTAGCTATGTAGTGTGATATAACATATATTCCCTTAGTCTTTTAGTTGCACATACTAAAGCACAACGTAGCTTCTCTATTAAGGAGTATCTGATCTCGTAGTCGGTGAATTTCTTGCTCAAGTAATATATTGCCTTTTCTTTCTTTCCAGTTTCATCATGTTGCCCCAGCACACAACCCATAAAGTTTTCATACACTGTCAGGTATAGAATCAATGGTTTCCCAAAAACTGGCAGTACTAGCACATGAAGATTAGTTAGCTACTCTTTAATTTTTTCTAAGGCTTCCTGGCATTCTTCATTCCATGTACTTGGGTTATTTTTCCTAAGTAGCCTGAACATTGGACCACATTTATCAGTTAATTGGGAGATGAAAACGGGTGATGTAATTTAACCTCCATAGGAAACCCCGAACCTCTTTTTATGTTCATGGTGGTAGAAGCTCTTGTATGGCCTTAATCTTGTCTGGATTAATCTCAATTCCCCTCATGCTCACCACAAAGCATAATAACTTTCTAGATGTAACTGTAAATGTACATTTATTCGGGTTAAGCTTTAGTTGGGATTTCCTCAGCCTCTGAAAAAGTTTTTCTAAGTTCACCAGATGCTCTTCTTCAGATCGAGATTTAGCGATCATATCATCCATGTATACTTCTATCTCTTGATGCATCATGCCATGGAAAAGAGTGACCATGGATCTTTGGTAGGTTGCTCCTGCATTCTTTAAACCAAAGGGAATTACCTTATAGAAAAAGGTTCCCCACAGTGTTATGAAGGTAGTCTTTTCAATATCTTCTGGGCACATTTTAATCTGGTTATACCCGGAGAAACCATCCATGAAAGAGAAAAGGGAGTGTCCAGCTATGTTGTCCACTAATGTGTCTGCGTGCGGCAATGGGAAATTGTCTTTGGGGCTTACTCTATTGAGGTCCCTGTAGTCAACGCACATGCCTACTTTTCCATCTTTTTTAGGAACTAGAACAATGTTAGCCACCCATTCTGGACATTTTGCTACTTCGAGAAACCCTGCATCAAATTGTTTCTTCATTTCATCTCTAATTTTTAAAAGCATCTCGGCTTTTATTCTTCTAAGCTTCTGCTTCACAGGCTCGCATCCTTCTATTATAGGAAGCCGATGCACAACAATATCAGTATCAAGACCAGGCATGTCTTGATATAACCAGGAAAAAATATCTTTGAATTCTTTTAGGAGCTCAATCAGTCTTTGTCGGGTACTAGCTATGATAGTGGTGCTAATCTTCACCTCGCTTTTTTCTTTTTATGTGCCAAGGTTCAGAATTTCCAACTATTCCTTATGGGGTAGAATTCGTTTCTCCTCTTTTTCTACCATTCTGAGCAGATCACTGGGTAAGTCATATTCTTCTTTATCGTCAACATTCTTGACTTCTTCTAGGCATAAAGGTAGCTCAAAATCAACCTTAAGGTTAGACTTAGAGTTATTTGTGCCATTGATATCTGAAGACCTGCAAAGAAAAGGGCATGGAATATATACAAAGGAAAGAGATGAATGGAATGATTGGAATAATTTATTTTTTATTTTTTACTTTGCTTTGAGTTTTACTTATAAAAAGAGTTTGCCACACAAGATTTGCTGGAAGAAAAATGCATCTTTATTGAAATTCAAATTATATGTTTGGACATAGACCCTTTACATAAGATTCCTAATTGCCTTCGGGTCCAAAGGCAAAAAGGTGGGTTCTGAGAATTACTCTGAAACTATCTCAAAGGCTACAGGAATTTCTTTAGCAGTCCAGTTGTTAAGTTCAAAGCAGGGGCTAGTCATAGACATGTACTTGTTCTCTCCTTCCTCGTATGTTATAGCGTTGATGCTCAACTTCTCAAATTCTTCACACAGGTCATTCTTTCCTTTCTCTTCCTCATTAACTTGGGCAATTGGGTCTAGAAAGCCTCCAGATCTGAAATTATGGCTCAGGTGTGGGAATTTCATTGGCTCCCACTTAATTTCATCTCCTTTCAATCTTGCCCTTCTTCTTTCTTGGTGCTTTCTGATCTCCTCTCTTCTTTGCCAATGGTTAGGTTTAGAACCTAGCCCAAATCAGTTATTCTTGGTAGGGATAACCACGAGATGCAACCTCTCTTGGTGCATCTTCCCAAATCCTTTTCCAGCTTCAGCTCTTTTTCCGAGTGTTTGTTTCACCTGTATTTTCATGCACCTGGGTAATTCTGGCTCTGGTACTTTACTTCCCTCAGTGAAAAAGGTTGCATTGACTAGCTCTGATGTCTTAAAGTGACACTCGAGTGCACCCTCATCGACCTCGATGTAGGGTGCATTAGTGGCTAATGATGCAATGATTTCATCCTCTGTACCTATTGTTACTAATTGTTCGTCAATTACAAGTTTTAGCTTCTAATGTAAAGTGGAGGGGACTGCTCATGTTGTATGAATCCATGGACACCCAAGTAAACAACTATAACTGGGTTTTATGTCCATGACCATAAACTCCACCTCAAAAGTTGATGGTCCTATTTGCAAAGGTACTTCAATTCTTCCTATCACCTCCCTCTGTGTCCCATCGAATGCTCTCACAGTGTTCTGATAAGCCCTCATATGCGAGCTGTCTATTGGTAGCTTCTTTAATGTCGCCAATAGGAGAACATTTAGGGCTGACCCATTATCGATTAGGACACCTGGTAACATGTATCCTTTGCATCTTGTGGAAATATGCAGGGCCTTGCTTGATCCTCTCCCTTCTTCAGGTATTTCCTCTTCATTCAAAGAAATAAAATTATTCACAGCAATATTACAAACCAACATATCCATCTTGTCGGTCGAAATAGAGAAAAATAGAGATTTGGGCCGGGAGCTTGTGAAGCTGCTCCACTACACTGTACTCACTGTGTTTGAGTATCTTTAGAAATTCTTGAGCCTCTGATTCCTTGACAGGCTCATGATTCACTGGTGGCCTCTCTTTAAAGAAATCTCTTTCGTCTTCTTTCTTTGGCTCTTCAACAACAGCTTTTTTTTGTGCCGCGTCTCTATCTTCTATCATTGGCGGGGAATACAATCTTCCCACTCCTCGTGAAGTGGCTTACTTCATTCACTGGTTCTTCCTTCAACTTATTCCCAATTGATGATTCTCCCAGAGTTGTCACTGAACAGGCATAGTTCCAAGGAATTTGGTTGTTGTCCTTGTATGGAAATAGAGTTGGTGCCTTAATTACTAATTATGGGGTCACACCCTTCGCAGGTTCATTTACTCTTACCTTGGTCTTGATAACCAAAGGCTTCATCCCTGTATAATCTTTCCTTGAGTTTGTCTCTTCTGCTATACATCCATCCATCACGTGCTTCTCGCTTCCTCTCTCAAAAAACTCTAGCTCTTTACTATCCATCTTAGCCTAAACCAGGTGTTTGAATTCTGATCAGCATTCAATCTCATGTCCTATTGCTCTATGGTACTCGCAATATAGCTCATCTTCAACTGTCATCTCCTAGGCCTCTCCTTCTAACATCTCAGATGTAACCATTTGGGTTCACACCCGCTCCATTGATGCTCTAACTTCAACAACATATCTCTTGACCCTCTTGTTTTCTTCTTCAATGATGGCATTCACTCCTGCCTTCTAATGATTTGGTAAGGGGTTTCCTTTCTCTTCATACGTGTCAAATGATAACATGCCTGATTTCCTCAGGTCATCTACCACTCTTTTCAATACAGTACAATTTTCAATTGTGTGCCCCTAATACCTGCGTGGTATTTGCATTGCACCTTTTCATCGTAATATGCAGAATACGAAGGTGAGAAAGGAGGAATATGGTGTGGCAGTACCATCTAAGACTTGATCAGTTCAGCGAACAATTCTGCATTTATCATTGGGATGGGAGGGAAGTATGGCTTTGAGTTCCCTTGATAACTTCATTCTTCCTTTGGTGAGCTTGTTGCAACATGGGCTGGGGTTGAAGCATTGGGTTTATTGAAAACCACCTCCTTTGAATAATTAAGGTTGTAGACGTTGGTTGCATTGACCTCACTCTCCCTCTTCTTGCAGGGCTTCTTTGTTTCTTTTCCATCCAATTTTCCCCTCTTGACAACTACTAAGATCAACTCACCATTCATTAACATGTATGCGAAGCTTTTGGTTGCGTGATTTATCATACAATCATAAAATGATCCTTTCAAGGTTTCTACAAACATTGGGGTGATTTCATTCTCAAGCAATGGCAGCTAAACCTGAGCAACTACATCCCTCCACCTTTGTACGTATTGACAAAAACATTCATGATGCTTTTGTTCCATCCCTTGCAGGACCAGTATGGTTGGAACCATGTTAGTTACGTGTTTGTATTGCTCACTAAAGGCTCTTGATAAATCCTTCCACGATCGAATATTAACCCGACTCAATTGCGTATACCAACGTGCAACTGACCCCACTAAGCTATCCTGGAAGCATTGAATAAGTAGCTTCTTGTTGTCCAGGTACATTGACATCTTCCTACAGTACATGGTTAGATGTGCTGATGGGCATGTGGTTCCATTGTATTTCTCAAAATTAGGGACCTTGAATTTCAAGGGCACCACCAAATCTGTCACCAAACTCAGCTCTCTAGCATCCATTCCTCCATGAGTGCTTTCTTCTAGGAAGGATTTAATTATTCCTTCAAGCTTCTCATATCGATCATTCCACTTCTTTTCGGCCTTAACCTTATCAGCGATTTCGTCGAGGTCGGGTACCTCATAGTTGTGAGCCCCTTCAGTACCAGCCTTTGACTCATTCCGGGTAAAGGTTTTAGCAAAGATGGGAGATATCTTATCCTTTGGCGAGGAAGCTTCTTTTTGCATTACAGGATGGATGAAAGTCATTCCCTAGAATCGGGGTAGTGCATTGGTTTCTTCACTAGTTTCTACTGCATCTGGGTCCTTAAACCCTAGCATAGCCGCAATTGAGCTGACCGTCTTTCTATGAGTCGTCCCAATTTCCTATTTTAAATTAGTCTCTATCTTGTCCAGTCGATCCTGGGTGCTCTTGTGGTTAACTTCCAGGGATGCTACTATGTCTTCTATTACTTTCGTTTGTGACCGCGTACCGTACTTGTGGGCTATTTTGGCTTTTTTAGCGTTCTTTGTCATTTTTATATTTAAGTTAGTGTCTTTCTATGTTATGAATGCATGCAATGCAAATTCCAAAAAGAAAACAACCAAACAAACAAAAGAATGATGCAAATGTATGAATGCAAACAAAAGAACATTGGTTCAATGAAATATCTGCTTTTAGAAACAGCTTTATTGAATGTCAAAAGGTCCTTATTACATCAACTTTCCATATCTCTTTACAAATATTTTTCAGCACGAACTCCTAATTCCTTGACTTCTTCAATTAGCCACATAAGCCTTGGTCCCACCTCCCCTACTAGTTTGATGTACTGACGAAGAGCTATAGCTTCGATGGCTAGCATCATCACATGTTGAGCCACGTCTTGAACTTGGGTCATGATAGTCCTATCGAACTCATCCTATTCTTGGAACCTTCATGCATTATCTCTGAGACGCGTAAACTAGTAATCATTGCCTCTATCAGCTATATCTTCAAGGACAAAGATCTTCGTTATGTATTCCTGGATGGTGTTATCCATTTCTTCCACTTGCACTCTCAGGGAATCATTTTCATTTAAGCTAGCTTGGAGTTCTGAGTAAATGTGATCATTCTATACCTTTTGGAGGGATTGGTTCAGGACATCTAGCTTGTCTTGCAATTTGGCAACGAAATCCTGGCTCTGCTTCAACTTCTTACAACTCTCATCATGTGCCGCATGTAATTTAAGCAGGAAGTTCTTGTTGTTCTAGGCTTTCCTTTTCCAAGCTGCCACATTCTCTTTTTTCCTTCTCTAGGGTTCGTTTGCCTCTCTCGCTTTCTACCACTTGTTTTTTTTCCATTCCTCTACGAGTGTCTGTCTATACTTTTCAATCTCACGTTTGCCCTGTTCTCTTTCTTTGCCCACATCTTGTTCAATTTCTTGCCTCTACTGATCTGGGATTTTTCGCAAGTCAGCTTTACGAACCTTGGTCTAAAAATTGAGGAGTCAACCCTCTAAATCACATACTTCTCTTTTAAATCCAAGTACAACTTCGTTAACGATTTGTCTCTCCTTTAAATTTGTCTATGTCAAGCTGTGACTCAAACTTATCTCTCTGGTTCCTTTCTTGCAAGGCTTCCATCTCCATCTTGGCTCTTCTTAACTCTTCTCTCAAAATATCTGCCTCAGAAGAGACCACCTTTAGGTGTTCCTCTAGTGACTTGGCCTGGCCCGGTGAAGGTAAATGACCTTATCGTTCATTCTTATGTGTCTCCAAGCATCATAGTTAGAGGTGTACATGCAGCGACTATCAAATTCTACCTACATATGATAACAGTTGTTCCACAAGTCACCAATCGTCTATACCTTCTGCCTGAACTCTCGATGGAACTCAAATTCTGACGAACTGAGACCAGTAGTGAATGGGATGAACTACTGAGAACCATACTGTCGAGACATTAGCAAAGGATCACATCCAATCCCTCCCCACAAACCCAACAACATTAGGAAGTTGAAATCTCCACACTTATACAGGATCTTAGCATGGCCCATCCAAGGAACCCTCCATCTAATGTGTTCATCACGACAGTCTTTGAAAATATCGATCCACTTGCTTTTCTTAACGACTGGCCATTCTTTTGCCAAGAATTCTCGGAGATGAGAGAAGTTCGGAGAAAATATGTTGGATACAGCCAGAGTTGGGCATTTCCAAAAGTGACTGAAGGCCCAAACTTGGAGTAGAGGGGCACACCCTCCAAAGCGTACACCTTCAACCTTTCGACACACATTTATGGAGATGAAAGTTTTAGCTAGCACAACATGTACAAGATTGACTTCCCTCTTCAGCTGTTCAAGGAAGTCAAGGCTATATCAATGTTTCCTAGGACCCTTGGGAAGATAACCAATCTGTAGATCGTAATCGCCAGAAGGTCCACACTCTTTTCTTTGTCTGGGTGAAGAGGGATTATGTTTCTGATGCTTGACCAAGGAAAGGAGAAACTACCACCTCTTTTTCGTATTAGCCCCTTAATCCATCCTTCACCCATGCTAGCAAATGCTTGAAGTCTTTTGTGGGGATTTTTGTTCTTAGGAGGCTTAGCATAGACCCAATTCTTCTTGCGTAGGTTGAACAAAGCCAAGTATTCTTCAAGTGCGGGCATCATATCCTCTCCATTGAAGGTAAAACAACAATACCCTAGATTCCAGAATTGGACCAAAGCCTTCAAGAACTGTTCATCAACCTTCACATACAACAGATATGCTATATCTCCGTAAGTTTCATAGAAAGCTGCTTGGTCTTATAATCAAAGTGCTCCCAGATTTTTTGCATCTCCTACATATTATTCTACTTAATGTTGATATGGGCATATTTTGAAGTTTCTATTTCATGATCAGCTGCCAAACTATCCCCAAACATTTGCTAATTAACTTCAGACCAGTGACGAACCTTTGCATTCTCTTCTTCCAATTTCAGGACCCTTCCATCCATGGTAACAACTTTTCTAACTGAGCAAATATTTTAAAGAACCAAAACCTTTGCAAGATTAGACATGCAAAACAAAAAATAAAAATATTAGATATAAGAAAACAAAAGGGTCCAAAATAATTTCATTGCATAAATAACTCTGGGCAGACACTCAAACACTCCAGGATATGTCTCCATGGATTATCTTTGCGAAATGAGTTTGACCAAACTAAAAAAACCTAGGTTTTCAACATGGCTCTAATGGGGTAGGCTCTAGATTCTCAAACTTGGTTAGGTTCTAAAACGTACCCGAGCTGTTTTTGATGTCCCCTACTAAGGGTAGCAAGGCCCCTAGTTCTCACCCATTATAGGCTTCAAACGAACCAAGTTCAACTCAAAAGGACTCACTTCCTATGTCTTCACGAAGGATCGGTATCTTTACGAAGACATAAGGCATATGAGTCCCGAAGGTACTTACTAGGCTCATATGGAGAATCAGTATTCTGACATGAGCAAAACATTTTTCCCTCACTTAAACAAACGGGACAAGCTATGGAATAGAGCTTTTGAACAATTTTGGAATGCGTAAAATAGAATTATATTCATTAAATAGACGAATAAATTGAAAATTTTGTGAACTTGCAAATTCCATTTTTTTAAAAAAACATTTTGAAACCAATTTGTGGCATGATCCTCTTTTGTTTTTTTTAAACAAAATTCCCCAGCGTAGTCGCCAAAATATCGCAACCCTCTTTAGGAAGGCCCGACATTTTGAAAACTAAAATACACGGATTCACCACCAATTTTTTTTTAAAAAGTGTGATTGGATCACTTTTAAAATGAGGTTATTTTAATAAAAATGTTTTATTTATTAAAACAATATTTTTGGTCTGTGGAAACTAGAAAATAGGTTCGGGGGTCGGTTACAAGTGAGGAAGGGTTAGCACCCCCACCACGCCCAAAAATTGGTACCTTATTAATTTCAAAAAGCATTTTCAAAACTGGAATTTGCAAGTTCAGAAGATTTCGATTTATTCGTTCGTTTTATGAATATAAATCAATTTTAACGGTCTTACCACCCAGAAAATGAACTCCAATCACGGCCAACATTCCTGGCGCTAACCCGTCATTTCCATTTGGTAAGACACCGCATTAAATAGTTTTCGCTTGTTTAACAAACCAACAGAAACAATTAAATGCGTTATAGTTTTTTTAATTAAAACCTAATTAGTGGTTAATCCCTAAAATATCTACATTCATTTTAACTATTAAGGTTTAAGTAAAATTAAGTATATTTTATTAAGAATATGAGGGAATTTTACAACACAGATGTCTCTAATCTAAGTTTATTAAGGAACCTATTCCTAAGGTTTTAACAAACACATATGTACATATAAAAGAAACATGGAATAAACTAAATAGCTTAAATTAAATTAAATAACTAAAAATAAATACTAAATTTTAAATAAAGGAATGTGATAATTAACCTTTATTTTAAAAGAAAATCTAAATTAGGGGCTAAATTGGAAAGAGAACAAAGTATGAAGGCCAAATTGAAACAAAAGGGACGAAATTGTGAGAGTTGAAAACTGGAGAGTCACGGTGGAAGGTCCGAAAGAGAAAGACGCGGGTTAGAAAGCGGGTACCTGGTCAATATAGCGGGTTGGTATAGAAGTCACATAACATAAACAAAAAAAAAACATTTCCCACCCCTTTCCAAAGCGGATCAAACCATCTTTCCTTTAAATCCTCTAAAGTGTTCTTCGTGTTCTTCATGAACTGAAGAACGCGATGAACATCCGTCGTGCCGGCTGCCGATGCCGGCAGTGAAAATTTACTAGAAAGTTATTCTTTTTCTAGAATCTGGCAGACTCTAATTCAAATTTTATCACCGCAGTTACATCGAAATCAAACCCACAGTGGCGCTTTGCAAAACAATGGTAAAAAACCTATCCCTTTTCTTTATTTAAAACAACGAATATAAAAGGAAGAAGGAATTACCAGAAAAAACTTGCTATATTCTTTGAAACTTTGATTACAAAAGCTTTCTACTCCTTAATGCTATTTTCTGTGTATACTTTTATGAATGTGTGATTCGTATGTAAAATTGTTGTCTGATTCTTGTGTCAATTACATTGGATTACAATGGGTTTATATAGGTACAAAAATTCTTGATTTTCAAGCACAAATCCCTGATTTCTTCCCCTAGATTGTCTCTGATTTGATTTTGATTGAGCCAGATTATAGCCATAGCTTCAATATAGGGATTAGGCCTTTTAACTTTTCTTTTATTTTGGGATTTAACCTCTGTTTGCTTTCTTTTGCATGTTTCTGGTGGCTTCGAACGTCGAGGGAGACGCCGGCAAGGGGCGAACGGTGACAGAATCAGCTCAGGCATTCATTGGAGAATATGAGACGGCAATTGGAAGGTGAAGCGACGAGCGCATGGCTGCTACGCGCGAGTGTGATTCGCGTGCCTCACTCTTGATCAATCTAGGCTGCTAGATCATTCCTCAATTTAACAGTTGAGAAATGTGGCGTTTATTCTTCTTCGGTTGGCAAGATCTGCACTGTTGGATCAAAGATTGATCCAACAGTCTCCTTTTGGTTGCACATAATCAGAAAAGAGCGACATTAGGGTTCTATCTTTGGTTATATTAGGTCGAATAAGCCCTTATTGTATGTAAACATGGACTCTTTATTTGTTTTTGTAATGGACTCTTTACTTATTTTTGTAATGGACCTCTTAAATTTTAATACAAATGAGCTGTGTTTTTTTTATATTAGGTCTTATACTAACTATTATATTAACGATAACACTAACAAAAATGTATATAACAATGATAATACTAGCTACTACAATAACAATATTATATGACACATACTAATTATGAAAACAATAACAAATGAAACATAAGTGAAAATTTAGTGATAACAATAGGCCTAGTGATAAATCTACTATAGGTACTAAATGAGTTTTTAGAAATAAATTAGATGAGAGTGGTAACATAGTGAGAAACAAGAATAGACTTGTTGCTCAAGGTTACATCAAGAAGAATGAATTGGTTTTGATGAAACCTATGCACCCGTAGCTAGAATAGAAGCTATTTGGATACTACTTGCTTTTGCATGCTTTCATGATTTCAAGCTTTTTCAAATGGATGTTAAAAGTGTTTTTCTAAATGGCTTTACAAATGAATAAGTTTATGTTGAACAACCTCTTGATTTTGAAGATCCAAATTTTCCAAACCATGTGTTTAAACTTTCAAAAGCTTTATATGGTTTGAAACAAACTCCTAGAGCTTGGTATGAAATATTATCTATTTTTCTTATTGAAAATGTTTTAAAAAAAGGAAGGTTGATACAACACATTTTATAAAAATAAAAAGCAAAGATATCTTAAAAGTTCAAATTTATGTTGATGATATTATATTTGGTTCTACTAATGAATCTCTTTGTCAAGAATTTGCTAAGTTAACGCAATGTGAGTTTGAGATGAGTGTAACGACCTGAATTTCAGAATCTGAGGGTCAGTTTAAACCAAAGTGTGGGTCGCGCGTTTGGGCCTTTGAGAGCCTTAGTGGGCTTGTTTGGTTGTTGGGCTTGAGTTTTTGGTTTAGGGATGAGTTAAGAAGAGGATGAGGGTAATTAGGTAATTACCTAATTATTTGAAGAGGGAAAGATGAGTCTCTTTAATTCCTTTGTAAAAAGCAAGAGGAATGAGATCACCATTGTCCCCTTATCTTCATCCTTCCCCCATCCTCATCTCCTAACTTCCACATCCAAGCAATGGTTGAATCTTTGAGTTTAGAATTGTGAATATCGTATTTTTTGTTGAGGGAAGTTTAATAATCGCTCGAGGATCTATCTGTCAAGGTAAGAATGGTTTGTTTTGGTGGAGGTTGGAAAATAAGTGTTTGGTGGGGGTTGAAGAGGAGTAACGGGATTTGGGGATTTAACTCCATCTCTTGTTGTATGATTTTTCAATTTGTATATCTTAAGTTTTCAACAATGTTGTAATTTGATTTACAACATTTTCTTGTAGTGAAAGAAGTTGGAAACTCTTCCAAGGGCCAATGGAAGAAGAAAGCTTGAAGCCTGGGCAAGGAGCTTCACTCTCAGTTGTAAGGTCAAGGTTAGTACTATAATGACTCAATTCTCGGGGTTAGTGAATTGGGTCTTAGGCCCAGGTTATGAGCCTTTTTATTGGAAGTCTAAGTTAAGGGCCTTTAGGTTTAGGCCTTTTGTTTTGAGGGAGATGGTTTTGAATTTTAAATAGATGTGAGTGGTTGAAAAATGGGAAGAAGATATTATAAGGAGAGATAAAAGGGAAAAAAAGGAAAAAAAAGTGGTTGGTGGGAGAGAAATGAGAGAAAGTTGAGGGAGAAGTTTTGAAACTCTGATCTATTGAGATCTAGTCACCTATTGTCGACACCTTCACTCACATTATGATCATCCCATCGAGACGAGTTTGCCAGTACCAGCGGCACAACCATCAAAGTCACCGTTGAAGGGGTTAAGAGAGAGGAAGTTTTGAGTTTTCTGGTTGGAGAGGTTAGATTGCTCAGAACACAAAACTGAGGTCACCATCGTGTTCACCACCATTGAGAGAGTTAGAAAGGAGCCTCCCCGTCGCCGTCCAGACACCGAAAGTTGCCGCATTCGCCGTCGCCGCGCGTGTGTGACGTTCGACCGAACTGTTAATATCACAGATGGGCTGTGGATCAAGCTGTTGGGCCGAGCCGGGCTGGCCTACTAAGCTAGCCTAAGCCGTAGGCCGAGCCGGTCTGTAACACCCTAATCTCGAATACGGAGTACCCGAAGACCAAGGTGCTACATCAGGTCACCGAAGCAACCCAACAAAATTTTCAAAGATTTTTAAAACATGAAAATACATTTTAATATAAGAAAATACCATTAAATATTTATACTAAAATTATAACAAAAGTAGTTATACAAAATATATGGAGCTTGAATATCATCGTATATCAAAATAGTCAATAATACCCAAAATGATAACTGAGTTACAAACCTACAAAATATAAGTAAGGTTTCTATGAATACAATGCCCACTTTAGATAAGGTATTGTACTCTGTAAACGGGATGCTGGAAGTCCATCATCGATGAAGCTCCTCAGACACGAGCAAAAGTCTACTAATCTGAAAATGAAAATAATTCGAAGTTTGAGCTTTATAAGCTCAGTGGTACATAACTAATCTACCATTCTTCAAGCAATTTATAAATATAAGCATGCAAATCAAATGTATACATAGAAGCATGACACAAGCTCAAATAATCAAATCTTGAATAATCACAATTCTCACAACTAAATCACTTGCATGTCAAACTTGTTAGTCTCGTCAAACTTGTAAAATTTGTACAAGTTCTCAAATATTGGGCACCGGATAGTCCTGCGCCACACATGCCATTAGTCAAATAAATCTCGAGTGTCTGAAGTGTTGTCCCGAGCACCACACAAGCCGTTGGTCAATAACCTCGAGTGTCTGAAGTGTTATCCCAAGCTCCACACAAGTCAATGGTCAATAATCTTGGGTGTCCAGAATGTTATCCCAGCGCCACACTTAACCGCATGGACAAAAAAGTAATACTCGTTACCCTAATCAAACACAAAATATCATTATGAAGTGCACAAAAAAGGGCATATAAATCATATTGGTTGTAGTAAATCACTTGGCTAAATTATGATATTCAGAACCAAGCAAGAGTCCATTTAAAGTTAACAAAACCTTTAGGGACTAAACTAACTAACTAAAGAAAATAAGAAATACCATATACGCCATTTACCAACATTATTTAAAGTTAAAACACAACTAACAATCTGTATGTGTATTTATGACCCATAATATTTATTTTTCAAAGTATATAGTATAATCTTATAAAATAATACATATATGTTTTTGGATATAATATATAGTTTTTAAGGTATATAGTATAATTTTGAAGAATATAATATATACAATTTTGGTATATAAAGTATATAGTTTTTGAAGTGTATAAGAAATGAAATATATATGTGGTGTATAATATGGTTTCAAGTATATAGAAGAATTTTGCAAAATAAATAATGCATATTTTTAAATAATAGGCTTTTAATATATTATATAATTTTAATACATAATGTATTTTAATGTATATTTTTAAATAATAGGTTTTTAATATGTTATATAATTTTAATACATAATATATCTTAATTTTTTCTTTTTTGGGCCTTTATTATATAATAATTTGGGCCTTAGGCCTATCTTTATATTCTTGGGCTTGGTTTTAGGTTTTTGGGCCTTAGGCCTTGTTTTGGTCCTTTTGGGCTTTTGTCTAAATTAAGTGAATTAATTTAATTAATTTAGATCGTGTGCCCGTCTCATAGGGGCACGATCCTAGAATTAATCAAATTAGCCTTAGGTGTTTTAGATCCTTAGTTAGATTAAGGTTCAGATTAATTTGGTAAATTTAAATTTATCCTTGGCTTATTGGGGTAAATGTTAAATTCATTAAATTAATTGAACCTTTCCTAATTACTTTAGGGGGAAAATCAATTTTTTGTTTAACCTAACATTAAATCACAAATTAGTCACCATAAATTAGGGTTAAGTATATAATAAATTGGGCTATGTACTAAATTGGGCCTTTTTTTGTATTCTTACATTCATGCCTTTGATTGTCGTGCCTTAATTGTCATGTAATCTTTAATCTTAATCGCATTCAAAATTAATCTAAATAGTAAAATAGAGGTGCTTATTAATTCCAATATTTGTGTCATAACAGTTCGAGCTTAAAGGATGTTGACAAAATATTCGAATTAATCCTTACCATCCCGAGGTAAATGGACTAAAGATTAACAAAATCATCACAACATACTTAAATGTTTGCATCATGCATAAAGGTGACGTACGGAAGTCGAACCATAAATTAACAAAGAAGTCGGGCTTAATCGATGTCGGTTTAATCTGTGGTTCGATATATTGTCAACCTTATTAATTAAATGTCCAATTAATTTGAATCCACCAATTCGATAAAGCCCATTCAATCAAGGTTAATTTTCATCTAAGAACTCTGAATTAAATTTGATAAACTCCGTACAATCAATGGGGGTGCTAATCCTTCCCCACGCTTAACCAACTCCCGGACCCTTTCACAACAAATCTCTAGTTTCTTATGATGTCCGGCCTACCTCCCCCAAGTGGCCGGTGGTGACTCCAATTTTTCATCATTTTCAAAAATTTAAGGTTTTCGAAAGAAATCCCTAGTCTTCCAAAAGATTTTCATTAGTGATTTAGGGGATAATTAGTAGCCGACTTTTTTTAAACAAACTCCCTTAAATCCAATTCTTTTTCAAAAGGAAAAAAAAAGTCGCTACAACTGGCGACTCTGCTGGGGACGTTTTCGTTTCTTTCAAAACAAAAGAAAGTTAGGCCAAAGAAAAATTGTTGCTTTTAGATAATGAAAATTATTGGGATTTTAATTGATTTTAACCAGAATGATTCTTCTTTGAAAATGTGATCGAGATTTCACGGGCTTTGATAATCGGTGGTCCTCAAGTTAATTTTTTCATTTAATTTTTAAGGAGTCACCAACATGTGTTGCATCATATCACTAAGCTCTATACCCGAGCTCCTTCCCTTAAGTGGGAGTGAAACGCCACATACCCACGTGAGTAGATCTCTATGGGTCGGTAATTCAATTCTAGAATCCACACCTTTT
Source organism: Hibiscus mutabilis (assembly GCA_019671005.1). Classification (NCBI taxonomy): domain Eukaryota; kingdom Viridiplantae; phylum Streptophyta; class Magnoliopsida; order Malvales; family Malvaceae; genus Hibiscus; species Hibiscus mutabilis. Next base: position 30,026,192 of record CM033745.1, read on the forward strand.
GACACGTGAGTAGCCCTCCACGTCATCAGGACGTGCTTTCCCTCGAATCGAAACCAATTCGCAAGCTTATAATGGGCCAGAATTGGGTTCTTGTTTCCTTAGTAGGCAATAAGATAGATTCGGGTACCCTTAATTAGAACCGAACCCATGTGTGAGAATTTAAGAATACCACCCCTATTAAAGCCATGTGGATAACCTTAGCGAACTATAACTCATGTGGTTAGGTTTTTTTCTTTGTGTAAACTGTTTATGTTTATCTTTGCTTGCTTTCGTGTTTTTATCTCATGACTAACTCTTCTCTTTTATTTCTTTTCACTACGTTCTTTTGTTTTGCATATTATCGTCATATCATAAAGAGCACATTGAGTTGGAAATAGTCTGAAGTTAAGGGGTAGATTGATGGGAGACCTAGTTTGCAGCAATGATGAAAAGAACTCCGACGTACAAATATGGTCCGAAGTGGAGCAGTTGCATGAGGGAGACAGTATCCCTGTCGGGTTTAGGTCAACATTGGCAATAGAGATATTCATGAATACATAATACAATAACACTTCTGGGCTGAAGACAGTATGGAATAGTTGGGACTTGGAAACCAGGTGCACTTTCAGAAGAGAATATGGTGACATTACATGTTTGTTAGATGTTCTGGTAGATCAGGCACTATTGCAAGCCTTGGTGAGGTTCTGGAATCTCGCCTACAGTTGTTTCATGATCGGTAACTTCGACTTAACTCCTACGATTGAAGAATATCAAGACCTTTTAAATTGTGAGAAAATTGACGAAACTTGGGTATACTTGAAGCCAAGTAAGAACAAAGCCTTCTGGGGCAAGCTCAAGAGATTTCGGACATGTTGGAATCCTGGGTCGTGCTTCAGGTCATTACTTGGAATGATAAGGAGTATCTCAAGTGGGATGGGATTCTAGCCCTAGCTTCCGTATATTCGGTAGGCCGAGTTCAGCGAGATCTCTTCGCATTATTAATTTATGGGTTAATGGTCTTTCCCCGGGCGCGAGGGATAATTGACCTGGCAGTGTTAGACCTATTTGACCGTTTGAGTGGTGGGACCAATCCGGTGCCTGTGATTTTAGTCGAAACATTCTGATCTCTAAGGTTCTACCGGGAGCATGGTGGGGGTCATTTTCATGGTTGCCCATAGCTTTTGACAGTATGGTTCTATAGTCACCTATGGTCGGATGCTAATTTCTCGAAGCCTCTCTACAATGGTAGTTTCTCACCTTTAGAAGAATTTCTGAGAAAGGAAGATTGGCCCACCCGAAGATTTGAGGAAGTTTGGGTAGATGTTCTTAGCAACCTAAAAGAGGAAGATATAGTTTGGAGGGCTCCGTGGCTTTCTGCGAGGAGTATCATCTATAGTTTGGAGGGTTTGAATGAGTTCAATATGAATTATGAGAAGGAAAAGGGATACAAGGCAGTGGTGTACGATGTTTCTTCAGCTTGGAACAGCGTGAGACGAGTCAGAGTCATGAATGCTACCCACATGACCACCCCTGAGTACGAGGCATGGAGATTCAGCCGCGTCAATGACAACATTCCCCAATTGAATCCCGATAGAAAGAGGTCAATGGAAGAGAGGTTGGCCACACTTCCTAATGAAGCTGAGTTGATAAGAAAACAACTTGAAGAGGAGCAAGAGAGGTACCTCAAGCTCGAAGAGAAAGCTCGCTAGGAAAGATTTGACTTTGAGTTGAAGAAGATACTGTTTGAAGGAATGGTTAAAGGTCTACAAAAAGAAAGGATGAATTGGAACTCGAGCTCAAGTTAGAAAAGAAAGAAATTTAGAAACTCAAGAGGCTAAACAAAAGCAAGAGAGTTGTGGAAGGTGGATCAAGCGAAGGGATAGAGCTCCGACTTAGGGAGGAGAAAGTGATAGCTGAGAATTATAAAAGGATGTATTGTGAAAACAGGGACAGGTGCTCACTTTAACACAAGAAATGAAGAACTTGCACACTTCTCACTCTAGGAAGCTCGAGAAAGAACGTCGCCAAAATGAAACCTTGAAGGACCATGTTAAGTGTTTGGAGAAGTCTCTTTTCAAGCACAAGGGCTCGACTAGCAAGTTGAAAGTAAGCAAGACGGAGAACCAGACCTTAGAAGCTCGTATTGAAGAGTTGGAAACTGAGGTTCAGCAGCTCAAAGATCATGTGGCAAGCTTTAGAGCAGCCATTCAAGTACGCCCGATGCCGAGTTTGGAGAAACTACAGTTCACTGTCTACACCATTTGGAGACAAGAATATGAGTTAGCGCAATGGATTGTTCGGATACAAGGAATCGCCCAGAAGATACAGCTCTTGACAGAAGATGCTACTAAACTTCATGATTGTGTCGATGATGACTCTAAAGAAGGAGAGAGGATTGTCTGGATTTTGAGAGAAATCATTGACCTCGATGTTACCCTAAAGTCATATGTTTAGTTGGCTTTCTTTGGTTATTGTACCAAGGCTATGTTTCTATTAATGAAATTTGTTTAACAATGGTATTTTCCAAACTCAGTGCTGCTCATTGCATTCATGCATAATTCATTTATTTGCATTCTTTGTTTTGTTAACAAATAGTTGACTAAAAAGCTTTCAGTTTCAGAAACACAAAAGATTGCATTTTGGTTCTTTAAAATTGCCATCATTCCACATACATATCATACCCGTTCACGAACAAAGCAAATGGAGGACGGTTTTGCGAAGCTAGAAGCTAATCTACGTGGTCAAATGGAATGAACCCAACAAGAATTAAGGGGCACCATCCTCAAGTCTTTGCAAGACATGATGAAGGAAATATCTCAGCTGTTGCAAGCCCAGCTAAGGCAAGAGTCAAGAGACAAGGGTACCGTCAAGAGTTTTGCCCAGAACTTGGCGGGATCTCCTTTATGCCCAAACCGTCAAGAATCCTCTGCTCATCAATCCTTCATCGAATCCTACACAAGGTGCATTTGCTTCTCATGCTGGTGCCGCAGCTCAAACTAAACCAGGGGTGACCTTCGAGAATCTTGAAATTATCGGGGACAACATTCTAAACTTTGATGAATTAGAAAAGTTGAAACAAATGAAAGCAAAGTTCACTAAGCAACTAGAAGATACTCGAAAAGACCTAGAAGAAAAGCTCCGAGTGAAGGAAAATGAGGATGACCCTTATGGGTTAAGTGCTAGGGAACTCAGTCTAGTTCCCGATGTGGAGATCCCATATAAGTTCAAGGCTCCCGACTTTGAGAAGTTTGATGGAAGCACCTGTCTGTCTGCTCATATAGTGATGTTTTGCAGGAAGATGGCTAGTTTTACCAACAACGAGAAGCTCTTGATTCACTATTTTCAGGACAGCTTAGTAGGATCTGCTCTGAGGTGGTACAACCAACTAACCAGGGCGCATATCAAGTCGTGGAGAGATCTGGCGAAAGATTTTACTAATCAGTATAAGCATGTAACTGACATGGTTCCCAACCGACTATTGTTACAAGACATGGAACAAAAGTGCAACAAGACCCTTCGGGAATATGGTCAAAGGTGGCACGATGTGGCAGCCCAAGTCCAACCATCGCTTCATGAGCATGAGATCTCCCTTATGTTTGTGGACACACTGAAAGGGGCATTTTATGATCGGTTGATTAGTAACCCTATTAGTAACTTTACAGAAATAGTCATGACTGACGAACGCATTGAAGTGGCCATCAAGAGCGGAATGATCGATGGAGGGGATCATTCACGAATGCAGTTTAAGAAGAATGATCACGAAGTGAACAACACCAACGCTTTTGAGAAGACCAAGAACTTCACCACCTCTCAGCCACAGGCCCTAGTAGGGAATTCTATAAACTTCAACAAGAGAGAAGATAAGGGACATAAGAAGGAAAAGGATGATAGATCTTTCACGCCTTTGCCAATTACCTATAAAGAACTCTACTCGCAGTTGTTAAGGCCGATCTAGTCCGACCGTACCATGTTACCCCTTATAACCCACCGTACCCAGCTTGTATAACCCTAAGGAACACTGTGAGTATCATGCCGATGTCCTAGGACATTCAATCGAGAACTGTATAGCATTCAAGAAGTTCGTTCAGAATCTGATTCGAACTGGAGTGTTACAGTTAGGGGAACCCAGTACGACCAATAATCCGTTGCCAAATTACAGGGGGAATGGTGTAAATGCTATTGAAAATGAGTGCACCTAGAAAGCCAAAAGGAACGTGTCCGAAGTCTAGTCTCCCTTGAGATGGGTATTTCAGCAGTTATGCATGACGCGTCTCATCAATCGAGGAATGGTGTTGGTTAAAGAAGGATGTGGCCCGTAATGTGAATACCATCAATTAGGAGATCATAATATTCAGCATTACGAGGAATTTTGTCATTTACTCCAAGCTATGATGGATAACAAAGAGATCAAGTTTTTTTAGAAGGAGAAAAGAGTAAAAGAGTTTGAAGTCTGTGCATCAGAGATTCAAGAAACCAAATACAGTGCGAAGATGCCACTTGTCCTCGGTCTTAGGACGAATGAGGTAGGCGAACCAAAAGTGGCTCCCAAAATTATAATTGCTACCCCAAAGTCTTTTCCTTTCAAAGACACCAAGATGGTTCCATGGAATTACACCGCGAGTGTCATGATTCTGGGATCGTCTAGTGCACAAGAGGAAAAGAGGACGATGGAGACAGAACCTTCTCAACCGAGTAGCAAAGAAGTAAGCGATGTGGGACACCTCACAAGAAGTGGTCGATGCTATATTCCAAAAAACCTAAGGGACACAAACGAGAAATGTCAAGAAGTTAGAGCAGGACATGAGAAGTTGTTTGGAGAAGACCCACCTTCAAAGATCAAGGAGCCGATCACAAAAACGCAAGTACAAGATTTTCTGAAATTTCTAAAGCACAATGAGTATAATGTTGTCGATCAACTCCAGAAACAACCAGCTCGCATTTCAGTACTCGATCTGTTACTAAATTCAGAAAAGCATCGTGATGCATTGTTGAAGGTTTTGAATGAGTCCTTTGTTACGAAAGACATCTCTATTGGGAGATTGGATCAGATTATCAGTCACATTATCGACGTCAATCACATTATTTTCAGTGATGATGAAATTCCCGGGGAGGGCACAAGGTCCGTCAAGGCCCTAAACATCACTACTCACTGTAAAGGTTATGTGCTGCCGAGCGTTTTAATTGAAAATGGCTCTACATTGAATGTTATGCCATTAGCCACGCTACAACAACTACCAATTGACATGTCGCATATGAAACCATGTCATAATACGGTACAAGCCTTCGACGGGACTCAAAGAGATGTGGTCGGGAAAATAGAAGTACCCCTGCTTATTGGTCCCACTGAATATGTGGTTGATTTCGTGGTCATGGACATCTAACCATTTCACGAATTACCTATTAGGAAGGCCTTGGATACACTCGGCCAGCGCCGTTCCGTCCTCACTTCATCAAGAGTTAAAGTTTGTCACCGATGGGAAGTTAGTAACGGTGAATGCAGAATATGACATCATCGCTTCAGTAACTCCAAATACACCATACATCCCTACTGATGGAGAAGCGATGGAGTGCGCCTTCAAAGCCTTGGAACTTATCAATGCTACTTTTGTTGCTGAAGGGAGCAAAATTCCATGCCCCAAGTTGTCAAACTGCACTAAAATAATGGTATTCGAAACCCTGGGAAGAGAGCAAGAAAGAATAAAGGTTTGGGGAGGAATCTACAAGAGCGTTTTCATCTCGTTAGTGTGATTCATAAGGTGGACCGTTTCGGACTTGGCTATAAGCCTAATTTTCTGCAAAAGAGACAAGAGTGGAAAAAAGACATGAACAAAGGAAGGCCATGATGAGAGGGGAAGACATTCCCTGGGCTCCCATAACCTACTCAAAATTCAGAGGTATCTTTATATTTAGAGGGATCCAAAATTCGAAGGAGTACATCCAAGAGGCAAACCGCGAAGGTGAAAGACGCCTCTAAGAAGAGCTGATCAGTGAAGCTTTAGAAGAAATGAATGTGAACATGATTGGTGACGGGAGCAAGCCTAATCAGTTTCTCGCCAGAATTCGCCCGTGCCTCTCAGGAGAAGAGCTCAACAACTGGACCTTCAAGGTCATGCCAGCATTCAATAAGGACAAATCAAAGTAATGCCTAGAACCACTCCGTTACTTTAGCCCGAAAGTAACAAACATCTTTTGTAAAAAAGGGCAAGTATGTCATATTCATCCGTTTCAATGAAATATACCAGATCTACCTTTTCTTTCTCAAATGGAAAACATGGCATTCACTCCATTTCATTCAATTCCATTCATTATTTATTTATTTATTTATTTACCTATTCATTTATTTATTGATTAATTCTTTATTCATGTCATAAACTATAATTTTCTTTTCTCAATACGCACTTTTAAAATTGTTCAGGCCTCTTAATATAAATTGTATGAACAATGTGGAACCTAATCCTAAAGTAGATTTTGAACGGCCCATGTATTTGGCGGAGATAGGGAAATAAAATGATGAGATTTTTGAAGAGCTGCTAAGAATGATGGCCGATGAGGAAAAGCAAATCCTTCCACACCAAGAGAAGGTAGAGACCCTAAATTTAGGGATGACCAAAGAAAAGAAAGAAGTAAAGATCGGAGGTACCCTATCACTAGAGGTCAGGCAGGGGTTAGTGGAACTGCTTATAGAATTTAGAGACGTGTTCGCATGGTCATACCAAGATATGCCGGGCTTAAACACAGACATTGTAACGCACAAGCTTCCCATTAGGCCAGAATGCAAGCCCGTTCAGCAAAAGCTTCGAAGGATGAGAACTGACATGTTGCTAACAATTAGGGAAGAGGTGAAGAAACAACTCGGGGCTGGATTTTTGGAAGTCTCTAAGTATCCAGAATGGGTAACCAATATCGTGCCGGTACCAAAGAAGGATGGGAAGGTGCGTATGTGTGTAGATTATAGAGAACTTAATAAGGCGAGCCCCAAAGACAACTTTTCTTTACCCCATATTGATACTTTAGTGGACAATACTGCGAGGCATGCTTGGTTCTCGTTCATGGATGGCTTTTCGGGGTACAACCATATCAAAATCCACCCTAAAGACATGGAGAAAACTATTTTTATTACCATGTGGGGAACATTTTTTTACAAAGTGATGCCCTTCTGATTAAAAAATGCCGGGGCAACTTACCAAAGAGCCATGGTAACCTTGTTTCATGACATGATGCATAAGGAAATTGAGGTATATGTGGATGACATGATAGCCAAATCTAAGACTGAGGAGGAGCACATCCAAAACTTGTGAAAACTCTTTTGAAGGCTAAGAAAATATCAGTTGAAGCTCAACTCAACCAAATGCACCTTCGCAGTTACATCAGGGAAGCTTTTGGGTTTCGTCGTAAGTCAAAAGAGCATCGAAATTGACCATGAAAAGGTGAAAGCGATTCAAGATCTTCCACCACCGCGAACACAAAAAGAGGTCTGAGGATTTTTAGGGAGGTTAAACTACATCTCTCGGTTCATATCTCAATTGACTAATAAGTGTGACCCCATTTTCAGACTGCTCTGAAAGAATAACCAGGGGTCTGGGATAAAGATTATCAAGAGGCACTAGAAAAGATCAAGAAGTATCTGACCGATCCCTCAATTCTAGTAGCACCAGTGCCGAATAGACCGTTAATCATGTATTTGACAGTATTTGAAAATTTTATGGGGTGTGTACTTGGACAACATGATGACTCAGGCAAGAAGGAAAGGGCAATCTACTATTTGAGCAAGAGTTCACTGATTGTGAAACCTGGTACCCGCTAATCCAGAAGTTATGTTGTATCTTGGTATGGGCTACTAAGCGGCTACGACAATACAAGTTGTATCATACCACATGTCTAATTTCCCGGATGAATCCGCTGAAATATCTAATAGAAGCACCAGCATTGACCGGGAAGATGGCCAGTTGGCAAATGCTCTTGTCAGAGTTTGACATCGTTTACGTGAACTAGAAAGCGGTAAAAGGAAGTGTCGTGACAGATCTTTTGGCAAGTCGCGCCTCGGATGACTATGAACAACTGGATTTCTATTTTCCAGAAGAAGATTTGATCTGTGGTTTAACTGAAGGGAGATCTGTTGCCAAGAAAAAGGGATGGAGGCTCTATTTCGATGGGGCGTCGAATGCCCTAAGCCATGGAATAGGGGCAGTATTAATTTCCTCTGAAGAGGACCACTACCCTTTTACAAGTAGGTTGGAATTCTTCTACACCAACAATATAGCCGAGTATGAAGTCTGCATCATGGGACTCTGAGCAGCCATTGAGAAGAAGATCAAGGTGCTCTAGTTTTTTGGAGATTCTTCTTTGGTAGTCTACCAACTTCGAAAAGAGTGGGAGACCAGAGATCCAAAGCTGATCAAGTATCATGATTTGATCCAAGATTTGGTAAGAAATTTTGAAGGAAGTCAGTTTCACCTACTTGCCAAGAGAAGATAACCAAATGGCCGACGCTCTGGCCACTTTGGCCGTCGTGTTCAAAGTAAATGGGACAGCCAAAATGAAGCCTGTTGAGATGCAACCTTTTGAGGTGTCGGCCCATTACTATAGTTTAGAAGAGGAAAAGGACAACAATCCATGGAATTATGACATCCTCCAATATATCAAGTACCAAACTTACCCAAAAGACTCCAACGATAACGAAAAAAGAACTATCAAAAGGTTGGCATCGAGGTACGCCCTTGATGGAGAGGTTCTGTATAAAAGAAGCAAAGATCAAATACTATTGAGATGTGTCAATGCCCGGGAGGTCGAAAATATTTTAGCGGAGGTCCATGGAGGTTTATGCGGAACCCACGCTAGCGAATTCTCGATGGCTAGGAAAATCATGAGATACGGCTACTTCAGGTCAACAATGGAGGGAGGCTGCATCAATTATGCAAAGAAATGCCACAAATGCCAAATATACACCGATAAGATACATTCCCCGCCAGTACCACTGCACGTTGTGAACTCACCTTGGCCTTTTGCTGCCTGGGGAATAGACGTTATTGGTCAGATACACCCAAAGGATTATAATGAGCATCGCTTCATCCTTGTAGCCATCGACTACTTCACCAAATGGGTAGAAGCTGCCTCGTACGCCAACATCACAAGAGCGACAATTTGCAAGTTCCTCAAGAAAGAAATTATATGTCGCTATGGCTTGCCCGAAAGGATCATCACCGACAAGGCTTCCAACTTGAATAACAAAATGATGACTGAGGTGTGTGAACAGTTCAAAATTGTACATCAAAATTATACTATTTATCGCCCCAAGATGAATGGAGCAGTGGAGGCGGAGAATAAGAATATAAAGAAGATCATAGAAAAAACCACAGAAAATTACAAGGATTAGCATGAAAAGCTACCTTTTGCTCAATTTTCTTCTCGAACCTCTGTGAGGACCTACATCGGGGCAACGCCATACTCTTTGGTATATGGCACAGAGGCAGTATTACACATCGAGGTAGATATTCCGACGCTCCAAATTTTGAACGAAGTAAAGTTGGATGAAGCCGAATGGATACAAGCCAAGATTGATCAATTGAACCTCATTGAAGAGAAAAGGTTGTAGGCCATCTATCATAGCCAAATGTATCAAAAAAGGATGATGCAAGCCTATAACAAAAAGGTTCACCCCGGAGAGTTTCAAGAGGGGGATCTGGTGCTTAAAAAGATCTTACTTAACCAAAAAGACTTCCAAGGGAAGTGGATGCCTAATTGGGAAGGGACTTATGTTGTAAAGAAGGCCTTCTCCGGAGGAGCGTTAATCCTAGCCGAGATGGATGGGAAAGAGTTAAGCAACCCAGTAAACTTGGACTCTGTAAAAAGTATTATGCCTGAAAAAAGGAAAGAAAAAAAGGAAAAGGGAAAAAAAGAAAGAAAAAAGGGAAAAAGAAGAAAAAAGAAAAAAAGGGAAAAAAGAAAAAGAAAAGAAGAAGGAGGGTTTAGGGCAAAAACCCAAAAATGGGCGTCTTAAAACCAAAGGGGACCTGAATTGAAAATCTGAATAGGACGGTCTAGATATACTTGAATTTTGGCACACGACTAGCAGACTTCATCAAAGAACGATGCTTCAATCCTTAGGTCGTCAAAATTGTAACCCAAGATGATGAGTGAAAAGTCTACTATGGTTGATAGGTTCTCATTATTCATACAGTCGATATTATCTATATCTTTTTTCTCTCATGTTTGCCATGACTTTCAAAATTTTGTTAATGATTCTCTAAGTATTAATAAAATATTATTCTCATTTCTGTTGTCCGTATCATAATCATCTTGCAGATGAATTGGAATAGATCATGAAAAAACAAAGGATTTCTTGGTATTACTATGATTTAACCTATTGAGTGTAGGTTATTCCAAGATAGAAGGCGAATCTACCAAGGTTAAGGCAAAAAGATCATCGGGGGTGAAATTGACGAGATTCACCAAAGAAGGACAATGAGTACCTCACATATTGAGATTGAAGGAGCTAAACGCAAAAACCCAAAAAGGCACCCAAAAGAAAGAAAAGAAAAAGAAAAAGAAAAAGAAGGAAAAAATAGAGAAAAAGAAAAAAAAAGAGAAAGAGAAACCCTGAAGTGAAAACCCGTAAAGAGAGCTTTGAGGGAGTACAAGTCTAAAGTGAAAACCTGAAAAGGCACTTTAGAACAAAAAATCAAGAGTTCAAAAAAAATGGGTATAAAGGGTGAACCCGAGTGACAGATGGGGCACCGCCATTACCAAGAAGAGAGAAAGAAAGCAAAAGAAGATCAAAATAAAGGGACCGAGAATAAGAAGTGTCCGAGTGAATTAGTGTCACTCATGCATCACACTTAGTTAGACATCCCTAGGTTAGGGGCATTCTAACTCATATCATTATAGTATTTCATCTCTTTTACAGGTATTTCAAAAATAAATGGGGTACCTCCTAAAAAAGGGAACAAACGTCAAAGGCAGGAACTTGAAAGGAATTTTCAAGCAAAGGATTTCAAATATGCCGCTTCCTGGTGAAAAAGGCGAGATGATAGAACCTTTCGTAAAAGGGAAGAAGAAAATTAGCCTATCCGTTTAGGCTCACAAAGAGCGAAAGTCTTCATGGAACCCTCATTTGAAGAACTCCTATTTGTTCGCTGCCGCTTCGGAGGAACATGCCATCATTGTTTGGTTATGTCTGGTGCCATTTCGAAGGGACATCCCAGCGTCACCAAGATTGCTTTCTGCTGCTTCGGGAAAGCAAAGTTGTTTGGATTCATTCAATACCATTTTAGAAGAATGAGTCGTCTGAAGAATGTTTGGATTCGTTCGCTGCCGCTTCGGAGGAATGATTTGTTTAGTAACTGGTTTGTTCGTTTCCATTCAGGAAAGGCATGCCAGTGCTACCCATTTGTTTTCTGCCGTTTCGGGGAAACAAGTCATTTGGATTTGCTCGCTGCCATTTTGGAAGAGCAAATCCTCCGACAGGGAAGTAGAACAAAATTAGTGCTTATGGTCTTTGCTTTATTCTTGTTTCACAAGTATAAGCAAAGAGGGGCAGCTGTAAATCACTAATTTTGTCCGGGATTGACCCGTTTTTCTTATTTTGCAATAATGGGCTTGTATATATTAGATGATGGTAAAATTGGGCTCATGTGTGTTATTATACGTACTAAGTATGTGTTATAAGTGTGTGTTTATTATATATGTTTATTTAAAACATGAACATATGTGTGTTGTTTGTCAACCTTTCATGTCATATACAATTATGTATGTGTTATTAATATGTTAGTGTGTTTACTATTGTTTTAATATCATTAATGTCTGTGAGTATGATTATGTATATTGTATGCGTGTGTATATGTAGTATGTATTAATATTTGTATTATGTGCAAGCACATTTGGTTATATATGTATGTGTTTATTGCATGTGATATTAATATATATGCTAGTGTGTATGTACGTATGTATTATAAGTGTATGTATTGATATTTGTATATTATGTAAGGATATTTGTTTATATATATGTATGGAAGTATGTCATGTTATTATATTATTAAGTGGACGGGTAAGTAATTAAAAAGATAATAAAAAACTGATCCAATAAATAATTAAAACCCAATGTTATATATAAGTTCAAGTCCATTTACAATCTACCTACTTATTCACATATATTACATGTGGACTGATAAGGCCCAATTCTAGAAAACCCTAGCCTAATTTGATGCTCTTCTCATGCGCGACCAAATCTGGACCGTCGGATCAAGGGTTCCTGATCAAACGGTTTAGATCGAATGAAGATCCTTCAGCTCCACGCGCGCCACATATCATCATCCAGCGCTGCTACGTCAACCATCAGGTGCAATATGGGCCGTCTATTCCAGAAGAGATCTCAGTCGTCGAATCAGATATGATCCAACGGCCCAGATCGAGCCAGACCGTTTGAATCCCATGCGTGCAGCCCACGCTCCAGCCATTCAGCTTCTTCACGCGCCGGCGCCGGTTCATCTCCCCATCTGCATGACTACAACACTAGGATTTCTACTGCCACCACCGGCTCTCAACCACCGAACATACCGAAAAACATAAAAAAGAGGGCATGTCAGAATATCATCATCCACAATGACAACATTTAATTCTTGCTTAAACATGCAAACAATAGGATAAATAGGCAATGAGTAATCTGAGAAAGATATAAAGCAATGAAAATCAACCATTTGTAAGGCAGAAGCTTTCGAACGGAAAAATCCAGAAGCAATAACAAAAGCAAAAGCCTTTCAAGGTATTTTCCCCTCATATATTCGAAACATGCATAGATATATAAAAAAGAAATAGAGTTTATGGTTTACCCTCATGCTACCGTGTTGTCCTCGCCGGTGATAAGCCTCATGGTCTCCTGAGACCGTCTGATGGTGAACCGGTGGGGAAATAATAGCCGGAGAGTGGTTTCAGAGTGGGGGTTTTCAACCCTATTTTTTTTATTCAGCTTTTGGTTTTTTAACTGGAAAAGGGATTGATTTTTATAAAACTGGGTTCAGATCTAGGTTTAGTATGGAAACGGGGAGTTTCTGTAGGTTTAGTATGAAAACGGGGAGTTTCTGTAGGTTTAGTATTAGTCCCTCCGTGTGGTCTAATTACAAGGGGAAGCCATACCGCTTATTTTAATTATTCCCCGAGTCCTTCATAATTTTTCGAAATTTTCAATTACGTCCTCGTTATTCCTTTTAATTTTGTCTCTGTATTTTATTTCCTAGCTTTTTTAGTTTAGATTTTGCATATTTATTTCTAGCAATTGTAATTTAATTTTTATGTTAATATTGCTCGTTTGTGATCGTGATTTTATGGATAAAATTAGTTCGAATGGTATGTATATTAGGGATTTAATACGCATATACTTTTAGTACAAAATGTGAATGTAACGTATAATTTTACGTTTAATATACATTTGTAATAAAAGTAGACATTGGTAAAGTAAAATATGTATTTCTCAACCTATAATATGTTTTAACGTAAAATAGAAATATATAAAAAAGGGTGTAATATGTACATATGTTTTTTTATATATGGTATATTTTTTTATTATATAATAGAATTTTAGAGATAAAAAATTCCATATATACTGTTAACATATAATGTATAATTTCTAAAGGATAAGATAGAATTTTTGTAAATTGTAATATGTGCATTTATGACCCATAATATTTATTTTTCAAAGTATATAGTATAATCTTATAAAATAATATACCTACATGTTTTGGATATAATATATAGTTTTTAAGGTATATAGTATAATTTTGAATAATATAATATATAATTTTTTTGGTATATAAAGTATATAGTTTTTGAAAGTATATAATAAATGAAATATATATGTGGTGTATAATATGGTTTCAAGTATATAGAATAATTTTACAAAATAAATAATGCATATTTTTAAATAATAGGTTTTTAATATATTATATAATTTTAATACATAATGTATTTTAATGTATATTTTTAAATAATAGGTTTTTTAATATGTTATATAATTTTAATACGTAATGTATCTTTTTTTTGGGGCCTTTAGTATATAATAATAATTTGGGCCTTAGGCCTATATTTATATTCTTGGGCTTGGTTTTAGGTTTTTGGGCCTTAGGCCTTGTTTTGGTCATTTTGGCTTTTGTCTAAATTAAGTGAATTAATTTAATTAATTTAGATCGTGCGCCCATCTCATAGGGGCACGATCCTAGAATTAATCAAATTAGCTTCAGGTCTTTTAGAGCCTCAGTTAGATTAAGGTTCGGATTAATTTGGTGAATTTAAATTTATCCTCAGCTTATTGGGTTAAATGTTAAATTAATTAAATTAATTGAACATTTCCTAATTACTTTAGGTTAAAATTATTTTTTGTTTAACCTAACATTAAATCACAAATTAGTCACCATAAATTAGGGTTAAGTATGTAATAAATTGGACTATGTACTAAATTGGGCCTTCCTTTTGTATTCTTACATTTATGCCTTTGATAGTCATGCCTTAATTGTCATTCATGTAATCTTTAATCTTAATCGCATTCAAAATTAATCTAAATAGTAAAACGGAGGTGCTTATTAATTCCAATATTTGTGTCATAACAGTCCGAGCTTAAAGGATGTTGACCAAATATTCAAATTAATCCTTACCATCCCGAGGTAAATGGACTAAAGATTAACAAAATCATCGCAACATACTTAAATGTTTGCATCATGCATAAAGGTGACGTACGGAAGTCGAACCATAAATTAACACAGCAGTCAGGCTTATTCGATGTCAGTTTAATCTGTTGTCCGATATATCGTCAACCTTATTAATTAAATGTCCAATTAATTTGAATCCACCAATTTGATAAAGCCTGTAAAATCAAGGTTAATTTTCATCTAAGAACTCTGAATTAAATTCAATGTAAATTTCAATAATTTTCATCCTTTTAAGAGCAACAAATGTTTTGGTACCGAGTTCCAGGCGCGATGGGGGTGCTAATCCTTCCCCAGCGTAACCAACTCCTGGACTCTTTCACAACGAATCTCTGGTTTCTTATGGTGTCCGACCTACCTTCCCCAAGTGGCCGGTGGCGACTCCAAGTTTTTATAATTTTCAAAAATTTAAGGTTTTCGAAAGAAATCCCTAGTTTTCCAAAAGATTTTCATTAGTGATTTAGGGGATAATTAGTAGCCGACTTATTATCTAAATAAACGCCCTTAACGCCAATTCTTTTTCAAAAGGAAGAAAAAAGGTCGCCACAGTAAATAATATGTAAAAATAGACAAATCATCACATTATGTTTTAACTGCTTGCACCATGCATAAAGGTGACGTATGTAATTCGAATCATAAATTAAACGACAGTCAGCTTATATGATGTCGGTTTAATCTATGGTCCGATGTACCGTCAACCTTATTAATTAAATGTCTAATTAGTTTGAACCTACCAATTTGATAAGGCCCGTCTAATTAAGGTTAATTTTCAATTAAGTACACTTAATTAAAATCAATTGAAATTTCAACAATTTCCATCCATTTAAAAGCAACAAATATTTTGGTACCAATTCTCGGGCGTGATGGGAGTGCTAATCCTTCCCCATACGTAACCAACTCCCGAACCCTTTCAAAATGAATCTCTGGTTTTTATGGTGTCTGGCTCACCTTACCCAAGTGGCCGGTGGCAACTCCAAATATTCATTGTTTTCAACAAAACATGAATTTTCAAAATAAATTCCCCTTAAACCCAATGTTCAGAAATATAAGGATACCCTCGTAGTTTCGAACTTTAAAAGGAAAAAAGGTTGTTACAACATGGCGACATCACTGGGGAATGCATTTTGTTTTTTTACCAAAACAAAAAGAGAGTTAAGCCAAGAAAATATTTGTTGCTTTTAATGATGAAAATTATTGGAATTTTAATGGACTTCAATGAGGTCGATTCTTTCTTGAAAATGTGATTTGATTGCACGAGCTTTGATAACTGGTGGCCTTCGGATTAATTTTTCATTTAATTTATAAGAAATCACCGACATGTGTTGTACCATGTTCATCAAAATCTATACCCGAGCTTTGTCCCTTAAGTTGGAGTGAAATGCCACATACCCACGTGAGTAGCCCTCTACGGGTAGGTAATTCACTTTCGAAATCCATGCCTCTTGACACGTGAGCAGCCCTCCACGTCATTAGGTCGTGCTTTCCCTCGAACCGAAATCAATTTGCAAGCTTGTAATAGGCTAGAATTGGGGTTCTTGTTGCCTTAGTAGGTAATGAGATAGTTTCGAGTACCCTTAATTAGAACCGAACCCATGTGTAAGAATCTAAGAAGCTGTCCTACTAGATCCATGCGGATAACCTTAGCGAACTAGAATTTATGTGGTTAGAGCTTTCTTTATGTGTTTACCTTTCACTTATTTTGTTTGTGTTTATCTTTTCTTGTTTTTGTTTTATTGTATATCTTATGACTAACACGTTTCTTTTCCTCTCCTCCTTTTCCCTTTTACCTTTTTGTTTTGCATATTTTGTCATATCATGAAGAGCACATTGAATTGGAAATAGTCTGAAATTAAAGACCATATCAATGGGAGATTTGATTTGTAGCAGTGATGAAAACAACTCAGATGTGTAAAGATGGTAAGAAGAAGAGCAACTACATGATAGAGATAGCATTTCTGTCGGGTTCAGGTCAATAATGGAAACCGAGACATTCATGAATACGGAGTTCAACGACGTGTTCGAGTTAAAGCCGGTATGGAACAATTGGGATCTCAAAACGAGAAATACTTTCAAAAAAGAGTATGACGACATTTCATAACTACTAGATGTTCTGTTTGGCCAGGCACTACTTCTAGCTTTGGTGGGGTTTTGGAACCCAGCTTACAGTTGTTTCACAATCAGTAATTTTTACTTGACTCCAACTATCGAAGAATACTAGGCTCTCATAAATTGCAAGAAGATCGACGAGAATCGAGTTTACTCGAAGCCTAACAAGAACAAAGCCTTTCGAGGCAACCTTAGTAGATTCTCGGACACGTTGTTATCTTGGGTTGAGCATCAAGTCACCACTTGGAATAAAAAAGAGTATCTTAAGTGGGAAGGAATCCTAGCCTTAGCTTTCGTACATCCCGTAGGCTGAGTTCAGCGGGACCTCTTTGCATTGTTGATCTATGGGTTGGTGCTTTCTCCTTGAGCATTAGGGCTTATCTACCCATCGGTTTTGGACTTGTTCAATCATTTGAGCGGCGGGACCAATCTGGTACCCGTAATTTTGGATGAAACTTTCTGATCTTTGAGGTTTTGTAGGGAGAACGGTGGAGGTCACTTCTAAGGATGCCCATAGCTTTTGAACGCTTGGTTCTACAGTTACCTATGGTCATATGTCAGTTTCTCAAGATCTCTCTACGATGGCAAATTTTCACCATTGAAATAATTCTTGCAAAAGGGGGATTGGCCAACATGAAGATCTGAGGAAGTTTGGCTAGATGTTCTCCAAAATTTAAAAGAGGAGGACATAGTTTGGAGAGCTCCATGGTTATTGGAAAAAAATATCCTCTATAGATGCAGAGTACACTCTTGGGTACCACTACTTGGTCTTTGGGGGCATACAGCTTACGCACCTCTTATAGTTTTGAGACAGTATGACTCAAAGCAATTTGTGTCGGCCACCAAGGGTTTAAACGAGTTCAACATGAATTATGAAGAGAAAGGCTACAAGGCAATGGTGTATAATGCTTCTTCAACTTGGAACAATGCAAGACGGGTTAGGATCATGAATGCTCATTATTTGGTCACCTTCGAGAATGAAGCATGGTGGTTCGACCGAGTCAACGGTAACATTCCTTAATTGAATCCTGATGGAAGAAGACCTATGGAAAAAGGTTGGCTACGCTTCCTACTGAGGCCAAGTTGATACGAAAGCAACTTGAAGAGGAGAAAAAGAGGTACCTCAAGCTCGAAGAGAAATCCAACCAAGAAAAGTTTGACTTTGAATTAGAAAAGACGCAGTTTGAAGGGGTGATTAAAGGCCTACAAAGAAAGAAAGATGAGTTGGAACTCGAGCTCAAGATGGAAAAGGAAGAGATTCAGAAACTTAAGAGGTTAAACAAGAGCAAAAGAGTCACGAAAGGTAGACCAAGTAAGGGGTTAGAGTCCCGACTCAAGGAGGAGAGGGCGAGAGCCGAGAACTACAAAAGGATGTATTATGAGCACAAATACCAATTGCTCATTTTAACGCAAAAGATGAAGAACCTTCACACTTCTCACTCAAGACAGCTTGAGAAGGAACAACACCAAAAAGAAGCCTTGGAATATTAGGTTAAGTGTTTGGAAAAGTCTCTCTTCAAGCATAAGGGTTCGACTAGCAAGCTAAATGCTAGTAACTCAGAGAATCAAGCTTTGGGGGCTCATGTCAAAGAACTGGAAACTGAGGTTCAACGATTACGTGGCAAGCCTTAGGGGAGCGATTCAAGTACGCCCGATGCTGACTTTTAGAGCAACTACATCTTGTTGCTTACACTATTTGGAGGTAGGAGTAGGAATTGACACAATGGACAGCTCATATGCAAGAGGTCACCCAGAAGATACAATTTCTGGTAGAAGATGCTGCTGAGCTTCATGACTGTGTGGATGATGAATTCGAGGAAGAGGAAAAGATTGTATGGATCTTGAGAGAGATCGTCGACCTGGGCACTAACTTAGGGCCATATGTGTAGTTGGTTTTCTCTAGTTATTGTAACAAGACAATGTTTCCATTAATGAAAGTCGTTTAACGATGATATTTGCCAAACTCAGTGTTGCTCTTTGCATTCATGCATAATACATCTATTTGCATTCTTTATTTAATTGCTAAATCTAATTTAAAAGCTTTACTTCAGAAGAAAGACATCATTTTGGTTCTTTAAGCCACAATTATTCTACAACCATTCTGCACTCGTACGGTACCCGTTTGTAGTCAAGGGCAATGGAGGAAAGGATGGATAAAGTAGAAAAAGGTCAGAAGGACCTCAAGGTTTGTTAGGATGGAATTGAACATAATATTAGAGACCAGATCATGCATTCTCAGGCTTCAATCATTGCTTAGATGACTGATTTGCTATTAAAGATGAAAGGCAATAAAGGAGTTCAGTTGACAACTCGAATGTTGAAGAACAAGAGGGTACCGAATCTCGTATGAGGGTTCAACTGGAAGTATTGAATTTGAAAAAGAAGGTGTATATCAATATAGCGGGGGCAACCACTAACCATCCTATAAGGGCGGCTGCTAGCCATCACCTAGGGACATCAGCAAATCAACCCATCGATTTGGGGGCAAGCTATGAGAATGAGGTGCCTGACCTAAACATGATGAATGTGGTAGAGGAAAAGATTAGGGCCTAGATGGAAAAGAAATACGAAGAAAGATTTCGTGCCTTCGAAGAGAAATTCAAAACTTTGCAAGAGGCGGATGGGTAAGGGAATGATGCTTGTGATTTGAGCCTTGTGGTAGACTTGATCCTACCACCAAAATTCAAAGCTCCCAATTTTGACAAGTATGACGGAACTTCATGCCCCTCAGCCCACATCACCATGTATTGCCAAAAGATGGTAGCTTTTATAAAGGATGAGAAGCTACTCATTCACTGTTTTCAAGATAGCTTGACCGGTTCTACGACTTGATGGTACACTCAACTCAGTCGAGTCAACATCAAGTCATGGAAAGAACTCTCAATGGCTTTTATGGAACAATACAAGTATGTAACTGACATGACCCCTAACCGAATCATGTTAGAAGGAATAGGGCAAAGGTCAAATGAGAGTTTTCTCCAATATGCTTAGAGGTGGCATGATGTGGCCGCACAGATCCAACCATCAATCCCCGAACATGAGATCATGCCATTGTTCGTCAATACTTTGAAGGGCACGTTGTTTGACAGGTTGATAAATAACACCACCCAGAATTTTGCCGACATGGTAAGAATCAGGGAGTCGATTGAAGTGGCCATAAAGAGCGGAAGGATTGATAGCGGGGAGAGATCTCAGAAGAACTACAAGAGGAAAGATAATGAGGTGAATACCATAAGAGTTTCACTATTGCTTCGCTACAAGTCATGACTAGTAGGGGAAAAGCTCGAATAAAAAAAGAAACTAGAGCCCCGAAGAAGGAAAGTGAAAAGATGTCTTTCACTCCTCTGCCCGTGTCTTATGCTGAATTATATTCACGACTGTATAAAGCTGACTTGGTCCGGCCCTATTATGTCACCCTTTTCAAACCACCTTTCCCTGCATGGTATGATGAAAAAGTGCATTGTGAGTATCATGCCGGAGTCTCGGGACACTCAATTGAGAACTGCATTGCATTTAAAAAGTTCGTGTAAAACATGATAAAGACTAAGGTGTTACAACTAGATGAACCGAGCATGGCCACCAATCCACCGCCGAATCATAGAGGTCGAGGTGTTAATGCAATTGAGGAATATATTAGAAAGGCCAAGACAGAGGTGTTTGAAGTCAAATCCCCTTTGAGGTGGGTTTTCAACATTTATGTATGGCATGCCTAATTGATCAAGGCATGGAAATTGTGCAAGAGGGGTGCAAACCATATTGTGAGTTTCATAAAAAAGAAGGGCATGATATTCAATGCTGCGAGGAGTTTAAACAAGTTATTTAGAAGATGATGGATAATAAGGAGATCGAATTCTTCAAGAAGGAAGAGGAAAGAAAAGAGCTAGATGTGTGCACATCAGACAACCCTAAGATCAAGTATGGGGTAGATAGGCCTTTTGTCTTATCGCTTAAGCCAAAGGGGGGAAGCTCAGCCCAAGGTGAAGGCTCTAGGGCAACTCTGAAAATTTGAATTTCGGCTCTGACCTTCTTTTTGTTCAAGGAAACCTGAAAGGTTCCATAGAGCTACACCGCTCATATCTCAATACCATAGAGTTCGGAACCACGAAGGTAGAAAAAGCCACCTGGTGAAGAAAAGCTCGTAGAGAAGGAGGACCCAGCTGAAACGATAAATGAAGTGGGGCATTTTACAAGAAGTGGAAGGTGTTATTCACCCGAAACATCCAAGGCGACGGAGGAACCAAAGGACAAAGGTAAAACAGTAACGACCGAGCCTGAAAAGATTTTTGGAGAAGAGCCTCCCCCGAAGATTCTTGAGCCGGTAACTGAGACACAAGCGCAGGAATTCTTAAGGTTCCTAAAACATAGTGAGTATAGTATCGTCAAGCAACTTTGAAACCAGCAAGCACAGATTTATGTGCTAGAACTATTGTTAAGCTCAAAAAAGCATCGAAGCGCACTGTCGAAGGTGTTAAACCAAACATTCGTCCCAAATGACATCTCGGTAAGCAAATTGGACCGAATAGTGGGTCACATTGCCGTAGAAAATTATATCACTTTTAGTTATGATGAAATTCTAGACGGCGGAATGGGATCAACCAAAGCTTTGAACATTACCACCCATTGCAAAGGGTACGTCTTGCCGGGAGTACTTATCGACAATGGGTCCACTTTAAATGTATTGCCAATGGTGACCTTGCAAAGGTTACCAATAGATAGTTCACATATGAAGCCGTGTTAGAACTCTGTTATGGAATTTGATGGGACTTAAAGGGATGTTATTGGGAAGATTGAGATATATTTGTTAATTGGGCCTACTGAGTATGTTGTTGAGTTTGTTGTAATGGACATTCGGCCAATTTATAATTGTCTATTAGGAAGGCTATGGATTCACTCAGCTAGGGCCGTTCCTTCATCACTACATCATAAACTAAAATTTGTTATCGATGGGAAGCTGATAAGTGTAGGAGCCAAGCAGAACATTATTGCTTCTATAACCACATATGCTTCTTACATCCAAACCGATGAGGATGATGTAGAATGCTCCTTTAGGGCATTGGAATTTGTGAATGCTACCTTTGTGGCGGAAGGAAGCAAGATCCCATGCCCTAGGTTGTCAAATTGCACCAAAATAACGGTTTGCCAGACTTTGGGATGAGGAGCTAAGAAAGGTAAAGGACTCGGAAGGAACTTGCAAGGGTGCTTGAGCGCTAAGAGTGTCATCGGTAAGAAAAATTGATTCGGGCTTGGCCATAAACCTAATATTCAGTAGAGGAAGTTAGAATGGAAGAAGAGAGAGGAACAAAGGAAGAGCGAATTCAAGGGTGAAGACATCCCATGGGAGCCTATGACTTATCCCGACAAAAAAATGTTTTTGTGTCTGGTGGGATAATCAGCATGGGACAAAAGCTACAAGATGCTAATCTAGAGGAAGCCAAGCTCAAGGAAGAGGAAAGGTTCAGTGAGGTGTTAGAGGGAATGAATGTTAATGTAATAACTGATGATGGAAAAAGCGGCAGGTTCTTGGCCAGAATCTGCCCTTGCTTCCCGGGGGATACGCTCAACAATTGGACAAGTGTAGACTTACCTGTAGTTTCTGGGTTTGAATCAAAGTAATGCTCGAAACCAACCTTATTCGCTTTTGCCCGCGGGCAATAGGGATCTTTTGTAAAAGGGCTTCTATATCAACCTGCTTGTTTTCCAATTCAATAAAACGGAACGCTTTCCGCTTTTTCTCAAATGGAAAACATCATATTTATCGCATTCTTTTATTACATTTATATCTATTATTTTTATTCATTCATAATAATATTCTT
Source organism: Hibiscus mutabilis (assembly GCA_019671005.1). Lineage (NCBI taxonomy): Eukaryota > Viridiplantae > Streptophyta > Magnoliopsida > Malvales > Malvaceae > Hibiscus > Hibiscus mutabilis. The sequence goes on from CM033745.1 coordinate 30,048,780, forward strand.
CCCAATACATATTCATTTTAAATTTGTTTTAGGGTCCCTATTATTAACTATATGAATGATTCTGAATCTAATCTTGAGGTAGATTTTGAGCAATCCTCGTACTTGGCCAAAATAGAGGAAGTGGATGATGAGATAGAAGTTGAGATCCCAAATGAATTAATCAGGCTAATAGAAAGTGAAGACAAACAAATATTGCGTCATCAAGAAAGTTGGAGATACTCAATTTGGGGATGGAGGAAGAAAGAAGGGAAGTGAAAATTGGCACAGTTTTCTCATCTAAGACCAAACACGAATTGATCGAAATGCTTCTAGAATTCAAGGATGTTTTTGCATGGACTTATCAAGACATGCCAGGGTTAGACATAGACATTATGGTGCATAAGCTACCAATCAAGCCAGAATGTAAACCAGTCCATCAAAAGCTAAGAAGAATGAAAGTAGAAATGTTGTTGAAGATTCGAGAAGAAGTAAAAAAGTAGTATGAGACTGGTTTTCTAAAGGTCGCCAAATACCCGAAATGGGTGGCGAATATTGTCCTAGTACCAAAAAGACGAGAAAGTTTGCATGTGTGTAAATTATAGAGATCTCAATTAAGCAAGTCCCAAAGATAATTTCCCTTTGCCCCATATCGATACTTTGGTCGACAATACAGCGGGACACTCGTGGTTCTCTTTCATGGATAGATTCTCAGGATAAAATGAAATCAAAATACATCCTAACAATATGGAGAAGACTACATTTGTGACTGAGTGAGGAACATTCTGTTATAAGGTGATTCCTTTCGGATTGAAGAATGCCAGAGCAACCTATCAAAGAGCTATGGTAACCTTTTTCCATAACATGATGCATAAGAGGATTGAAGTATATGTAGATGACATGATTGCCAAGTCTCGAATGGAGGATAAGCATATTCAAAACTTGAGGAAGCTCTTCCAAAGATTGAGGAAGTATCAGCTAAAGCTCAATTCGACAAAATGCACCTTCGCCATCACATCCGGTAAACTCTTAGGCTTTGTGGTTAACCGAAAGGGAATCGAGATTGATCCCGACAAAGTGAAAGCTATCCAAAATCTCCAACCACCTAAGACTCAAAACCAAGTTTGAGGTTTCTTGGGAAGATTAAATTACATATCTCATGTGACCCTGTCTTTAGATTGCTTCGGAAGAATAACCTGAAGGTGTGGGTGAAGAATGCCAAGAGGCTTTAGACAAGATCAAGAAGTATTTGACTAATGCTTCGATTCTAGTAGCACCGATTCCAGATAGGCCTTTGATCCTGTACTTGACAGTTTTTGAGAATTCGATGGGTTGTGTTCTAGGGCAACATGATGAGTCCAAGAGGAAATAGAAGGCGATCTACTATTTGAGCGAGAAGTTTACGGATTGTGAAACACAATACCCATTTATTCAAAAAATATGTTGTGCTATGGTATGGACTACCAAAAGGCTCAGGCAATACATGTTGTCTCATACTACTTGGCTGATATTCAAGTTGGATCCGTTAAAGTTCTTAATGGAAGCACCAGCACTAAATGGAAGGTTGGCTCGTTGGCAAATGTTATTGTCTGAATTCGACATATTGTATGTGAGTCAAAAGGCGGTAAAAAGGAATGCTATAGCGGATTTTCTGGCTAGCCGCGCATTAGATGACAATGAGTCTTTGAACTTTAACTTTCCCGATGAAAACTTAATGTGTATAACTGTCAAAGAGAAGTCTGGTTTAGAGAATGAATTGCGGAAGCTCTTTTTCGACGAAGCATCCAATGCCTTAGGCTATGGAATTGGGACAGTGTTAATTTCTCCAGAAAATCTCTACTTTCTCTTCACTAGCAGATTAGATTTCTTTTGCACAAACAACATGGTCGAGTGTTACCTCTCCAAAAGTATTGTTTTTAATTCCAATCTCACAATGCTTTGGCTTGTTTTTAGGTACATTTAGTTGCATTAGGCTGTAGAATCATGCATTTGCATAAGGAGTTTAGCATTCTATCTATACCAGTGTGAAGGGTTGTTTTGTGGCTATTTTGCAGGGTTGGCATAGGAATGCAGTAGTAAAAAATGCCAGAGAGAATACCAGGTGTTATTGGCATAGAAGGACTAGATAGTGCCAAGCATCGGTTGGTAGAGAGGTAAACTTAATGCCATGCAAAGAGGTTGAACCTAAAAAAATAGGATGAGATCAAGCTCCTTAAAGATTGTAATTGTATCAACCTTTAAGAAAATAACAAATAAGGTGGTGCCAAGATATGTCATGCCAAACTTGATTGCCAAGACAATGTTGACAATATGACATCAGCCCTAGCTTGATAAGCTATCATACAAATCGGATAAGACCTTATCAATTATCTCTTTAGCATTTAAAATTTAAATGAGAAGCTTACCCTAACCTTCCTTACACGCCTATTTAAAGAACCGATGGAGGAGAGAAAAGGAGACGAATCAGGGAGAGCAAGAGTGAACGGATTGAAGAGTTGGAGTGCTCGACAAGTGACGGTCGGCTGCACCGAGGAAGGTGGTTCAATCACTTGGCCAAGAGCCTGGATCTTGAGGGCTGCATCAAGAGACTCGTCTCTCCCATTCTCTTGTTTTAAATGTTTTTTATTTTATTTTAATGATGATGTGTTCGAAAACGATTATGGTTTTGTTGGTTAAATCCCTCACCATGAGCTAATTTCATAGTTGGTGGGTGATGTTTGATTTAAACGTTATTTTTATGCTCTAGTTTCTTTAATAATAACTATGTTTTGGCAATACTTCGTCTATTTGGCATACTTTCATTTTTCCTAAATACTTTGCGAAGCGAGAGTTGGCACTGTTGGCCTATTGCTCCTTAATATTTTAACAGACTTGGGGTGGCAACGATTGATTTGTTGAATACTAAGGAGAGAAGCTTTGAGAGAAGTTGTTCAAGTAGATGAACTTACTTCGGGAGTTATATCTACCCCTTAGGAGTATGGATTGGTTCTTAATCAAATTGGGTTATTTAAAAACATGCACTATAGAGATATAGGGGTTTTTCTATGATCGACTTAGGGCAATGACCATCGACAGAGGCTTTGCTAATTTTGAATCAACTCGGCAAACAATGCCAAGACAGGTTGACATTAAAGGCTGGCACGTCATGAAAAGAGTAGAAACCAGGCATTCCCTGCCAACGCTCATCACTCATTAAAAGTCCTTCCTTGCCAACGTTTTTACTTCACTTTTATTTCTTTTCTTTTTAAGTATTCCCAAAACAAACATCTTTTCTTCCAAGGCAAGTAACAATCAAATAATCGAATTCCAAGTCAATCTCTGTGGGATCAATACTCAGCTTAACTGTTGTATTACTTGCAGACTGTGTATACTTGCACGTAAGAGACTCTTGGCTCTGATTTACTAATACATACATTTTGCTCATTTTGCCAGCATTCATAATACACTTCTTCTAGAGAGTCTACAAGTTTTTGGCGTCATTGCCAGGGATTGTAGCGGAGTTGATTGTTTTTAAATTTTTCCTTGTATTTCTTTTTATTTTACTTTTGTTTGCATCAGTGTATGACCAAAAGCCACCCTGTGGTGGACGAGTGGCCATACGATCTGAAAATTAAGAGAACCTTGAGGTGGTTAAAGAAAAGATTATGAGAGATGAATAATCAAGGTAATCAAGGGAATGGTGTGGCAAACAATGAAGGCAATCTACATAACAATGAGATCCCACCACCACTTGTTTTCCCAGTTGTCGATGAAGAGAGACCTATTAAAGAACATTTGGCACCTAACATTGACAACTTGATGCCAGGATTTGTTGGCACAGAGGTAAATGCTGTCAATTTTGAACTTAAGCCAGTAATGATTCAAACTCTTTTGAATATAGGTCAATTTTATAGAGCACTTACTGGAGATTCTAGGAAACATTTGAAGCAGTTTATGGATATTTGCCAATTATTCCAACAAGCTGGAGTATCTGAAGATACTGTGAAACTAAGGCTATTCATGTTTTCCTTGTGAGATAGAGGCAAGGCTTGGCTTAATTCTTTGCCACCAAGATCAATTAGTTCATGAGCAGATCTTTGCTAGAAGTTTTTGACACGATTTCAACCCCCAACACTCACTGCCAAGATGAGGGATGAGATCGTTACATTCAGGCAGGCTGATGATGAAACATTATATGATGCTTGGGAGAGATTTAAAGATCTGTTGAGAATGTGTCTGATAAGTGTGTAAAAGTACTATTTTTCTTGCCCTTTTTACTCATATTATTGTTAGACTTAGGCACACTTAAGTTGCATTATTAGGCATTCATGCACAATTTCCTAGTTTCCTTTGTTATTGAGCTTGGTATCGCATTTTGGTTTTTTTGTGGAAAAGTCGCTACTGGTGTGCTTATTTTGTGCAGGTTAGGATTGCCGTGACAAGCGCTACTTGCCATGGCAATTAAAGAGAATACTGAAGGGTTTGTCGTGGCAAGTGAAGCTGATTTCTAAAGGACTTGCCGACCTGCTTACCAACGATTCTAGATAAATCTGCCCAGTTTTGGATAAACTCAAAAAGTCAGGGATAACTCCCCAAAATCCAGATTTACAAGCAGAATTTGATGGAGAATAAGACTTAGATTTACGAGGAGTTCTTGGAGAAAAAGATGGAAAAAGATTAATTATCTTTTATCCAAATTAAATCAAGTTAATCATATCCTCATCAACAAGCATTATCTGCAGAATTGAAAATTTTAAATCGGATGAGGATCATATCTCCATGGAACTCGAATACAATACAACTTAAACTCCTCCTATCAACAAACAATCGATCAGATTATCTCTTTAAATAGAGATCTAACCTACGACAAAGAGGGAGAGTCGATTGAGAGAGAGAGTAGATCACACGTACCTTCTTCATCTTCTTCATGCAATCCATGGCTGGAAATTCTTCCTTTGTATTTCTTTCGAACCTAGCCATGAATTGATTTAAATTGGCTGGGGTTATTTAGATTTTGTGGTGTAATAAATGATTGGATGTTTTAGGTTTTTGATTTCAATAAATTCAAAGTTCATTCTTGGTTCTTTAATTTTCTATCTTGAGTGAATTGGGAGAGGATCTCAAGAAATATCCATTTATCTAGCATCAGAGGAGTTAGATTCAAGAAACGAATGATCATGACCTTCACTCAACAAATTATTAATGGAGGTTAATCCGTCTTAGGAATAAGATTAAGATTCCAAAGGCTAAAAGGAGCGTAAGATCGGTTGTTGTTCACCCAAGGTTATCGTATGGATGTATCACCAAGGCATGCACAATTTACCAGTTCTTTGGGTTAGGGATAACAAGAAGACATTGAAGAACGCTTTGCCGAGCTTTGAAGGAAGGAACCCAATTTCTACGGCAATTCAACAATTGCCTCAACAATCAAGTTACCTCAGCAATCAATTGCCAAGACTATCTATTCGACCATTGCACCACTACTCACGATAACTCGGCCTTCTCTCTTAAATCAATTACTCCTTTCTATTTACTTCATTTTGTTTAGTTTATTTTACTTGAATTTTATCACCTCCAATATTATTTCTTTTACAATGTAATAACTTAAGCAAAGTGGCCCAAGCCAATCCCTGTGGAGACGATACTTGATACATATCACTTTATTACTTGCGACGTGTATACTTGCACCGTTTGCGTTGCACTTAAACCACGCAACAAGTTTTTGGCGTCGTTACCGGGGATTGACAATTGGTGTTAGTTGTTTTTGTTATTGCATTTTTTTTATTATTTTTGCTAACTTTTCTTTTTGTTTGTTTTAAAAAAAATTCAGGTGCGCTACAAGTCAAGGAACATCAACATGTGGGGAAATAAAAGTTGATCTATTCGAGAGTTGATGTAGAAAGATAGGAATCAATCCAATCAAGAATTTCTTACATTCATTGATGATTACTTATACCAACCGAGAAAAGCCCAAAGAGCCTATACCGTGGAAAACTCTTGCGCTTGTTGTCACACCCTGAAAACTGGTCTAGTCAGAATTAGGTTCCGGTGATCTGAAATCCTGTACCAATTATGCCTGAAAGATGTAATTGCGAAATTTTGTATCCAATTTTGAAGTAATGAAAGTTTTTTGGGTTTAATTAAGTTGTTGGACCTTTTTGTAAAGAATGGGAATTAGGGGTTCTATTGAAAAGGAATTAGGGGTTCCTTTTTGTAAAGATACGATAGGACCTGTATCGATACGAGACTATCAAAATTTTTTTTGATGACCAATTTGTAAAAATTGAAAGAAGAGGGCTGGTTCACCTACTTTCTTGCCTTCCCTCACGTGAAAGTGATAAAAAAAGATGACCATGAGACATCAATAGTCAATAGTGGAAAAGGGTTAAGAAAGATGATTGATTATTAGGTTAAGAAAACCCTTGCCTAAGGGAAACCCTCCCATTGGCTAAGTGAAAGGCGGGACAATGATTAGGGAAAAATTAAATGGTTTTAAAATGAATAAGGAAAGCCCTCATCCTTGTTTTGAATCTCCTGTAAACTAAACTCATCCTTTGTCTTAAAACAAGCATACACCTCCATTGTTGTCTTCCTTTTCAAGATCAAGCAAGCACCTCGATCCAATCCTTAATATTTGCTTGATTTCAATACACCAATTGAAAGCTTGTAGCTCGGTAAGTAAAACCCCTATGCCAATTTGATGAATCCATCAATCCTTAGAGTTTAATTTCAAGAATTAGGTCTTGAATGTTCAAGTTAAGCCCATGTGCTAAATGATCAAATTCCTTATTTTGATGTTGTCTACAAGCTTGGGTAAGCTTGAAAAGAATTGTGAACCATTGGTTTCGATTCTAATGCAATCCTTTAATTTTGGACTAGCTCAAAAAGTGGAGAAGAACGCCTCGTCATCTCCAACAGAAGCTAGGCACAAAGGAGTTGAAATCTGAGAGCCTTGAAAGCATCAAAATTCAAGGTGAGTGTAGTTGTGTCAAGGGATAGGCTAGGTGTCATTCTGTTGCATTATTTTGTGCTTAAAATTTGCATTTTGCTTAAGGGCTCAAGTAGAGCATACATATGTGGATTCTAATGGTAAGCATGGTAAGTCCTCAATATCGCTTGATAGGTTTGTAAGCTCGTATGTGCTATATGTGAGTTTGACATGGATATGTTACGATATGATATGTAGAGCTAAGGCTCAATTTGTAATCTGTTATGGTATGACCTATGGGCAAAAGGTAAGTTTTGTGATAAATTATATAACCTTGGATACTTGTGGACATTGGATACAATTGGCATGCCATAGGATTGTTCGAGCTTATTAAGTAAGGGATTGGACTACTGTCCAGGGCTACAGCCTATATGTAGGGAGAAAATGTTGGATTATGTAAGGGATTTCGGAGCTATGGCTCAAGGCTAAGGCCTATTTTTGACATATGTGGTGTATATGCTTTGCATTTGGTATATGAAATATAATAATTGACTTGAGCATGATCTATATATGACTAACGATGCACCTATGTCATTCAAGCATGATTATATGTTATCTATGCCATTAAGAACTTATTTGCATTTTTTATAACTACCTCACTGGGCTATGTAAGCCTAACATCCGTATGTCTCGTGCATTCTAGGACTTTGAAGAATTTTAAGCTCCGATCGTTTAGTTGCAGTTGCAAGTCACTCTCATCAACCATATGTATGTTACGTTTTGTTCTAAATCCTATTTGGGTGGAATAGGTCTTAGACGTGTTACAGTGGTCTATTTTGATAAGTATGTAATGGTCCTAAAGTGCCTAGGTGTAAATGGGAAATATGATATGTTTGCAAATTGATAAACTAGATAATTTGGTCTAAAGGGACTCAAAGGTAAAAAATTAGTAAACGGATTTAAAATGCCCTAAATTTTGGTATGCTATTAGAGTTATGGATTAATAACTTGCTGGTAAAATTTCATGGCATTTGGACATCATTCAATAGGTTAATTCGAATAAAAATCAGATAAAATTTGTTATTAAAGGATAGGCGTATCGATACGGGTCGAGCTGTATTGATACGACCTTGCATATTAGGACCTAGGAAAATAGAGAATATAATACGGGTCAAGCCGTATCGTTATGGACCTCGACAGAAGGGTCTGGGAAGTAAATTGCATCGGTACGACCTTGGGGTGTACCGAAATAGGTCAACCTTGGTCAACACGTATCGATACAGGCTTAGATGTATCGATACGGGCTTTTCAACCTTAGTTATGGAATTGAGAAATTTGGCTTAGCGTACCGATACGGTCCTAAGTGTATTGGTACGATGTCAGTTAATTCTGTTAAAAGATTTAAACCATAGTTTTAAGCAGTTTGTAGAATAGTCACTAAATCTTAAGAGGGTTAATCTGATGGATAAATGACCTTTGTTAACAACAAAACTTTATAGGCTAATAATTTATAAGTTTAATTGAAGTTTAGCAAAATAAAATTCTGATAAAGACCCCGAATTTGTAAAATTTACAATTTAGTCCCTAAATTCGAAAAAGTTTAAAATTGACCCCAAATTGAATAAGCTATTAATAAGTTAATCTGTTAGGTCTTAAAAAAATTAATAAGACATTCCAAATAAGGTTCCAAACCCTGAATAAACTACTAATCTCTGAATATGTTCTGATAGCACTTTATAACCCGGTTTCCTTTGGGCCGAGAAGGGGTTTATTTGTATATGTTATTCGTGACTTGCAACTAACACGATTTAATTTCTTCTTTCAATTACCTTTAAAAATGTCTGCAACGTGATCCAAATGAAACACATCCAAGACTATCCATTCGACCATTGCACCACTACTTACAATAACCCAGCCTACTCTCATAAATCGATTACTCCTTTCTATTTACTTTTTTCTGTTTAGTTTATTTTACTTGAAATTTATCACCTTCAATATTATTTCTTTTACAGTGCAATAACTTAAGTAAAGTGGCCCAAGCTAATCCCTGTGGAGATGATACTTGATACACATCACTTTATTACTTGCGGCGTGTATACTTGAACCCTTTGCGTTGCAATTAAACCACGCAATAGTGTCCTATGCACGGATTCCTAAATTGGACCCAAATTCAAACCTTCTACAACGGATTGAATGCACTAACAAGGACTGTTGTTGATGCTTCAGTAGCCGGTTCACTGCTAGACAAGAAGTACTCAGAGACCGTTGATATTCTTGAAAGAACTTTAATTAATGATTTTGAATATCCTATTGCCAGACTCGGGACCGGAACCAAAGACAATGAGCAATGCAAAGCTATAACTCTTCGGAGTGGTAAGCAGTGTGAGGTAGAGATGGCTACCAAGCAGCCAATTAATTTCCAAATTGAAAAGCCAATGCCTGCATACAGTCCTAGAAAAAAAGAGAAGAAGGAAATTAAAATAGATGATGCCAGCAGTAATGCTAGTACCAGTGCCAAAACCGAAGCCAATATTGATGCAAGCACCAATTCCAAAATGGATGCTAGCGTTAATGCCAAACACACCGAGGCCAAACAGCATATTGATGCCAAACAGACTGATTCCACAACTGCCTTGGCAAAGCCAGTAGTGCCATCATATATGCATCCGCCACCACCGTTTCCAGCAACACTTCAAAAGCACAAGCAGGACCAGCAATTCAAGCACTTCTTGGAAGTTCTTAAGCAGTTGCAAATCAACATTCCATTAGTATAATCCCTTGAGCAAATGCCCAACTACATGAAATTCATGAAGAATATTTTGTCAAAAAAGCAAAAGTTGGGAGATTTTGAAACTGGCACTCTAACCGAGGAATGTAGTGTCATGATCCAAAACCGATTGCCACCGAAGCTAAAAGATCTAGGGAGTTTTACTATTCCCTGCACCATTGGCAACAAATTTATTGGCAAGGCGCTGTGTAACCTAGGAGCTAGTATCAACTTGATGCCAATGTCAGTTTTCAGAAAGCTTGGCATAGAACCAAGACTTACCACGGTGACACTTCAGCTGGCAGACCGATCTTATGCACATCCCAAAGGTAAGATTAAGGATGTGTTGGTAAAGGTAGATAAATTTATTTTTCCAGCTAATTTTATCATTTTGGATTATGAAGTCGATGTCAATGTACCAATTATTTTAGGCAGGCCATTCCTTGCCACGAGTAGGGCTCTTATTGATGTTCATAAAGGGGAATTAACAATGCGTATGAATGACCAACAAGTTACATTTTATGTGATTTGGGCTTTGAAATGTGCAGATCAACCTAATAAATGTCAAGCTGAGGAGATAATGGAGTCCATTTATACTTTGGACATGGCATAGTTATGCCAGGCTACAGAATTTGATGCCAGCATGCTTGATGGCATAACTGAACTTTTTGAAGAACCTGAGGAATTAGCCTTAGAGGCTGAAGATATAAGTTATTTTGAGCCTCTACAGTTGGTCGACAGAGAGATAAAAGAACCTAAACCATCAATTGAGGAACCACTAGAGTTGGAGCTAAAGCCACATCCAAATCACTTGAAGTATGATTATCTAGGTAAACACTCAACTCTTCCAATGATCATTGTACTGATCTCACTAATGACCAGGAGGAGAGATTGCTAGCAATATTAAGAAATTATAAGCAAGCATTGGGTTGAACCTTGGCAGACATCCGAGGTATTAGCCCAACCATTTGCATGCACAAAATCATTTTAGAGGAGTACCATGGCAGGACCATTGAAGGCCAAAGAAGGTTAAAATCGAGCATGAAAGAGGTAGTAAAAAAGGAGATCATAAAATGGCTTGATTCTGAGATCATTTATCCCATTTCTTATAGCTCATGGGTTAGCTCGGTGCAATGCGTGCCAAAGAAGGGTGGCATAACCGTGGTACAAAATAGTAAAGAATAATTGATTCCCTCCAAAACTATCATAGGATGAAGAGTGTGCATGGATTATAGGAGGCTAAACAGTGCCACAAGGAAAGACCACTTCCCATTGCCTTTCATCGACCAAATGTTAGACAGGTTGGCAGGTAAAGCTTTCTTTTGTTTTTTGGATGGTTATTCAGGTTATAATCAGATTGCCATCGCCCCTAATGATCAAGAGAAGACCACGTTCATGTGTCCCTACGGGACGTTTGCTTTTAGAAGGATGCCATTCGGCCTTTGTAATGCACCTACAACGTTGTATGATGTCCATTTTTTCTGATATGATAGAGCACAATATGGAAGTATTCATGGATGATTTCTCAGTGATTGGCGAAACATTTGAGGAATGCATTCATAGTTTAGAGCATTATCTTAAAGATGTTAAGACCAATGTTATTAGAGATGATTTTCCTAACGAATATTTGCTTGCAATTAATGTCATGCCATGGTATGCTGACATTGTAAACTACCTGGTGAGCAATATTCTTCCACCAAACTTGGCATACATGCCAAGAAAAGGTTCTTGCAAGAAGTTAGGTTGTACTATTGGGATGAGCCATTGTTGTTTAAACAATTTGCTGACCAAGTGATCCTCCAGTGTGTGGCTAAAGATGAGCAGCAAAACATATTGCATTTATGCCATGCCGCACCATACGAAGGCCACTTTACTGGGATAAAGACTGCTGCCAAGGTGCTGCAGTTAAGATTCTTTTGGCTGACACTATACAAGGATGCCCACGATTATGCTAAGGCATGTGACCGATGCCAACATACAAGAAATATCTCTGGCAGACACCAACTACCGCTTCAAAACATAATGCCTGTAGACTTATTTGATGTATGGGGGATAGAATTTATGGGTCATTTTCCTCCATTATTTGGCAATGTATATATACTTATGATTGTTGACTATGTATCTAAATGGATAGAGGTTGTTGCCCTACCAACAAATGATGCCAAGGCCGTTGCCAAGTTTTTACACAAACACATTTTTACCCGATTTGGTGCCCCTAGAGCAATAATTCATGATGAGGGTACTCATTTTAGATGTAATCTAATCTCTAAAGCTTTGTGCAGATATGGTATTCAGTAAAGGATAGTCGCAGCATACCATCCACAAACAAATGGGCAAGCTGAGATATCAAACAAGAAGAGTAAGAACATTTTAGAGAAGACTGTAAATCCATCAAGGAAAGACTGGTCCTTGATACTAGATGAGTCCTTGTGGGCTTATAGAACCACATTTAAAACTCATTTGGTTACTTCACCATTTAGACTCGATTTTGAAAAACTATGCCATCTGCCAGTAGAACTTGAACATAAAGCCTAATGGGCCATCAAAACACTTGACATAGCTTAAAGAGTTGCTGGAGAAAAAGGTTACTAGATCTGAATGAGTTAGAGGAATTCAGAACATAAGCCTATGAGAATGCCAGGATTTACAAGGAAAAGACAAAACGTTGGCATGATAGTAGGATAACGCTAAGACATTTTGAGGTACGCCAACGTGTTCTATTGTTAAATTCATGCCTTAAACTATTTCAAAGTAAACTCAAATCGAGATGGATGAGTCCTTATGAAGTTGTAAAAACCTACGCCCATGGAGATGTAGACATTAAGAACTTGAAGACATGAGAAATTTTCAAGGTGAATGGCCAACATCTAAAACATTACATGGAAGGTGATCAGAACAATGCCAAGAAGGTGATCCTCTTGGCAGAGGTAACGTGAAACCATCATCAGGTTTGAACTTTTTGTAAATATTAGGATAGTTGTTTTTATTTGTTTTAGGATTTAGGATTTTTAATTGTTTTTCTTTATGTTAATTTTCATTTTTATTCATTTGTTGCGTTGAACAGTTTCCTTTAAGTGTGTGTAGAGTTACTATCAGGAACAATGCCAGAATTTCTACCAGGAAATTTGCCAAAACTATTTCCAGGATCATTGCCTAGTGCAATGCCAAGCACATTGCCATGCACAATGCCAATACAGCTTGGCATGCAGCAGATTGAATGTTGGAAAGAAAGGATGAAACCCTAGCTTGATCGGATGAGAGAACATATTCTTAAACCTTAAGCCCTAGCCGCCCAAAATTAGGTTACAATTTAAAATTTACCTAATCACCCTATCACTTCAAATTCTTACCCAATCCTATCACTTTACCCTTATCACTTTAAATCCTTCCCAATCGAAACCTTTTTAAACTTCCATCATTATCCCCATTTATTCGGCTATCATCATTAAACCCTCTTAAACACTCAAACTTTTCACTTTCTTTACCCCAGCCAAATATCAAGAATCATATCTCTCTCTTTTCTTTTTTCGAGCAAGATTCAAGAACACAATTATCTTTTCTTTTTCTTCCTTCATTCAAACTGACTCAAGCTCTCATTAATGGCTTTCTCATCTACCCATTCAACCGATTTTTCAAAGAAGAAATCTAAAAGAGATTTGAAGCAAGCTTTGCTTCAAGATCTTTTTGTTATGAGAAGAATTTTGATTTCAAGACTGACACCACCATTGGATTTCCTGCCGAATTTATGGCCATAGTCGACATGCACAAGTGGAGTTCCTTTTGCCAACAACAAGGGGAGATCTACGCCACATTAGTTCTAGAATTTTATGCCTATCTTATGACAAAGGATTTGCCATTCTTGATTATTAGAGGTAAATGTGTGCATTTCGATGAAGGGTATATTAATTCTATGTTTGCATTGAATGATATAGGGGATGAATATTATGACTATGTTGAGTCCATGAAAACTACCAAACACAAGAAATGCTGGCAACTTGTGTGAATCTAGCACAGTTTGGATATTTCATCAACAGGCCACCGAACGGTGAAAAGGTTGGCATTTAAGCCACAAATGAGAGGTTGGAATCACTTTATCAAGGCAGATCTGATGCTTACATCTCGTAATGAGACTGTCTCGAAAGAAAGATTGATTTTATTGCACTCCATCGTTAAGGGCACAAAATCAATATTGGCAAGATCATCATCGAGGAAACCTATAAATGAGCAGTAAGAGGTAAAGGCGGTTTGTTTTTCCCTTTTCTTATTTCTAACATTTGTGTGCGCCATGATGTGCGTAGGCTTGATGATGAAAGAGGCCAGATAATCAAGGGAACAATAATCACTGCTACCATATGGAAAAACCTTATTGCTACCGAGCCAAAGGAAAAGGGCAAAGGGAAAGCTAAAACTACCATGCCAAAGGTGAATGTGTCAAGCGCAGAACCAAGCAATGTGCCAGAGACCAAGCTAGCTAGTTCGCTGGCAGTGCTGTCCCAAATTTATCACTGCCATAAGATCATCCTTCAAAAGCTTGAGACAACCAAGGAATTCGGTGTTAAGATGGGGCACTACAAAAAGGAAAGGGATGCTATAATCAGGGAAGTTTTGGAAAAATTATCACCTGATTTTGTACCAGCATTCCCTGTTTACTCTACCGAGCCTGCTGCCAGTCTAGTTATGCCAGCTAGTCCTGCCAATCAGCCAGTCAAGCATCCGATGCGACAGTTCCCCTATCTCTAGTCCAAGTTGATTCTGCCAGTACAGATTCCTCATCTGAAACAGATGAAACCACCATCAAAACACTAGCTGAACTTGTCAAGCTAAAGGAGGATGTTGGAACCTCCATTGCCGCTTCAAAACCAAGCATGAAAGGACGAAAACGAATGGCCCCTAATCGTAGGACATTTGTGAAGAGAAAGACCCGAGTCACACGAGAAGAAGTCTCTGAGGGGGAGTCATCTTCTTCTTAAACTCCTTTGCATTCCATTACATTGCATTCACATGATCATGCATTTTATTTTTCTGTTTTAATTTTGTATATATGTGTGTTGTTTCAGGCATTGAGGATAATGCACATCTTAGGTTTGGGGGTGTGCATTTCCTCACATTTATGCCATGTATTTCATGTTTAATTTCTATTGCCATGCCATTTTAGGTCATTTAGAATACATGCATGTCGAACCACTAAAAAAGGGAAAAAAGAGAAAATTTTGCCTTGGATTAATTTTGAAGAATGTTAACATTTGTTAGGCAAGTTTAATTTGATCTAGATGTATGCCCGATGAGGAAATTTTAATCTTTAGTTGTCATGCCATGCTAGTAGAGTAGTATGCCAGGTTAGCTTCACAATCGATCTCTATTTTAGGGAATTGAATTTACACTTAACACGTGATATGTATCTAGTTCCCTAGCAAACTTAGACTATTTGAAACTATGCTCAGATTGAAAAATGATGTCAGGGTAAAAAGAAATTAATAAGGCAGAAATGTTTTGCTAAGGCAATAAAAAAAAGAACTCTCCTCTACCTAGGGATAATAAGTTACTTAGGGCTTCATGGTTTGCTCCCTCTTAGTTCTCAAGTCCAAAACCCTAGGGTATGAGTTGAAGAGAAAGCCTAGTGGTGTCTGGATTAAGGTAGGGAATTGTGGTATGCTCCATCTTATCACCACGCTAAATAGTGTCACGAAGCAAGCTTAAATTAATGCCAACAGAACCCTTGGCAAGAAAGAAAAAGAAAGAAAAAATGATGAAAATAAAGATCTAAGTTTAGGTACTAAAATTGGCTAAGGGAGTGAAAGGATATTGGATGCATATTGCCTACACATCATGCACTCTTGATGAACTTAGACTAGAGTTATATTGTTGCACTTAAATTATTACCCGCTTGGGATTATTGCATTGAGATACTAAGGGCAGAAATAGAGCCAAGTTCTGCTTGCCAGCACTTGTTAGCATTCCAACCAAAATTTTGTCGAGGTAACTTTTTCACAATTTTTAATTTTCTTTGTTTGCATTACTTGAGGACAAGCAATGAGTTAGGTTTAGGGGTGTGTTACCTCTAAAAAATTACTATTTTCAATGCCAATCTCACAATGCTTTTGCTTGTTTTTAGGTACATTTAGTTGCATTAGGCTGTAGAATCATGTATTTGCATAAGGAGTTTAGCATTCTGTCTATGCCAGTGTGAAGGGTTGTTTTGTGGCTATTTTGCAGGGTTGGCATAGGATTTGGCACAGGAATGCAGCACAGTAAAGAATTCCAAAGAGAATGCTGAGTGTTGTTGGCACAGAAGGACTAGATAGTGCTAAGCATCAATTGGCAGAGAGGTGAACTTAATGCCATGCAAAGAGGTTGTTGAACACCGAAAAACTAGGATGAGATCAGGCTCCTAAAAAATTGCAATTGGATCAACCTCCGAGAAAATAGCGGATAAGGTAGTGCCAAGATATGTTGGATATGTCATGCCAAGCTTATTGCCAAGACAATGTTGGCAATATGACATCAGCCCTAGCCTGATAAGCTATCATATAGATTGGATAAGACCTTATCTCTTATCTCTTCAGCATTTAAAATTCAAATGAGAAGCTTACCCCAGCCTTTCTTACACTCCTATTTAAAGAACTGATAGAGGAGAGAGAATGAGACAAATCGGGAAAGGCTATAGTGATCGAATTGAGGAGTTGGAGTACTCGACGAGTGACGGTTGGCTACACCGAGGAAGGTGGTTTAATCACTTGGCCGAGAGCCTGGATCTTGAGGGTTATATCGAGAGACCCCTCTCGCCCATTCTCTTGTTTTAAGTGTTTTGATTTTATTTTAATGATGATGTGTTCAAAAACGATTATGGTTTTGTTGGATAAATCCGTCACCATGAGCTAATTTCATAGTTGGTAGGGGATGTTTGGTTTAAACATTATTTTTATGCTCTAATTTCTTTAATAATAAATACGTTTTGTCAATACTTTATCTATTCAGCATACTTATATTTTTCCTAAATACTTTGTCAAGTGAGAGTTGGCACTGTTGGCCTATTGCTCCTCAATATCTTAATAAACTTGGGGTGGCAACGATTGAGTTGTTGAATACTAAGGAGAGAAGCTTCGAGGGAAGTCGTTCAAGTAGATGAACTTACTTCGGGAGTGATATCTACCCCATAAGAGTATAAATTGGTTCTTAATCAAATTGGGTTATTTAAAAACATGCGCTATAGAGATATAAGGGCTTTTATATGATCGACTTAGGGCAATGACCATCGAGAGAGGCTTTGCTAATTTTGAATCTGCTCGGAAAATAATGCCAAAATAGGTTGACATTAAAGGCTGACACATCATAAAAAGCGTAGAAACCAGGTATTCCATGCCAACGCTCATCACTCATTAAAAGACCTTCCTTGCCAACGTTTTTACTTCACTTTTATTTCTTTTATTTTTAAGTATTCCCAAAACGAACTTTCAAGACAAACATATTTTCTTCCAAGGCAAGTAACAATCGAACTCCAAGTCAATCTCTGTGAGATCGATACTCAGCTTAATTGTTGTATTACTTGTAGGCCATGTATACTTGCACGCAAAAGACTCTTGGCACTGATTTACTAATACATACATTTTGCCCCTTTTGCCAGCATTCATAACACACTTCTTCTAGAGAGTCTACACTGAGTATGAGGCTTCCGTTATGGGTTTATACAAAGCTATTGAAAGGAAAGTCAAGGTGCTCCAAGTTTTGAGGGATTCCTCTTTGGTGATTTACTAGCTCCGGAAACAGTGGAAAACAAGAGATTCAAAGTTGGTCAAGTATAATGACTTGATGCAAGAGTTAGTTAAAACTTTGAAAAGGTCAGCTTCAACTATTTCCCAAGGAAAGATAATCAAATGTCAGACGCTTTGGCAACACTGGCTACGATGTTTGAAGCAAGTGTTGAAGCTGAAATGAAGCCAATCGAGATGCAAATATTCAAAATACCAGCTCATTGTTGTAATTTGGAAGAAGAAGTGGATGTTAACCCGTGGTACTATGATATTCTGCAGTATATCAAGTTCCAAATCTACCCTAAGGAGGTCAATGAGAATGATAAAATAACCATTAAAAGAATGGCGGTAGGATACGTTCTAGATAGTGAGGTTTTGTGCAAAATGAGCTAAGACCAGAAGTTGTTGAGGTGTGTCGATGCTCAAGAGGCTGAAATTATCTTGGCATAAGTCCACGGAGGTTTGTGCGAAACTCATGCCAGTGGATTCTCGATGGCTAGGAAAATTATGAGATATGGCTATTTCTGGTCAACTATGGAGGGAGATTGCATCAGCTACGTGAAGAAATGCTGCCATAGATGCCAAATCTATGACAATAAGATACACTCCCCACCAATGCTACTTCACACCATAAATTCACCATGGCCATTTGCCACTTGGGGAATGGACGTTATTGGCCAAATTTACCCAAAGGCTTCCAATGGGCATCGATTCATCCTGGTAGCCATTGATTACTTCACCAAGTGGGTGGAGGCCGCATCGTATGCTAGCATCACAAACGCCACAGTCTGCAAGTTCCTAAAGAAAGAAATCATATGTAGCTATGGTTTGCCAAAAAGGATCGTCACTGATAATGCTACAAATTTGAAT
This sequence comes from Hibiscus mutabilis, assembly GCA_019671005.1. Lineage (NCBI taxonomy): Eukaryota > Viridiplantae > Streptophyta > Magnoliopsida > Malvales > Malvaceae > Hibiscus > Hibiscus mutabilis. The sequence goes on from CM033745.1 coordinate 30,067,048, forward strand.
AATAAGATAATAGCCAAAGTATGCGAGCAATTCAAAACAACACACCATAATTCCACCGCTTATCATCCCAAGATGAACAGAGCGGTAGAAGCGGCCAACAAGAATATCAAGAAGATCATATCCAAGACCATAGATACCTTCAAAGATTGGCATGAAAAGTTTTCATTTGCTCTATTCCCCTACCGAACGTCTGTACGTACTTCAATGGGGGCAACGCCATACTCATTGGTCTATGGAACGGAGGCAGTGCTACTTATTGAAGTGGAGATTCCATCGCTTCGAATTTTTAAACAAGGCAAGAATAGAAGAAGCCGAGTGGGTGCAAGCTCGATTTGACCAGTTGAACCTCATTGAGGAGAAGAGACTGAAAGCCATTTTTCATGGCCAGATGTACCATAAAAGAATAATACGGGCCTACGATAAGAAGGTTCATCCAAGAGAATTCTGATAGGGGAATCTAGTACTTAAAATAATATTGCCAACTTAAAGAGATTCTCACGGGAAGTGGATGCCTAATTGGGAAGGACCTTATGTTGTTAAAAAGGCCTTTTCTAGAGTAGCGTTGATTCTAACAGAAATGGATGGAAAGGTGTTGAACAATCCAATAAATTCTAAATCAATTAAGAGGTACTATGCATGAAGAAAAAAGAAAAAAGAAAAAAGAGAAAAAGCGGAATGAAAACTCAGAAGGGCGCTTCACAAAATGAAATACCTATGGTGAAAACCTAAAAAGGCACTTCGGGTATAAAAAAGGAGGGTGTCAAAAAACGGCATCTTGAAACCAAAGGAGAATTTGAGTTGAAAACCCGAAAAGGGTAGCTTGGATAATTTTCAAAAATTAGGCATTCCAAAGTCCAAGCTCCTCGAGAGTCAGGTTTTAGTGGAGAATTTCTAGCAAGAGATCTACTTCGTTCGATGGGCTCTCGCATCATTCATGCAGTCAATGATTGGGACTTTTCTTCTCCCTTTTTCGTGTTTGCCACGACTTTTAAAATTATCCTAATATTCCTTCAAGTATTAATAAAGTTTTATTCTATTTTCTCTTATCTATTTCATATGCATTCTGCAGATAGATCGACATAGAATGAGAAAAAGCAAAGGATTTCTTGGCATTACTATGATTTAACCTATTAAGTACAGGTTTGTTCCCAAATAGGAAAAAAGTCCGCCAAAGTTGAGACAAGAGGACATCGAAGGTGAAATTGACGAGATCTACCGAGGAAAGGCATTGAATGCTGCTTATGTGGAAATCCGAGGGACTAGAGGTGAAAACCCGCAAGGGTGCCCAAAAGAAAAGAAAAATAAAGAAAAAAGGAACTCTAAAGTGAAAACCTGAAAACGTACTTTAGAGCAAAAAGTTCAAGAGCTTAAAAGAGGGGAAAAGGGTGAACTCGAGTGAGGGAGGAAGCACTGCCATCCAAAGAAGAAAAGTGGAAGACACGAGAGCCAAAGTCAAAGGGGAAAAAAGAGAAATTGTCTGAGAAAGTTTAAATTATGCTACCATTCATGCATTATATTTAGTTAAACATCCCTAGGTTAGGAGCATGCTAATTGTTGCGTGTAGGTGTACTATAATTGATACGCAATTTGTGCAAGTATACACATCGAGCAAGTAATAAAGTGATGAGTGAGTATCGTCTCAGCAGAGATTGGAGGCCAAACTACTTTAGTCAAAACATACAATTAAAACAGTAAAAAAATGTTGTAGCAATAAGAATCAATTGTAGAAAAGCTATGGCAAAAAGAAACAGGTTTATAAATGTTGTGGCAAACAACTATAATGTAAAATGAGATGAAATGAGGTCACTTCTAACGTCCACTCACGTATATGAAACTCTATATGGGAATGACTAGTTGGGCCTGCTATGGACCTTCACACCTAAGCCAAATGAATGTTTAGGGCTAACTTGCCTCCCTCATGCTCGACAGAGTCATAAATTTGCTTCTAAAGCTATCTCTAGAAAGAAACCTGGTATAAGGGAATATTAAAGCAATACCTCTTGGCGTAAACCCTTAACATGCAACTATCGATTAAAGCTCTACTCCTTTTAGTCATTGAAATTCTATCCTTATCTCTAAGGTGAGTTAGGATTTTTGCCTCTCAGCATCAAACCCCATTATCCACTATAGATCTAAGCCTAACTCTCTCGAATATTAAGCTATCAAATACGTAAGTAAAGGCTAACTCTCGAAAGCTCTTACAAACTTAGGGCAATAACGAACAATGGACAAAGCATGAAATGAACAAGAAAATAATCAAACATTCATAAAAGCTTAAAGCATGATCATCCAAAACAAGCCCAAGACACTTAAAATCAGTTCATGGCTGGGCAAATATCATCTATAATCATTTAGTTAACACAACCCATTTAAATAAATGAAATGAAACAACAAAGCAACTAAGAGATGGAGAAACTCCTGAGCTGTGTTGGATTACCGTGCACGAATCTAAGACCGCTGCTTCTCTCAAAGTCCAGTGAGAGCACCCCTTGGAGCTTCAAAAATGGAGGACGCTACGATGGAGGAAGAAGAAGATGGAAGCCAGCTGCCTTTTCCTTCTCTTTCTTAGCTCACTTGTAACTTTTTCCAGCTCTCCTCTAAATGAGGATATCTTGTCCTTTATATAGTGAAGGCTCATAGGGTTTTGTGCCCTTAATTATGAAGGAATATTCTCTTTACATGTGGGAATAAAATAGGCTGGGAGGTACACGTGTAGGGCCACAATAAATATCTTCAGTCTGTTGTTTTCTAGTGAGCCCAGAAATGCTATCCAAAATGCTATGGCATTTCTCCCTGCATCACTCTTCATTTCCCTGCACATCACCACACCAACCAAAACCCTTCAAAGCGTCACTATTCTTGCAAATAATCAAAGACCGCAAAATAGGAAACACCACATGCAACTACATGAGCTAAATGCATCTATATGCCATGAGATGTGATGAATTGGACTTGATTTCGTACAATAAATCAAGTAAAAGGGCATGAAATGTTAACCTTTTGCAAGGTTAACACACCCAAACTTTTTGGCTCAAGCAATGAATAGAAATAAGCAGAAAATTGCTACAGCATAAAATTAGTTCAAGACAGTGCTACGAAAAAATTTTAGTCCTCAGACAATTTTGGCTCAAACATGTTAGACAAATATGAGATTAAAAGGACTTTTTCCTTTAGGCCAAGATTTTTCAAATGTGCATGCATGTGACTACATCCTCCTTATGCTTAACAAAGTTAGAAAATCTTTAGCCAGGTTCGCGAGTTTGCCCTAATTTTTCTTGATCAAAATAAGCACAGACTACTCATATATTCTCTTTTTTATGCCTTGAAGGGTGTCAGCTTATCACAACTACCGTCCCTAACTCTAAATGAGTATGGAGCAAACATCTCACCCCTGAGCTGCGAAGTAGAGTCATCCCGTGACAACTTTCATTCACTCATATGATGTTGCTGCCATTTATTTTAAGCATAGTAACCAGGAACTACAACACATAGAGGAGTGTCCCTCTTTAGCTATGCTTTTGCATTTATTCATATTTTAACACAAGCAAACAGGGAGCTAATTAAGCCTTTAAGCTTTCATTTTTCTTTCAAGTTCAATCTATATTCAAAATAATACATCTAAGAGTTCTTTTTACCAAAAATGATCTAACAGTTATAAGCATACAGAGCATGCAATTAAGTAGCAAAACATCACAAAAAAATCAGGTCCTACAGGCAGTTCTACCAATCTCACAAGTCAAAACCATTCAATCAATTCCTAGCCATAATAATCAATTTCTCCTCATTGGACATTATCAAATTATTCATACAACTATCTTTAAACCAATCAAAATGCTATAGCAAAGTTCTGCTTATCACTACATGCTAATGCAAATGATTAACTATGAACACTACCTCCCCCAAACTTGAAAGATGCAGTGTCATCAATGCATAAAAAATGAAATGAACTAAACTATAATGCAAAAGCAGGTTACCTCCTAAAAATCTACTTTGGTGACGCCGTCTTGGTGGTTTTGTGCTTGATTTTCCGTTTCTTTTGCAGTGCTGCGATGGGCTTCTCAGCCTCATCAGGTTGGGTATTTTGGTTTTCCGAATTCTCCTAGGTAGGATGGTCATCGAGAACTTCATCATCATCAGCGTCAGATTATGTGTTCCATGCACATCCATCGGTGCATTTAAGGCGAGTCCTTACTTTTGCTGAAGCACTAGGGCTAGCTCAGATGGTGGTGCAGGAATTCTGTCAGCTGGTTCTTCTTCTTCTTCATTGTCAATAGGGACATGCTCTTCGATGATCAGTTTTAGTGGCGGTGGGGTACTTTGCGGAGCTTTTCCTTTTTGTTGTCTCACTGTCTGTGGGCTTTGTCTGACATTAGTAGTGGTGGATTTCTCTGGAGCTGAAACGATGATTGGGGATGGTTCTCTTGCTGGAATGGGTGATGGGAACTTTGGTGCAGATGGTTTCTGAGCTGGTGTTGCTTGTGGGGCTGCCTTGCCCTTCTTGGGCATTAACAAGTCATCAGGAAAGGGTGGGAAGTCAATCTCCATATGTGGGACCATCTCTTTGAAGTAAAAGTTAATGGTCGTATCCGTTGCCTTGACATACTTGAAATAAGTTGTCAAGCTGCCCTTCAGTTCATCCATCTGCTCGTGCATGCTCTTGGTAGAGGCGACAAGGGCTACGATTCTTGCTGCAGTAATTGTTTTGGCCCCACCTTCCAACATTTCTGCTGGAGCATCTTCATCAAATCCCCTAAGGCCAGAGATTTGGTATAGGGTTATTGCACCCCTGCCCTTCTCGGTATCATCCTCTTGAGGGTCTTCAAAGACTTACTTTTTGTGGTAGAGCGTTGTGATGAGATTAGGGGAGATGAGAGGACTTGACTTTCTTTTTTAGCTGGAATATACTTCCTCAACAATCAGTTTACCCACATCAATTTGTTGTCCATTGAGGATGGAGTGTAGCAGTAGTAACCTGGTGATGTGCATCGTGGCAGTATGAGAAGTGGGCATGAAGCGAGTCATCAGGTAACGCTTCCACACCTTGGCCTCAGGCTTGAGGTGGCCTCTTTCAACAGCCATGCTGGTTGGATCCAATTCTGTCTCAGTAAAGCATAGGTCTTCTAGGACCTCCTTGTATGTTTGGACATCTGTAGATTCAGTAAAAGAAGTATGGTGGTCCATGAAATTCTTTAACCCATAGAACTTGTTGACTGTACCAGTGGTAAATTTAATTTGTGCGTAGAAATCCCTAACCAATGAGATAGAGATGTCTCTAGGGTGTTGGACGAAAGTCCTCCAATCGTTTTTAAAACCTTTCTTTGTCGAAGCCTTCTTCTCCTTCTAATGGAACTTTAAAACCTTTCGTTGGGTAGACATTACGATCTTTCATCTGTTGAAATTGCTCCTTGGCGCCAACGTAGAAGAACTTCTTGATTTCCACAATGGGTTAGGCTTGGGAGCTACTAGAGGCACCCGTGACATTCTTCATACGTGCCATGTTTTGCAAAGGGTAGGGTAAATATTATGTGGGGAATTTTTTTTTGGGTATTTTGAAGAGGATGGAGTTTTGTGGTAATAGAGTTGATAGAAAAAAACCAGCTGAATGAAGAAGATGAAGTTGGTGAGAGAGAGGTAAGTGAAAGAGAAAAAGTAATGGAGATGGGAATTGAGAAGTTTAGCAACTGCCACAAGTAATTGGAGAGAGAAGATGATGGCTGACGGTTATACGACGTGTGTAAGGGGAGAGAGATGATGGCTATTTAATGAAAAGGTGAAAAGGTGGAGAGAGAATGTGTAAGGTTATGATGAATTAAGGTTTTTAAATTGGAAAAATAATATTATCCCTCCCTTTTTGCTTTTTTCTTTAATGCCTCCCCCCAAAACATAGAAAAATGAGGGCTTAATAACTTCCCTTATGTGGAAAAAGGACAAAGCCCTTTCAATATTAAAGCTGCACCAAACCTACATCAAACCATAGCCTACCACCTACAACTATAGGGTTAAGTCTGACAATATGAATTAAAGAAAACACAAAATCTTAAAATAAAATAACTAAGGGTTAAAGAGATACAAGCAAAAATAACTATTTATGAACAACAAAAACTGAAAATGCTATAGCAAAGTAAAAGATAAGGAGGGTGCAAACTCTTATGGCTCTTGGAGAAACATGGCTGATTTGTCTCGTAAGATGGGAGCTTCGTTGTAGATCTTCAGCCTTTGTCCATTCACTTTGAAAGCATTGTCATCATCCAGCTTTTTGATTTCAATAGCACCATGAGGATGAACCTTGTGCACAATAAAAGGGCCTGACCATCACGATTTCAACTTGCCTAGGAAGAGCTTGAGTCGAGAGTTGTAAAGGAGGACTTGTTGGCCCTCAGAAAAATTCCATGGCAAAATATGTTTATCATGCCATTTATTAGTCTTTCCCTTATACAAGCGTGCATTGTCATAAGCTTGGGCCATGAATTCCTCCATTTCGTTAAGCTCCAAAAGCCTCTTTTCACCAGCTAACTGGGCATCCATATTAAGCTTCTTGATCGCCCAATAAGCTTTATGTTCAAGTTCCACGGGTAGGTGGCATGCTTTACCATAGACAAGCTTAAATGGAGACATCCCCAAGGGTGTCTTAAAGGTTGTGCGATATGCCCATAATGCTTCGTCGAGTTTGGGAGACCAATTCTTCCTTTTAAGGTTTACCATATTTTCCAAAATTTGCTTGATTTCTCGATTTGAGATTTCAGCTTAGCCATTGGTTTGAGGGTGGTATGTTGTAGCAATTTTGTGGCACACTCCATACCGCTGCAATGCCTTAGTAATGAGTCTATTGTCAAAGTAGGTTCCTTCATCACTAATGATAGCTCTTGGGGTTCCAAATCTTGTAAAGATATTATTGTGAAGGAACTTCAAAACCGTCTTGGAATCATTCTTCGGCGTAGCTATTGCTTCAACCCATTTTGACACGTAGTCAACAGCTAATAGGCTGTAGAGGTCTCCAAAAGATGATGAGAAAGGTCCCATGAAATCTATTCCCCATACATCAAAGAGTTCCACCTCCAAAATGCATTGCAATGGCATTTCATTTCTTCGAGATATATTCCGTGTCCTTTGGCATCTATCACATGCCTTGTCGAATTCGTGTGCATCATTGAAAAGTGTGGGCCAATAGAATCCACATTGTAGGACCTTTGTAGCATTCCTAGTTCCTCGAAAATGGCCTCCACATGAAGACGAATGGCAATGAAATAAAATCTCCTTTTGCTCTTCTTTGAGGACACATCTCTGGATTATTTGGTCGGCACATTGCTTGAACAGATAGGGCTCATTCCAAAACTATAATCGCACATCATGTTTGTTCCTCTTCCTACCCTGGCTATTCAAATCAGGAGGAAAAATACCACAAACAAGAAAGTTAACAGTATCAACATACCATGGACTTGCTGTAGCATATAATATTTTCTCATCAGGGAATTCCTCCTTAATATCTAAGTTCTCCTCATTCTCAACCTTATTTTCTAGCCTAGATAAGTGATTAGCAACTTGTTTCTCACAACCCTTTCTATCATTTACCTCCAAATCGAACTCTTGCAACAGAATTATCCACCTAATAAGTCTAGGTTTAGCATCCTTTTTAGTCACTAAGTATTTAATAGCAGAATGATTAGTATGGAAAATGACCTTGGTACCTATCAAGTATGCTCTAAACTTATCAAAGGCAAACACAACGGCGAACATTTCTTTTTCAATAGTAGTGTAGTTGATTTGTGCATCATTTAGGGTGCGGCTAGCGTAATAAATAACATGAAAAATTTTACCTCGATGTTGTCCAAGTGTTGCCCCCACTGCATAGTCACTTGCATCGAACATCAATTTGATTGATGAGGTCCAATCCAGAGGAACAACTATGGGTGCTGAGATGAGCTTCTCCTTGAGTTCTTTAAACGCGTTGTAGCATTCTACATCAAATATGAAGGGCTGGTTTTGCTGAAGCAAATTACACAATGGCTTGGAGAATTTGGAGAAGTCCTTAATGAACCTCCTATAAAAGCCAGCATGCCCCAAGGAACTACGAATCCCTTTCACCATGATGGGTGGGTGGTAGCTTCTCAATTACTTCAACCTTGGCCTTGTCCACTTCTATCCCTTGTTGAGAGATTCTGTGGCCTAGAACAGTTCCTTCAATCACCATAAAATGACATTTCTCCCAATTGAGCACTAAGTCTGCTTCTTCGCACCTCTTGAGTACCTTGGACAAGTACCTAAACACAATTTGGAAGTATCTCCAGAGATTGAAAAATCATCCATGAAGATCTCCAAAAATTCTTCAACCATATTAGAAAAGATGGCCAACATGCACGTCTAAAAAGTAGTTGGAGCATTGCAAAGCCCAAAGGGCATTCATTGAAATGCGTAAGTACCGTACGGGCAAGTGAAAGTTGCCTTCTCTTGATCTTTTGGTGCTAGCAATCTAGTTGTACCCTGAGTATCTATCAAGGAAACAATAAAAAGATTTGCCCAATCGATCTAGCATTTGATCAATGAATGGGAGTGGGTAGTGATCCTTCTTGGTTTCCTTGTTGAGCTTCCGGTAATCCATACAAATTCTCTACCCCGTAATAGTCCTTGTTGGTAAGAATTCATTATCTTCATTGCTCACCACGGTCATGCCTCCCTTCTTTGGTACACATTGTACCGGGCTAAACTATGAACTATTGGATATTGGGTAGATAATTCTCGCATCAAGCCATTTGATTATCTCCTTCATCACCACCTTCTTCATGACTGGATTGAGCCTTCTTTGGGGTTCAACAGAATTGTTGTGACAATCATCAAGCAAAATTTTATGCATGCAAATAGTAGGGCTTATACCCTTCAAATCAGCCATAGTCCACCCTAGAGCTTTTTTATGTTGAGAAAGCATATTTATCAAGCTACATTCTTGCTTAGGGGTTAGACTAGAAGAGATTATCACAGGCAAAGTCTCATTACTACCCAAATAAGCATATTTAAGATGTAAAGGTAATGGCTTTAATTCTAATGTGGGTGCATGCTCAAGTGAGGGTTTAGGAGGGACAAATTCAGCAAAATCTAAAGGTTCAAAATGCGTACCTGGTCTTGTAATGAGCAAGCTAGACTGTTGCACCTCCACTGGGAACTCCTTAAGCTTCTCATTTTCCTCCTCATTGAGTTTCACATAGTCCTTAATTTCCACAAAATTGTTGCAGCATAATTCTGCAGCTTCTTTTTCTGTCATAGCATCTGTGTGTTGACACTCCTCATATTCATCCACATATTTGAGGGTGTTGAAGACATTTATAGTCACCCTTTGGTCATCCACTCGCATGGTGAACTCACCCTTTTCACAATCAATTAAAATTCAACATGTCGCTAGGAATGGTCGTCCCAAGATAATTGGTGCTTTTTCATCTAATTCGCAATCAAGGATGAGAAAGTCAGCTGGGAAAACAAATTTACCCACCTTAACCACAACATCTTCTATCTTTCTTTCTAGTCGGACATGAGATCTATCTGAGAGTTGTAAGATCACTGTGGTAGGTCTTATATTTCCCATTCCAAGCTTCATAAAGATTGACTTGGGCATTAGATTAACACTAGACCCAAGGTTGCATAGAGCTTTCCCAACGTAATTATCACCTATGGAACATGGAATGATGAAGCTGCCTAGATCACTCATTTTGGGTGGCAAGTCACTCAACACATAGTAACACTCCTTTGCTATAGCAATAGTCTCGTACTTCTCCACCTTCCTTTTATTGGTGACAATGTCCTTGAGAAACTTAGCATATGTAGGCATTTGATCAATGGCCTCTAGAAATGGGACATTGATATAAAGCTGATCAAGGATATCCACAAATTTCTTGAACTAAAAATCGTCTTTGTGCTTCTTCAACCGTTGAGGGAAGGGTGGTGGGAGCCTAACGTCTTCTCCTACTGGTGGTTCTCTTTCTTTTGCTGTAGCATTAGTTTATACACTATCAGTAGGTTCACCTGTTGGTCCTTCATTTTTATTCTCTTCTAAAGCTGATTCTTTTTATAAAGATGGCTCTCCATTCACAGCCGGGGGAGTAGGATCATCAAACTTCTTTCCCCCAAACTTATCTTATTTTTTAAGTTGGGTGCCACTCCTCAAAATTAGTGCACTACACTGCTCTTTGCCATGATTTTTAGTGACTTCAATATCACTAGGTAAAGCACCTTGAGGTCAGGCGTGCAAAGCTTGTGCAATTTGGCCTACTTGAGTCTCCAGGGATCTCAAGGAAGAGCTATGGCTTTGAAGCAATGCACCTTGACTCTTGATAGACATCGAATGGTCTTAGAGTAAAGTCTTAGTAGTTGTATGAAATCTCGCAAAGTAGCTTCCAAAGAATTACTGGTTGATGAAGATGTTGCACATTTGTTGTCATTTTGCCAAGGCATATTCTGCTGAAAGGTTTGGGGCTCGGTCTGATTATGTTGCCTATTCAAGCTTCCAGCATTGTGGGTTCCTTGATTCCCCCAAGATACATTAGGATGCTGACGCCATCTTGGATTGTAAGTGTTTGAGTAGGGGTTGTGGTTGCTCCTATTGAAGTTCCCCACATAGTTGATTGATTCATGATTTTGAGGGCATTCGCTCACATGATGGTTTCCATTACATTGAACATGAGTGTTTGCTACCTTGACTTCCTTTACCTCACTTGGGCGTTAGAGATTCTTCAACATGGTGGTAATAGCCGACAATTGGGCTGAAACCGGGTCATTGTTGTCTGATTCTCATGTCCCATGTGCTCTTCTTCTCGTGCTGAGTCTCGAAGTAGAGAATTGGTAGTCATTGTTTGCTATCCTATCAAGGATATCAAACGCTTCTTGCGGTGATTTGTCTAGCAAAGTGCCATTTGCAGAAGCATCCAGCATCATTCTTGTGGGAGCATTGACACCATTGTTGAACATTACAACCTGTGTCCAGTCTTGGAATCCATGATTGGTACATTTGCGGAGCAATCCCTTGTATCTATCACAACACTCATACATTGATTCATCATCAGCTTGACGAAGGATGCTATGTCATTCCGCAATTGTGTGCTCATGTTGGGCGGATTATACCATAGCAAAAAACTGCGGCATAAATCTGCCCATGACTCCATTGAACCGGCTGGTACTCCACTCAACCAAACTCGTGATCGGTACGCAATGAATATGGAAATAGCTTGAGCTTCAGCGCATCTTCATGCAAACCTTGTTGTTAGAAAGAATAACATACTTCCAAGAATGCTCGAATGTGTTGTCTTGCATCTTCATGAGGCGACCCACCAAACTGCCCAATGGAATTCAACATGTTAAACATGACTGGCTTGAGTTCAAAATGAGCTGTTGAATCTCGGGAGCCACAATTCTAGGATTTAGATCATCCAAGATAGGGTTCAAGTGATCCCTAATAGCTCTAGGTCGCATTGTTGCTCCAGGATTTGATGCAGCATTAATGTTATCCAGATTTTCATCTGCTTGATTGCCTTGATTATCACCTCTATATATTGTTCTTAAAGCTTCTTGTATGCGTCTTCTTTGGCGAAATAAGTGCTCAATTTCAGGCACAAAAGGTGATAATGGTTCTTCGGATCTTCCTTGAGTCATGCAACAACAACACCTGAAATAGTGAAACAAGAAAAACAAATAAAACTAAATAGAAAAATAAGAAAGGATGTAATAAAGTGACGAGTGAGTATCGTCTACATAGGGATTGGAGGCCAAACTAGTTTAGTCAAAACACACAATTAAGACAGTAAACAAATGTTGTAGCAATAAGAATCAATTGCAAAAAAGCTATGGCAAAAAGAAATAGGTTTATAAATGTTGTGGCAAACAACTATAATGTAAACTGATATGAAATGAGGTCACTTCTAACGTCCACTCACGTATATGAAACTCTATATGGGAATGACTGGGTGGGCGTGCTATGAACCTTCACACCTAAGCCTAATGAAAGTCTAGGGCTAACTTGCCTTCCTCATGCTCGACAGAGTCATAAATTTGCTTCTAAAGCTATCTCTAGCAAGAAACCTAGTAGAAGGGAATATTAAAGCAATACCTCTCGGCGTAAACCCTTAACATGCAACTACCGATTAAAGCTATACTCTTTTTAGTCGTTGAAACTCTATCCTTATCTCTAAGGTGAGTTAGGATTTTTGCCTCTCAGCATCAAACCTCATTGTCCACTATAGATTTAAGCCTAACTCTCTCGAATATTAAGCTATCAAACACCTAAGTAAAGACTAACTCTCGAAAGCTCTTACAAACTTAGGGCAATAACAAACAATGGACAAAGCATGAAATGAACAAGAAAACAATCAAACATTCAAACAAGCTTAAAGCATGATCATCCAAAATAGGCCCAAGCCACTTAAAATCAGGTCATGGCTGGGCAAATATCATCCATAATCATTCGGCTAACACAACCCATTTAAAGAAATGAAATGAAACAACAAAGCAACTAAGAGAGGGAGAAACTCCTGAGTTGTGTTGGATTACAGTGCACTGATCTAAGCTCGCTGCTTCTCCCAAAGTCCAGCGAGAGCACCCCTTAGAGCTTCAAAAATGGAGGATGCTTCGATAGAAAAAGAAGAAGATGGAAGGCATCTTCCTTTTCCTTCTCTTTCTTAGCTCACTTGTAACTTTTTCCAGTTCTCCTCTAAATGAGGATATCTTGTCCTTTATATATTGGAGGCTCTTAGGGTTTTGTGCCCTTAATTTCGAAGGAATATTCCCTTCACATATGGAAATAAAGCAGGCTGGCAGGTACATGTGTAAGGCCACAATAAATATCTTTAGTCTGTTGTCCTCTAGTGTGTAATAGCCTTAAAACTAGTATAAAAGAAGTTACTACAATGCTTTCATTTGATTCCTAATTGATTGAAAACAAGATACTAGGTCTAGTTAATAAGGTCTATAATGCTATAATTGAAAAAGTGGTAACCTAATGTATAAGTGACCAAACTTAAACAAGTTACAAATTGAAGGAATGCATGCAAAATTCTTATATTCCTAAAATGCCCCTACACTTGTCATTAATTATTGGATAATTAAGGACAATTGAGTCATTTTGGGAGGAATTAATTGATGATCTATTATCATCTTCCTCCTTGTGGCCGAATAGTTTGAACCCAATGATCCAAACCAAGCACTGAATTCTCACTTTGATCGAATGGTGTGCTCTACTTCAAGAATCGGGTTTATGTAGCCAATGATCCAATCCTTAAGAGGGAAACGCTTCAAGAAGCACATAGTAGTCTTTTTTCAATACATTCGGGAGTGATCAAGATGTATAAGGACTTAAAGGAAGTTTTTTGGTGGTCAGGATTGAAGGCCGATATTGTTGACTTCGTATCGAAGTGCCTTACTTGCCAAAAGGTGAAGGCCGAGAACCAAGTACCTACCAGACTCCTACAACCCATCGAATTACCTCAATGGAAGTGGGAGTGTATAACAATGGATTTCGTATCGGGATTGCCTCTATCACCGAGGAAAATGATGCTATTTGGGTGATCGTTGATAGGTTCACCAAATCGGCTCACTTCCTACCTGTTCGAATGAACACGAACCTCAAACAACTAGCTAATTTGTACTTGAAAGAAGTGATCAGACTTCACGGTGTTCCTAGATCTATTATATCATATCGGGACTCTCGTTTTACTTCTCGATTCTAGAGGGCACTTCAAGAAGTTATGGGAACTAAGTTGAACCTTAGCACTGCCTTCCATCCACAAACCGATGGACAATCTAAAAGGGTAATCCAAGTGCTTGAAGACATGCTTCGAGCTTGCATTATTGACTTCGATAAAGACTGGGAGAAATCTCTACCATTAGCCGAGTTTGCCTACAACAACAGCCATCAAGCTTCTATCAAAATGGCCCCATGTGAAGCATTGTATGGCATGAGATGTAGAACTCCCCTATGCTGGTCTGAATTGGGAGAAAATAAGGTCTTAGGACCTGAATTGCTTCGTGAAATCAAAAATCAAGTTCGGGTGATTCATGGTAGAGTGAAAGAGGCCTTTGATAGGCAAAAGGCTTATGCTGACCTCAAGAGAAGAAACATTGAATATCAAGTGGGAGATTTCGTATTCTTAAATGTATCTCCTTGGAAGAAAATCCTCAGATTTGGGAAGAAGGGTAAACTAAGCCCTCGATTCATCGGACCTTTTGAAGTCTTAGAAAAGATTGAACATCTTCCATGTATCTATGTTGAGGAAATATCGATTAAATCCATCATATGTTTTAGAACCTGATGAGGTGGAACTTAATCCTGATCTATTGTACAATGAAGAGCCAATTCAAATACTTTATAAAGAAGTCAAGAGACTTCGCAATAAGACTGTGCCATTGGAGAAAGTTCTAGGGAAGAACCACGATGTAAAAGAAGCCACTTGGGAACCCAGAGCAACGATGAGAAAGTAGTACCCTCATCTATTCCCCTCAAGTAAATTCGAGGATGAATTTATTTAAGGGGGAGGGAATTGTAATATCCTCAAAACTAGTATAAAAGAAGTTACTACAATGCTTTCATTTGATTCCTAATTGATTGAAAACAAGATACTAGGTCTAGTTAATAAGGACTAAAATGCTATAATTGAAAAAGTGGTAACCTAATGTATAAGTGACCAAACCGAAACAAGTGACATATTGAAGGAATGCATGCAAAATTCTTATATTCCTAAAATGCCCTTACACTTGTCATTAATTAGTGGATAATTAAGGACAATTTAGTCATTTTAGGAGGAATTAATTGATGATCTATTATCATCTTCCTCCTTTTGGCTGAATAGGATAAACAAAATAGGGAGAATAGGAATTGAGTGAGAAAACTTCATGTTCATAGATTCAAGCTTGAAATTTGGTGAAATTGGAGTTGCTAGCATTCATATAATCTTGATAGGAAGGTAAAATCGCTTCCTTAATGTGTTATAGATTCAAATGATGCATGTAGATTCTAAGTTCTTGCTTGAATTACATGAATTGGACGATTGGTTAGTGAATTGATGATATGAACTAGTTATAAAGTTCAATTGATTGATCAATCTATGAAATTGATGTTGCCAATAACCAAATTGATGGTGAAATGTTATGCTAGTTGCTGGAAAATTTTGGATGATGATTAGAATGGATGATTGATATGTGAATTGAAATTCTGGTTGCTGGAAAATCTAGTGAATTGATGTCTTATTGAATCAAATTTAAAATATTGCTCGGTTGCCATGTTTTTATAGGTTTGACACATAATTGGACTGACCTAGACATGTATGAATGAGTATATATGTTGAACAATCATGTTAGGATCCTTGTCTAAGTGATTAATGAAGCTAGAAACTAGCTAAAGTGAAGTTGTCCAGGATACTCTGTTTTGGACAGTGAGTTTGAAAATTTGTAGAAAATCACATAGACCAAATTAGGGAGTAAATCTTATATGTACAGAATCATGATTATTTCTAGTTTCCTATACAACAAACGGAATCGAATTCTGAGTTATAAAATTGTTTGTAGAGACAAACCCCTAAGGATCGTGCAAACTGTCCTGTGGCATAATTTAGTCTGCCTTTAAACAAAAAATTGTATTAATTCACTATGAGTAAAATTGTAAGGCCTATATGGTTAAAAGGACAATCAAGTTATCTTTCAACGGTATAAATGGTTTGAAATTCTGACGTACGGAATAAAAGATATGAACATTTAAGCAAGCAGTACACATGCTGCCAGGCAGCAACAGTCTTGATGTTTGTATTGAATTGAATGCTTGAGTATATGGAGTCACATAATGACTCAATTGGTTGCTGGATTGTATCTAATACACTATGCATTGTATGAATGTTAGATCAAGTGGAAATTGAGGAAAAAGGGGCTCACTTAGATCAGCAAGCTAGTAGAGGGAAAGGGATTACAATTCGGGATTGGCAATAGCTCAGAAAATTCCTGTGAGTGTAGTTTAAAGTTTGGAGAGGGTGGTAACCTCTCCTAGTCCATTTTCTGATTTGAATTTCTTATTGAATCTTAGTATAATTGTGTAATGAGCTTGCTATGGAGCACTAGCAAGGTAAGTGCTCTCTTGAGTGGTTACTTGATTGAGAAGTATGCTTAAAATTCAATTGATTACCATGATATGCTTCTTGCTTAATTGAACTATATTGAAATGAAGCATGTTGATATGGTTAGAAGTAAATCAATTCATTGTTTAATGACATATTGATTGACATACCTTCATTGACTATTGGAATATTGACATTGGTATTGGCTATGAACCATATTCGAATGAAAGGGGATATTGGCACTAAATGTGCACATTGAATTAAATCATGCTTCTAATTGAATGAAAATAATAACTATTGTTAGCCTTGGTCTCGAGTTGGTCTTAGATATAGTTGGCATGCCATAGAGTCTATAGAGCTCATTATCAGGGTAGATTACGGTCTGGGATATTGGTCCCTAATTAGCGACAGTAGAAGGGAAGTATTGTTAATGGTCATTGGGATAGTATGAGGGATTTGACCGGTACTTTGTACCATATTGATTATTGTTATTGGTGACAGTTTGGTTAGGGACTCGAGTATCTAGACTGAGTAATCGATTCTCAAGGCTAGACCTAAAATTAACTTGTACCTCATGTACATTGAACCTATTGCTATATTGAATTGCATTGATTGATTGTAAAGGAAAATTGAGTGCCATGAACTATTCATATTGAAACATTGATTAAACATTACTTATATGAGATCGCTTGATTGTAAAGAAAACATCAAATGCCATGAACTATTGATATTGAGACATTGATTGAGCATTGCTTATGTGAGATTGCTTGATTGTAAAGAAAACATAAAATGCCATGACCTATGGATATTGAGACATTGGTTGAACATTGAACCTATTGCTATATTGAATTGCATTGATTGAATGCAAAGGAAAATCGAATGCCATGAACTATTGATATTGAAACATTGATTAAACATTGCTTATATGAGATTGTTTGATTGTAAAGAAAACATCAAATGCCATGAACTATGGATATTGAGACATTGTTTGAACATTGAACCTATTTCTATATTGAATTGCATCAATTGATTGCAAAGGAAAAATCGAATGCCATGAACTATTGATATTGAGACATTGGTTGAACATTGCTTCTATGAGATTGTTGTAGTTTGAAACATTGATTTTGTTTAAATGGCATGATAAGCTTAATGTTAATCGAATTGGATGATTGAGTATGTCTAAACTTCAAGCCTTGTATTGGTATTTGATTGAAAGTTAAGCAATGTATCTAGTATTGTTTGCCTTGTTTCGAATGGTTCCTTATTGATCGGGGAACCATACCAGTTATTTGATGGTTCATAGTTGAGACTTAATGTATTGATGGCCTTGTAACTTTAACTCACTCACTAAGTTTTGCTTATTCAAGTCTCATTTCTATGATTCAGGTTGATATTGGATCCTATCCCGAAGTCTAAGCTCGTACAAGTCACATTTTGCTTAAAAGAGTATGTTTCCATCTTGTTATAGTTCTCCTAGGATGGTGCCACCTAAGGCATGTATATTCATGATCACTTAGTTATGGTTTGTATAAATTAACTTCATCTATGATGTATTAAGAGTATGTATGTATACTTATGAGCATGTATGCACTTAATTAAACTTGAATGCTTGTTAGTCTCATGATAGATTTCCATGGTTAGATTATGTATGTAATGGTTGAATAGAACTATTGAGGTTGGTTAGATAACAATAAGTAAAAGTAGTAATCCACATGTTTGGACATGAACCACTTTGGTCACATAAGGTACTAGCCGAATGATGTATGTAATATTGGAAGCATGTTTGTTTGATTAAGGTAACTTAAGAAAATGATGTATAACACCTATTGGTATGCATAATAACTACATTGAATGATGAAACCTTCTATTGTTATCCATCTAGTTCGAATAGTTACTTGAAGAACAAGTAAGTCCTAAATGGTATTGATTATGACGACAATTGCATTATGGGTCCTCACCTATTCGAAATGTATCTTGATGTGCAAGAAAGACTTAAATCGAATTGAACCCTCTCTATCTTCAATTGAATGAATCATTGATTGTAATTGTAGTAACTTACCTAATCCTACTAGGGTGGTTAGAGTATGTTACATAGTGCGCCCAAAAATGCTATCCAAAATGCTATGGCATTTCTCCCTCCATCACTCTTCATTTGCCTGCACATCACCACACCAACCAAAACCCTTCAAAGCAGCACTATTCTTGCAAATAATTAAAAACCACAAAACAGGAAACACCATATGCAACTACATGAGCTAAATGGATCTATATGCCATGAGATATGATGAATTGGACATGATTTCGTACAATAACTCAAGTAAAAGGGCATGAAATGTTAACCTTTTGCAAGGTTAACACTAATTCATATCATCACAGTTTTTTATTTCTTCTCACAGATAGCCAAAGATAGGTCGGGTACCTATGAGGAAGAGAAGTAAATGACAAAGTAAAAATTCGGATAGGATTTTAGGCGAAGGATTTCAAATTCGCCATATCAAGATTTCAGAGCAAAAGAGGCAAAGGCCCATAGCTTGAGAATTTTTAGATATGAAAGTCAGAACGCCCATCCATTTGGGCCCAAGATGATTGGAACCCTTGTTTAAAGGATTGTTATCTGGTATGTCCTTGCTGCTCAGGGAGGACATGCTAGTGATACCTAGTTTGTTTCTGCTGCTCCGGGAAAACAAGTTATTTGGATTTGTTCGCTATTGTTCCAGAGGAATGAGTCGTTTGCTATCTAGTTCGTCATTGGCCGCTCATGGAGGAAATGCCAGTGTTACCTAGTTTGTTTTCGTCACCCTGGGAAAACAGGTTATTTGGATTCGTTCGCTGTCGTTTCGGAGGAATAAGTGTTTTTCTATCTGGTTCGTCATTGGCCGCTCATGGAGGACATGCCAGTGTTACCCAGTTTGTTTTGGCCGCTCCGGGAAAACAAGTTATTTGGATTTGTTCGCTGCCGTTCTGGAGGAGAAAATCATCTAACAGGGAAGTAGGACAAAAATAGTGCTTATGGTCTTTGCTTTATTCTTGTTCCACAAGGATAAGCAAAGGGGGGCAGCTGTAATCGCTAATTTTGTCCGGGGTGTTAACCCTCTTTTATATTCTTTAATAAAGTGTTGTGTTTATTATTTTGCAACATGTAGTATGATTAAAACAAAAAATAAACCAAGTACTATTATTATATAATGCTATTTGATTATCATGTTTGGTTATTATGTTGAAACCCCTAAATATTATCAGTATAGTATTTTATTTCCTTTATGTTACCTTATTTATCATTAGTTATCATTGTTATCTTATTATTATTACTATATGTTATTGTCATTATTATCATAAGATAAATTTGAAAATCTAAAAAAAAGTATCAAAATTGAATAATCAGCCCACATATATATATATATATATATATAAAAGTCCATACATTTTACAAGCCCAAAATAAAATATGTAAAAGTACACATATTTCACATAAGGCCCGTTAGGTCCCAAATTTAACAAACCCTAAGCCCTAAATCTGATAAAACCCTATTTTCCTTTACGCAACCCATCTTGGACCATCAGATATGGAACAAGATCGAATGGTCAAGATCAATGCAAGAGCGCCTTTTCGACTCTCGCGCACTCACAGCCGTAGGATCAAAATTGCATCAGACGACTAGGATCGGCTCCTTGGCGCATACGGCCCACCGCCCGTCTCTTCATCTTCCACCCGCATCGCACGTTCGGCTAGTCATTGCCTCCACTCGCGTATGCGTATCACCACCCATCTCCTCGGCTCTTAAGCCACATCCACGTGCAATCCACGCCATCGATGCTCCTCCATGTTGGCAATGAGAGCCACAAGCCGAGTACCACATCCACACTACTTCCACGTCCGCAGCCACGTCGGCCATCTCTTTTGGTCCCCCTCCTCGCCTGTGTCACATGCAAAACAAAACCAGAATGAGCAAGGGAAAATGGGATAAAATGAAAAGGAAATACGGGGAATGTTAGAGCCATTTTCTCCCCCAACAAACCAGCATAATCAGAGATGCGCATGAATCAGGACAAATGACTGCAATAGCCAATAGGGAATTTCACTGTAATTTTTTATTTCTCAAAATTATGTAAAATTAGGCTATATAATGAAAGACCTAGAACCATTGTAAGGGATGGAGAAAATTTCAAAGGAATAGAACACAAAAAAGTAAAGAAATGCCTTAAGCATTTTTTAGGTATACCTCTTCTTTTCTTTCAATTCAAAGCATAAGCATAAGCATAGAGTTGGGGTTTTTCCTTTTTTTTACCTTGTCAGTTCATCTTCCTCGTGTCGTTGCACTTTTCTCCTTCGATAATAAGCCCTCCAGCCTTTCTTGTGGTCGCGCATGGTGAGTCGGAGAGAAGGGTGACCAAAAAGGGTCGGCTTTGGCTCTAGTTTTCAAAGAGAAAAAGGTTTTGAATCTGTTTTTGGGTTTTTCAGAAGAATACGGTTGAGTTTTTGAAAGGCAAGGCTGGATTTGGTTTTTAAAATGGAAAAAGGAGATTTTTTTTGTTTTTTTTTTGTTCATCGGCCACCGACGAGTGATGGCCGAAGCGACGGAAAAGCCACCAGCTTTTGGGTTTTGTGGCCGGTTTCTGGGCTCGTCTCTGATGAACGATGGTGTTCATCAGGGACGGTGAGAGGACTTGAGAGCTTAGGGGTTTGCTTTTAGCCAAAAGAGGCAAAAATGGTCTAAAACCCCCCTTTTATAATGTTTTAACGTTTTAAAATTGGTCTAATTCCCTTGTAAGTCCTTTCGCCCTACCTAAATCGTGCCCGCGGTCCTTCCGTCTCCTTTAATCACAATATTAGTCCCTCCATTTTTTATTTACGCCCCCTAGGTTATTTCACCTTTCAAAATTCCTTCAATGGTCCCTGGTTTTTTTAATGGTTTTTAATTTTGTCCTCTGCTTAATCAAGTCTGTTTTCCTTTAAAATTGGTCCTCCTAAGTTTTTATTTGTTCGATTTGGTCCAAATTCCAGTGCATGTTGCCCCTTGTTGCATGCATTTTATTTTTCAGTTTTTATTTTGTTGTTTAATCTTGTTTTAATTTTTTAGTCCTTTTATTTGATATCATGTTTTTGCTTTATTGTTATGTAATGTGGTTTGATGCTTATCTCTATGGTATATGATATATTATGTAGTATATGTTTTTTATGTAGCCTATATATATATGACATAATATAGGATATATATACATAATATAGTATTTATATGAAATGATATGAATAGTTTTTTATAATATAAATAATATATTGGTTTTTTTTTGTAATACTGTAAAACCTTTGATGATTTTGATATAACAAATATTTTTCAAGGACTTAATTGTAAAGCAAACAAATTTTTAAAGTGTCCCAAACTGACATATATTTTAAAGCATATTTGATTCTAAGTCAAAAACTTAAAGCCCTAAATTTCTAAGTATTTTAAAGGCCAAACTATTGAAATACGCCCAGGCGTATCAATACGCCTCTAAGCGTATCGATACAACATTTGACACATTGGCCACTGTAAGCATCCGTTTCGATACCGCTCTTTCCGTATCGATACGACCTTCAAATGGGCTAAGTATTTTTCCTCATATGTTTCGATACGATCATATATACAGCCTTCATACTGGTTTAAGTTTTAAGCATTGCATACCGATACGCCACTAGGTGTTTCGATACACTTCAAAGATTTTCTCAAATATCAGCATTTAATGATTTACCCGTTAGAGTCAGTTATTGGGAAAGACCAATTTTAAAGTGTTGTTGATCTTGTATCGATACACCCTCAAGATGTACCGATACAGGTTGAGTCAGTAGCTCAAGCGAGCAAAATTGCCTCGATACGGCTTCTCCCGTATCGATACGCCCCTTTAGTTACACTGAGACCATACCGATACATTTCCCCGCGTATCGATACGCCCTTGCTATTATGTACACAACGACTTTTTCTTCTTATAGAGAGGTATCAATACGGGCCTTCGTGTACCGATACGGATGGTTGATCAAGAGCATTAATTGCGCAAAAAATACAACCCAACGGCTACAATAATGATCTCAACCACCCAAACGGCTAGAAATCAATGCAAGGGTATAAAAGCAAGCCTCCAAAGCACCAACAACAACTATTTAACCATCAACATCCAAGCATTAATCCAAACCTTTGTGCCTTATAGAATCATATCTTTGTACCCAACTCATTAGAGTTTTTCATTGTAAATCTTTATTTAGAGTTTGGGGTGTGTTTTGGTTGTAATTGGGCAATATCCATCTTGTGAGAGAGATATTTAGATTGCCAACTTCTTCTTTGTATTGAGAGTCTTCTTGGGTCAATCTTTGGGTAGAAAGATTGACCGATTGTAAAGGTTACCTCCTAAGCCTAGAAAAGGGGAAGAAAATCTAGTGGATTTTGTTGAAAATCCTTAGTGGGAGCTAAGGTAGTGGATGTAGAGCTTGTTACATGCTTGAACCACTATAATTTCCTTTTTCCTTTATTTTTTAATTTCTTTCTTGCTCCCTCAAATTTTAAATAGTCAATTCACCCCCTCTTGGCCAAATCACTATCCTTTGATTCACTCAACAATTGGTATCAGAGCTTAACTCTTTGAAGGCTTAACATCCACAAGAGGCGATCCTTGAAGAGTGTTGATCATCTATCCATTCATTGCCATGGCTTCTACCTCTAGGAAAAATCTATACGAGTCACAATCGATCACAAAGCCACCTTATTTCAATTGGGATAACTATCCCTATTGGAAGAACCAGATGAGATTCTTCATCAAATCCACCGACTATGTTCTTTAGGATGTAGTAGAAGATGGATCGGCCATTCTGATGAAAAGAGATGATGAAGGAAGACTTGTTCTGAAGACAAGGGTTGAGATGACCGATGAAGATCGGAGAAGACTCCAAATCAACGATAAAGCCCTACACATCTTGTTTTGTGCACTCGGTCCTGACATGTATGCCAAGATGTCTTCGTACACAAGTGCAAAGGAGGTATGGGAAAAGTTAGAGACCACTTATGAGGGCATCAACGACGTAAAGGAGACCAAGATCGGGATCCTCAATCTAAGCTATGAGAACTTCAAGATGGAGCCAAATGAAAGTGTCTCCAAGATGTTCGACCGGTTCTCGGTTATTGTAAATGGCCTCAAAGGCTTTGTGAGATCATTCCCAAAGACAAACTTGTCCGGAAACTACTCTACTCTCTTCCTGAATCATGGGATGGTAAGAGAACCATAATCATCGAGCCGAAGAACTTGAAGACGTTGAAGCTCGATGAATTAGTATGATCTATCCTTACTCATGAGATCATGAAGCAAGGAAGGGAAGAAGAAAAGAAAAGAGAAAAGAAAAGAAAAGAGTAGAGAAGAAGGAGGTGGACAAGAAGAAGCTTGGTACTGCTCTCAAAGCTTTCTTTGAGGAGAGCGATTCAAGCGATGAGGAAGACGAAGAGATGGCCATGTTGGCCAAGCGGTTTACCCGGTTCATGAAGTCCAACCGTGGAAGAAAATTCAATAGAAGAGGGGAGTTCAAGAACAAGAGCAAAGAAGAAGATAATGACCAACTCATTTGTTATGAGTGCAAGAAGCCCAGCCACATTCGCACCGATTGCCCTCAACTAAAGAAGAAGAGCTTCGGGAAGAAGAAGAAGAAGCTCAAAGCTCAAATGGCAACTTGGAGTGACAAGGAGTCATCCGAGGATGAGGAGCATGAAGTGGCCAACCTTTGCCTCATGGCCCTTGAGGAGGAACCAATGGTAAACTCTAACTCATTATCTTTTACTTATGATGAATTATATGATGCTTATGATGAGCAACAAGTTATTTACGACGAATTAGTAGATAAATACAAAGATTCCAAACAAAGAGACTTTTAACCCCAGACAAATAAGTTTTCAAAAGCAATCTAAAACTAAAAGAGTTAGGAGTGTGTGGGTACCTAAGGAACTTATAGTTTATAACACTATGAATGCCATTGCTTCTTGGATTCCTAAGGGAACCAAGATTTTGGGAACTAATATTTATGGACCCAAAATGATTTGGGTACCAAAATTCAAAACTTGATCTTTGTTTGTAGGGGAAGGAATGCTACAAGGTCAAAACCACAAGTCAAAATTCTTGGTACCTTGATAGTGGTTGCTCAAGACACGTGACAAGAGACAAGAGTAGATTCTTGGAGCTCAAACCAAAGAGTGGAGGAGTAGTGACATTTTGTGACAACTCCAAAGGCCACATTCAAGGAATTGGCTCCATTGGTAATCTCCCAACTACTCTTATTGAAAATGTTCTTTATGTCAATGCTCTTAAACATAATTTGTTGAGCATTAGTCAATTGTGCAATAAGGGTTTTAATGTTCTTTTTATGCTAATAGGTGTAAAATCATGAACATTAAAACAAAATGCTCATAGGTCATCGTATAGGTAATACCTATATGGTGCATTTAGACAACATACATACATCCAATGCATGCCTTATGGCACATGATGAAAATGATATATGGTTGTGGCATAGGAAACTAGGACATGCTAGCATTAGTGTTTTAGAAAAATGGTTTCCCTTGATCTAGTAAGAGGCTTACCTAAGCTAAAATTCTGTAAAGATAAAATTTGTGATGCATGTGCTAAGGGTAAACAACAAAGAACCTCATTTAAACCCATTAATGATGTTTCTACTAATAGATGTTTACAATTGATCCATATGGATCTCTTTGGGCCTATTAGGACTATGAGTTTGGGTGGTAAGTCATATGCATATGTGTTAGTAGATGACTATTCTAGATACACTAGGGTTCTCTTCTTAAGTACTAAGGGTGAGGCTTTAGAAAAATTCATCACATTTTTAAAAATCACCCAAAATGATCTTGATCTTAAATTTTCACATGTTAGAAGCGATCATGGAACCGAATTTCAAAATATGGGTTTTGAATATTTTTGTAATGAAAATGGTATTAGCCACAATTTTTCGGCTCCTCGCACTCCTCAACAAAATGGGGTAGTTGAGAGGGAAAATAGAACTTTAGAAGAAATGGCTAGGACCATGCTTTGTGAAAATAATTTACCTAAATATTTTTGGGCAGAAGCCACTAATACGGCTTGCTACATAATAAATAGAGTAATGATTAGGCCTATTTTGAAGAAAACGTCTTATGAGATTTTAAAATCCAAAAAGCCTAGCATTAGCTATTTCCATCCTTTTGGTTGTAAATGTTTTGTTTTAAACAATGGAAAAGATAATTTAGGTAAATTTGATGCAAAAAGTGATAAAGCTATTTTTCTAGGTTACTCTTCAAACTCTAAAGCCTATCGAGTATTTAATAAAAAAACTTTGGTTGTAGAAGAGTATATAATGTTGTTTTCAATGATAACCTCCTTCCGAGGAAGGAATCTTGCGATGATGAAGATGTAGGGATCATTGAAGCCATTAGTGGAGAACAAACATCAAAGGTGGATGAGATTCCAAGAAAAGAAGAGGAAACACAAGATCCACCTCTTGAAGCCTTGAAGGACTTGGCTTTAGAGGAAAAGGAGGTCACCTACCCAAGGGAGTTCAACTATGTCAAAGGTGGTAAAATTTTAGGTGATCCATCCAAAGTGGTAACCACTAGATCTTCTCTCAAACTTATAAATAATGTTGCATTTATTTAACGCATTGAGCCTGAAAATATCAAAGAATCATTAAACGATGATTTTTGGATATTGGCCATGCAAGAAGAACTTAATCAATTTGAGAGAAGTCAAGTATGGATATTAGTTGATAAGCCTAGTAATCAATCTACTATAGGAACTAAATAGGTCTTTAGAAACAAGCTAGATGAGAGTGGTAACATAGTGAGAAACAAGGCTAGACTTGTTGCTCAAGGTTACACTCAAGAAGATGGAATAGATTTTGATGAAACTTATGCACCCGTAGCTAGGATGGAAGCTATTAGGATGCTTCTTGCATTTGCATGCTTTCATGATTTCAAGCTTGTTCAAATGGATGTTAAAAGTGCATTTTTAAATGGTTTTATTAATGAAGAAGTGTATGTTGAACAACCACCGGGTTTTGAAGATCTAAATTTTTCAAATCATGTTTTTAAATTGACCAAAGCATTATATGGTTTAAAACAAGCTCCTAAAGCTTGGTATGAAAGGCTTTCAAACTTTTTAATTGAAAAAATGTTTTGAAAAAGGCAAGGTGGATACTACACTTTTCATTAAAAGATATGGCAATGACATCTTAGTAGTTCAAATATACGTTGATAATATTATTTTTGGTTCTACTAATGAGGTTTATTGCCAAGAATTTTCTAAGCTAATGCAAGGTGAGTTCGAGATGAGAATGATGCGGGAGCTCTCATTTTTCCTAGGGCTCCAAATCAAGCAAAGGAAGGATAGCACCTTCATCAATCAAGCTAAGTACATCAAGGATATGCTCAAGAAGTTCGGCTTGGAGAACGTAAAGCCTCAAGCCACTCCAATGAGCTCATCTATTAAGCTTGACAAATATGAAGGAGGTAAGTGTGCTGATTCTAAACTTTATCGTTCAATGATTGGCTCTTTACTTTACCTTACCGCAAGTAGACCCGATATCATGTTTAGTGTTTTCTTGTGTTCTAGGTTTCAAGCTAGCCCTAGAGAATTGCACCTAGTAGTCATTAAGAGGATCTTTAGATACCTTAGAGATACACCTAGTTTAGGTCTTTGGTATCCTAGAGACTCTTCCTTCAACCTTCATGCTTATTCGGATGCGGATTATGGGGGGTATAAGATCGATAGGAAAAGTACCTCCGGAACATGTCAATTCCTAGGTAGTATGCTCGTATCTTTGTTCTCTAAGAAACAAAATAGTGTAGCCTTATCTACCACCGAAGCAGAGTACATATCCTTAGGGAGTTGTTGTGCTCAAGTCCTTTAGATGAAACAACAACTCTTAGACTATGGTGTTGAAATAGATACCATACCCCTTAAGTGTGACAATACTAGTGTCATTTGTCTTACTAAGAATCTTATCCAACACTCAAGAACCAAGCACATAGAAATAAGACATCATTTCATTAGGGATCATGTCTTAAAGAATGACGTAGTTCTAGAGTATGTCGATACCTTGAACCAATTAACGGATATTTTTACTAAACTATTAGATAAAGAACGTTTTTGGACACTTAGGAGAGAGTTATGTTTGACAAGCCTTCCTTGACCCATTAGAGTCCCAAAAGACCAAAAATTTGAATGATTTGATTTTATTGTCATGTTTATGTAATTTGTGCCTCTTGATGCATCTATGCCTTTAGTTAGGGGGAGCTTGTCTCTATTCTTAACCTTCATCATGTTCATTCATCATATACATGCATTTCAATTCAAGTCAAATTGAACTTTTGAGCAACTTGTGGCCCAAAATGCATTTTCTGGGTTATTCGTACTGTATCGATACACCATTCTTGACTCAACCCAGATTGTATTTCTCAGCTCAAGTGTATCGACACGTGTCCAAACGTATTGATACGGGCTTAAGAACATGTTTCGATACAGGTAAGTCCGTATCGAAATGATCCTTGTGTTTCGACACACCTGTATCGATATGCCATGTGGCGTACCAATACGCGCGGGCGCTGAGTCTTTAATATCTATAAACCCTTTTTCACCCGAAACCCTAACTCTTTCAACTATAAATACCCTTCAAATCCTCTAGTTTTTCACATAAATTTTTTAGGGTTTTTGTTCAACAAACCAAGTCTAAGATCTCTTATTAAATTGGTGCATTATCTTCCATCCATTCTTCCAATTTCCTCAAATCAAGGTATAAACTCTTTCTTTTTTATTTTTGTTTAGATTAATATAGTATTTTTAATATTTTTTTTAAAAAAGTATACTAATAGTATGGGTTTTAAAGTATTTGCAAAAATTCTTTCAAAAATCTGATTTTTTAATATAAAAATTATATTGTATATTTTTAAATATATTTTTCTAGATTTTTTCTTTCCAAAATTATATTGTATAGTTTTTCATTGATACCTTGAATTTTGGATTACATATTGGATTGAATTTGATGATTTATGCACATATATGTTTTGTGCCTTAATTTATTTTTTAGATTCATTATGGCACCACGTAAAAGAGGTCGAACAAACGAGGCTGACGAGTCTTCTACTAAAGATAATTTGGCTCGTCCTAATCTCAGTGTCATTTATCAAAAGAGTTTTGCAACCCAGGTGACTTTAAACAATTTCAAGCAGTACCAAAATTATAAAATCCGCCGCGAAAAAGTAACATCTATCCCTTTTCTCAAGTATGAACATTTTAAGTTCAAATATCTTTCTCTTTTACACCGTTGGAACTTTATGCCTTTCTTGTCAATTCCTAGGTTTTGGTACCGTAATCTTGTCTTGATTTTCTTTGCCAATGCCAGTGTATCCCCAAGCAAGACCGTACTAAAGTTGTTGCTATTGAGTCCTTCTTAATGGGGAAGAAATTTCGGATTGATGTTCAAACTCTTGTTGATGTTTTTGGGTTCGAAGATGAAAGAATCGATGATGAGACTCATTGGAACATGTTCTTAGAGGTTCTATTACTGTTCTAGATGCTCATGATTGTTTCTTGCATCTCATGATCACTTGGTGGTTTCGGCCATCCGGTGGAAAGTTTTCCACTATTCACCAAGTGGATGACTTTTGGATTCGATGCTTTCGTGAAGAGAAGCAACCTAATCTTGCTCGAATCATGTTTGCGGAGCTAGTCTACCTTATCCAACAAGCCATAATGAAGATGAAGATCAAGACGTGGATGAAGATAATGCTCCCTAGACTTTCATTTCATTGTATATCATATTAGACTTTTCATTTTATGCACCTATGAACCTATGCTTTAATTTTAGCTTTGTTTGGGTTTGGATTTGGATTATGTTGCCTTAATGATTATGTTGCTTTTGGATTATGAACTTGTGTTTTGAATTATGCTTTGCATTATCCTTTACTATCATCGATTTTGATCTAACAAAAAGGGGGAGAATATGCATAAGCTAATTTTTTTTTCAAAAACTAGCTTACTTTAAAGGGGAGTAATCTCAAACACTTAAAAATTTGTTTTGGTTTTGTTATATCAAAAAGGTGGAGATTGTAAAACCTTTGATGATTTTGATATAACAAATATTTTTCAAGGACTTAATTGTAAAGCAAACAAATTTTTAAAGTGTCCCAAACTGACAAATATTTTAAAGCACATTTGATTCTAAGTCAAAAACTTAAAGCCTTAAATTTTTCTAAGTGTTTCAAAGGCCAGACTATTGAAATACGCCCAGGCGTATCGATACGCCTTTAAGCATATCGATACAATTTTTGAAACATTGGCCACTGCGAGCATCCGTTTCGATACGGCCTTCATACTAGGTTTAAGTTTTAAGCATTGCGTACCGATACGCCATTAGATATTTCGATACGCTTTAAAGATTTTTTCAAATATCGACATTTAATGTTATAGCCGTTAGAGTCAATTATTGAAAAAGACCAATTTTAAAATGACGTTGGACATGTATCGATACACCCTCAAGATGTACCGATACAAGTTCAGTAAGTAGCTATTGTGAGCAAAATTGCATCGATACGACCTACTTCGTATCGATACGACCGTTTGTTTTCACTAAGATCGTACCGATACGCTTCCCCGCGTATCGATACGCCCCTGTTATTTTCTGCACAATGACTCTTTCTTCTTATAGACGGGTACCGATACAGGCCTTCGTGTACCGATACAGCTGGTTGATCAAGAGCATTAATTGGCAAAAAATGTAGCCCAACGGCTACAATAATGATCTCAACCACCCAAACGGCTAGAAATCAATGCAAGGGTATAAAAGCAAGACTAAAAAGCACCAATAACAACTGTTGAACCATCAAGCAACATCCAAGCATTAATCCAAACCTTTGTTCCTTATAGAGTCATATCTTTGTACCCAACTCTTGGAGTTTTTCATTGTAAATCTTTATTTAGAGTTTGGGGTGTGTTTTGATTGTAATTGGGCAATATCCATCTTGTGAGAGATATATTTAGATTGCCAACTTCTTCTTTGTATTAAGAGATTTCTTGGGTAGAAAGATTGACTGATTGTAAAGGTTACCTCCTAATCCTAGAAAAGGGGAAGAAAATCTAGTGGATTTTGTTGAAAATCCTTAATGAGAGCTAAGGTAGTGGATGTAGAGCTTGTTAGAAGCTTGAACCACTACAATTGCCTTTGTCCTTCATTTTTCTATTTCCTTTTTGCTCCCTCAATTTTTAAATAGCCAATTCACCCCTCTTGTCCAAATCACTATCATTTGATCCACTCAACAATAAGCTCAAAAAGAAAAATCACGATTTAGAAAAAACTTCTTTCTGATTTCCAAGATTATTACACAAATGAGGTGGATAATCTTAAAACTTCTCTTACTATTGGGAAAAATACTTTTGAAAATGGTAGTTCTTCAAAAACCCAATATGTAAAGAGAAATACTTTTAACCTCAAACAAAGAAGTTTTCAAAAGCAATCTAAAACTAAAAGAGTTAGAAGTGTATGGGTACCTAAGGAACTCATAATTTCTAACAATATGAATGCTATTGCTTCTTGGATTCTTAAAGGAACCAAGATTTTGGGAACTAATGTTTATGGACCCAAAATGATTTGGGTACCAAAATTCGAAACTTGATCTTTGTTTGTAGGGAGAAATGCTACAAGGTCAAAACCACAAGTCAAAATTCTTAGTACCTTGATAGTGGTTGCTCAAGACACATGACCGGAGATAAGAGTAGGTTCTTGGAGCTCAAACCAAAGAGTAGAGGAGTAGTGACATTTTGTGACAACTCCAAATGCCGCATTGAAGGAATTGGCTCCATTGGTAATCTCTCAACTACTCTTATTGAAAATGTTCTTTATGTCAATGGTCTTAAACATAATTTGTTGAGCATTAGTCAATTGTGCGATAAGGGTTTTAATGTTCTTTTTGATGCTAATGGGTGTAAAATCATGAACATTAAAACAAATCAATTAATGCTCATAGGTCATCGTATAGGTAATATCTATATGGTGCATTTAGATGACATGCATACATCCAATGCATGCTTTGTGGCACATAATGAAAATGATATATGGTTGTGGCATAGGAAACTAGGACATGCTAGCATTAGTGTTTTAGAGAAATTGGTTTCCCTTGATCTAGTAAGAGGTTTACCTAAGCTAAAATTCTCTAAAGATAAATTTCGTGATGCATGTGCTAAGGGTAAACAACAAAGAACCTCATTTAAATCCATTAATGATGTTTCTACTAATAGATGTTTACAATTGATCCATATGGATCTCTTTGGGCCTATTAGGACTATGAGTTTGGGTGGTAAGTCATATGCATATGTATTAGTAGATGACTATTCTAGATATACTTGGGTTCTCTTCTTAAGTACTAAGGATGAGGCTTTAGAAAAATTCATCACATTTTCAAAAATCACCCAAAATAATCTTGATCTTAAAATTTCACATATTAGAAGCAATCACGGAACCAAATTTCAAAATATGGGTTTTGAAGATTTTTGTAATGAAAATGGTATTAGCCACAATTTTCCGGCTCCTCGCACTCCTCAACAAAATGGGGTAGTTGAGAGGAAAAATAGAACTTTAGAAGAAATGGCTAGGACCATGCTTTGTGAAAATAATTTACCTAAATATTTTTGGGCGGAAGCCACTAATACGGTTTGCTTCATAATAAATAGAGTAATGATTAGGCCTATTTTGAAGAAAACATCTTATGAGATTTTAAAATCCAAAAGGCCTAACATTAGCTATTTCCATCCTTTTGGTTGTAAATGTTTTGTTTTAAACAATGAAAAAGATAGTTTAGGTAAATTTGATGCAAAAAGTGATGAAGCTATTTTTCTAGGATACTCTTCAAACTCTAAAGCCTATCAAGTATTTAATAAAAGAACTTTGGTTGTAGAAGAGTCTATATATGTTGTTTTCAATGATAACCTCATTCCGAGGAAGGAATCTTGTGATGATGATGTAGGGATCATTGAAGCCATTGATGGAGGGCAAACATCAAATGTGGATGAGATTCCAAGTAAAGAAGAGGAAACGTAAGATCCACCTTTTGAAGCCTTGAAGGACTTGGCTCTAGAGGAAAAGGAGGTCACCTACCCAAGGGAGTTCAACTATGTCAAAGGTGGTAAAATTTTGGGTGATCCATCCAAAGGGGTAACCACTAGATCCTCTCTCAAACTTATAAATAATATTGCATTTATTTCATGCATTGAGCCTAAAAATATCAAAGAAGCATTAAAAGATAATTTTTGGATTTTGGCCATGCAATAAGAACTTAATCAATTTGAGAGAAGTCAAGTATGGACATTAGTTGATAGGCCTAGTAATCAATCTACTATAGGAACTAAATGTGTCTTTAGAAACAAGCTAGATGAGAGTGATAACATAGTGAGAAACAAGGCTAGACTTGTTGCTCAAGGTTACACTCAAGAAGAGGGAATAGATTTCGATGAAACTTATGCACCCGTAGCTAGGATGGAAGCTATTAGGATGTTTCTTGCATTTGCATGCTTTCATGATTTCAAGCTTTTTCAAATAGATGTTAAAAGTGCATTTTAAATGGTTTTATTAATGAATAAGTGTATGTTAAGCAACCACTGGGTTTTGAAGATCCAAAATTTCCAAACCATGTTTTTAAATTGACCAAAGCCTTATATGGTTTAAAACAAGCTCCTAGAGCTTAGTATGAAAGGCTTTCAAACTTTTTAATTGAAAAAGGTTTTGAAAAAGGCAAGGTGGACACTACACTTTTCATTAAAAGATATGTCAATGACATCTTAGTAGTTCAAATATACGTTGATGATATTATTTTTGGTTATACTAATGAGGTTTATTGCCAAGAATTTTCTAAGCTAATGCAAGGTGAGTTCGAGATGAGCATGATGTGAGAGCTCTCATTTTTCCTAGGGATCCAAATCAAGCAAAGGAAGGATGGCACCTTCATCAATCAAGCTAAGTACATCAAGGATATGCTCAAAAAGTTCAACTTGGAGAACGTAAAGCCTCAAGCAACTCCAATGAGCTCATCTATTAAGCTTGACAAAGATGAATGAGGTAAGTATGTTGATTCTAAACTTTATCGTTCAATGATTGGCTCTTTGCTTTACCTTACCGCAAGTAGACCCGATATCATGTTTAGTGTTTGGTTGTGTGCTAGGTTTCAAGCTAGCCCTAGAGAATCGCACCTAGTAGCTGTTAAGAGGATATTTAGATACCTTAGAGATACACCTAGTTTAGGTCTTTGGTATCCTAGAGACTCTTTCTTCAACCTTCTTGTTGTAGCCTTTTCTACGCGAAGTTATTGTGCTCAAGTCCTTTGGATGAAGCAACAACTCTTAGACTATGGTGTTGAAATAGATACCAAACCCCTTAAGTGTGACAATACTAGTTCCATTTGTCTTATTAAGAATCATATCCAACACTCTAGAACCAAGCACATACAAATACGACATCATTTCATTAGGGATCATGTCTTAAAGAATGACGTAGTTCTAGAGTATGTCGATACCTTAAACCAATTAGCGGATATTTTTCCTAAACTATTAGATAAAGAACGTTTTTGGACACTTAGGAGAGAGTTAGGTTTGACAAGCCTTCCTTGACCCTTTAGAGTCTCAAAAGACCAAAAATTTGCTTGATTTGATTGTCATGTTTATGTAATTTGTGCCTCTTGATGCATCTATGCCTTTAGTTAGGGGGAGCTTGTCTCTATTCTTAACCTTCATCCTATTCATTCATCATATACATGCATTTCAGTTCAAGTCAAATTGAACTTTTGAGCAACTTGTGGCCCAAAATGCATTTTCTGGGTTATTCGTATCGATACAGGTTAAAGTGTATCGATACACCATCTTGACTCAACCCATATTGTATTTCTCAGCTCAAGTGTATCGATACGTGTTCAAATGCATTGATATGGGCTCCAGAACATATTTCGATACAGGTAAGTCCGTATCGAAACGGTCCATGTGTTTTGACACACCTGTATCGATATGCCATGTGGCGTACCGATACGCGCGGGCGCTGAGTCTTTAATGTCTATAAACCCTTATTCACTCAAAACCCTAACTCTTTCAACAATAAATACCCTTCAAATCCTCTAGTTTTTCACACAAATATTTGAGGGTTTTTGTTCAACAAACCAAGTCTACGTTCTCTTATCAAATTGGTGCATTATCATCCATCCATTCTTCCAATTTCCTCAAATCAAGGTATAAACTCTTTCTTTTTTCTTTTTTTATTTTCATTTAGATTAATATACTATTTTTTAATATTTTTTAAAAGTATACTAATAGTATGGGTTTTAAAGTATTTGCAAAAATTCTTTCAAAAATCCAAATTTTTTTAATATAAAAATTATATCGTATATTTTTAAATATGTTTTTCTAGATTTTTTTCTTTACAAAATTATCTTGTATAGTTTTTCATTAATACCTTGAATTTTGGATTACATATTGGATTGAATTTGATGATTTATGCACACATATGTTTTGTGCCTTAATTTATTTTTTAGATTCGTTATGGCACCACGTAAAAGAGGTCGAACAAACGAGGCTGACGAGTCTTCTACTGAAGATAATTTGGCTCGTCCTAATCTTAGTGTCATCTATCAAAAGAGTTTTGCAACCCAGGCGACTTTAAACAATTTCAAGCAGTCCGCGAAAGAGTAAAATATATCCCTTTTCTCAATTTTGAACGTTTCACGTTCAAATATCTTTCTCTTTTACACCGTTGAAACTTTATGTCTTTCTTGTCAATCCCTGGGTTTTTGTACCGTAATCTTGTCTTGATTTTCTTTGCCAATTCCTGGTGTATCCCCAACCAAGACCGTACTAAAGTTGTTGCTATTGAGTTATTCTTAATGGGGAAGAAATTTTGGATTGATGTTCAAACTCTTGTTGATGTTTTTGGGTTCGGAGATGAAGGAATCGATGATGAAGACTCATTGGCGTTCAAGTTCCACTATTTTAATATGGTGAGTGGTTTACGTCTTCACAGAGCTTCCGCGCGATCTCGTTCTGAAGTGCGGAAGTTTCCTCCGGCCGCCCACTAGCTTTGATTATACACTTGGCTATAAGACTGCTAAATAAGCTTATCTCAATGAGCAATTTACTTCATTGAGACAACCATGGCCAGAAGGGCTTGCGGCTAATGATGCCAGTTTACTTCCTTAGAGGATCAGGTTCCAAGCCATAGAAAGCCAGCAAGTTAGATGGACATATCGCCTGACTTTCCGTAGAGAATGGCGATGTCTCAAACTACTTTCACTTTCCCGTGATAGAAATATGAAGATCAAGACAGAATAAGATGATGCTCCACGACTTCCCATTTTCACTGCATGCCATATTAGACTTTTCCCTTTATGCACCTATGATGAACCATGAACCTATGCTTTAATTTTACTTTTGTTTGGATTTGGATTATATTCTTATTAATGATATTTATATTGTAGATTATACTTTGAATTATGCTAAGAATGTTGCTTTGATTTATCCTTTACTATCATTAGTTTGATCTAACAAAAGGGGAGAATGTCACGTAAGCTAAAAAATTCAAAACCTAGCTTTACTCTAGGGAGTAATTCAAAACACTTGAAATTTTTTTTTGTTGTGTTATAATCAAAAAGAGGGGAGAGATTATAAAACCTTTGATGATTTTGATATAACAAATATTTTTTCAAGCAATTAATTATAAACTTGGAGACAAATTTTAAAGTATCCCAAATTGACAAAAAATATTTTAAAGAAGCATATTTGATTCTAAGTCAAAAACTTAAAAATACATATTTTTTCTAAGTATTTTAAAGGCGGAAGAACTATTGAAATCGTGGGAGGCGTATCCATCGCCTCTAAAGCGTATCGATGCAATTTTTTGAAACATTGGCCACTATAAGCATCTGTTTAAATCTTTGCTCTTTTCGTATCGTCACGGCGTAAATGAAACAAATATTTTTCCTCGGATGTTTTACGATACGATCATGATAGTATCGTCACGATAAATACTAGTTTAAGTTTTAAGCATTGCGTCTGCGTGCATGTGGAGTGTTTTGATACCATTCAAAATTCACCTATCGAATATCGGCTTTTTAATGATTTAGCGGGTTAGTGGAGTTATTGGGAAGACCAGTTTTAAACTCAAATTGGACTGTATCAGTACACCTCAAGATGTCTGGAAATGCGGAGTTGATCCCGATGGCTCATTGACAGTGCATGTGTCTGACTTCTCGTGTCGAATCAGCCCTTTCTTTCTTAGGGAGGCGTCTTAGATCAAACACGCGTGTCGATCATACGTGTTTTGTGTACAAATAACAACATAAAGCAGTCTAGATATGAATGTGGCGTATACGATCACGGATGGTTGATCAAAAGAGCATTAGTGCGCGAAAAAGCAGCCCATCAGCTACAATAATGATCTGACAACCACAAGCGGATACAAAATCAATGCAAAGGTATAAAAGTAAGCCTCAAAGCACGGCAACAATATTGAACCATCAAGCAACATCAAGCATTAATCCAAACCTTTTGTGCCTTATAAGTGTCATATCTTTGTGCCCAACTCATTTGGTTCTTTCTTTTAAATCTTTATTTAGAGTTTTGGTGTGTTTTGATTGTAATTGGGCAATATCCATCTTTATAGATATTTTAGATTACCAACTTCTTCTTTGTATTGAGAGAATTTCTTGGTCCAATCTTTGAAATTTCAGAAAAAGGTCAAAAGTGATTGTAAAAAGGTTACCTCTTAAGCCTAGAAAGGGAAGAAAATCTGGTAAATTTTGTTGAAATCCTTAGTGGGAACTAAGGTAGTAGATGTGAAACATTACAAGCTTGAACCACTATAGTTGTCTTTGTCCTTCATTTTTAATTTCATTTTTATAATTAAATTTTAAATACAATTTACCCTCTTGGCCTAAATTACTATTATTTAATCCACTCGTAATGGTATTAAGTTTAAATATTTGAAGGCTTAACATCCACAAAGGTGATCGCTTGAAGGTATTGATCATCCTCCATTCATTGCCATGAAAAAGCCCCACACCTGGGTAAAATCTCTCCCGAGTCTGATCGATCCACAAAAGCCACGTTATTTGATAGGGATAAACATCATGTGTACTATATGTTATTGTCATTATTATCATAAAGATAAATTTGAAAATCTAAAAAGTATCAAAAATTGAATAAATCAGCCCCGCATATTTATTATAAAAGTACATACATTTTACAAAGTGCAATAAATATGTAAAAATGCCGCATCAGCTACATAAGGCAGATTAGGCACCAAATTTAAAGACCAATTTTAAAATATGGGTTGAACCGTATCGATACACCTGAGATATCGTAATCTGGTTCATTGATAACTCAAGCAGCTCAAAAATTACCATCAATAAACTTCTCCAGGTAATCGTGCGCCCTTTAGTAACATTAAGACCATAGATCACTTCCGCGTAATACGTCGACTCATTAGAGTTTTTCATTGTAAATCTTTATTTAGAGTTTGGGGTGTGTTTTGGTTGTAATTGGGCAATATCCATCTTGTGAGAGAGATATTTAGATTGCCAACTTCTTCTTTGTATTGAGAGTCTTCTTGGGTCAATCTTTGGGTAGAAAGATTGACCGATTGTAAAGGTTACCTCCTAAGCCTAGAAAAAGGGAAGAAAAATCTAGTGGATTTTGTTGAAAATCCTTAGTGGGAGCTAAGGTAGTGGATGTAGAGCTTGTTACATGCTTGAACCACTATAATTTCCTTTTTCCTTTATTTTTTAATTTCTTTCTTGCTCCCTCAAATTTTAAATAGTCAATTCACCCCCTCTTGGCCAAATCACTATCCTTTGATTCACTCAACAATTGGTATCAGAGCTTAACTCTTTGAAGGCTTAACATCCACAAGAGGCGATCCTTGAAGAGTGTTGATCATCTATCCATTCATTGCCATGGCTTCTACCTCTAGGAAAAATCTATACGAGTCACAATCGATCACAAAGCCACCTTATTTCAATTGGGATAACTATCCCTATTGGAAGAACTAGATGAGATTCTTCATCAAATCCACCACTATGTTCTTTAGGATGTAGTAGAAGATGGATCGGCCATTCTGATGAAAAGAGATGATGAAGGAAGACTTGTTCTGAAGACAAGGGTTGAGATGACCGATGAAGATCGGAGAAGACTCCAAATCAACGATAAAGCCCTACACATCTTGTTTTGTGCACTCGGTCCTGACATGTATGCCAAGATGTCTTCGTACACAAGTGCAAAGGAGGTATGGGAAAAGTTAGAGACCACTTATGAGGGCATCAACGACGTAAAGGAGACCAAGATCGGGATCCTCAATCTAAGCTATGAGAACTTCAAGATGGAGCCAAATGAAAGTGTCTCCAAGATGTTCGACCGGTTCTCGGTTATTGTAAATGGCCTCAAAGGCTTTGTGAGATCATTCCCAAAGACAAACTTGTCCGGAAACTACTCTACTCTCTTCCCGAATCATGGGATGGTAAGAGAACCATAATCATCGAGCCAAGAACTTGAAGACGTTGAAGCTCGATGAATTAGTATGATCTATCCTTACTCATGAGATCATGAAGCAAGGAAGGGAAGAAGAAAAGAAAAGAGAAAAGAAAAGAAAAGAGTAGAGAAGAAGGAGGTGGACAAGAAGAAGCTTGGTACTGCTCTCAAAGCTTTCTTTGAGGAGAGCGATTCAAGCGATGAGGAAGACGAAGAGATGGCCATGTTGGCCAAGCGGTTTACCTGGTTCATGAAGTCCAACCGTGGAAGAAAATTCAATAGAAGAGGGGAGTTCAAGAACAAGAGCAAAGAAGAAGATAATGACCAACTCATTTGTTATGAGTGCAAGAAGCCCAGCCACATTCGCACCGATTGCCCTCAACTAAAGAAGAAGAGCTTCGGGAAGAAGAAGAAGAAGCTCAAAGCTCAAATGGCAACTTGGAGTGACAAGGAGTCATCCGAGGATGAGGAGCATGAAGTGGCCAACCTTTGCCTCATGGCCCTTGAGGAGGAACCAATGGTAAACTCTAACTCATTATCTTTTACTTATGATGAATTATATGATGCTTATGATGAGCAACAAGTTATTTACGACGAATTAGTAGATAAATACAAAGATTCCAAACAAAGAGACTTTTAACCCTGCACAAATAAGTTTTCAAAAGCAATCTAAAACTAAAAGAGTTAGGAGTGTGTGGGTACCTAAGGAACTTATAGTTTATAACACTATGAATGCCATTGCTTCTTGGATTCCTAAGGGAACCAAGATTTTGGGAACTAATATTTATGGACCCAAAATGATTTGGGTACCAAAATTCAAAACTTGATCTTTGTTTGTAGGGGAAGGAATGCTACAAGGTCAAAACCACAAGTCAAAATTCTTGGTACCTTGATAGTGGTTGCTCAAGACACGTGACAAGAGACAAGAGTAGATTCTTGGAGCTCAAACCAAAGAGTGGAGGAGTAGTGACATTTTGTGACAACTCCAAAGGCCACATTCAAGGAATTGGCTCCATTGGTAATCTCCCAACTACTCTTATTGAAAATGTTCTTTATGTCAATGCTCTTAAACATAATTTGTTGAGCATTAGTCAATTGTGCAATAAGGGTTTTAATGTTCTTTTTTATGCTAATAGGTGTAAAATCATGAACATTAAAACAAAATGCTCATAGGTCATCGTATAGGTAATACCTATATGGTGCATTTAGACAACATACATACATCCAATGCATGCCTTATGGCACATGATGAAAATGATATATGGTTGTGGCATAGGAAACTAGGACATGCTAGCATTAGTGTTTTAGAGAAATTGGTTTCCCTTGATCTAGTAAGAGGCTTACCTAAGCTAAAATTCTGTAAAGATAAAATTTGTGATGCATGTGCTAAGGGTAAACAACAAAGAACCTCATTTAAACCCATTAATGATGTTTCTACTAATAGATGTTTACAATTGATCCATATGGATCTCTTTGGGCCTATTAGGACTATGAGTTTGGGTGGTAAGTCATATGCATATGTGTTAGTAGATGACTATTCTAGATACACTAGGGTTCTCTTCTTAAGTACTAAGGGTGAGGCTTTAGAAAAATTCATCACATTTTTAAAAATCACCCAAAATGATCTTGATCTTAAATTTTCACATGTTAGAAGCGATCATGGAACCGAATTTCAAAATATGGGTTTTGAATATTTTTGTAATGAAAATGGTATTAGCCACAATTTTTCTAGCTCCTCGCACTCCTCAACAAAATGGGGTAGTTGAGAGGGAAAATAGAACTTTAGAAGAAATGGCTAGGACCATGCTTTGTGAAAATAATTTACCTAAATATTTTTGGGCAGAAGCCACTAATACGGCTTGCTACATAATAAATAGAGTAATGATTAGGCCTATTTTGAAGAAAACGTCTTATGAGATTTTAAAATCCAAAAAGCCTAGCATTAGCTATTTCCATCCTTTTGGTTGTAAATGTTTTGTTTTAAACAATGGAAAAGATAATTTAGGTAAATTTGATGCAAAAAGTGATAAAGCTATTTTTCTAGGTTACTCTTCAAACTCTAAAGCCTATCGAGTATTTAATAAAAAAACTTTGGTTGTAGAAGAGTATATAATGTTGTTTTCAATGATAACCTCCTTCCGAGGAAGGAATCTTGCGATGATGAAGATGTAGGGATCATTGAAGCCATTAGTGGAGAACAAACATCAAAGGTGGATGAGATTCCAAGAAAAGAAGAGGAAACACAAGATCCACCTCTTGAAGCCTTGAAGGACTTGGCTTTAGAGGAAAAGGAGGTCACCTACCCAAGGGAGTTCAACTATGTCAAAGGTGGTAAAATTTTAGGTGATCCATCCAAAGTGGTAACCACTAGATCTTCTCTCAAACTTATAAATAATGTTGCATTTATTTAACGATTGAGCCTGAAAATATCAAAGAATCATTAAACGATGATTTTTGGATATTGGCCATGCAAGAAGAACTTAATCAATTTGAGAGAAGTCAAGTATGGATATTAGTTGATAAGCCTAGTAATCAATCTACTATAGGAACTAAATAGGTCTTTAGAAACAAGCTAGATGAGAGTGGTAACATAGTGAGAAACAAGGCTAGACTTGTTGCTCAAGGTTACACTCAAGAAGATGGAATAGATTTTGATGAAACTTATGCACCCGTAGCTAGGATGGAAGCTATTAGGATGCTTCTTGCATTTGCATGCTTTCATGATTTCAAGCTTGTTCAAATGGATGTTAAAAGTGCATTTTTAAATGGTTTTATTAATGAAGAAGTGTATGTTGAACAACCACCGGGTTTTGAAGATCTAAATTTTTCAAATCATGTTTTTAAATTGACCAAAGCATTATATGGTTTAAAACAAGCTCCTAAAGCTTGGTATGAAAGGCTTTCAAACTTTTAATTGAAAAAATGTTTTGAAAAAGGCAAGGTGGATACTACACTTTTCATTAAAAGATATGGCAATGACATCTTAGTAGTTCAAATATACGTTGATAATATTATTTTTGGTTCTACTAATGAGGTTTATTGCCAAGAATTTTCTAAGCTAATGCAAGGTGAGTTCGAGATGAGAATGATGCGGAGCTCTCATTTTTCCTAGGGCTCCAAATCAAGCAAAGGAAGGATAGCACCTTCATCAATCAAGCTAAGTACATCAAGGATATGCTCAAGAAGTTCGGCTTGAGAACGTAAAGCCTCAAGCCACTCCAATGAGCTCATCTATTAAGCTTGACAAATATGAAGGAGGTAAGTGTGCTGATTCTAAACTTTATCGTTCAATGATTGGCTCTTTACTTTACCTTACCGCAAGTAGACCCGATATCATGTTTAGTGTTTTCTTGTGTTCTAGGTTTCAAGCTAGCCCTAGAGAATTGCACCTAGTAGTCATTAAGAGGATCTTTAGATACCTTAGAGATACACCTAGTTTAGGTCTTTGGTATCCTAGAGACTCTTCCTTCAACCTTCATGCTTATTCGGATGCGGATTATGGGGGGTGTAAGATCGATAGGAAAAGTACCTCCGGAACATGTCAATTCCTAGGTAGTATGCTCGTATCTTTGTTCTCTAAGAAACAAAATAGTGTAGCCTTATCTACCACCGAAGTAGAGTACATATCCTTAGGGAGTTGTTGTGCTCAAGTCCTTTGGATGAAGAAACAACTCTTAGACTATGGTGTTGAAATAGATACCATACCCCTTAAGTGTGACAATACTAGTGCCATTTATCTCACTAAGAATCCCATCCAACACTCTAGAACCAAGCACATAAAAATAAGACATCATTTCATTAGGGATCATGTCTTGAAGAATGACGTAGTTCTAGAGTATGTCAATACCTTGAACCAATTAGCAGATATTTTTACTAAACCATTAGATAAAGAACATTTTTGGACCCTTAGGAGAGAGTTAGGTTTAACAAGCCTTCCTTGACCCTTTAGAGTCCCAAAAGACCAAGAATTTGCTTGAATTGATTTGATTTCCATGTTTATGTAATTTGTGCCTCTTGATGCATCTATGCCTTTAGTTAGGGGGAGCTTGTCTCTATTCTTAACCTTCATCCTGCTCATTCATCATATACATGCATTTCGGTTCAAGTACAATTGAACTTTTGAGCAACTTGTGGCCCAAAATGCATTTTCTGAGTTATTCGTATCGAAACAGGTTAATGTGTATCAATACATCATTCTTGACTCAACCCAGATTGCATTTCTCAACACAAGTGTATCAATACGCGTCCAAACATATCGATACGGACTCAAGAACATGTTTCAATACAGGTAAGTCCGTATCGAAATGGTCTCTGTGTTTTGACACACCTATATCAATACACCATGTGGCGTATCGGTACGCGCGGGCGCTGAGTCTTCAAATGAGCCCTTAATGAGAATCCAACTTTAAATCAATCTCTTTAAACCCTTTTTCATCTAAAACCCTAACTTTTTCAACTATAAACACCCTTCAAATCCTCTAGTTTTTCACACAAATTTTTTAGGGTTATTGTTCAACAAACCAAGTCTAAGATCTCTCATCAAATTGGTGCATTATCATCCATCCATTCTTCCAATTTCCTCAAATCAAGGTATAAACTCTTTCTTTTTCATTTTATTTTCGTTTAGTTTAATATACTATTTTTAATAATTTTTTGTACAAAAAGTATACTAATAGTATGGGTATTAAAGTATTTGCAAAACTTTTTTCA
Source organism: Hibiscus mutabilis (assembly GCA_019671005.1). Taxonomy (NCBI): domain Eukaryota; kingdom Viridiplantae; phylum Streptophyta; class Magnoliopsida; order Malvales; family Malvaceae; genus Hibiscus; species Hibiscus mutabilis. The sequence goes on from CM033745.1 coordinate 30,110,378, forward strand.
AAAAATCTGAATTTTTTCGACTCGAATATAAAAATTATATCGTATATTTTTAAATCTTTTTTTCTAGATTTCTTTTTACCAAAATCTTTCTAAAATTATATTGTATAGTTTTTCATTAATACCTGAATTTTGGATTACATATTGGATTGAATTTGATGATTTATGCACACATATGTTTTGTGCCTTAACTTATTTTCAGATTCAATACGGCACCACGTAAAAGAGGTCGAACAAACGAGGTTGGTGAGTCTTCTACTGAAGATAATTTGGCATGTCCTAATCTCAGTGTCATTTATCAAAAGATTTTTGCAACCCCGACGGCTCTAAACAACTTCAAGCAATACCAAAATTATAAAATCCACCGCGAAAGAGTAACATCTATCCCTTTTTTAAATTCTGAACGTTTCAAGTTCAAATACCTTCCTCTTTTACACCGTTGGAACTTTATGTCTTTTTTATCAATCCCCGGGTTTTTGTACCGTAATCTTGTTTTGGTTTTCTTTGCCAATGCTCGGTGCATCTCCAATCAAGACCGTACTAAATTTATTGCTATTGAGTCCTTCTTAATGGGAAAAAATTCGGATTGATGTTCAAACTCTTGTTAATGTTTTTGGGTTCAAAGATGAAGGAATCAATGATGAAGACTCATTGGGACATGTTCTTGGCGGTTCTGTTACGGTTCTAGATGCTCATCGTCATTTCTTACATCTCATGATCACTTGGTGGTTTCGGCCATCCAGTGAAAAGTTTTCCACTATTCGCCAAGTGGATGACTTTTGGATTCGATGCTTTCGTGAAGAGAAGCAGCCCAATCTTGCTCGAATTATGTTTATGGAGCTAGTCTATCTTATCCAACATCGACACACCCCTCTTGTTGCATCATTCACTTATGGGACAGCTTTGAGTTACATGTTCACTCAGTTGGAAATTGATTGCTAGCCAGATTTTTCTGAGCCTTTTACTGACCCCATTGATGAGCGATCTCTTGTTCGTTCAAAGTTCCACTATTTTAATGGTGAGTGGTTACGTCTTGCCGAGCTTCCACACGATGCGTTTCCTGAAGTACCGGAAGTTCCTCCTCCAGCCGCCCCTCAAGCTTTGATTGCTCCACAAGCTATGGACACTCTCATGGCTTATCTCAATGAGCAATTTACTTCATTGAGGACAACCATGACCGAAGGGCTTGCGGCTATTGATACTTGATTTACTTCCTTAGAGGATCGAGTTCAAGCCATAGAAAGCCAGCAAAGTTCGATGGACATATCACTTACAGCTTTCCATAGAGAATGGCGATAATCTCAAGCTACTCACACCCATGATGAATATGAAGATCAAGACAAGAATGAAGATGATGCTCCCTAGACCTTCATTTCATTGCATGCCATATTAGACTTTTCTTTTTATGCACCTATGATATTTACTCTATGAACCTATGCTTTAATTTTACTTTTGTTTGGATTTGGATTATGTTGCCTTAATGATATTTATGTTGCTTAGATTATGCTTTGAATTATGCTAAGAATGTTGCTTTGATTTATCCTTTACTATCATTGATTTTGATCTAACAAAAAGGGGAGAATGTGCATAAGCTAAAAAAAATTCAAAACCTAGCTTACTCTAAGGGGGAGTAATTTCAAAACACTTAAAAATTTGTTTTTGTTGTGTTATATCAAAAAGGGGGAGATTGTAAAACCTTTGATGATTTTGATATAACAAATATTTTTCAAGCAATTAATTGTAAAGCAGACAAATTTTTAAAGTGTCCCAAATTGACAAATATTTTAAAGCATATTTGATTCTAAGTCAAAAACTTAAAGCCCTATATTTTTCTAAGTATTTTAAAGGCCAAACTATTGAAATACGCCCAGGCGTATCCATACGCCTCTAAGCGTATCGATACAATTTTTGAAACATTGGCCACTATAAGCATCTGTTTCGATACTGCTCTTTCCGTATCGATACGGCCTTCAAATGGGCTAAGTATTTTTCCTCAGATGTTTCGATACGATCATATTCGTATCGATACAGCCTCCATACTAGTTTAAGTTTTAAGCATTGCGTACCGATACGCCACTAGGTGTTTTGATACGCTTCAAAAAATTTTCTCAAATATCAGCATTTAATGATTTAGCCGTTACAATCAGTTATTGGAAAAGACCGATTTTAAAATGTCATTGAACCCATATCGATACACCCCCAAGATGTACCGATACAGGTTCAGTCAGTAGCTCAAGCCAGCAAAATTGCATCGATACAGCTTCTCTCGTATCGATACGCCCCTTTAGTTACACTAACACTGTACCGATACACTTCTACGCGTATCGATATGCCCCTGTTATTATGTACACAACGGCTCTTTCTTCTTATAGACAGGTATCAATACGGGCCTTCGTGTACCGATATGGATGGTTGATCAAAAGCATTAATTGCGCGAAAAATACAGCCCAATGGCTACAATAATGATCTCAACCACCCAAACAGCTAGAAATCAATGCAAGGGTATAAAAGCAAGCCTCCAAAGCACCAGTGACAACTATTGAACCATCAAGCAACATCCAAGCATTAATCCAAGCCTTTGTGCCATATAAAGTCATATCTTTGTACCCAACTCATTGGAGTTTTTCATTGTAAATCTTTATTTAGAGTTTGGGGTGTGTTTTGGTTGTAATTGGGCAATATCTATCTTGTGAGAGATATATTTAGATTGCCAACTTCTTCTTTGTATTGAGATACTTCTTGGATCCATCTTTGGGTAGAAAGATTGACCGATTGTAAAGGTTACCTCCTAAGCCTAGAAAAGGGGAAGAAAATCTAGTGGATTTTGTTGAAAATCCTTATGGGAGCTAAGGTAGTGTATGTAGAGCTTGTTACAAGCTTGAACCACTATAATTGCCTTTGTCCTTCATTTTTGAATTTCCTTTTTGCCCCTCGAATTTTAATAGCCAATTCACCCCTTTTGGCCAAATCACTATTCTTTGATCCACTCAACAATTGGTATCAGAGCTTAACTCTTTGAAGGCTTAACATCCACAAGAGGTGATCCTTGAAGAGTGTTGATCATCAATCCATTCATTGCCATGGCTTCTACCTCTGGGCAAAATCTATACGAGTCACAATCGATCACAAAGCCACATTATTTCAATGGGGATAACTATCCTATTATTATTACTATATGTTATTGTCATTATTATCATAAGATAAATTTGAAAATCTAAAAAAAAGAGTATCAAAATTGAATAAATCAGCCCACACATATTTATTATAAAGTCTATACATTTTACAAGCTGAAAATAAAATATGTAAAAGTACACATATTTTACATAAGGCCCGTTAGGCACCAAATTTAAAAGACCAATTTTAAAATGTCGTTGAACCCGTATCGATACACCCTCAAGATGTACTGATACAGTTTCATTCAGTAGCTCAAGCGAGCAAAATTGCATCAATACAGCTTCTCCCGTGTCGATACGCCCCTTTAGTAACATTAAGACCATACCGATACACTTCCCCGCGTATCGATACGCCCTTGTTGTTATGTGCACAACAGCTCTTTCTTCTTATAGATAGGTACAGATACGGGCATTCATGTACCGATACGGATGGTTGATCAAGATCATTAATTGCGCGAAAAATGCAGCCCAACGGCTACAATAATGATCTCAACCACCCAAACGGCTAGAAATCAATGCAAAGGTATAAAAGCAAGCCTCCAAAGCACCAGCAACAACTATTGAACCATCAAGCAACATCCAAGCATTAATCTAAACCTTTGTGCCTTATAGAGTCATATCTTTGTACCCAACTCATTGGAGTTTTTCATTGTAAATCTTTATTTAGAGTTTGGGGTGTGTTTTGATTGTAATTGGGCAATATTCATCTTGTGAGAGATATATTTAGATTGCCAACTTCTTCTTTGTATTGAGAGACTTCTTGGGTCAATCTTTGGGTAGAAAGATTAACTGATTGTAAAGGTTACCTCCTAAGCCTAGAAAAGGGGAAGAAAATCTAGTGGATTTTGTTGAAAATCCTTAGTGGGAGCTAAGGTAGTGGATGTAGAGCTTGTTACAAGCTTGAACCACTATAATTGCCTTTGTCCTTTATTTTTGAATTTCCTTTTTGCTCCCTCAAATTTTAAATAGCCAATTCACCCCTCTTGGCCAAATCATTATCCTTTGATCCACTCAACAAATACACATATAATATATAGTTTATATATATAATATAAGTTTTTATAATGTATATAACATAAAGTTTTTTACAATATATATCATACAATGTTTTTTAAAATATATAGTTTTTTTAAATATATATAATATGTTTTTAGTATAGAATATATGGTAAATATCTATATTTATGTGTTAGGTTTTTTATATGCTTAGTTTAGGTGGTTTGAGCCTTCTTGTATTTTTGGGCTTAGGGGTTGCTTTAGTTTAGGTGGGCTTTGGGCTTGTCAGGTTAATCTTAGATTAGAATTAGGTAAAATTAATTTAATTAGTTTAAAATCGTGAGCTCGTCTCATAAGGGCACAATCTTTAAATTAATTAAATTAATTTAGGATTAGTTTTTAGAGCCGTAGTTAGACCTAAGGTTCAAATTAGTTTAGTGAATTTAAATTTACCCTTGGCTTATTGGGATAAATGTTAAATTCATTAAACTAGTTGTACATTTCTTAATAACCTTTAAGAAAAAAAATTGACATTGAGATTAGATTAACATTTTAATTAAAAGCATGACTAATTAACTTGATTTGTTTTAAATAGTATCCTTGGCTTATTGGAATACTAGTTTAAAACCAATCGAATTAATTATCATGTTATAAGATAATTCATAATTTTTTAGGGTTTTCTAGTTTTTAGGGTTAATTAATTTAGGGTTAACTAGTTAGATTCACCTAGTTATTAATTAGATCACTAATTGGTTTTCCATAATTTAAGCCTTTTAGGTTAGGGCTTTGGTGGGCCTTTTGGTGTGTTTAATTTTACGTCTTTTTGTGTCACCCATATTAATTGCCATTCATGTGACCCTGTATTTTTATTATACATTAATTAATTTAAATCATAAAAATGAGGTATTTATTAATTCTGATATTTGTGTCGTAACAGTCCGAGCTTAAATGATGTTGACTAAATATTTGAATTAATCTTTACCGTACCAAGGTAAACAATATTTAAAAATGGCATAAATTCAAAAGTAACCCCCAAGGTTTGACCTTTTGGTCACTTGAGCCCCTATCCTTTTTTTGGTCCAGACAACCTCCCAACGTTTCAGTTTTGTGCAATTTCTACCCTAGCTGGATGGAAACCGTCAGTCAACAGATGTTGATCATCTGTGGCTAACGTGGACTGCAGACATGGCATGCAGAGATGATGTGGCACTGCCATGTGTCGTGTGACGTGGCATCGATGCCACATAAGAAAAAAAATATTTTTTTATTTTTTTCAAAAATTACAGCCACTAAGATGATGACATGTGGCATCTTCCCAAAGGCTTGATTTTGGTCAAATGAAAATTATGTTACTAAGGGGGCTTGAACCTGAGCAATAGAGAATGCAAAGTGCTCCCCAAACCATCAAGCCAAAGCCTTCATTTGGTTTATGTCTGTTTTGAGAATTTTAATTATTAATTAATTAAAAGAACACAGTATACGAACTACAAAAGAACGACATCCTCTTTTTCCCCCAAATTTCACTTACCCTAAAAATTTCTTTCCCTCTGTAAGCGAATTAAATCTCTCTCAAAGCCAAAATTTTCTTTCCCCAAATACTCTAGGTCGATCGAAGGTTTCGAAAACACTTTAGGTCTTATATATCTATGGAAAAGCTGGGTTCTCAAAATATCTTCAGTAAATCTCAACGAGATTTCGTGTATGATGGAGAAGAAATAAGGTGTTATTGCAAAAAATTGGCTCCTAGAGGAACTACATGGAGCAACTTAAATCTGGGAAGAAGGTATTATCAGATTTTCTGGTAAGAATTCTAATTTTTTTGTTTGTTAGAGTTCTAATCAGGTTTTTAGTAATTAGGGTAGTTTTAGTTATTTTATGGTTGTGAAGATAATGCACAGTTAAAATTTTAGCTTATTTTGAAAATTTTTCGTTATTTAAGTTTCTGAAATTATTTGTTATTTAGAGTTCAAATTACGATTCTAATCATTAAGGTTCTACTAGTTATTTCATGGTTCTATAGATAATGGGCATTGAAATATTTTGGTTATCTGAAGTTCTAATTAGGATTCTAATAATTAAAGTTCTAATGCAAGTTGTTATTTTGTTTTTGGCTTATTGTAGAATGGATGTCAATTTTTTGAATGGTACGATGGAAGCATTCCAGAAAGAACAAAGTACTTCCTACTACAATTACGAGATAGTGAACGGATTCTAGCCAATGAGAATGCGAGACTTAGAAGACAGCTTCAAAATTGTAGGACTACTTCGGCTAGTGGAAGTAATAGTACTTTGTTGGATGATAATGACAGTGTGCAAAGTGAACCGAAATGGATTAAATATTTTGATGATTTTCAAAAAAAAGATGAAATGAGCAAGATTAGGTGCTTGAAAGAAAAATATAAGGTTTTGATAAAAAAAAAAAAAAAAACTATATAAGACATTGTTCATTTTCTTTGTGTTCTGTTTCATATGTATTCTTGTGAGAATAGTGATTGTATTAGTAATTTAGGGTTCAAGAATATTGAGAGAAATGTGTTGAAGACTATTTGTTCAACTATTTATGTATTTCCTAAGTGTTAAGGGTTTGAAGTTTGGTTGAATTGTTAATGTCTAATAATTTCCAAAATAATATATTTCCAGTGCAAAATAAGTCTTTGAATTCAGTTGCATGAAAAAAAATTATATCAATTGCATGAAAAATAGACCTTTGATAATAAAATGACAATGTCATGTCATGTACAAAATAAGATAATATTAGTTGCATATCTCCAAATAAATGACAATAGTTGACATATACAAAAGAACCTTAACAAGTAGAAGATTTATCCTTAATCTATCAAGATAACCACAAAAAAGGTTAGACAACACTAAAAACATCATTCTAAAGAGGTTTCCCAAAATAATTTTCATGCACAAAAAAGAGCAGAAGTCTTTATTTTTAGATAAATCATTTTTTTGTGCTACAAATTCTTGAGTGTTCACAAGTTCTCCTACAGATTCTGAAACTGTTTTTTTCTTATTGTTTGGAGCCATTGAAGAAGATGAAGACTCGACATTTCTTTTAACTCCAGAATTTGCTCTTGCATTATTCCTTGTACTTATACCAGACTGCAAAAATGATGATAGATTTAAGAAAAAATTTTGATATTTCCCTATGAATTCACAATTATAATTAACTTACATAGAAAGTCTGCTTCCCTGTCTTCAAATTAGTGTAGAGGCCCATCCCTTAATTTTTTTTCCTTATTGTTCTTTGAACAACACTGTTGACCTTCTTTTTTCCTTTTGGCGAAACATGTGAAGGATTTAGAATACTTCCAGATGATATTGTTTGAGAATTACCTTGGTTATTGGTTCCCTGCAGTAAAATTAAATACTAGTTAGTGTACATATTATAATTGAGGAAGATGATGTAAACTAATTCTGTGCAAAATATATTATACCTGCTCTGTAGATCTTTTAGGATGAATACAAGATCTTTTATTATGACCTTCTCCACCACAATTTCTACAAGTCATGATTAAACCAGTCCTACTAATATGCCCAGGCTTCGATTTCTTTGGTTCATCTTTTGCCTTTCTTCTATTCTTCTTTGGCCTTCTAGGTATTTTTTTCAATAGGTGGAAGAACATACACCAATCCCGACTTTTTCCAATCATGGGAACCATTGATAGGTTGCAAAGCATATGAGAATGCTTTGATGTATGTGTCCTTGTGATAAAATGAATGTGCAAAAAGTCATCTAGGTCCCCACCAGTATGCCATATTGCACAACAAGCATGTGGGCATGGAATTCCACACAATTGCCACCTTCTACAAGTACAAGTTCTTTCATTCAATTTCACAATGAACTGTTTCTCCCTTTCTTAACCTCACATTCACCTTCTCCATTCTAGACCATTCTCCATGCAATACTGTCATTCTTAATGACATCAAATTCTCTCTTGATTAGTGGTATATAATTGTATTTTCATGTACTCAAAAACTGTATCTTCTCTACTATTCTTGTCATGATTTTCACTCTAATTTTTTCTAGCATTGTAATGATACTCTTGTATCTTGCGTCAACAATAATGGAATTGAAAGCCTCACACAAATTGTTGTCCACAATATCTGATGTGGCAAACAACCCTTGAAAAGTTTTGATCCACATTCTCTTTTTTTTGCCAAATAACTCAGCAACCACTTTTTCATCAAGCTTTGAAAGTGTTTCTTTGTTCTCTTCCCATTCTCTCTCAGTTGTAGATTTAAAAATTTGCCAAAAGCAAAATTGAAATGCTTTTTCCCTGTTCCTTCCATACCAATTGGCATACACATGTCTTGCACAATTCCTATATTCCACTAGGGTAAGAGATCATTGATAGCAGCTTCAAGACCCTATTAAAAAAATATATAAAGTCACTTTACAGTTTAACAAATTAACAGTGAAACAGTTTCATTTACAATTTACAATTTACAATAAAACAATTTACAGATTATAGTTTCATTAACCTTTTATAGTTTACAGTTTATACAACAATTAATAAGTAACAATTAACAAGGTCTTGAACAATTAACCAAAGCCATTAACAAGTACAACAATTAACAAGTAAAATAGTTTATACTTTAAAAATAGTTTATGCATTTGAATAAAAACAGTAAGCAAAATCTCAGTGGTACCTTGTGTTAGTCACATATGATTGTGTAACAAAAACCATCTTCCATTCCCAAGTCTGTTGAAACAAGACATAGAAACCAACTCCATGAATCAGTGCTCTCACCCTCAGCAATAGCCCATGCAATAGGGTACATTTGATCATTGCCATCTCTTCCAACTGCTGCCAAAAGTACACCATTAAATGGGCCCTTAAGGAAGCATGCATCTAACTCTATTATTGGTCTGCACCTTTCCTTCCAACCTCTCTTAAGTGCATCAAAATAGACATAAAATCTCTTGAAATGAGGTGGAGAAATATTTGACACCCTATTTAATTCCGTCTTTATAGTATTTCCTGGATTATTTGCCTTTAACTCATCAGAATAGTCCCACAACAAAGAAAATTCTTCCTTCGAACTCTCAACCAATCTTGAAGAGACCAAATTCTTTGCCCTTCTACATCTTGGCATAGGAACATTGACATGTATCTCAGATTGTACCCTTCTTTGAATTTCCTTGATTTTCATTTTCGGGTGGTCTCTAATGGTGTCTTCAAAATGTTCAACAATGACTTTCCTAGTAACCATCTTGTTTTTAAAACTCACATGACAGTTGTGTTCATCGATGAATGTCTTCACCTGGATGCACATTATCTTCCTATTTGTACTCGCGTAGATTCTCCGTGGACACTTTGCAGAAGCTATACATTTTGCACTAATCTTCTTCGGTTCATTCTTCAAAATTTCCAGCTCTCTCCTGTTGCATCTTGAGTATTTATAGATGGCATCCTTGAACTGTTTTCCGTCTATAAACAACATCCCCAAACAGAATTGAGAGCTCTCTAAATTTGGGTTATATGTAGTAAATTTCTCATTTTCCTTGAAGATTCGTCTTCCTCCTCATCATCTGAACCAAAACAAGTTCCATTGTCATCACTGTCATAGTAATCACTATTATTTTTATTTGTTTGAGTTTTAACTCCAGCATCTCTTCTTCATCATCAGCCTCTCTATGCATTTCAGCTTCATTTTCTTCCCTGAAACTGTCATTGTCACTTTCGGCTTCATTTCTATTTTCATGCTCACCAACCACGTGCTTTTTTATCTTCGGCCCACTTTTATTTTTGGACTCTCTAAATTTCTCCCTAGCAGATTGCAGTTCATTATCACCCTCACCATCACCATCAGATAAACATGTAACCTTAATTAGGTAAACATCTTCTCTATCCTCACCCTCATCTGCACTTTCACCCTCACTTTTATTCTTAGTTTCTCCATCACCATCAATGGCACCAATAGCAACACCTTTAGTGACACCCTCGACCCCCACAACAGCACTCTCAAAAACATAATCAATGGCACCCTCAACCCTCATAGTAGCACCCTTACAAACACCATCAATGGCAACCTCAACTCCCACACCAACATCCTCAGTGGTACCCTCAACCCTTACAACACCTTCATCAAAACCCTCATCAACACCATCAGTGGCACCCTCAACTTCCACACCAACATCTTCATTGGTACCCTTAACCCCTACAGCACCTTTATCAGAACCTTCATCAACATCATCAGTGGGAACATCATTTAATAGTAAAATTTCTTCATTAAAGATAGGAGTGTCTATTTTATGCTCTACATAGATATCTATAAACCCAATTTTTTCCCAATAATTCAACATGGCAATAGTACTAGTATAATCCCACAGTACCCTCAAATTATCTTGTAAACGGCCACTACATGGTTCATGGAAGTATATGATTTCTATGCTATTAAAATGCAAAAGATCTTGAATTATTTTACGTACTTCCCAGTATGATATGGTGTTTGGATCCTCTTTGGCACTAATCAAACTTCCACCCACATACCTGACATATGGGTCCCTCACAAATTTTCCACCAACATGTAAATGCATCCAATATTCCTTGCCCATATTCATCTGCAGTTAAACAAAAAAAAGAAATCAAAATAAAACATAATAGAGGGACCACTCGCACTAAAAAATGGAGCTAAAGTTAAAAAGATCAGTGTTGTAAAAAGGACAAGAATTCAAACATGGAAATCAATGTAAAGAGGCCACTGCAATTAAAAATTATAGAGGGGCCACTACCATTAATAAAATAGCCACAAACAAACAAAGTACACCACCCTTTTCAACAGATTCTATTCGTGCAATCACAGAATAAGAGGTGAAAATTATAAGAAAATTATAATAGAAGGCCAAAAATCCAGGAAGTACACTAGACTAACCGTTACTTACTAATCTTCTGAAAAAAAGATTTCAAAATAAAAAATCCTAATTATTTCAAAATATTTTTTTCTACAATTTTTACATAAATACCATTAACAAGACTCTAAACTGACCGGCGAACCCAAACCTTTCTAAAAAACTAACCGACGAACCTAAACTTGTGCAAACAACATTTACCTTCGATCGATTGGTTTTTTGCGATACAAACAAATTTTGCTAAACGATTCAAGAGGCTCCTTTGTAGAAAAGAGATAAGAATATCTTTTTTGAATTAAAATGCTATTATTTTCTGTTGACTCAATTTCAAGAAGAGATTGAGGGATTTTTTGATTTAGAAATTTTTTGGGTTTGAGATTTTGGGATAGAATGGGTTACCCTTGTTTTTACCACACATTTTATCTTTTATTTCTTTTAATTAATTAATAATTAAAAATTCTCAAAATAATTTAAATAAACATGATGGTTTGGGGAGAACTTTACATTTTCTATGCCTTGGGTTAGAGCCCCTTTAGTAACATAATTTTCATTTGCCCAAAATCAAGCCATTGGGAAGATGCCACGTGTCATCTTCTTACTGGCTGTAATTTCTAAAAAAAATTAATTTTTTTTTCTTATGTGGCATCGGTGCCACGTCACACAACATGTGGCAGTGCCACATCATCTCTGCATGTCATGTATGCAGTCCACGTCAGCCACAGACAGTTTCCATCCAACTAGTGTGGAAATTGCAGAAAACTAAAACGTTAGGAGGTTGTCTAGACCAAAAAAAAGATATGGGCTAAAGTGACCAAAATGTCAAACGTTGGGGGATACTTTTGACTATATGCCTTTAAAAATTGACAAATCATCACATCATGTTTTAACTGCTTGCACCATGATAAAGATGACGTACGAAATTCGAACCATAAATTAACACGGCAGTCAATCTATGGTCTAATGTATCGTCAACCTTATTAATTAAATTTATAATTAATTTGAACCTACCAATTTGATAAGGCCCATCCAATTAAGGTCAATTTTTAATTAAGTACACTTAATTAAAATTAATTAAAATTCAACAATTTCCATCCATTTAAAAGCAACAAATATTTTGGTACCGATTTCAGGGCGTGATGGGGGTGTTAATTCTTCCCCACGCGTAACCAACTCCCAAACCCTTTCAAAATGAATCTTTAGTTTTATGGTGCCCGGCCCACCTTACCCAAGTGGCCGGTGGCGACTCCAAATATTCATTGTTTTCAACAAAACACGAATTTTCAAAAGAAATTCCCCTTAAACCCAAATTTCAGAAATATAGGGATACCCCATAATTTTGAACTTTAAAAGAAAAAAATGTCGTTACAATTTATCATTATTTTTTCTCTTCTTTATGTTTTTTTTACGTGAATCATCTCTATCATTTTAGTTAAGTCGATATGGAATAATTTTCAATTGTTCCAATCAAGCCTTTATACCACCCAAATGGACTAAATCGAATCAACCAAATGTTTGATTCAATTGGTTTAGTACGATTTTTGCTCACTACATTTATGTATGATTTCAAAGGCCAGTATATTGGAATATTGGTATCGACAATGACACTATTCATAAACAGTACTCATGCATCAACAATGTCGTGAACAATGTCAAATAATGACTAAATAGTGTTTCTATGTTTAAAAGTATTTCTAAACATTTTTCATATATTTTAATCAACTAAAAAATATTTGATAGGAAAACTACATATATAGTACTTCAACTATGCCCGCGTTACTGTTTTGGTACATCAGTTGTTATTTTTGGTAAAATAGTACTTAACGTTACTTTTTGTTCTGGTTTGTAACTCGAACATTAAAAACTAACGAAGATTATGTTGTGGCTTGGTATAGTCACAGATTTATTCCAAAACACTTATATATATTATCAATTTAGTTCAAAATCCATCAATTTAAAACATCATCTTAATTTTGTAAAGCTTCGATCCTATTTTATCTCATCCTTTTCTCACCCCCCCTCGTATTCTCATCGGTATCTCAATCGTGGAGTTTGGGTCCTCTAATGGTGCCCGCATTAGCCCCCTATTGATGCCCAAATCCTAAAGTTTTGATTGTCCCTAGCGTGTTTTTAAAACCAAAACCAAAAAAAAAGTGTTCAACTGGAAGAAGAGAAGTGAGGAATTTACAATTTTAATCCAAAAATTAAAGTAATATTTAAATTGATAGAATTTTAGACTAAATTGATAGATTGTAAAATTTTTGGACTAAAACTGTTATTAACCCAAGCCACGTCACCATTTATGTTAATTTTAGATGGCGGAGGTACCAAAACAAAATAAAAACGTAACGTTTGGTACCATTTTGCCAAAAATAATAGTTGAGGTAACAAAATAGTAACTCGGACATAGTTAAGGTACTAAATATGTAGTTTTCCGTATTTGATATTAGGTGTGTTCAAAAGAATTCAATCCGAGCAAACTGATCCGATTCAAAAATTTAGATATCCGGTTTGTTTTTTATTTTTTGGGTAATTTGGATCAGATATCCAAAAATTTCGAATCAGATACGATAGTTATTTAACATTTGGATCGGATATCTGAATATTTAAAAATAAAAAAATCAAAATTTTTATGGATATGAATCTTGTTATATTCGATATTTTTACTTGTTATATATGAAAAATTGAATTTTTCATATGTAAAAATCTTGTTATATTCAATAGGGTAAACTATACTTGTGACCACCTAACTATAGAGTCGTTCTTATTTTGACCACTCAACTATGAAACTCGTCAATCAGATCACTGAACTATTAAAGTGCTCTTATTTTTTACCACCAACCATTAAAATCTAACGAAGACGTGACGTGACAATTAACAAAAAAAATTATAATTACACATTTGATCCATGTTAGTTACATATCATATCAATTTAGTTCTAATTTTAATTTAATTAAATAAAATAATCAACCAATCAGATGACGACGTGTGTCATGATATGTTTCAAATGGTGACACGTGTATCACCCGATAGGATGAATTTACTCTAATTTTAATTTTTTATATAATAATTAATGTTTATTAAATAAAATAAACTCTTACTTGAGGATTACCTCAAAAACACAATTTCATAAAACCATATGAAGTTTATAACCGTAACGGATTACCAATTTACTTCAATTTTAATTTTTTCTAATAATTAATATATTAAATAAAATAAATTATTACTTAAGGATTACCTCAAAACCACAGTTTCATAAACCATATGAAGTTTATAACTATAACAAAGGATTACCTCCAGCAATGCCTCTCCATCTGGGGATACGCCTATACGTAGACCTAACAAATTTGATATGAGACTCAAAAACTGAACTGATTTACTCGAACTAAAACTAAAAATTGAACCGAACACGATGACTAGAATTTAATTTGGAACTCGAAATAAACCAAACTGACCGAACTTCAGTTGAATTGAAAATGGTCCCGAACCGATTTTCAACCGAACCGAATGGACCTGAATCGATTTTCACTTGAACTGAAAGCAACCCGAACCGAAGGCAACCTGAAATAAAGAAAATATATTAAAAACAAATAAAGATGCAATGTGAACTGTCGCACAACTCACCAGAAAGTCAAATATACATGCTATATAAAGTCATATATAGGGTGGAAAAACTTAACTCGACCTGAAAACCTGACTAAAACCGGTTGATCTCCTATTAATCTGATATTGACCCAATCCAAAATCAACCGATCTAAAAATATCATCGAAATCAATCAAACTGAAAGTCAACCGAACCGAAAATCAACCAACCCAACGCCTTGACCTGGTACCCGAACCGAAATCACCATAGACTCAAACTAGAACTAAACTAGACCCGACCCAAACTAAACTTAAACCAAAATGACCTGAACTGAAATAACCCGAATCGAAATGATTCGATCTGAATGGCTCGTTTGCCACCTCTCTCTACCTATACATCAGCATTTGGCCACCTTTGAACCCGTTTCGAACACCCGAATCAGACTGTGATTTTCGACCCCGTTTCGAACACCCGTTTTCGCAGCTTGGTTCACAACAACTAAAGACCTTGTCTCTTGTTGCGGTTGTTGCCTGGTTCTGATTGGGATAATGTGAAGTGGGTTTGGTCTTAAATGCCTCGAATTTCCCTACAATCGAAAAAGAAAGCTTCAATGAGTGATGGATAAGGACATATTTAGGATCTAAAGATCCTATTTTGACCAAAACGGGATTTAGAATCCTAAATTGCCCGAACTAGCACCCTTATAGTGAACTCGTCGCACCACTTGGGCGAGTTCCATAATTATATTTTTTATTTAAACTCGCCTTACACTTATGGTGAGTTTCAATTTTTTATACCCAGTTTAAACATTAATCACGAGATTAATCTAATCCTAAACTGAACTTGCCGTATGGACATGGCGAGTTCCCTCATACTTAATAGCGTCCTGGGGCTTTTACGGAAAAATAACGGGTTGTTTTAGGATTTTTACAAATTAGGGTTTTTTGTTTCTTATAAATAGATAGTTTTGTTTAGGGTTAAGAACACAAAAAAAAATCGAACCTCTTTTGTTCGAGCAAAGCAAAATAGTTTGTCAAGCCATGAAATTTTCTTAGACGACAGCAAAAGAAGCAAGCTCACACATAATTCGAAAGGTTAAAGGTAAAGTTTGTTAATATTTTTAGAGTACGATTAATTTTTTAATATGATTTATTTTTTATTCGAATTTTTTTATATATGTGTACTTTTTTATTCAAATAGTAAATTGTGTTGTTAATATTTAAATCGAAAAAATTTTAAAATTTGATTGATTTGTGATGTTTTAGGCATTTAATTGCGCATAATTGTTTAGGAAAAGTGGCGTTCTTAAGACTTCAAGATTCTCACATCGCGAAAAATATGAGATTGTTGGTAAGAATTTATGGTTTTTCTACAACTTTTAATTTATTGTTTTTAAATGATAAAGTGCTACTTTAATTTAAATATTGTATTTGTAGAAAGAGGATTTCAAAATTTTGGCCTCGATTGATATGGAGAGATCCGCCAAGCTAATATATAATGGGATTTCTGGAGAATTCCGATTTTAGGTACGCGTGAAAGATTTGTGAGTTTGAAATCGTGCCGCAGTTGATTAATGGGTTGGTGGAGCGTTGGAGACCGGAGAAGCATACCTTCGGCATGTCGTGCGGGGAGTGCATAATCACCCTCGAAGTTGCTATGCATCTCGGTGTCCTAATTTCAGGCAATCTAGTCGTTGGTCAAAATAATTATTTTGTTTATGATTACTACTCCAAGTATTTAGAGATGACTCCACTGGCGGATGCTGTTGACGGTAAACGTGTGTAGCTGACATGGCTGAAAAGTAATTTTCAAGTGGATGGAAATTCCACAGTGGAGGAAATTGAGTGCGTTCCTTAAGCCTATATATTGCTTCTTATCGGTGGTATGCTAATGTCGGACAAATCGAGTTCTCACGTGCATACACAGTACCTTTCGTTCTTTGAGACGTCGTGGGTAGCAAAAAAATTTAGTTGGGGATCTGCAATATTGGGTTTCTTGTACCGTGAGTTGTGCAAGGCAACGACCCCGAAAGACATCAATAACATATTCGTGCACGTCAATATTGGTGGGTGGGTGGTGCTGATACAATCATGGGCCTGGTACAGGCTTCTGTTCCTGGCTCTTATTTGCAATCCTCCATTTGAATTCCCACTCGCTTGAATGTAATAATGTTAATTCCCAAAATTATTTTAAATGTTATTTACGGAAACCATGACCTATCTATGTATTTGTATTATGTAGATGTGCCCAAAAATTCAAAAAGAAAGCATTGGATGTAAAATTAATTCTCGCAGTGAGAACGAAAATTGAAATGTATTGCGAAGAGCGGGTAATGCAAAATTGTTTTTAGATCAAAATTTTAAATTTTGAAATTTATTGTTATCCAATTTTCTGGTTATGTACATATTATTGTCGTTTCGATGGATGCCATATGATGATGATGATGATATTCACCAAGTGATTGCAAACGATGCCTACGAAGATGCCAAAAATTGGTGTTCGGTAATACCATTGATAAATTTTGCGATTGTCGAGATTTTTTACGGCAATCGGGTTCTTAGGCAGTTTGGATACCATTAGTCTATGCCAGAGGACCCGACCAATACGGATGAGTTCGAAAAGGTGAACTTACGGGGTAAGAACGAAGAGAATTAGCCAAAGAGATATTCATCATACATAACATGGTGGCTTGACAGGTCAAGCAGTTTGTCGGCTCGTGATTACATTCCCCATGATTTCAATTTCTTGAATTCTGAGTACCGTCAGTGGTTTGTAGCAAACAACAAACCAAAGTTGACAACCGAAACCCAATGAGAAACTTATGTTACTTTGTTTGAAATCCCAGAATAGCAGGAATATGAACCTGATTCGGAACCCGAATCCTAACCAGACATAAGAGCAAGGTATGCATAGTATAGAGTGGTTTAATTATTTTTTTGAGTTGAGTTCACAAGACTTTTTATGTTTATTAATTTTAGATATTTGTCTTTTAATAAATTTCGGATCCAATAAATGTTTTTTAATAATAAAATTTTGAGTTTAGTTGACAAAAAATTGTTTATGTTTGTTTAATTTTTTTCACGTAACGAACTTTGTAAAGTGTTGCAATCGATACAAAAAATGAATTACTACTGTTTGGGAACATTAAGATATATTTAGAATACAAAAAAAGAAATTGAAAACTTATTATAAACTACTCCCCAAACTTTAATACATATGTTGAGTACATGTAAATATTGTTTTTAGTATACAACAGATTCACTCAGTACCACAATTCTTTGATACGACTGACTGTTCAATTATATTTTATTGCTATAGGAATGTTCGTACAAAAAATAGGGTCAATCAACATGGAATATGACATGCAGTACCCCGTATATGTCATTATAGATGCATATATGGTGTTCATGGAATAAAAATGGGTGCAACATTATGCCTTCAAGGCCTGGCGGCAACATTTGTGTTGCATCCTAAATATTGTAAGACCACACACTTTCTCGGAAAAATAATGTTGTAAGCAAAACTTCGTAATATGAGACAATACGGAAGCAATTGGAGTTTCCATTATGATTTCTGGTAGCCTCATTCTGAATAATATACAACGTAATTAATGTAGTGGCCTGAACTTTCTAATTTGGTTCGTATAAAAAAAGAAAGATAGTTGTGGTATGGAATTGAATGTGTTGATTTAGGAGTGTTATATTTATACTGGAAATGGAAATGACCGGCGAAACTCGCTGGACATGCACAGCGAGTTACCCCTAACTCGCCATGCATGTCCGGCAAGTTTCGCCCGTCATTTCCACCTTTCCAGCCTCTAAGCAGTATTTTGTAGAGGTCTCTTGGTAGGGTTTCCAACGCATGTTTCGTAGTGGTTTTTAAACATTGGATCGAATGACGGATGAGTAGTCGTATAGATAAACACTTTTAATTGATGTTAACATAAAATATTCGGCCGAAAAAACATTTGGAGGCATCGTAAAATGCCCTAAACACCCTTATGGGAGGTCTCTTGGTAGGGTTTCCAATGTATGTTTCGGAGCGGTTTTTTAATGTTGGACCCAATGGCAGAAGCGTAGTCGTATAGATAAACAATTGTACTTGATGTTAATGTAAAAAGTTTGGCCGAAAAAGGATCCAGAGGCATCGTAAAATGCCCATAAACACCCCTATGGGATTTCTCTTCACATAGAAGGCAACGAGTTAAAAATTTAATACAATTATAATACGTATAAAAATTTAATAAAATTTTATTATATAAAGCTTTCAATACATTAAAATGAGTATGAAGGGATATGCGTTTTACAGAGTCTTTGTTAACATACCCCCGCCTAAACACAGAAAATGAAGAGATACAATAGGTGCTACATAGAGTTACTCAACATGGAATATGTAGCTGTCATTGATTCCACACAATCGGTGGTTTGGGCTACTCCATGTAAGAAACTGGCTGGCCATTTACACCATGATCTCCCCCAGCTTGGTTAATGTTGTAAGGAAAACTTTGTTCGTGCAACTAGACGCCATTAATACATAAAACGACCCCTATTTTGAATGCATTTTCAGACACGTAATGTATAAAATTTTGAATGAAGGTTTTAAACAATCGAACATCATGTTACTAGTTATTTATAGTTGGGAATTATAACATAAAATGTAAGTTGAGTTACACTCGTCGTGTCTCCGACTATTATACAACTCGTCGTGCCAAGACGGCTAGTTTTGATTGTCATGTCACAATTTTACTGCTAAAAATTGAAATAACATTGCAGGTTTACATTCCCAATACGAACGTAATCAACGAGGATGACGTTAAGGGAATTCATCGTATATATATGGCAAGTTCAAAAACTCATTAAGTTTTTACCGGCCAATCTATTTCTCATTTTCCACAACTCTCAAACAAACCCTCTAATTTCTCTTTCAATTCAAAATTTTCTCAATCTCATTCAAACATCGTTTTACAATGGCACCAGCACCAATCTCAGCAATCGTATACTACGATGGCAACTATATGGGAGACAATACCGCGGAAAACTTTGAGTCCGAAAATTCTTTTTGTATCAAATTCATTTGCACCGTTCCTTTGGAGGAGCTAGTAAAGAAGATCAGACGGCTAGTACCTGTCAGGTGTAACAGACCACTACAATCTCTCTATAATAGGTTCTAGACATCTTTGTTTCTAGTGACATACTATACAATGAGAATTGACAATGAAGACGATGTTAAAGAAATGGTCGTAAGCATATGGGGTACGGAAAGGAAATTTGCTACTTGTATGCAAATTTTAGTGGATAAGTAGTAGGTGCAATGAAAATCGAGTCTCAACTCAGGCGACAACATATGATTTCAACTCTTTGATGGGGGATTACAATCTTGGCATTCTTGTTTATACCCCCTGCATTTCATGATGAGCCTACATGTTCAACAGTACGAAACTTGTCCACCAACTTCTTAGATCTAAACGTCGAACAACCATCAACTCAACATTCCACCTTTAACACATAAGTTGATGGGCATCAATCGAGACTTGATGGATCAAATTTTTCAGGGGCTCGACACTCTTGCGTTGCATCCTTCGATCTAAATGAGCCAACCTACGCTCCTCTTAATTTTTTCTCCAGGTCTACAACTACGACTTCTGCCCATGCCCATGCATTCACGGATGGTGATGAAGGCTACATATCCCTAGAAGAACCGATTCAAGAGCGCGGCCCTGATGGTGCTAAGGTTGGGTTATTCGTGGAGCCTGAAGATGTTGCTACCTATTTTGCCTCTTAAACTGAAAATGATGATGCCACCCTTAGAAACTTCAATTAAAATCAATTGGGACATATTGCAAGCAGTAGTGCCCTAATACCGTACGAGCCCCCGTCGCACATGTATGGCATCGACTTGGCAGCAATTGACGTACAAGAGTTCCCTGACGTGCCTAACGTGGGTTTTGATGGTTCTTACTTTGCAATAAAGAAAGACGACTTGTAGGGAGGGAGGCAGTTCAAAACCAGCGACAAAGTGAAAGTTGTTGTTAAAAACTACTACGTTATGGTGTGCACTCCAAGGTGATGCACTCGACATCAAAGAAATATGTATGTGAATGTATATAGAAATTGGCACAGGGATGCAACTGGAAGGTACGAGTCAATAAGATGAAAAAAAGACAACATCTAGGAGATCATAGCCTACAACGACCCTCATACTTGTTGTGTCGTCGGTTACAGACAGGGTCATCCAAACCTGGACTCCAAAATCATCGTCAGGAGCGTCCAAATAATTATCCAGGCAAGCCCCAAATTATTTTTTCTGTGTTGTAGACGCATATTACAACATTATATGATTACACGCCATCATACAAAAAGACTTTGAGGGGAAAGAACAAGGCAATCATGAATTTGCATGGGGAATAGGATGCTTCTTGCAACGAACTCCCAACTTGGATAAACATCATAAACAAATACAACCCTGGAACGATCGCAGATTTGGAAACCGAACTATACTACACGAATGATCGCGTGGTTCCTGATATTTTCCAATTCAAACGACTTTTCTGGACATTTTTTGTAGTGTATTAATGTGTGCAAGAACTGCAAGTTTGTCGTGAAAATAGATGGCGCATTCTTGTATGGAAGATACAAGCAAGTTTTGCTATTAGTTGTTGTTCAAAATGGCAATCGCAAAATAATACCCATAGCGTTCGCACTCGTGCCCAGAGAAAATACTGATTCATGCAAGTTTTTCCTCAAGAAGCTACGCCATTACATTATAAAAAAGATCGAGTTTGCTTGATCTTAGATCAAGGAGGTGGGATCAAGTTACTGATCCAATCTTTAGGCAGAAAGTTTCAATCTCCAAACATTAAACACCATTATTGCATACGGTACATTGCCGTAAACTACCATGGCCGGTATAAGAAGGACGGTGAACGTACGCTCGTTATATACATGGGTACGTATCAAGATTTTTTGTATTTATCACTACTTTCCCTATATCTCATTTGTTCAATCTGTCGTGTCTCAGAGTACGAACTAGTTTAAGACAAATTTGAACAAATACTTGAAGAGTTGCGGGGGTGGAATAATCTGGGCTATAAGTACGTTGCAAAAATTCCCAAGGAATAATAGACCAATGCATACGATGGAGGTTTTAGATATGGTCACATGACAACCAACTTGGCTGAGGCAATCAATTCTTCCTTGAAAGGGATTCGAAATTTGCCAGTAACTACCATCGTGAAAGCTACGTAATTTCGTTTGGGCAAGCTGTTCGCAACCTTGGGGAAAGAAGCTATCGTTATGATGCAAATGGGCCGCACATTCCACTCGAGGATACAAGAAGAAATTCAAAAACTGTTGTTAAATCTAATGGGTTGCATATGCTGCCAATGTCGTGTAAAGGCAACTATTTCCGTGTCTCGGAGCTACCATGACCAATGCAGGGTTTTGACCCAACATTGTACAAGGTGGATCTCAAACACAGGTTGTGCGATTGTGCCAAATTCTAGGCACTGAAGACTCTATGCGAGCATGTCATCGCTGCATGCTCTGCTGCCAGTATCGGTTACAAGGAATACGTGGATCCTGTATACTGGCTTCATTTAGTATTTAAGGTCTACAAAATGGAATTCCTACCAATTGGTAGCAAAACTGAATGGAATGCTAAGCAAACATGGACCACAATTTTACTTGACCCAACTCTGCGAAGGGAAAAAATAGGACGTCCCAAATCTACACGCATTCAGAATGATATGGACGACATGCGTCACCACGACCGTGAGCTTACCGAACAACCTAGACTCTGTGGGAATTATAGACTTCCAGGTCATAGAATGCCAAAATTTCCATCTCGAACATAAATATGTTGTTTTATTTTTATTAAGTAGTCAAGTTTTAACATAAATATTAGTATAAAAATTCACTAGACTTCATTTCGATCTAACTTTTCACCACTGCATAGTTCACCTAAATGGTTATAATTTTGAAATTAAATAATTCATTTCAACTTCTACATTTTCTTTAAAACATTTTACAACTTATTAGTTATGATACTTGTGCATTCAAATAGAATTACAAAATGTTAGATAATTTACAACTTCAAAAATTTTATATTTTAATAAAACACTTTTTCTAAATGTATTAAGATATAGATGACATAAATTATAACCGAAACTAAATTCGCCGTGTATACACCACGAGTTCAATCATTTAAAAACAACATTATGCTTAGCCCAGAATGCCGTTAATGAGGAGCGAACTCGTCGTGTTCATACAGCGAGTTCAGCTTAGGATTAGATTAATCTCGTGATTAATATTTAAACCGGGTATAAAAAAACTAAAACTTTCCATAAGTGTAAGGCGAGTTTGAATAAAAAATAATAAAATTATAGAACTCGCCATTGTGGTGCGGCGAGTTCACTGTAAGGGTGCTAGTCCATACAATTTAGGATTCTAGATCCTGCTTTGGTCAAAATAGGATCTTTAGATCTTATATATGCCCTTATCCCGATGAGTGATGGTCTTGTGGCGTGTGCATGTCAATGAGAGAGGGAAAGATAACCTTGAAAGTAGAGTGAAGAGAAACTGAAGCTGAAATTTGAGTGTTTAGAGTAAATTGAAATTAAGACCAAATTGATAAAATAGGTACGGGGACCAAATGTGTAATTATATAAATTTTTTAACTATTATGTCATATTTTCTTGTTAGATTTTAACGGCTGATGGTCAAAATATGAGCACTTTAGTAGTTCGACGGTCTAATTGACGAGTTTCTTACTTGAATAATCAAAATAAGAACGACCTTATAGTTTAGTAGTCATCTGTGTAGTTTCCCTTAAATTTCATTTCTCAAAACACTTTGGAAAAGATTTTTTTATAATGACTTTGAAAATGATTTTAACCAACTCAAAATCATTACATATAAATAAAATATTTTGAGAACATGTTTTTTAAGTTATAATACTTTGAAATTATTTCATAACTTCTTTAATAAAAGTTCCATAAAATATCTTGGGAAATAAATAAGAAAGATTTATTTTAAATGTTGTTATATAAAATTCTGTTGGGAGGCTCGAACGATCAACCGAATGCCAAGAGATGGTGAATTGATTTTTTTTTTTTGCTTTGGTGGATGAATGGCTATGTAATAGAAGTGATGACATGAAGATTTATAGTGGCTCAACTTCTAAATCAAGTCTACCTCCAATACGTTAGCTATCCACACTAAGAATTTTCCACAAATTCACTAATTTGTCTTTCCTTTTTCCGGGCTCAAGTAGATAACCCTTGCAATCAAGACTTATACCCCCAAAGTCTTGAAAATACTCTCTTACAGAGAGAAAACAAATAAGAAAACAATAAAAACCCTTACAAGGCAAATGTGTTTGCAATTTAAGCTCACATCCAAAAGCCTAAACACTTGAGCAAATGTGACAATTTGGTTCACTAGTGTTCTCTACAAGAAATATGACAATTTAAGCACAAAACTTGATTTCTCAATACATGAATGTTGGCAAGTTGTTTCTTCTTGTTGCATGGCTGCTTGAAGAGATCTTTTAGACCCTCTAAGGAGTTTGTGATTGTTACTAGCCGTTGGGGGTTGATTAGAGTCGTTGGAAACTTTATTTCCACCATTAAATGCACTTCTGCGCTCATCGGTATCAGTACGCGTCCTGAAATAGAAAGAGTCGTTGCGGCAAAAATTGCACTGGGTATCAGTACGCCCCATAGTGTATCGGTACGGCTGAGGTTGTATCGATACCCTATTTTGCTACTGGAATTTGTCAAAACATGGGGACGAAGGGGTGTATTGGTACGGGCTCTTTTGGGTATCGGTACACTAAATAGTGTATTAGTACACGGAACCTATTTTGACTTTTGGGTTATTTTGAAAGCATTTAAACAAGTCAAAAACTTTTTGAATACCTTTCAGATATATTTTTCAAGTTTATGGACTTTTGAAATATTTTTGTAAATTTGTTTAAGTCCAAAAATATTTTTGATTTAAGTTATATTAAATTCAAATATCTCAACAAAATCTTATAAAATCAAAACTAACAAAATGAGAATAAATATTACATATTAGAGTTAGGAAAATACTTTGAACATAGGCTTGTGTAAACTAAATGTTGTTATATAAAAATCTAATAAAATCAAAGGAAAATACTTGATACACAAGCTTAATTTTATTTACACAAACCTTTTAATTTTAGGGTTTAGAGATTTAGGATGTGATTTAAGATTTAAGAGTTTAGGTTGTAGGGTGTATAATTTAGGATTTATAGCTAGAATTTAGAGTATGGTTTATGGTTTAAGGTTTAGGTTTTAGGGTGTTAGGGCTAGAGATTTAGGTTTTATGTTTTATAGCTTAAATATGAAGGATTGTGTAATTTTTTTACACAGCTTGAGTATCAAAATATAACCCAAAATCAAAACTAACAAAATGAGAATAAATATTACATATTAGAGTTAGGAAAATATTTTGATACACAAGTTGTGTAAAAATATTTACACAACCATTCATATTTAAACTATAAAATCTAAAACCTAAATTCCTAACTCTAGCACTCTAAAACCTAAACCCTAAACTCTAACTATAAACCTTAAATTCTACACCCTACAACCTAAATCCCTAAACCCTAAATCATAACTTAAATCTCTAAACTCAAAAATTAAAAGGCTTGTATAAACTGCACAAACTTGTATATCAAAGTATTTTCTTGCATATTATTCCTATATATATAATACTAATTTATGATAAGTATTTACATGAGAACTACTTATATGGTTCAACCAAAAATCCTATATTCATTAATTCGTACACTTAATTTTGAACTCTTTTAATTCGTTTTGCTAAGGATGTTTAACAATACTTTAATATCCATGGGCCAAAATCTTATATATAAATTTTTAGGGTGTTACAAAATTAGACACCACCGAACGACTTGTTCTCTTTCATTGTTTTTCTACATTAGATCCTCAAGATATTTTATTTCTTTTTTACCTTTACTAAGTTCTCCATTCATAATAGACATATACTTTTAATTGTCTATTGTTGACTTTTTCACAGAATTTTAGAAAAAAAATTGTGTTGTAAAATTATTAAAATGGTAATTTCATCTTTTAAAAGTTCAATTTTGTTTCGTTGGAAAACTAAAAAAAATTGTAGAAAAGGAAATGTGTCTTAAAAGTTGTTGAGTTTTTCAAATGGACAATTTAAGTAAAACAATTTTAAAAGGCATAATGTCAAAAAATGTATGTAACGTTTAACTGAATAGTCATTTTATCACTTATTCTTTTTTAAAAGCAATTTAACCCTCAACATTTCATTTTGGGTCAAAATAGCCCATTTGCAGATGAAAATTGTTAGTCAATTGTTGATAAATGGCTTGAAATGGCGTGACAAACAGTTTTCATATAGACAAATATGCTGACTTTATAGAATGACATATGAGTCAAAAAATATTTTTAAAAAATTATATAAAATATAACATATTTTTTCTTCTGATACGTCATTTTGTCAAGTAATTTCAAGTTGTTTATTGTTAGTTGACTAACAGTTTTCATCCGTATAGGGGCATTTTGACCAAAAATAAAACATTGAGGGTTAAATTGCTCAAAAAAGAATAAGGGTCAAAATAACTATACAGTCAAACATTAGGGGTATTTTTAAAATTATATCATTTTAAAACACAAAAGGACTAGCTTAATGAGACATATGAAGTATAAGTATTTATACCTTGTGTTCTTTGCATTACACGTGGTGAGACGAGGTCAGAAAAGAACTACTTTTCTCAATTGAGGGCGTACAAAATAAACTGTTACTGCTAATCAATATAACTCTTATATGTTATGGTTAATTAACCTAACCGTTAAGGATATACAGTTTCGGTTAATCGAATCGTTAATAATGATGGTTAATGGTTAAGGTTAATGGTTAAGGTTAACCTATATGTATTTTTTTAATTAAGTATGAAGTTTGTGTTTAAAATCTCTCTATTTAAATTTTTTTAATGAAAATTTTAATATAATATTTATCGGATAGATAGTTTTATTATTCTAAAGAGAAGTAGTGAACATGTGAATTTTTTTATAATAGGTTACATGTTAACTTGTAACCGAACCGTTAAGAAACAGTTAACCGTTATAAAATTTAATAATTAATTGTTTCTTAACTATTAGATTATAATAAATAACCGCTATAACAATTTGCTGATAGTTTAAATTGAGCGCTACGATTAACCTACCTCGAACACTCTTAGAGACAAATTTTTTTTTCGAACCATCTCATTTGTCACATTTATATCAAGTGATCTTACATCTAATAACTTTTTTTTGAATAATTACATCTTATAACTTTAAAGAGCTTTTCATAGTGAGATGTTTGTTCGAGAATGACCCTTTAGAGTGATGGAGTACAACAGTTGTTCCCCTTTGGTATATGCCACATTCTACAGTGATGTGATTGATAACTGTTTGTAAGCTATACGGGTCGGATTTTGAATAAAAAGTTTAAGGTTGATTTTTCTTTGTGTTTTTAAATTTTGTTGAGTTTATTCTGTCAGTGGATTGAAGGCCTTCATATTGTGGTTCCTCAAGTTTAGATGCCTCCGTTTGTTTAGTTGGGATGCCCTGGATGAGATGTATACAATATATGATTTTTTAGTCCAAATCAGAAAGGAGAATTACCATTCTGTAATAAATATCTGTGAGAGAATGTGAAAAATAATACCAAAACAAGTAAACATTCTTAAGCGTGCAATTATATAACATTCTTTTCTAGTCATGAGGGGAAATTGTTATACCCCTATGAATGGCTATGATGGTATCAAAACACACAAAGCACGTAAACATTCTTAAGCGTGCAATTATATAGCGTTCAGGTTTTAGGTCAGATCAAATCAAATACGGGTCATGTCAGGTTAATTTAATGGTTCGACTCGGATCAGGTCGGGTTCGGGTCGACTCAAATTCAGGTCATTATCAGGTTTATTTCAAATTAGATTGAGTTCGGGTTCGGGTCGAGTTAATTTCAGGTCGGATAAGTTTCAGTTCAGGTCAAAACGGTTCGGGTCCGAATCAGTTAATTAACGGGTTAATTTTATAAACTATATGTTTCTTTAAAGAAATAGATCATTATTGATAAAATTATTCGGATAATATATATATATATATATATATTCATTTTAAATCTTTCTTTAACTATACTTTAAATATAATTAAAATGTTTTCATTTTAATTTAATTATTTAAATTGATTTAGTGATAAGTCTGTTTTTATATATCTCATGTGACTTATGTTCAAGTCCCCTCTCAAATATTTTTACTTCTTTTTTCCTAGCATTTACTTTATTGTTGGATATATATAAAACGGTGCAGTTTTTATCACTAAGGAGTAGTTGGTGTAGTGGCAAAAGCTTGGCTTTTTTTTCCTTAGAGGTCTCACATTTTTTTTTAATTTTCTTTTAATTAGGTGGTGACTGCCTGACTGGAAGAAAATAAATATATTAAATATTAAATAAATTAAATTAAAAATTAGAGTAAATTCATCCAATCGAGTGATAACACGTGTCATTATTTGATTGGTTGATTAATTTAATTAAATTAAATTAAAATTAAGACCAAATTGATATAATAGGTAATTAAACTTGGACTAAATGTATAATTATACAAATTTTACTTTAACTGCCATGTCACCTCTCCGTTAAATTTTAACGGGAGGTCAAAACAAGTCTATTT
This sequence comes from Hibiscus mutabilis, assembly GCA_019671005.1. Classification (NCBI taxonomy): domain Eukaryota; kingdom Viridiplantae; phylum Streptophyta; class Magnoliopsida; order Malvales; family Malvaceae; genus Hibiscus; species Hibiscus mutabilis. The sequence continues at coordinate 30,138,713 of CM033745.1, forward strand.
AAATAGTTGGATGATTGAGTTTTGAATTTTTATAGTTCGGTGGTCAAAATAGGTCACACCCAATAGTTGGGTGATATCCCATGTAGTTTACCCTTATAATTTTAAATTAGTTAAGTTAAAAAATATTCAAGAGTGAACTAATTTTAATTCAAGTAGGATAGTTCTAAATTACGATATTTAATTAGGATAATTATTTAAAAATTGACCATTTTAGTTTGATTATTATAACATAAAATATTTCAATTTGGATAATTATTAACCTAATTGAATTAAAATTAGTTTATATAATTATAAACTAATTATCCTAATTAACTCAATGAACTAATTGAAAACTATAATTGTTAAATTTTACTAATAATGATTAGATTTTAGGATTAAAAATTAAAAATTCTCATTTAAGAGTTTTATTTCAATATAATTTAATGATTATCCGTTTTTAATTATATATATCTCGTGTATTATTACTTAATAATAAGTTAATATATCAAAATCATACATATAAATTATATTTTTTTTGCGAATGTATATACTAAAGGTTAAATTTATTAATTATTTTACATTAAAATTAAATTGATTAAATGTGTAAATATAATAGGTCAAAAATGTTATTATATAATTCATATAACTGACTATTTTATAATACTTAAAAGCTGAGGGATCAAAATAAACATTTGTAAACTTAACCGTAAGAAACTTGCTTCTGAAAACCTAAACACCCTTTAACCATTACCGCCCAGTAGATACAAAAAAAAGCCCGAGCATCAAAAAGCCAACAGGTATCTTCCAAGGTCATCAAATTTCCCTTGTAACGAGCTCGACGCTAGTCAAAGGTTCCAACTTTCTCCTGATTTTAATCTTTACCCAAGTTTATTCAAATCGAAATGAACACATTCTCCGACCGATTCCTCCACCATTTTATTTTCTATTTGTATTAGAATAAAAATATTCGTGAATCTTCGCCCTTTTTCTCCTGAACGTGTTCTTCGTTTGAATCGTGGCCATAATTATGACGGGAATTTACACCATCGATTTTTTCTTTTTTTTTTTTGAATAACAGAGCTTTGACGGGAATAGCGTCCCACTATCGTTGCAATCGATCGTTACCTACTAAATTGTGGCTGCAATTCGCTGCTATTGGTGTAAATCTGTTTTCCACTGCAATATTCAGTAATAGCAGTTTCGACCGGCGACGCTACCGCTATATAACGGCTGCTATAACGGTTGTGGAGTATTTTTTAAAACACTGGTTGTTACCTTATGAGCATCATTCTCGATGCTTGCTACTCGAAAATACTACTCCATGTCCCATAGAAAGTTCTCCACATTTTAGGTCGATCTTTTTGAACTCCTTCAATTTTGGGACATGTAACTTTGGTGTGAGTGGTGTTGAGGTTGTTGTCACTAGATTTTCACATTTGTTTTAGTTGTTATGATTATTCCGTATTAGTGTGTTGTAGTATTGATAACATTATAGTTGTAAATATTAAAGGGGCTAATAATGTAGTTAGGTATAGCATTGATAAATTAGTTGTAAATATTTAGTAAATGCTAGAATTATTATAGTTGTAAATATTAAAGTGACTAATAATGTAGTTAGGTATAGCATTGATAATTTAGTTGTAAATATGTTGATGTGTTATAATTAGTATAATTGTTAGTTAGAATTGTTAAATGTGCCGTATGTTTTAATTAGTATATAATTATAGAATTAACATAGGTTATATACATTAGATATTAAAACCCAAAACATAGAATACATAGCCCAATTGTAATTAGAAAATAAATAAAAAGTCTATTAGATTTAATTCAAATCAGAATCCATTTAAAAAATACATAAAATGTCCATTACACAAAGGCCTATTTGGCCTGTTTATTATTAAAGGTTTGACTCTTATATGCACAGGAAATAAAGAGTCCTTGGATCAAGGGAGAATAGATCCAATGGCACGGGATTGCAAATGGGGACTGCACATGGATCACCAAAAGCCGCATTTGTCGTCCATTCAATCAAGATGCTATCCAACGGCTCGGATCGCTTTAGAGTGTTCACGCGGATCACCACTTGCGTGTGGCAGCCACGCGCACATGACGTTTCAACTCTGGCCGATCACTTCATCTTCTCCGACGCTTCACTAGCTCCGATTGTTCCTCGCCGACGCCGTTTGAATCACCAGAAACATACAAACAAAAGAACAAAAAGGGTTAAATCCCTAAATTGGGGTAGAAGCAATTTAAGATGAGATCAACATGGATTAAATCCCTAAATTAAAGCCCTAGTTGGAAAACCAGAATCTAAAACTAGAAAGGTTGATCCCTAAATTGGTGCCTTAGCAAGAATCCATCAACGATCAGGTTAGAGCAGTGAATAAAAAGGCAACAAGCTTAAAATCATAGCTGAAACAAGATCAAACGAGGAAGATATTAGAGATTCGAGCTTAAAATTCAAGCAATTTTATAACTATATAAACTCTTTTGTAATCCATGTAAACAACAACAATTAACACAACAATTCAATAGAAATCACACATAGCAATAGCATTTAGAATTCATAGGACCAAGAAGTTTGTAATCATCGTTCGGAAACAATAAAGAGAAGCAAGTTCTATAATTTTTCTATCCATTTACTTTCTATTTTAGTTTAAATAAAGAAAAAAAAGGAGTTGTTTTACCTTTTTTTTGGTTCGAAACATTGCCGGAATATGGAAATTTCATCAGAAACTGGGAATTTTGCCGTCAAAAACGGCGGCCGGCTTCGGGGAAAGGCGGCTGGCATGGCGGATGTTCATCGTGTTCTTTATTTTATGAAGAACACGAAGAACACATCAGAGAATTATAATGAAACCCGTTTTGATCCATTTGGAAAAAAAGAAAGAAAATGAAATTTGTTTATAATTTCATTTATTTATACCAACCCGTTTGACCCGACTCGAAACCGAAATAACCCGCGCCTTACTTTCCCGGATCTTGCGCCACAGCTCTTCAATTTTCAATTGTTTCAATTTCGTCCTTTTTCCTTTCAATTCGGCACCTAATTTAAAATTGTTTTTAAATTTACCTTCACATTTTATCTTCTTTCAATTTAGTCCTTGATTTAGATTTTTAGAATATGAAATTCATTTATTTATTTAATTTTGAATAATTACTTATTTGTTTATTTAATTATTTGATTATGTTCTATCTTTTATGCAAACATTTGTATGTTAAACTTTAAGATTAGAGACTTAAAACTTAGATTAGTGACATGTGTGTTAAATATTCTTCATTTTCAATAAAATACACTTAACTATATTTAAAATTTAATAATTAAAAGTAATATAGACATTTTTTAGGTTATTCACTATTTAGACTTTAATTAAAAATACACATTTAATTTTCATGTTTATTTGTTAAAAAGTGAAAACTTAATTAATGCGGTGTCTTGTCAAACGAGAATGACGGGTTAGCGCCAAGAGTATTGGCGGTGATTAAAGTTTATTTCCCTGGCGATAATGCTGATAAAATAGATTTACATTCATTTTGCGGACAAATAAATCAAAATTTTGTGAACTTGCAAATTTTAGTTTTAAAAATGCTTTTTGAAATCAATTAAGGTACCATTTTTTGGGTGTCGTGGGGGTTCTAATCCTTCCCCACACGTAATCAACCCTCGAACCTATTTTCTCTTGTTTTCGTGGACCAAAATGTAATTTTGATAAATAAAACATTTTATCAAAATACCCTTGTTTTGAAAGTGATCCAATCACATTTTTTTCAAAAAAATTGGTGGTGACTCCGTGATTTTATAAAGTTTTCCAAAACGTCAAAACCTTCCTAAAAAGGGTTGCGACAGCTTGGCGACTCCGCTGGGGATAATTTGTTTTTTAGAAAAAACAAAAAAAGGGCCAGGCCACAAATTGTTTTCAAAATGTGTTTAGAAAAGGAATTTGCAAGTTCATAAAGGTTTCAATTTATTTGTCCGCTTAATGAATTTAATTCTATTTTACGCATTTAAAAAAATTGTTGCAAAAAAGCTTTATTCCCGAGCTCCACCCAATTGCTAAGTGAAGGGAAAATGCTTCGCTCATGTCAGAATATTAATTCTCCGTATGAGCCTAGCAAGTACCTTAGGGACTCATATGCCTCATGTCTTCGTAAGGATACTGATTCTTCGAGAAGTCATAGGAAGTGAGTCCTCATGAGTTAAACTTGGTTCGTTTGAAGCCTATAATGGGTGAGAACCAAGGGCCTTGCTACCCTTAGTAGGGGATAGCAAGGACAGCTCAGGTACCTTTTAGAACTCAACTGTTTGAGAACTTAGAGCCTACCCCAATAGAGCCATGCGGAAAACTTAGGGTTTTAGGTAATAAAGGGAGACATGTCCTGGAGTATTGGAATGTGCTGCCCAGAATTGTTTGTGAATATTCTGTGTTTTCTTGATTCTAATCTTTGTCCCCCTTGTCTTGTTGTTTTGCATAATTGTTCATGCTACATCATTACATATATAGAAGGGGTTGATTCTCAAAATCACTGCTCAAATTTGAAAAGCTCTTGTTATGGACGAAAGGATTTTGAAAAGTGAAGAGGAGAATGCAAAGGTCCGACATTGGTCCGAGGTGAATCAGTAAACATTTGGAGATAGTCTAGTAGCTGATCATGAGACGAAGACTTCATAATATGCCCACATCAGTATCAAGCAGAACAATGTGTGAGAATTGCAAGAAATCTAGGAGCATTTTGATTATGAGACCAAGCAGTTGTTCCATGAAGTCTATGGTGACATAGCCTACCTCTTGTACGTAAAGGTTGATGAACAGTTATTGAAAGTCTTGGTTCAATTTTGGAATTTGGGATATTCCTGCTTCACTTTTAATAAAGAAGACATGATGCCTACATTAGAGGAGTACTTAGCCCTTTTTAACCTGTGCAAAGTAAAGAAGAACTGGGTTTATGCCAAACCACCAAAAAACAAAAACCCACACGCAAAGCTTCAGGCTTTTGCTGGTATGAGTGATGCTTGGGTTAAGAGGTTGATACATAAGAGGGGAGGCACTTTTAATTTCCCTTGGTCCAGCATCAGAAGTATAATTTCAATCCACCCTGACAAAGAAAAAAGGGTTGATCTCCTAGCCATTGCAATTCATGGTTTAGCCATCTTTCTGAGGGTTCTAGGAAACATTGATGTGGCGCTACTTGATTTCCTTGAACAACTGAAGAGATGAGTCAATCCGGTACCAGTCGTACTTGCTGAAACCTTCATTTCCCTCAATGCCTACCGAAAAGTTGAAGGTGTTCGTTTTGGAGGATATGCTTCGCTTCTGCAAGTTTGGGCCCTCAGCCATTTTTGGAAGTTCCCGACATTAGCTTTATCAAATGTGTTTTCCCTAAACTTCTCACCTCTTCGGGAATTTTTGGAAAAAGAGTGGTCTGTTATTAAGAAGAATAAATGGATTGATATATTCAGGGATCGTCGTGGCAAAGACATCAGATAGAAGGTTCCTTGGATGGGTCACACCAAGCTTTTGTACAAATGTGGAAATTTCAACTTCCTAATGTTGCTAGGTTTGTGGACAATAATTGGATGTGCCCCTTTGCTGGTATCTCGACAGTTTATCCTATTCACTACCGATCTTGGCTCATCAGAATTCGAGTTCCAAGGTGAGTTCAGAGAGAAGGTTCAGACAATCAGCGATGCATGGAACCATTGTTATCACATGAAGTTAGAATCTGATAGTCACTGCATGTACACCCCAGACTATGACATTTGGAGGCATACGAGAATAAATGAAAAAGTTATAGAACCTATATTCAGACAGGCCAAGTCTCTAGAAGAACACTTAAAAGTAGTCCCTACAGAAGATGAAATCTTAAGAGAAGAGTTAAGAAGGGCTAAGCTGGAGATAGAAGCTTTACAAGAGCAGAACCAAAGAGACAAGTTTGAGTCAGGTCTCGATGTAGAGAAATATAAAGGGGAAACGAAGTGAGTAGTGAATCTGTATGAAGACCTAGAAAAGAAGTTTGAAATATAAAGGGTTGACTTCCTCAAGCTTCAGACTACTATTAGGAATGCTGATATGAGAAAGACTCCTAAACAGTGGAAACAAGAAATCGAGCATGTTGCATCAACTACAATGATAACAGAGTGTTGAAGAATATGAGGATAAAGTCAGTCTTTCCAACTAGGAATACAAGATAACTGGATTAAGTGAGCAAATGTGCAAAGATCATATGAAGAATGAGAATGGTAAAACAGAAGTGATGGAGATGACTATCTATGATTATTTAGTCCACCATCAAAGCATACAGTCACAACTTTTATAGGATTTTCCCATGCATTATGGCAAACTGATGCATTCCCCATATCCCCACGGAGTTTCACCTTTAGGTGTTCTAATAACAAAGAATTTCCCTATTTGAAAAGTCAAGACAGAAGTCACAGGAAATGATAAATGTATTGTCTAAAGTAATATGAATCCATGACGTGGCATGGCTGATGAAGGGGTTAAGAGTGGACAATGGTGAAGATTATTTTCCAAGGAATAGACGATGAAATTTTAACAACAAGAAATTGGTGAAGCCAAACTGTCTTTTCTGATGGGATGGGCCAAAGCAGACACACCATTAGTTGCCAGAGTTGAGAAAATGTTTGAAATAATATAATTCGAGTTTCCTAGATCTTCACAGTTTTCTTCTATGTTTATTAAGAAAATTGTTAAAAAAGAGCAAAAGAAATAAAATATGCATTCATGACTAGGCATCCCTAGGGGCATATGCATCTTAATTGGATCATTTGCAATTTTTTTTGACAAGTTTTTGAATTCGCTTATTCATCCAAACTTATGGAGGATGAAGTCATCTTTTAGAACCTGCTTATCTATTCGAGCATGAGGAGAATAGAACCCGCCTATATATTCGGGCATGAGGAGAATAGAACATGCCTATCTCTTTGGGCATTTGGAGAATGAAACCTGACTATCTGTTCGGGCATTTGGATAATGGAACCTGCTTATCTATTCGAGCACGAGGAGAATAGAACCTGCCTATCTATTCGGGCATTTGGAGAATGGAGCTTGCTTATCTATTCGAGCATGAGGAGAATAGAACATGCCTATCCGTTTGGGCATTTGGAGAATGGAAACTGCTTATCTATTAGAGCATGAGGAGAATAGAACCCGCCTATCTATTCAGGTATGAGGAGAATAGAACCTGCCTATCCGTTCGGGCATTTGGAGAATGGAACCTGCTTATCTATTCAAGCATAAGGAGAATAGAACCCGTCTTTCTTCTCAGGCACAAACGATTTGGTAATCGGTGAAAATCAATGTCTTCTTTTCTTTGCTCTATTCTTGTTCCACCGGAATGACCAAAGAGGGGCAGCTGTTGTCACTAGATTTTCACCTTTGTTTTAGTTGTTATGATTATTTTGTATTAGTGTGTTGTAGTATTGATAACATAAATATGAAAGTGACTAAAAATGTAGTTAGGTATAGCATTGATAATTTAGTTGTAAATATTTAGTTAATGTTAGAATTATTTAGGTGACGTATAATATGTTGGTGTGTTATAATTAGTATAATTGTTAGTTAGAATTGTTAAATGTGTTGTATGTTTTAATTAGTATATATTTATAGAATTAACATAGGTTATATACATTAGATATTAAAACTCAAAACATAGAATACATAGCCCAATTGTAATTAGAAAATAAATAAAAAAGTCTATTGGATTTAATTCAAATCAGAATCCATTTAAAAAATACATAAAGTGTCCATTACACAAAGGCCTGTTTATTATTAAAGGTTTGACTCTTATATGCGCAGGAAATAAAGAGCCATTGAATCAAGGGAGATTAGATCCAACGGTACGGGATCGCACACGGGGACTGCACATGGATCACCAAAAGCCACATTTCTCATCCATTCGATCAAGATGCTATCCAACGGCTCAAATCGCTTCGGAGTGTTCACGCGGATCACCACTCGCGCGTGGCAGCCATGTGCACGACGTTTCAGCTCCGAACGATCATTTCATCTTCTCTGACGCTTCACTCGCTCTGATTGTTCCTCGCCGGCGCCGTTCGAATCACCAGAAACATACAAACAGAAGAACAAAAAAGGGTTAAATCCCTAAATTAGGGCAGAAGCAATTCAAGATGAGATCAACATGGATTAAATCCCTAAATTGAAGCCCTAGCTGGAAAACCAGAATCTAAAACGGGAAAGGTTGATCCCTAAATTGGTGCTTTAACCAGAATCCAACAACGATAGATTAGAGCAGTGAATAAAAAGGCAACAAGCTGAAAATCAGAGCCGAAACAAGATCAAACGAGGAAGATATTAGGGATTCGGGCTTGAAATTCAAGCAATTATGTAACTATATAAACTCCTTTGTAATCCATGTAAACAACAACAATTCAATAGAAATCACACATAGTAATAGCATTCGGAATTCATAGGAGCAAGCAGTTTGTAATCATCGTTCGGAAACAATAAAGAGAAGCAAGTTCTGGTAATTTTCCTATCCATTTACTTTCTATTTCAGTTTAAATAAAGAAAAATTAGTTGTTTTACCTTTTTTTTTGGTTCGAAACGTCGCCAGAATCCAGATTTTTTTTCAAAATCTGGGAATTTTGCCGCCGACACCGGGGGAAGACGACCAGAAAGGTGGATGTTCATTGTGTTCTTCATTTTATGAAGAACACGAAGAACACATCAGAGAATTATAATGAAAACCGTTTTGATCCATTTGGAAATAAAGAAAGAAAATGAAATATGTTTATAATTTCGTTTATTTCTACCAACCCGTTTGACCCGACCCGAAACCGAAAATAACCCGCGCCTTACTTTCCCGGATCTTGCGCCGTAGCTCTTTAGTTTTCAATTTCGTCATTTTTTCTTTCAATTCGGCACCTTATTAAAATAGTTTTCAAATTTATCTTCACATTTTATCTTCTTTCAATTTAGTCCTTGATTTAGATTTTTAGAATACGAAATTCCTTTATTTATTTAATTTTGAATAATTACTTGATTATGTTCTGTCTTTTATGCAAACATTTGTATGTTAAACTTTAAGATTAAAGACTTAAAACTTAGATTAGTGACATGTGTGTTAAATATTCTTCATTTTCAATAAAATACACTTAACTATATTTAAACTTTAATAATTAAAAGTAATATAAACATTTCTTTAGGTTATTCACTATTTAGACTTTAATTAAAATTTATTAACACATTTAATTTTTCTGTTTATTTGTTAAAAAGTGAAAACTTAATTAATGCGGTGTCTTGTCAAACAGGAATGACGGGTTAGCGCTAGGAGTATTGGCGGTGATTAAAGTTCATTTCACGGGCGATAAGGCCGGTAAAATAGATTTACATTCATTTTGCGGACAAATAAATCGAAATTTTGTGAACTTGCAAATTCCAGTTTTAAAATTGCTTTTGGAAATCAATTAAGGTACCAATTTTTGGGCGTCATGGGGTGCTAATCCTTCCCCACACGTAATCGATCCCCGAACCTGTTTTCTCTTATTTTCGTGGACCAAAATGTAATTTTGATAAATAAAACGTTTTATTAAAATGCCCTTGTTTTGAAAGTGATCCAATCACACTTTTTTTTTCAAAAAAAAATTGGTGGCGACTCCGTGATTTTATAAAGTTTTCCAAAACGTCAAAACCTTCTTAAAAAAGAGTTGCAACGGAGGTTAACAAATTACTTGTCACAACAACCATGTATATGTGCAGCTCTTCTCTCATGTCATCCATCTATTTCCTCGAAGCTTTTATCTCAGCTTTGAGAGTATCATTCTTTTGATTTGCACCGTCGATAAGCTAGTTGAAAAAACCTTGCACCATATCTTTGAGGCTTTATATCGACTTTAGTCGATGTTTAACAAATTTCTAACTGTAATGACTAAATTGATAGTCATATAAAAATTCTACGATCATTTAGATGATTTACTCGTAATATAAAATGAAAAAATAACAATCGATTTTGTACTCCCTAATTTGAATCCTTGTCCAACCCTATACCGTTACCGCTATATAATGACTGCTATAACAATTGTGGACCATTTTTTAAAACACTGATTGTTACCTTATAGCATCATTCTCGATGCTTGCTACTCGAAAATGCTACTCCATACCCCATATAAAGTTCTTCACATTTTAGGCCGATCTTTTTGAACTCCTTCGGTTTTGGGACGTGTAACTTTAGTGTGAGTGGTGTTGAAGTTAACAAACTTGTCACAACAACTTTGTACACGTGCAGCTCTTCTCTCATGTCATCTATCTATTTGCTCAAAACTTTTATTTCGGCTTTAAGAGTATTATTCCTTTGATTTGCACCGTCGATAACCTAGTTGAGAAAACATTGTACCATATCTTTGAGATTTTATATTGACTTTAGTCGATGTTTAACAATTTTCTAACTGTAGTGATTAAATTAATAGTCGTATATAAACTCTGCGATCATTTGAATGATTTACCCGTAATATAAAATGGGAAAGTAACAATCGATTTTGTACTCCCCAATCTGAATCTCTGTCCAACCCTATACCTTACCCTCAGGAATCAATCCTCTTCCAGGATTCAAAATAGAAGAGAATGTCGCTTCGACCAGGTACCCGAACCGAGGTGCGGAAGAAGAGTTACAAGACCGGGGTGGACGCAGATGAAACCAGGAGGAGAAGAGAGGACAATTTGGTTGAGACCAGGAAGAACAAGCGCTAAGATAATCTCCTCAAAAAACGTAGAGAAGGCCTTCTACTTCAGTCTCAGCAGCCTTTGCTCGATGCTGTCCAAAATGCTGCCGCTATTGAAAAGAAGGTACTTATTTCTTTTCCTTTTTGGGGTTTTGATTGGTGGACTTGGATTGGATTTGTTGATGGGAAATTTTGGGATCTTGATACGACTGAGTTATTGCTTGTTACTACTCATTTTAGTTATCGTTGCTGTTATTCTTCAATTACAATTGTTAGTTAATTCTTACCATCAGAAAGGACATATTTTCCTCTATCAACTTAAGCTAGAAAAATAGATTTCGTCTAGATTTGTGTTCTTAACTCATTCTAGATATTTAAACTCACTTGATTCGTTTGAGTATTATTTTTCTGATTTATAGTGGTTCAAGTTTAAGTATTTTGATAAAGTAAGGGGCTTTTCTATTCAAACTAAGGAAAAAAAAAACACCTTCTCTTTTAATATCTGCTTCTAATTTTCCCCTATTGTTTCAAGGATTTTAGATTGAGTAGTCTTTTGATTGAAGGGTTTGCCGCCAGAAAAGGGGAAAGTGGAGGTTTTGGCTTGTGTATTTAGGATGGCAATATTCTGATATTCTATGATCTATTAGCTTTTCAGCGAGAGGCACTTCTTCCAATAACCTGTGAGAAAGGGGCCATGGTGGCCAGAGAAGATGAACGCCGGTGAACAATGAACAATAAAATATGAAAAGCTACAGCTTAACGATAGAACAAAAATAATATTTTCAACAGAGAACAATGTGTTTCTCTGTATTTTCTCTTATTCTTCTTAATCAAATGTGTATAAGGTGAGCCTTTAAATAGGCAATTACAGAATTTTAGTATAGCTAAAACTATAATTTTATCTCTAATTTAAATAAGACTTTATCTCTAATTTAAAGAAGACAATTTTTAATTTAAAGAAGACTTCTAGCAAATCTAAACTACTAGTTACTGACTTAGAAATAAACTCTAATTACACATTAAATTAAACTCTAACACTTCTTGTCAACTTGCACTCCCCCTCAAGCTCTAATACTTCTTGGATAACTTACACTCCCCCTCAAGCTGGTGAGCAAGTGTAATAGAGCACCAACTAGTTACTAGTTACTGACTTAAAAATCTCCCCTTTTTTGGGACCCATTGAGTTGAACAAGTAGGACATAATCATGCTATTCTTTGAACGGCCATTGTTGAAAATTTGCAAACGATGTTGCTGGTTTCTGCATCCATCTTGAGATGTCTACCAACTTTACTGTTGTTATTGGTTTTTGCACCCTCCTTAGATGTCTTCCAGCTTTCCTCTGCCCGTGATGATCTTTTTCAGGTTTTTGCATCTTCTGAGATGTCTTCCAGCTTTTTTTGTCATTCACGGACTAAGTAGTTGCTTCCATTCAACAATGATCACAGGAATCTACACTCCCCTCAAGCTGATAGTTGCACAAACTAGAATTCCAGCTTGGATCTTTGATGTAGAATCCCTTAAAAAATATTATCGAGTTTTTAAGGCTAAACTAGAACCTCTTCTCCTATCTTTTATAATTGATGATTGAGATAGAACCAGATAGTTTTTAAGGCTAAACTATAAAATTTCCTTATCTTTTACAATGGATGGCTAAGATAGAACTGAATAGTTTTTATGGCTAAACTATAACCTTTCCTATCTTTTACAATGGATGGATAAGATAGAACCAGATAGTTTTTAAGGCTAAACTATAACCTTTCCCTATCTTTTACAATGGATGGCTAAGATAGAACCATTAAAAGAACACTACCATGCATCTTGTGATTGAATGGGGGTGAATATCAGAGGAAGTAATTAGGCATTCTTCACCGGACATATCCGATGATTTGTCAGTAGCGGAAGAAAAATAGTTTCATGACCTTCTGCGACAGCGGAAGAGAACCGGCGTCAGGATCGTCTGTGGCTTAGATACCATGTGAGAAAGGGGCCATGGTGGCCAGAGAAGATGAACGCCGGTGAACAATGAACAATAAAATATGAAAAGCTACAGCTTAACGATAGAACAAAAATAATATTTTCAACAGAGAACAATGTGTTTCTCTGTATTTTCTCTTATTCTTCTTAATCAAATGTGTATAAGGTGAGCCTTTAAATAGGCAATTACAGAATTTTAGTATAGCTAAAACTATAATTTTATCTCTAATTTAAATAAGACTTTATCTCTAATTTAAAGAATACAATTTTTAATTTAAAGAAGACTTCTAGCAAATCTAAACTACTAGTTACTGACTTAGAAATAAACTCTAATTACACATTAAATTAAACTCTAACACTTCTTGTCAACTTGCACTCCCCCTCAAGCTCTAATACTTCTTGGATAACTTACATAACCATTGTCTGTTTTGTTTTAGTGCTTGATAAAATGGATTTAGGTGATGGAAAAATTTAGCATTTTAGATCGTATCTCTTTCATCTGGCAGAGTTGAGATTTGGGAAAGGTTAAGTGTGTTTGACGTTCTGTTGTTGAGTTAGGTTATCTAACTCTGAGGTCTGCTCGAATGTGGAGAAAGTGTGGGAGAGCTGAGAGGATTTTGCTATGGTTATGATCCTCTCAATTTTAGGCTTTTCATTATATGGATCCTGAACATATTATTCCTGATGATATCTAACAGCTTGAAAGTATTCCTTTGATGGTACAAGGGGTGTGGTCTGAAGACCCTGCCTCACAGTTAGAAGCCACAACTCAGTTTAGGAAGTTGTTATCTATAGGTAAGTTGTATTTTCTAATTCATATTCTTAAAACAATTCTTTTATTAAGGAATATGTTCATATACGTTGTTGTCTTTCATCTACTTTATCTGTAGAGCGCAGTCCTCCAATTGATGAAGTAATCAAAGCTGGAGTTGTCCCTCGATTCGTGGAGTTTCTTGGAAGGCAGGATGTACCCCAATTGCAAGTAGGATGTTTTGAGCCTCGTGTTTAAATTGAAATAGTTTTTATAAGAGATATTATTATTATAACTAAGACTACATGCCTTTGATTTTAGTTTGAGGCTGCCTGGGCTTTGACCAATGTTGCCTCTGGCACATCTGAGCACACACGGGTTGTTATTGAACATGGTGCTGTTCCAATGTTTGTGCAGTTGCTTAGCTCTGCTGGTGATGATGTTAGAGAACATGTCAGTTCTTGTCCCAATAACTCACTTTATCTTCTGCACCTGTTTAGAGTGACAATATGATCTTACTTTCCATGTAACTTATATCATTAGGGTTTTCGTTTTACATTTTTTGCATTTGCTTTACTTGTCAGAGCAGTATATTTTACATTGGATCTACGTGCTGATGTTTTGTCAAGTTTTTTAGAAGCAGCGACTGATGCATTTGCTACCCTTGCTTCCCACATTTTCTGTTTAGGTTGTATGGGCTTTAGGTAATGTTGCTGGTGATTCTCCTACTTGTAGAGATCTAGTTCTTGGTAATGGTGCACTTGTGCCATTGTTGGCTCAGTTAAATGAGCGCTTCAAATTATCCATGCTGAGAAATGCTACATGGACATTATCTAATTTCTGCCGTGGCAAGCCACCAACGCCATTTGAGTAGGTAAAGATTGTAGATGCTTCTGTGGATATTGTAATAAAAGTAGTTTTCACAGTTGGCTTATCATTGTTTTTAGCCATTCATTTTGGTAGCTTAATGGAGCTTACGATAACAAGCTCGAGTTCTTCTCAGGTGAAGCCTGCTTTACCAGTCCTACGGGAACTTATTTATTTGAATGATGAAGAAGTTCTGACAGATGCTTGCTGGGCACTATCTTATCTTTTAGATGGCCCAAATGACAAAATTCAGGCTGTCATTGAGGCTGGGGTCTGCCCACGACTGGTGGAACTTCTAGGGTAAACTTATGACTACTCTAGAACTACTGGAGTGCTAACAACCTTAGTTTCAATATTTTGACTACTGGTGCTGACCAAAACTCGCTTAGTTTCAATATTTGAACAACCTTTTCTAAGTATCTTTTCAGCATGGATATCATGCATCCTTCATTTCAGCCACTGCCAATGGTTTTTTCTTCCGTGACAGTTCTTTTATCTGTATACTTTATGGGTTTATTCTTGTTCCAATATTTTGACTACTGGTGCTGACCAAAATTCACTTATGCTAGTCATCCATCGCCTACAGTTCTTATACCAGCTCTTCGGACTGTGGGAAACATTGTCACGGGAGATGATAGTCAGACTCAGGTATGCATGTTGACACCAGTCTTGGCATCATTTTTGTTGTTTATCAATCTTGCTTTCTTTGTTTCATTTGGATCGTCATCAATCAGCTTTAATGCAAGTGTAAGGAAATAGTTGACAAACTACATATTCTTTTATATAGAAAAACTGTAGATAAATAGGGAATTCTAGTAGAGAAATAGGAAAATTCCAGCAAAGAATGATGTATTTTCAGCAAAGAAGAATATATTTCTCTGTTATTTCATATCCCCTTTAATGTTACAACACAACTCTTATATAGGCTTTTTACAATAGTACTACAACTATACAACTCTAGAATTCAAACTAGAGATAGGATAAACTAGTCTAAATTTGAATTTGAATTCTAATTATCTATAGATAATAACTAACTTGATTTACTAATATTTACAAAAGATCTTTTATTTGAATATATTCAACACACCCCCTCAAGCTAGAGAGTATATATTATATAGTCCTAGCTTGCACGAAAGCTCATCGAAAGTAGGTCGTGGAAGGGCCTTGGTGAGTATATCAGCAAGTTGATTTTTGGAAGGCACAAAGCTGAGTTTTACCATTCCACTATTAACCTTTTCGGAAATAAACTATTGATCTATCTCCACATGCTTGGTTCTATCATGATGAACTGGGTTTTTAACTATACGAATGGCAGACTGGCTGTCACTGTACAATTCAAAATTTTCGTTGTCATTCAAACCCAATTCGTTAAGTACTCTTTGTAACCAGATTCCTTCACACATTCCTAGTGCAATGGCACTATATTCAGCTTCAGCACTGCTCCGAGACACAACTGATTGTTTCTTGCTTCGCCAAGTAACCAAATTGCCCCACACAAATGTGCAATACCCACTGGTAGATCTCTTATCAGTTAATTCTCCTGCCCAGCTGGAATTAGTAAAAACTTTAACTGATCTGTCTTCATTTTTCTTGAAGATTAAGCCATGTCTGGGGGTCATCTTTAGATACTTTAGGATTCTACAGACAGCTTCAAGATGTTCTTCTCTAGGATCACTCATATATTGACTTACAATACTAACAGGAAATGCTATATCAGGTCGAGTAAGAGAAAGGTAGATTAATTTACCTACTAACCTTTGATAGAGTCCTTTGTTCACAGGGTTTCCCAATTCATCCTTCTTCAATTTGAGATTAAATTCCATAGGAGTCTCAACTGGTTTACATCCCTTCATTCCTGATTCAGTGAGTAAATCCAAGATATACTTCCTCTGATTAATAACCAAGCCAACTTTAGATCTTGCAACTTCCATTCCTAGGAAATATCTCAGAGAACCAAGGTCCTTAGTTTCGAACTCACCAACAAGTATTCTTTTTAACCTTTCAATTTCCCCAATATCATCTCCTGTGATGATGATATCATTCACATAAACAATAAGAATGGCTTTCTTCTTTTCTAAACTTTCCTTAATGAACAAGGTGTGATCTGTTTGACACTGCTTGTATCCATTCTTCAAGATGGCTTTTGTGAATCGATCAAACCAGGCCCTAGGAGACTGTTTTAGGCCATACAATGATTTTTCCAGCTTGCAAACTTTTTGTCTGTCGAAATGACTCCTCATTCCTGGTGGTATTTCCATATAAACTTCTTCTTCAAGATTGCCATTCAAAAAGGCATTTTTGATGTCAAGTTGATGTAATTTCCAGTCTTTATTCACAGCTAAAGACAGAAGAACTCTTACTGTGTTCAGCTTAGCTACTGGTGCAAATGTTTCTTGGTAGTCTATACCATAGGACTGAGTGAATCCTTTGGCTACCAACCTTGCCTTGTACCTTTCAATGCTGCCATCAGATTTAAATTTGACAATAAAAACCCACTTGCAGCCAATTGGTCTCTTTCTTGGTGGAAGTTCTGCTAGTGTCCAAGTTTTGTTGCCCTCTAGTGCCCTCATTTCTTCTTCTACAGCTTTCTTCCAGTTAGGATCTTTCATTGCCTCCACTATTTTTGGGATGAAAGTGTTGTCAACACTAGAGGTGAAAGCCTTAAATGTAGGCTTTAGATTTCCATATGCCACAAACTTCTGAATAGGATGAGATGTGCACCTCCTTACACCATTTCTTTGAGCAATAGGCAACTCGTCAGTATCAATAAAAGGAATAAGAGCAACATTCTGAGAATCTTCCATACCTTTCAAATTTTCCACGGCTACAGGACCAAGATCCAGCTCTTGGCAGTTTCCAGATTGTATTGTAGTCTCTTTGTTGGGCCTTTTTCTCCTTCTATAGACACTAAGCTCTCTAACTTCGAGTTGTTCAGGTTGTTGTTCTGTTGGAGTTCTTTGTGGGGTGTGAGGTGAACTTGGTGGTCCCAAGGCTGGTTCATTGTCTGGTGGTTCCAAGGTAGTTGGTTCATTGTTTTGAATAAAGGTAGATTCACATGAAGTAATAGTAGGGTTAGTATTTGGCTGTAAAACAGTAGAGATTTCGGTAGTAGGAAACAAATCATGGTGGAAATTATCAAGAACTGGAAATTCATGTAAATTGTCCCCTGAATTTCAGGTTTGGGGTAATAGGGCTTGTGTTCAAGGAAGGTAACATCAAAGGAGGTATAAGTTCTTTAAGTGACAGGAGAGTAGCACTTGTAGCCCTTTTTAGTTGAAGAATAACCTAGGAAGATGCACTTTAGAGCTTTAGGATCTAGTTTGGATTGAGGAGAAATATGAACAAAAACAGTGCACCCAAATACCTTTGCTGGAATATTAGAAGAAAATGGTTGGAAATTCGAAAAAGTCTTAAGAAACACATTCCTATGGGTTTGAAATTTGAGAGGTTTACTAGGCATTCTGTTTATAAGAAAAGTAGCTGTAAGAATGACTTCCCCCCAATAAAATTTAGGAACATTTGTGGAAAACATTAAAGATCTAGCCACCTCTAACAAATGCCTATTCTTTCTTTCGGCAATACCATTTTGTTGAGGTGAATCGACACAAGATGTTATGTGAACAATCCATTTTTCTTGAAAATAAGATCCTAAGGTTTTGGTAAAGTACTCACTACCATTATCAGAATGGAGAATTTTGATTTGGCTCCGAAATTGAGTTTCTATTAGAGTCTTAAATCTTTTAAAAATACCCTCAATTTTTTATTTTTCTTTCATAAGAAATGTCCAAGTAAGCCTACTATGATCATCTATGAAAATAATAAACCACCTAGAACCATCAATATTCCTAACTTTAGAAGGGCCCCAAATGTCACTATGGATTAAGGAAAAGGGGTAAGAGGTTTTATAGGTAGATGGAGGATAAGAACTTTTGGTATGTTTGGCAAGAGGACAAATTTCGCATGAAAAAGAATTTGGACTTTTATGGACAAATAACTTGGGAAACATCTTTGCAAGATACTGAAAACTGGGATGACCAAGCCTATAATGCCATAACAAAACAGATTGTGAAGAATCTGAAATAGTAGGAAAACAAGGAAAAGTATGGGTACAACTCGAATTTGCTTGTCCATTAGGAGAATTGTGCCCTTGGAAGATATAGAGGCCACCACACAACCTAGCTTTGCCAATTACTTTCCCCGAGTCCAGAGCCTGAAATTCACAACCATGAGGAGAGAATTTAGTTGTGCATTGAAAATCAGTAGATAATTTACTCACGAAAATAAGGTTGCAAGTCAATTTTGGAACGTATAACACATTAGACAGTGTAATAGTCTCAGAGATTTGAATAGAACCACTCCCTGATATTGAGGAGAAAGAGCCATCAGCAATCTTTATTTGAGAGGTAACCAATGAAGGACGAAATGTATGGAAGAGAGAGGCATTTCCACTCATATGGTCTGATGCTCCCGAGTCAACAATCCAGTTGGAACAATTATTTTTACCAGCCAAAAAGGCAAAAATGGAACTACCTTCTTGAGCAGAATATACACTGTTCGAAGAACTGGAATCATTCCTTCGACGAATTTGGATGGTGGAGATATCAGAGACAACATCAGGAATGGGACTATTTGCGGAAGGGGATGTATCAACCATGTTAAGAGTTTAGGGACCGAATATTTAGACTGATACCATGTAGATAAATAGGGAAATTCTAGTAGAGAAATAGGAAAATTCCAGCAAAGAATGATGTATTTTCAGCAGAGAAAATATATTTCTCTGTTATTTCATATCCCCTTTAATGTTACAACACAACTCTTATATAGGCTTTTTACATAGTCCTACAACTATACAACTCTAGAATTCAAACTAGAGATAGGATAAACTAGTCTAAATTTGAATTTGAATTCTAATTATCTATAGATAATAACTAACTTGATTTACTAATATTTACAAAAGATCTTTTATTTGAATATATTCAACAAAAACAATTGTTGTCAAGTTGTTTTGTTCTTTGCTTCAAAAGTCGCAATAACTCTAGGTATATTTTTCAGTTTGTGATTGACAACAAGGTGCTCCCTCGTCTCTATCAACTTCTTATACAAAATCACAAAAAAAGCATCAAGAAAGATATATTGCCTCAATGTGTGCAGTGGCCCGAAAGGACATCTTGTTTGGCTGCCTAAGAAGTGGGACAATGTGTTCTGAAATGTTTTGATAAATTTTTGTTGCTGACAACTGAAGCATTGCTTGTTTGGACTGTGGCTTCAGTTGATACTAGTTCTGGGAAGTGTCGTATTAGTGGTACTTGTGTTGTTGATATTTTTTGTTGATTTTCTGTGGCAGTCAGTTATCGAGGCCAATATTATTCTCCCTCTTGTATACCTTCTTCAACATGCAGAGTTTGACATTAAGGAGGCTGCACGGGCAATTTCAAATGCTACCTCTGGAGGATCTCTCATGAGCAAATTCAGTATGTCCTGCTCCCTTTTTGCTTACATTTCTGTTTTTCGTTTTTTGATCTAACATTCATGCATGTTTATATACGACACATAAATGCATGTAAACCTCCTCACATGGACCCACTTGAGAATATATACAGATATTTTCCAAACGCAATATCAGCATCATTTTGCCCACTGTGTACTCAGATATCAATGGGTACAGGACTTTTCAGCTTACTCAATTAGTTAGTTTGACAGGATAGTGAATGCAATCATTTGTTTTTTTTTCTCTCTTTCAATTTCTTTCATCATAAATATGATGACAAATCACATATCAGTTTTTGGTCATGAATCTAGTTTTAACAAGTGAATAACAGCTATATTATACATGCTTTTGTGGTAATCCATAATGAAAATCTGATCCTCATTTGAGTAACCTTACATGATAATGGGCTTAACCATGTGCTTAAATCATATGCATGTGAGACAGTTGGAGACTCAGTCTGCCTTGAAAGTGGCAAACCTCATATGATGTTTTATTTTGCAGATTCCCCGTGAGTCAAGGGTTGCATCCACGGATTGTGACTGTGTGCCTTGAGGGGCTTGAGAACATTCTGAAGGTTTGTGAGGCTGATAAAGAAATGGGAATGAACGGTGGAATCAATCTATATGCACAAATGATTGATGAATGCGAAGGGTTGGATAAAATTGAAAACCTTCAAACTCATGACAACCATGACATTTATGAGAAGGCTGTAAAGATCTTGGAGAGATACTGGGTTGAAGCGGAAGAAGAGGAGCAGAATCGCCAAGATGGTGGGAATGAAAATCAGCAAGGATTTAATTTTGGAGTTAACCAGCAGCCCAATGTTCCACCTGGTGGTTTCAAGTTTAGTTGAAGTGGCCCTAGTTTTGCTGGTCCACTACTTTGGTTGCAGTGAAATTCTTAGACTTGTATGTTTGCATTTTCTGCAAAGGGGTCAGGGATTTTGTTTAATTTGGAATGTGTTGGAAAGGGTTTTAAACTTTGATTTGTATTTTCTATATTTCCTTGGGGTTGTGGTAAATCTGAAATTAGAGTTGACGGGTCCATAAATGTTTGAAAGTGGGGAATTAATTTTTTTTAAAAAAATTATATAGGAAGACAAAAGTGAAAAAAAAAATCTCCGGGGGTTTGCACATGATCCGTCCCTGTTGCCTATACTTGGAATATGAAAAATATCCGACGTATAATGGGGAGGAGGGCATGCACCTTCCCTGCGCAGCTTACTTTAATGATCTAATCAAAACATTCTCCTTTTCTTTTATTTATTACTGAATAATTTTTCTTCCATTGACTCTGACCTTTATCCTTTTCAGCTCTGTTATGCTTCGGCATTCACTCCCATAGAACTGCTGCATCAGTGTTGTGAAAATCTTCGCATTCTTTGTTCCTCTACTTTTTACCTATATGATATTTCAACCAAAAGATTAGCTTTTCCAATGAATTTTAGACAATTGAAGCAGAAACTAAATGTAGACTAAACTCTTGAATGAAATGTTGAAATTAATTAAAATGCCAATGTAAAATGGATAAAATTTTGATACACAGGCTGTATAAAATTAATTTTACACAAGCTTACGTATTTACACTATAAAAACCTAAATCTTAAATTCCTAACCCTAACTCTAAAAAATTAAACCTCACACTTTAAACCCTAAACCCTAAATTCTAAACATTGGCCTTAAATTCTAAACCCTATAACCTAAACCTTAAACTAAAACCCTAACCCCTAAAACTAAAAGGTATGTGTAAACTAAAGTTTACACAGCCTGTGTATCAAAGTTTTTTTCATGTAAAATTTAAAAATGATACTAAATGTACTTAAGAACAGCTAATTTCTTAATAAAAATGTATGAATAATAACTCTTTTTCAAGACTAATGACACATCAAAACTTGAAACAGTATTTGTCCTCAGGTAGTGCAATGTCCTCCTATGTACAATGTATGGTATGACATCAACATACTACTTACAATTACATTGCTAGGTCAATCAATAACATTCTTTTTTTTTTCATTCTCATCTGTCTTTTATTTTCAAGAATATGATTGAGCACCCCAGATTTGCTAAATCAAAGGCATGTAGAAAAGCTATTCTAAGAAGAGTGCACGTGTGTTATAAATTTTGAATAACCAACTTCAATTATCTTAGTTCACGTTTGTTGAAATATTTGTCAAGAGGGAATGAATTGACTTTCTAAAAAATTTGGTGGAAGCAATGGGAAGATAAAAATTTACACAATAATTTATAATTATTTGACTTCTAAACTAAATATACCTCACTATTTTAGCTATTCACACTAAAGGTTTTCTCAAATCTACAAGATTTGCAAACCCTTAAGGACAATGTGTAACTTTACAACCCTCTCTAGCTTTATACCCCAAAACCTTGAGTTACACTCTCTCAAATAGATACAAATTTAACAAACAAAGAAAACCTCACAAGACAAATGTGTTTGTACAATTAAGCTCTCACCCAAATGAACACTTAAATAAAAATAAACAAAGATAGCTCACAAGTGTTCTTACAAAAAAAAAATAGACATTAAAGCTCAAATTACAAATTTCTTTTTGCTTAATTGTTGATATAGACTTTCTTAATGCTCTTGAATAGCTTGAAGGTCCATTTTATGTCTTCTAATTAATTTCTTGTCATTTAGAGCTGTTGGTGGTAGTTTAGAGTCATTGAGAGACATTAAAATTGAGCATTTAATGCTTATTTAAACTTTATTTTCGAAACCAAGCAACAAAATATGAATAATATAGCTGTTATGTCAAGTTGGTATCGAAACCAAGAAATGAGTTTCAAAACTCAGGTTCGTTTCGAAACCACTAACCTTGGTATCAAAACTGAGAATAATTTTTTCAATACTGTTTTTCGGTTTCGAAATCAGAATAGTTAGTTCTGAAACTAACACTGAAATTTTCCTTTTCCATCCTTTTTGGCAGTTAAAAATTATTTTAAAATAGGTAGGTGATGTGAAAACATTTAGGCAATATTTTTATTTAGAAAAATTACTTTGAAACTTATTAAAATAAAATTTTGACATTGTGAAAAGTTATGCAAATTTTACAACTAAAAGTTATATAATTTATTATAGCAAAATTAGTAGTTATACAATCTCTTCCTTTGATATAACAAAATCCTTTGTTAAGATTTACTTAAAATTTGTCTCAATGAGTTTTGTCAAAATTTTGCCTCTCATCGTTTAAAAGGTATAATGTCAAAAAATGCCCTTAATGTCTGATTGAATTATCATTTTGGTTTATATTTTTTTGTTTAAGTAATTTAGCCATTAATGTTTCATTTTGGGTCAAAATGGCCCTCTACGGATGAAAATTATTAGTCAACCAACGGTAAGTGGCTTGAAATGATGTGGCAAACTTACATGGTAGTGCATGCCACGATAGAAGTATCATATAGGCAAATATGTTGACTTTACAAAATGACACATTAGTCAAAAAATGATTTTAAAAAATTGTATAAAATATAAAATATTTTTTCTTTTGACGTGTTATTCTGCCAAGTAATTTCAAGTTGTTTGTCGTCAGATGACTAACAGTTTTCATTCACGGAGGAGCTATTTTGACCTAAAATAAAACGCTAAAGGCTAAGTTCCTTAAAAAAATAAGGGCGAAAATGACTATCCAGTCAAACGTTAGAGATATTTTTCATATTATGCCTATTTAAAAAGCCTTTGAGCTATAAACAAAAATTTAGAGAGAATTAAATTCAATGCACGTTGTATACAAATTTAGAGGCAAAGCTCTCTGTTGGAGCTTGGGGAACATCTTTTTGTTCTTCGTCTTGGTCATCATCATTGATAGCTCCCCAAAAGGAGTTATATTTTTATCTCTTTAAGTTTAGATTTAGCTTGATCTTTAGCATTTCTCTTAGTGTTTTGCATGTAATTACCTTAGTTTGCATTTCATGCATGTGTCTTTAGCTAATAAGTGAATTGTTGGATTTTGTGCTCAAATGTGTCTGAATATGCTCCGACATTGCTATAACAAATCTACTAGAGTTTGCAATAAATGTCACGATAAGACAAGTTTACTTCTGCACGCGATGGTGCTAGCAATGTGGCCATAGATCTCGACGTGTTCAACACTTGGCCATATTTTCTTGGAACCTGCTGGAAGACTGACGTAGATAACAGAATGACAGCTAGCCACTCACTTCTATTGGCTCCAGCTTTGACCACACATGTTGCAATGTTATTGGGGGAAAAGAGGAAAGAGAAAGAAGTTAGGATAAACTGCAAAGTACGTGAAGGAAAATATAACAAGATTTTTTCTAGGACTTTCTCTCTTATCATGTACTCCATGCCTTCTTCTTCCCTTAGCTTTCATCCGCCATTAATGGAGGCATGACTCTAATATCGAGGTGAAGCAGCAAGTAAGTAACACCAGAGGTTGAGAACCGAGAGGAGGTTGCCGCTATATTGAAGATTTCGACTAGTCGAGTTTGTTATTTAAATTCACGTCAAGAGATGGTTTTGATTTACAAACTTGATATTTTATTTTTGATGGATGTTTGAACGATGGATTGAATTTGTATTCACTTCTAGAGCTTTCAATGAATGTTTACTTACCATTATTTTTTTATTCATTTTATTCATTTCACATATGTTCTTATTGAATGTTGACAAAGAGATTTGCTTCATTGATGCTTGAAGACTTCAAGAGGAGCTCAAGCCAAAATCCATTAAGGGTGGTATTAAGGCCATTGGATAACAAGGAGACTTACTCCAATGAGTTTCTAGAATTCAGGATAAGCTAGATTAGCTTGAACAATACTCTATCTTCGAGAGCAGCGTGAGCAATCCATGATTCAATTATGTTGCATGAGAAAGCCCTCTCCCTAATCTTTCTTAGACTTTTTTTATGTGGTTTGCGTTGAGACATGTCGAGAGATTAATTGACACTCTCCTTTGGACTAGACACTCGAGAGAGGGTAGTTCCTCAATCTAAGTTCTAAGAGTATGGTGAGTAATATGGCGACGATAATGGAGGCATCCTTTCA
The DNA here is from genome assembly GCA_019671005.1 of Hibiscus mutabilis. Taxonomy (NCBI): domain Eukaryota; kingdom Viridiplantae; phylum Streptophyta; class Magnoliopsida; order Malvales; family Malvaceae; genus Hibiscus; species Hibiscus mutabilis. The sequence continues at coordinate 30,163,493 of CM033745.1, forward strand.
TTATCATTCATACATTTATCTATCTTTTGTTGGAACGTTTGCATGTTACTTTGTTGTGTTGTGACGTCCCAATATATCCATACCCTGATTATTCATTTTTTTGTTTTCATCATTCTTCTTAGATTGCCTTATACAACAAACCACACATTCTTTATCCTTTGTGTTATTTGTCATTTTAAATCCATTCAATGGCATTTTAGGTGCACTGATATCCAATCCTTGATGAATCGATATATGGACACTTTTAGTGGCCACTTTATTACTTGCGGTGTGTATGCTTGCACTAAAGTCGCGACATTAGTTGAAGCATATTTAGACGACTGGTGCACCATGATCAGTTTTTGATGTCGTTGTCGTAGATTGGCAAGTGTCTTTGATTTACTATTGTTTGTTTTATTTTTGGACTAACTTTATGATTTTTTTGTAGTTTTCTCATATTTATTTTGTAGGTTTTTCTTTGGTGTATGACTAACACTTGGTAAACAATTGATGAATTAATGTGATATGCCAATAAAAATATGTCAAGAATAGGTCTTTTTACGTGCAAGTATACACAGTCAGCAAATAATACAGTAGTAAGCTGAGTATCGTATCCACATAGATTGTCCAGGAATTAAATGCTATGATCTTCACTTGTGAATTGAAATGAATAGAGAGGTAATTGGGATCAAATTTTAACTAAGAAAATGATTAAGAGAAAATGCAGTAAGGATTCAGGCAGATTGACAAAAACAATGTGTCTCCAAATGATAGATTGGTGTTGACAAGGGATGCTTGGATTTCATGCTTGCAAATGAAGTAATTAATAACCTCTAACCTTGGTTTTAGATTTTAAGTTAGTAATGCCTCTGTCGATGGCCTTAGTCGATGTTATCAATTAATTAACTTGACAAAGTTCAATCTTTACTCCTAAGTGGTAGATTTACTTTCGAAGTAAGCTCATATACTTGAACATCTTCTGTCGAAGTTTCTCACCTTAGTATTTGGAAATTAATCCTTATCTCCTAAGTTTGTTAAGATATTAAGGGATAATGAGCATTCGATGCCAACTATCGTATAGAATATAATATGGTAAAAACAAACGCAAGCAAAACAAACAAATATGTCAAGGCATTCAATTATTAAAAACCTAAAATTAAGCGTTCATCGCAAGCATCCCAACCAACTTTAAGAAATTAGTTCATGGCTGGGAAAACCATCAACAAAATAATATCATTTTTAAACACCATCATCAAATCAGAATTAAAACTAAGAGAAATAGACAAAGAATGAGATATGTCGATGCAACCCTTCAATGGATCTAGAGCTCTCGGTTGCAACCTAGTCGAACCATGGTTTGCCCTCTACTCCCTTTCTTCCTCACGGCATAGCATCCTTGGCTCATCGATATGCTTTCTTTATATAGACGCTCGTGGAAACACTTTTAGGGTATCAACCTTATATTTTGTGGGGCCCTTGCCTCCGTATGGTATAAGGGAACTTACCCTCCCGAATTGATGTCTTAGCGACAATTTGGTTACCTTTTACTTTAGATTCAGACTGCATATAGTGGACCATAAAAGCCCACCCTTTAGAGCCATGCTGAAACTCTGTCCATTTAGCGGTAACCCTATTTAGGCCTTGGTTGTTTATCCGTGTTTTGTGTGTTGTTTTGTTTATGTATATTTTAATCGCATGATTTAATTGCTTTAATTTATCACCTTGTTTATTAGTTGGAATTTTATTTGTTTAAATTATTCGATTATCTTACCGTGCTGACTTGGTTTTTTGTTTGTGTTTTCTTTTTTTCGTTTTCTTTCCCTTTTCCCATATTTATGTTGCATACCATATCATAACATAAATGTTGATTATAGAACAGTCCAATTTAGAGGGCATTCGAGATGGGAAAGAAGTTTGTGATGCCAAGAGTGATAATGCTACAATATCAGGTTGTGCCGAACGAAGACCAACAGAGAAAGAAGATAGTTCGATAGTGAGATACGTATCGGGCAGAGAGACGGTGTAGCTTGGACGTACTGTTCAAGATTTGACTTATTTGCATACGGACCTTTTGAGCAGTAGAAGAAGAGAACGACGAGATCACCCCTCAGTTCGGAAGTGATGTTAAGGCGTGAAGTGCGAGCCTTGCTTCACGAAGTCAATATGTCTAGAAGAGAAATCAACCGTTATTTGTAACTTGCTATTTTATATTCTTGTAATCAGGCATCTTCCCATTTAAACGAAAGTCTTTCTAAGGACTGCTCGAGAATCAACGCCTTTGCATTCACTCTTGTTTTTATTTTATCATTGACTCCATGCATTTGAAAGCATATACCATCCATTAAGTAATAAACTAATGAAATTAATTAGGGGAAATGTCAAGGGAGAAGATTTAACTCTAGACTACAATTATTTCGCACCGTTATAGTACACCTTTGTAAGCTAAAGTGGTGGAAGATAGAGTCACTAATTTGGAACAAGTTCAGAGAGACCTCGAGAATTGCCTGGATAGAGATGAATAGAATACCAGTGATCAGATTGCACAGTCGCATGTTGCGATTATTACACAGATGACTACCTTACTTAGAAGGAAGGACGACAAAGAGAAGGTTTTCAATGGTCCTTCCAAAGAAAAAGAAGGGACCGCATCTTACGTTAAGGGTAAACCAAAGATGCTGAATCCTGAAGGAAAAATCTACATCGACACCATTGGGGCATCTACAGCCCACCCAATAGGGACATCTGCGAGTTAGCCTGTTGATTTGGGGGCAAATTGTAAGGTGAAACGCCTAATATGAGTATGATGGATGAGTTAAAGAATAGGATCAAGGCCAATATGGATGAGGTGTATGAGGAAAAGTTTCGTTCTTTTGAAGAAATGTTTAAGGCCATGGAAGTGATGAATGAACAAGGAAATAAAGCCAGTGACTTGAGCCTCGTGGCGGATCTAGTCCTTCCACCAAAATTCAAAGTACCTGACTTTGACAAATACGATGGGACTACTTGTCCCTCTGCTCATATCACTATGTATTGTTGAAAAATGGTGGCCTTCATAAAGAATGAAAAGCTACTCACCATTGTTTCTAGGATAGCCTGACCGGGTTGGCAATTTATTGGTATACTCAGCTCAGCTGAGTAAACATCAGGTCATGGAAAGATCTCTCAAAGGCCTTCATGGATCAGTACAATCATGTAACAGATATGATCCCGAATCACTTCCTCCTACAAATTTTGGAGTAGAAGCCTAATGAGAGTTTCCGCCTATACGCTCAATGATGGCGGGACGTGGCAGCTTAGGTTCAACCCCTAATTTAGTAAAATGAAATTACTCATATGTTTGTAGATACTCTAAGGGGAGTATTGTATATCGCTTGATAAGCCACCATGCCGTTAGCTTTGCGGATATGGTTGTGACTAGTGAGCGCATTGAAGATGCCATTAAGAAATGAAAGATAAAAGGCCCTTACAGCACGCCCCCAGAAAGGAGAGGAATCTTATGTTCATATGGGAGATTCACACTCAACCATTCAGCCTGAAGGTCATCCTTGTAATCAATCATCATGGTTGCAAAGCCTTCAAAAGTGCTTTATCTGATTCCTACAAGTTACACTGAGTTGATCTCAACACTTGTTGAGAAGAAGCTGTTGGCCCCTATATAATCCAAGCCTAAGGATCCTCTTTATCCTAAAGGATATGATGTTAATGTTGTATGTGACTATCATGTGGGGAGTACGGGCCACACTACAGAGAATTGTGGAGCTCTAAAAAACAAAGTTCAGAGTCTGATTATTTCCGGTCTCTTGAAGTTTTGAGAAGGAAAGATGATGAACATGAGTTTTGGGAGGTGTTGATTCCCCAAGTTTAGGTGTTCATTTGCTAATTCCGTGCATTTTTTATTTTTCTTCTAACTAATGCATGGAATCAACTTTGCTATTTTGCCTAAAAATAACAAAGATCTTTTTGTAAGGGCATATGTCATGTCTGTGGATTTTCATTCTAATGAAAGATGCATCTTTGCTTAGCATACAATGGCCTTGAAATCATATATATGTATAGCTCTTCTTACCCTTATAGGTCCCTGGATCTCAATTGCATGATACGATATTGATTCTGATCGGTTAAGTGTTGTGAAAATGATGAAGTGCGATTTCTTCCCTAGTCTACTTTGGTCGGAAAAGCGCAAAATGACTACTCCTTTGACGACATTCGATAATGAGAAAATCTCCAAAGTTCATAAAAAGTGAAGTAGACTAGGCAAGTTTATCCAAATGGAGTTGCTTGAAATTGAAGTTCTAAGCGTAGTCTTCTATGCCCTAATTAGAACACATGGATTGTAACTAACGACTAGAAATATAAATATATGTAAAAAAAGAAAAAGAAGAAGAAATGAAAAACTAAATAAATAAATCTCAGAGCACTCTGATGGAGTCGTGGGATTGACAATCTAATAAGAAAGTTATGTTCCACCTGTTCAAGACCCTAGCATCAGAGATGAATTCTTGAAGATGCGAGTATAATAATAATAATAATAATAATAATAATAATAATAATAATAATAATAATAATAATAATAATAATAATAATACAATTGGATGCATACACGTGCAATAAAATTTTATTCTTAGAATGTCATTTTTGCACTCCACTGATTAAACAAGTTCGGGAAGTTTGAACACATTTATGAATATAGAAAATAGTGAGAATTGAGAATGATTCATTTTCTGTAGCAACGCGGTAATTGTCGCTACCATTTTTAAACCGATGTGTGAAAAATAGCTTGACGATTGATTTTGAAAATTAGGGTTTTGTCTATTTTTAATTTAATCTTGAAAATTAAGGTTTTTGTATTAAATCGGATTTTCCTTTTATTTATTCTTGAAAATCAATTTGGAGTCACCACCGGTCACTTTGGTAGACCGGACACCATAAAGACAACTAGAGATTCATTTTTTGAAATTTTGGGTTCAGGAGTCGGTTACGTGTGGGGAAGGATTACCACCCCACAAACGCCCATTATCGGTACCTTTTTTAATTTCACGTGGTATTCTGGCATTTCGAACTGCAATTTGAATTTAATTCAATCCTTAATTACCAAATTGATTTTCATTCCAAATGGAAGTATCCTTTTATAAAGAAATACATTTTTAAACGAATACGAGTTTTGAAACATCCATTACTTTTGGATACTTCTATCCATATTCAAAAATGTATCCCAACATAAAAGGTTTTAATGCATGCCCATTTATTTTCTTGTCAATTTTAAGTTCAAACTTAATAGGGCTCTAATTAAATTAAATTAATTAAGAAACTATGAATATTGTTAAACTTAGGGTATTTATAAGATAGCACCCAATTGCTTGGGTACTATCCATATTTAACCCTAATTTAACAATATTCCTATTTATTTAAGCCTAATCTTATTTCATCATTAATTTAATTAACTATATGAGATTACATGTTCTAAGTTCAAATGAAATATTAAATGTTCTACTAAAAAGCCCCCTTGATTAATATCTCATTACAACGAGACACTAACCAACTTAGGAATTTAAAATTTCCATTTAATAATCATTTATTTTCTAAAATTATCTCACATATTTGAATTATTTTATTTAATTAAAGAACCTAATATTAAGGCTCTAACAATTAATTACTAAATGATTTAATTATCTAAACAATCATACTATATGCTAATTTTAAAATATGCATCATACATATAATTTAAAGTTATTAAGATAAATTAAACTGCAATTAGGGACTGAATTGAATTTATTTAAAACTCAATGACCGGATTACAAAGAGAAGTAAAGAAGGGCACGGGCCGGCTTCGGGGTGCGCGAGCCCCTAGGCTCGAGGGTTATGCCTACATAAGGGCCTCTTCATCAACCCTTTTTTTCCCTTTTTTCCTTTTTTGGTTTTGCACTCTCCCTCTCCCTCTCTCTCCTCATCCGAATTCTCTCTCCCCTTCTCTCTACAAATGCCCCATGCCCAAATTTCTTAGCTAAGATGGATCAAAAACCAAGCTCTTGCTTGGTGTTCTTCATAGTTCATCAAGAACTTGAAGAACACCAAGTGTTTTGGCAATAAACCACCATCATCACCACCCTTCGATCTTCCTCCGTCATTCTCTGGCCACCTTTGGTCGTTCACCGGCCGCTACATTAGAACTCCAGTCACCCCTAACCTCACTTCGACGTCCATAAAGCAATTTCTGGCCATCATGCTCCACCGCACTAAAACCCTAAATCTTTCAATTTTTCTAATTTCAACCCTAAAACCTAATCTAAGCCCAAATCTAATAGGATTCCCGATCTTCCCCACTTAAAACCTAATCTACCAGGTCCTTGAGCCCTCTTCAACTTCATCCACACTCGAAATCATTTTGGCAACCATGAACACACTCCGACCACCTTAACCTTTAATTTTCATTTCTGTTTTTTTACATATCTATATATACAAACTGATTTTGCTATTATCTTGTCAAGAATCGAGAAACGAAGGGAAGTATACCTTCAATGATGTCGATGGTGGTTTTGCCGACATTTTGGCATTCGATCCGCTTCTCTGATCATCTTTTTTGGCGTCAGAACGGCCTCTCCAGCAGTACTCACATCTCTGATGGCGCTTGAGCTCTAGACGGTTCATCTTCAAAATGGCGGTTCAGCTCCCCAATGTTCTTCGGCGTCTGTTCGCGTTCCCTGTGAGTCTTCGACGTCCATTGATCTACTCCGGCGGTGTCTCTTCAATTTTTTAGGTAAGCCCCTCTCTCTCCTTAATTATTACTTTACTTATTATTATTATTATCAATTTTAATGATAGCTTACTAATTCCTAATCACTAACTCTCTCTCCTCTTTTATAGGTGTCAGGCGCTGACGTCACTTGCTGACGTCAACAAAACCATTATCCGCGTGAAGAATATTCAGAAGAATCCTAGAGTGACATGTGGTGACTTTTAGGCGCGAATACCAAATATTTGTTTTTGTTTGGTGTAATCTGATCCAATTTGGGCAGGAAAAGCTATTAGGATTTAGATTGTGGGCTTTTGGTTTTTCATATATGTAAATGGACATTTATGTATAAGATTGACTATTTTTGGGGTTTTATTATTTAATGGATATTTGGACCCTATGTTTATTTATTTACTATTATATTTGTTGGAAAAAAGGTTTAAATTCGAAATAATTTAATATTAAATGGGAGAAAATAAGAACAGAAATTAGAAGAATAAAACAAGATTCAGAATAGTAGAGAATAAGTTCAAAATAACTAAAAATATGGTTGCCGAGGCCTGCACGAACACAGTTTCCTTAAGACAGATTCAACCGCTCTTCGGTGCTAGAGATCTTCGATCATCAGTCTCCCAGGATACAACAGCAGATGATTATCTTCAGCAGCACGACTGAGTAATCATGAACGTACTCGAGCCTTCGACTATCACCAAAATAATGCAGATTTTCTGAGAGAGAAAAGTAGTTGAAAAACTACGCATTTTTCATGTGTTTAAAACTGAAAAGATACCATGTATTTATAGGGGAAAATTAGGTTAAACGTGACTAAACTAAAATTCTGATTTTGTCCTCTATCGGATATATGTGTGAAATGCAAGCATAAAATCAAATCCGAAAAATCCCTATAATTCCGGAATTATATACTTGTCACAAAAGGAAAAAAAATTAATTTGCAGTAGTAAAATATCCGCAGGCCTACGCAGGGCCCGACTGGTCCGGACATTCGCGTCGCCCACGTTATGCGGGTGCGCCCCAACCTGAATGGGATTGGATTCGCACCCCCTTCGCGCGAGGCACAATTTCAACTCAAGCCATTCAATGACCACAAAGTGAGTAAGTGTATATAAACACTTCCCATTCCATTTATCCTATCAATGTGGGATTGGGGGGTTTCCATTTCCTTTTCTCAATTCACACCTCCTTACTTTGAGCATCAATTTCTCATTCACTACTCATCCGGTTTGAGCATATAAGATACCATTGTAAAGGTATCATGGAGTAGAATAAGATCCAATCGAATCCTTATTCGAATCTCCACCTTTACCCATTCGAAATATGGCTCAAAGTTACCATTTTATCATGTTTTTCCAACAATATTTATATATATGTATATCGGATAAATTTTGGGTCTTACAATAATCATGAGGATGAACCGAGTGATCTAGGAAATTTTACAACTTCAAATATCGCCACAACATTCAGAGTCTTCATAGACAAGCTATGATTGGAATAATCACTAGAGGGTTAAATCTGAGATGCTCTTGCACTCGATATCCAGGGCATTTTATTATGTTTTTTTCTTTATATTAAGATTTTGGTTTCAAGGTCCTGTATGTCAATCCAAAAAGGCATCTTTCGTTAAGATGATGATCAACAAACTAACATTTTTATGAACAAAAGGATTTCTTTTTATTACTTTAGAGATAAATTTCGAGATGCAAGGTTGTTAATGCAAATGATTAACTGGGCATGGAGGAAAGGGCATTACTTGACATGAGATGATAAAACGCCTTTTGTGGATAATGGGACATCATTTTTTGTAAAACAACAAGAGCTTTTTCCACATGGATATCAAGTCAGAATAGACGAGAGATGGCGCAGACTTGAAAGAACTTGATTAATGAAGAAGTCAAAGGATTGTCTTGAGAAAAAAATAGACGTTTTTGATTTCGATAGGTCACTTGACTTGAAGGTTTGAATAAAGAATACACAAAAAATTTTGGGGGCAAATTTTGTTGGGGACATAAAGAGGATAGATCAATTTAGTCCAAAGATATTTCAAAGAAAGAAGTCAGGAAGATTAAGTCGATCAAGAAGAATATCTCAACAAGAATTGCATGCATCTTTGCATCCCTATTAATATTGAGAATATCATTCTACATGAACAAATGCATATTTGCATCATAATATATGCTCATGCATCATCTTAATTGTGACAGTATCCTAAAGCTTTCATGCAAGAAGTCGAGCAAGCAGTATATGAGAAGACGACTTTGGCAAGGATTTTGTGCACCTTTGCACTGATCAAGAAGATACACGCTTGAGTGTCGTCTACATTGTTACGTTTACCTCAATGGATTCCAAAAAAAAATCATTTGGTATTCTCAAAGCGAGATACCACATTTTAGACCTTCGGGCCATCACCTTTGATGGACTTCTTTTCATGCCAGTGCTATAAAAAACCGAGGCATTTCAGTAGTCTCAAAGTGAGATACCGGTTTTCTCAAAATTTCTTAATTTAATCCTTTAATAAGGATGTTTTGCTAAAAATAATTTCTTAACTTAATCCTTCCATAAGGATGTTTTGCTTCAAATTAAATTCCTTAATTTATTCATTCCATAAGGATATTTTTCTTAAAATCAAATTCCTTAATTTTATCCTTCCATAAGGATGTTTTGCTTAAAACAAATTCCTTAATCCTTCCATAAGGATATTTTTTAAAGTAAATTTCTTAATTTGATCATTCCATAAGGATGTTTTGCTTAAACAAATTTGTTAGGATATTTGTTTTGATATAACAATTGAAAAAATAGTTTTGGACTAAATTGAAAAAATTTCAAAAATGATTTTAAGTCCAAACAAGTTGAAAATATGTTTGATAGGTTTTATAAGGCTTTGGAATGATTTAAAACATTTTTAAAGTAGCCAAAACCACCGATACGGTATACCCCATATTGATACATTTTAGGGTTTCAACTACAGTCTATTTGAACCTGCCAAAACCCGTACCGATATAGGGCTTGCCCGTATCGATATAGAGAGGGTCATTTTGATACGCCTTTTATCATTTCAATACGCCTACGTGGCAAAAGCCCTAACGGCCAAAACCCCCCAACGGTTATTTTCCCAATGGTCTTTTAAACTGCAGGTCGTACCGATACGCTCCTACGTGTATCGATACGCATCTTCTAGAAAGAATCCAACGGCTAGTTCTGAAGAAAGGCATACTGATACGACTACCCGTGTACCGATACAGACAACTTTAGAACTGTAATTATTGTGGGAAATAAAGGCCTCAACGGCTCCAATTCAATCCCAACGGTCTCCAACAGTTAGAAGCTCAATTGGGAGTATAAATGGAACCTTCGAGCATCTATGGAAGACTAATGATCCACAAGTCAACAACTTTATGATGAAAATTTGTCTTAGTGCTTAATTTCCCATTCTTTGTATAGACTACACTTGTTGAGCTAAAATGTCAATGCATGCTCAAGTGTATTAGGATTTGGGTGAGAGCTTAAGAGTTCAAACAATCACCTTTTAGAGGGATTTCTAGTTTGCTAAGTTTTCTCTTGTTAGAGAGTGTTCCCAAAGCTCGGTTTTTGAGCTTTGGATGCTATACTTGGTGAGTGAGTCTAGGTTGTAAATGGTTGCCTTCTTAGCCTAGAAAATGGGAAGAATTCTTAGTGAATTGGTTGAAATCCTTATTAGGAAGCTAAGGTAGTGGATGTAGATCTTGGTTAGAAGCTCAAACCACTCTAAATCTTGTGTCTAATTTTTCCTATATTTTGCTTCCACCACCTTCACCCAAATTTCATCTTCTCCACCACTTGGCAAGCAAAACGGTTGGTGATATCGAGCCCAACAAAATTCCTTAACTTTATCCTTCCATTAGGATATTTTTCTTAAAATCTAATTTCTTAACTTAATCCTTTCATAAGAGTGTTTTTCTTAAAACCAGATTTCTTAATTTAATCCTTTCATAAGGATATTTTGCTTAAAATCAAATTCCTTAATTTAATCATTCCATAAGGATGTTTTGCTTAAAATTAAATTTCTTAATTTAATCCTTCCATAAGGATGTTTTGCTTAAAATTAAATTTCTTAATTTAATCATTCCATAAGGATGTTTTGCTTAAAATCAATTTCTTAATTTAATCCTTTCATAGGGATGTTTTTCTCAAAACCTGAATCCTTTCATAAGGATGTTTTTCTTAATTCGATCATTTCATAAGGATGTTTTCTCAAGACTAAGTTTTAAACACTTGCAGTTCAAAGAATTCATCGAGGAAAAGCGAAAAGTTCCAGAAGAACTCGTGATTCTAAGGCTTCGAATAGGGAAGTAGGATAAAAATCAGTGCTTATGATCTTTGCTTTATTCTCATTTCACAAGAATAAGAAAAAAGGAGCAATTATAATCAATGATTTTCATTCGGTCTTCATATTATTATTATTATTGTTATTATTAAACTTTAAATAAAAACAAGTTTGATAATAGGAGTCCATTTAATTAAATGTTCGGTCCATTTAACAAGCCTAAAATAATAATAATAATAATATTACAACTGGCCCGTTTGGCCCAAATATGGGATAAACTAAAACACTATCAGATAACTCTAACCCTAATCAGATCTCTCTTTTGGTGCAATCCATTCCCAACCGTCAGATCAAATCTGACGGTCCAGATGAAGGCAGAGATGACTGCCTAGCTTATCCACACGCGAGTGAAGCACACCGCTGAGACTACTCAGCTCCCTTCACGTACCCATGCGCCCGAGCCTTCATCGATTGTCCACGTAGCCTCATCTCCGACGGTTGCGCTGCCACCGTCCTTTCACCTACTCCCTCCAACCACCATACGTATGAGAAGAAAAAGGAAACACATGGATGTCCAATAGCCACCATCAACATTAATATTAGTCTAACTAATGTAAAAATGAATCAAAGATATATATGTAAAGCAATCTATTGTATTGAGGAGATTTTTATCACCAATCAATACAAAAAAGGGTTTCTAGAGAGGTATTCATCCATTTTCAGTTTGTTTTGTATTTCATAAAAAAACAAATAAGCATAAAAAGAAGGAAAAGGTTATACCTTTCTCTGGTTCTAGGCCATCGTTGCTTTCGGTGGCCGAGGGTGGTGCACCGATGAACAACACCGGTCTATCTTTCTTTTATCTTTTCAAAAAAGGGTAACTGTGTTTTAAAAAAAGAAGAGTCTTTTATTTGGAGTTTTTTCAAAAAAAAAGGTTCGATTTTGGTTTTAAAAGAAAAAAGGATAAAAAATCTTTTAGGGTTTTTTAAAACAAGAGGTGGCGGTCAGAGATTAGCCATGGTGGCCGGAGGGGAGGAGCCACCACTGAAATATGAGAATGGTGATGGCTCGCGGCGTTTGCTGGGTTCAGGTCTAAATGTTTTTCATGTTCATGAAGAACATTCATCATGTTCTTCCTAAAAAAGGCCATTTGATCTAAAACCTAAGGAGTTTCTGATTTTTTTATGTTTGAGTTAAGAGAAAAATCAGAGAGCTCGGGTGAGGAGAGAGAGGCTTTGAAAAGAATGACCATTTTTTTTAAAGTTCAGACAAATGGGTAATTTTATAATACTTAAAATTTTTAAAATGGTAAAATAGCACTTTTGGCCCATCTGCCCTAAAATATTTACGCCATGATGACCTCCACCTTTTTTATTGTTCGAGTGCCTTCCGCATGGTCGAATTACTTCTGTGGTCTCTGGCCTTTTCAAATTGTTTTCAATTTCGTCATTGTTACCTGATTTAATCCAATTTTAATTGATTATTTACTATTTTAGTCCATTTTTTAAAAAAGATTTCAATTAGGTCTTTTTTCCTCCAATTTCAGCAATTTTCAGTGGGTTAGTTCTTTTTTGGTCCTTGATTTGTTCATGTTTTTAATTAGGCATTTATTTTTAATTCTGTTTTTTAAATTTAGTTTAAAAAATAGAATTTGATTTACCCTTTTTTTCCTTGCATTTTTTACTTAATATTTGCATTTTTATTAATATGAATATTTAAATTTTGGTCTTTTATGCATATTCGCATGTTTATATTTTTTGATGTGTGTTCGTATTTATTTTATGCTTACATTTGTTTAATCATGCTTTTGATTTTTTTTATATACATCATGTTTATTATTTTGATAGTATGATCATGCATTTTAATTTGCTCATACATGTTTATTTAAGTATTATATTGTTCAGACATTATTATTTTGTTGAATCGATTGTTTTATTTTTTTAGGTCTCGATATCTTGATTAGAGAGTGTCGTCTTGGATTTTTGGGTGTCTTTTTTTTTTTTATATCGGGAGCCATTATTTTTATATTTGAATCGTGATACCATGTCCATGCATTAATTATGTTTCATATAGCTTTAGCCCTTTTTTGTTCTGGTATCTAGATAGGAGTGTCATCCCGAGTTTCCAGGTGTCATCTCTTTAGGTACCGCGAATACCGAGGTATTATTATGTTACCATACATGCACGCTTTTTTAGGGATCAATTTTTAATTTAGACAGAACTTTTAAATTTTCCTTGCATTTACAATACGAGTTGTTAGGTACTAATTTTGGACATTGTCGGGTGTTAACCATTCCCCACACGTAATTGACTCTCGAACCTATTTTTAATCTCTGGTTTAATTTTTTCGGTGTCCGGTCTACCTTTTTAAAATAGTCGCTGGCAACTCCCAAGTTTTTTTAAAAGAAACACGAGCCCCTTTTCAAGAAATTCCCCCATTTAATTAATTGTTTCAACAAAAATGGGGATACTCGAACTTGATTAAAATTAGTCTCTACAAATGTATCTTTCGAGAAACAAATCAATCATTCAGGATATTCCACCCGAGAATATTTTGCCAGATTCACTCGTTCTTGAAGAAGACAAAGACATCAATGTTGCTATTAAAGAGCATTCTTTGGTCGGAAAGATCTTTTCAAACCGATCGTCCAAATATTTGACTATTACTGCTATACTCAGGAAGGTCTGGAACTGTGAGGAAGAAGAACTTGAATGTTACGAATTAGGTAAGAATATGCTCCTCTTAGTCTTTCAATCAGTTGACACCAAGAAAAAAAATGGAATCAACGTCCCTGGTTTGTGCAAGATAGGCTTCTCATTCTCAAAGAATGGCCACATGAAGCTACCTTGGAGGAGATTGACTTCTCTTTGGAAGACTTTTTGGTCCAGTTTCGTAATGTGCCCCTCTCTCTTATCAATGAGAAGAATGCAGTGAAAATTGGAAGCCTCTTCCCAAGGTTCATCGAGTCCAACATTAAAGAGGATCATCAAGTTAAGTTGGATGGTCAACTTCGAGTGAGAGTTGCTATGAGGGTGGAAGACCCGATTAAGACTGGGTTCTCCCTCAATAGAAATAACTATGAACTGATTGATGTTGCTTTTAAGTTCGAAAGAATCACAGAATTTTGTTACAGCTGCGGTCGACTTTCTTATGATGAACGGGAGTGTTGGTTTGATCATTATTTGTATAAACGTGCTACTAGGTATGGTCCATGGCTTCAAGCGTCTCCAACTTGGAAGAAAGCTGTCAACGCTGGAAAACCAACGACCAAAGCTCCGAGGGCCCTAGGAGCATTGAAAGTGTCCGCTAAGTCTAGTCGTATCGATGGAGACACCACAACGCCAGTCCTTGAGACCAAAAATTTGGCCGCTTCGAGGAGTCCTAGGTTGTCTGATTCTCTGACAATAGTAGGGCATGGTCCAAAGCTGAAGAATTAGGAAAATACAAGGAAATTCCAGAGGTTATTATTGGCTCCGGTTTGTCAGGGATTGTTGCTGATCAATATAATGCGTGTTTTCATTTTTCATCTTTTGAAACATTTGATAAAGCTGATACTATTGAGCTGGACAGACACAGTCAACCTAGGACTGTTCTCAAAGGTCAATTGTCAATCAGCGCCTCGACCAATATGGATAGGGCAGGGATCGAGCATGATGGTTACGTGAATCAAACCCTTACCATGCAGGTAAACAACGTAAAGCCTACTGGTGTTCCTTCTAGTCCCAGTGATAGTATTACGAATTCTTTGACTGCCATGGATATCACTACCATCAAAAAAAGAAAAATAAAGCTGTGTTATGATGAAGCTTTTTCCAGCATTAAAAAATGGAACTGATTGAAAAGATATTTGAGGGGGTTATCCAAATTGGTCTTGGCAACTAGGGGAATCAGGGATTCAGAGCTATCACTAGTGAGTCGGCTCTTCAATTGGCTTTCTTCCCTACCTCCTTGACCAACTTGTCTCTAATCATTAACAAGTTGGAAAAATCAAAACGTGGAATATCCTTTGGGGGAAGGAGTTTAAGTTGGATTAAAAAAGAAGTTAAGAGAAAGCAAAAATTGGAGATTTCTAGGGTGGCTCATGAAGATACTGCATTATTGAATTAGGCTTGGATCCTTTTGATTTTAAACTGGCTTGTATTCCATCCCTAGTGATTAGCTCTGATAAGGATATTGAGATTGTGCAGGCTTTTGCATGCCCAAAGGATGATGAGATGGTGCATTTAGCGGATGATCCTGCTTTTGGTCATCCACGTCCAGAATGATTTCTTCTACCCTAGCCATCTTCGGTGATCGGAAGGCTCGAATGATGGTTAAGGTTCCATATCCTTCCCTATGGATCATTCATGTTCCCCCTTCTATGAACTTTGTCGTGTTTGATCCCTGGTTGTTTTGTCGGATTGTCGATGGTTGCTGCTCCCTCTTTGATCTATTTGGTTTTAGGGATATGAGTTTCATGTAGTACGGTGGCTCTTCCCTTGTGGTCTCCCTTGTGGTCTCCCTTGGTTCTAGTTTGGGTCTAACATCACCTCTGATGACAAGATTCTCTCTCGTTCAAGAAAGAAAGTCTACCTCCAGATGGAGCTCTCGCAGAGGTGTCACCTATTTGAGTGTTGACTGGTTTGCTTGGGATTCAAGTTATGTTTTCTTTTGTGGGTTTTTTATGCTTTTGCTTGCCTCTTTTGACTGGTCTCCCCCTTTTTTGGAGGTGGTTTTCCCCTACATTGTAAGGTGATTTCTTGGGGATTGTTTCGGATGTTGTTTTCTTTCCTCTGAATGAATGAATGCTTCTTTCTTGATCAAAAAAATCTTTAAGTTCTTTACAACCAGAAGATTTGATTCTTATATAATCAATCATTAATTAGATACTCGAAACTACAAATATGATAGGAAGAACAATTTGGCCAATTAAAATTCGTTCCTTTCGGATCTTTATCCTATTCTCATTTTACGAGAATGGACAAAGAAGAACAATTGTAATAACTAATTTTAGTCCAAGCCATTAAACCCAAATATAATTAAGTGTTCAGTTTCCATTTACATTTGCCAAAAATACAACCCAAATTTAACCATTTACCCATTACATTCACCTTAACTCATTTGCACAAATCAGACTAACTCAATTGTTGGAGCCCACTAAGCCCACATACTTTGTTACCGTGGCTAACCTAGCTTTCATAAACCCTAGAGCTCTACCAAAAACCGTAACCATTCAACTCTCTTGCCTTTTGGTTACCCAAAGGTTCCAAAACCCTCATTCGATATCCATTCAGCTCTTGTGACTATCCCCATTCCAACAGCCACGATCAAGTCGTGCATCATTGACCCTCCATGGGCCACCATTCTTTAGCTGGCCTTTCACGTGCTCCGGGCCACGCGAGCTCCCCACGCTCAAGTAGTGACCATGGGACCACTGCTCTCATCTTCCAGGAGACTCTAATAGTGTTGGTCTCTTCCCCACACCCACACGTAACTAATTCTTGAACTCTATTTTCTCTGGTTATCGTTTGGTGTTCGATCTACCTAATCCAAGTGACTAACGTCGACTCCTATTTTTCTTATTTTTCAATTTAAAATTAGGTTTTCCAAAACGAACGTCGATTCAAAATTATTTCAGTGATAACAGTTGGTTAGATGATTCAAAGAGGGAGGTTGAATCGAGGGAGAGGATAGAGTGAGTAAGAGAAGGGTTTATCCGTGTGAATAAGGTGATGGCCTTAGTACGCGCATTGGTGCAAATTAAGTGTAGGGAACGAGCTGAAGGGAATAGGTTGTCAAAGTGTAGAAGGCATTTTGGTTCGATCATGAATTGTAAAAGTCACAAGATAGGGTGCTAGATCGCGCAAGGGTAATTGGGGCCAAGGGATAATGCACATTGATAGAGTTAGGATGTCTAGGGCATGCATGAGAGTTGGGGTCTACAATCAAGAATGATGTGTGTGCAGCTTTTAGGAGATTGAGATGGCCAAATGTTCTGACTGAGAAGTAGATGAGTGAGTTATCGGATGGACCAGTTAGGGGTAGGCTATCACATTCTTAAATATGAGTTAAGTTTATAGGTTAAAGCGAGTGTTGTATTGAATTCCCTATGATTTTAGAGTTATTTGTAGATATCTAGGTATTTTTGAATTCCTTAAGTGTTGTATCGACACTCATAGGGAGAGTATCTGTTTGAATATGTCGAAATGCCAGAAATGATTGTAATTACATAATTATTTTACCTCATTTATTAATATAAAACGTTCCATTAATATTTTAGTTAATTTACTGTACAATAAATAAATTATTTTATAATAAAGTCCTAAGAGTAAATATATTTATTCTTAAAGAGTTATTAGCCAAGTATTATTATAGGATTGGACAACAATAATGCATTATAGTTAATTGAGACAAGGTGTTGTCATTGACATCGAGATGTCAAAAACCAATACATAAGTATGTGAGAACGACATACTGGACTGACCCGTTATGAGCATGTTTCTTAGATTGTCATGTGACAGTCACAAAATTGCCCATAGTGATAACTACATGTGTGATCCTCAGACTTGACTCTTGAGATCTCATTATTTCAACATCGTGAGTTGTATATTTTGATACATTCAAACGTGTGTCGTAACTGACTACACTATAAAAACTGATATTGTATATGTCATAATCTATGTAGTAGGATATAGTTGATCAAGATAAGTTTGTCCCTCCTACATTATATAAGCAATGTCCAAGGCCAATTGATTGAGTAAGACTAAAAAATGCATGACCATACTCGAATAAATTGATATGAGATATCATAAATTATTCGTTTATTACATTCTACTCAAGATATCAAGAAACATTAGATGAACTATACAAGTGTGACTATTTTATGATTTGTGGCCAATCTAGATATAAAATACAAAAGAATACAATACATGAAAAAGTTAATAACGAAGAGGTTATGTCAAATAACGACTTCTTGTAATTTAGGTGGCAATGACACACTGCTAGATGTCACTCATTGTTTGTAATATTGTAATTGTTTTAATATTTACTACTAATGTTAAAAAACAGGGTCACACCCACGATTGAAACGAACATATATTAAACGAATTATATATGTACAAATTTACTGTACACGATTTTAGTTGAATTAATATATATATATATATATACTCTAACTATTTGATAAATATTAAAAGAGAATGATTATAGTAATTATAACTCTTTTAATATATAAATAATAAATTTCAATTTAAATTAATATATGTATTGAAATTTTAATATAAGATGAATTAGGATTACATATATTAATATATAGGCTTAAGAGTTCAATAAACCCTTAAAATTTTCAAAAAAAAAATTATTCTAGCCCCCTAAACTTTTTTTTCACACAATTAAGCATTCAAACTCAAGAAAAAAAAATATATTTGGCCCTTTGACCAATGTTGACCGTCAACTTTAACATTTTTTTTAAAAATTTTTTGCCACATGTCGCAAGAAGATATGCTACTTGACATTTCTAAGAATTTTTTCATTTTAATTTTTAAAAATATTTAAAAATCATAAAAATATTATAAAAATTCTAAAAAATTATTTGAAAAGTATAAAAATGAAAAATACTATTTTTAATTTCAAATTTTATTTAAAAATAATAAATAATAATTGTTTAAAGCATTAAAATATTTTAAAAAGTATAGGATATTAACATTAAGAATTTTAAACATTATTATACAATTATAAAAAATAGTTTTTAAAAAATATAAAACAATCAAAGTTATTTTTAAAACATTAAAATATTTATTTTTTAAAAAATATTATTAAAAATATTTTTATTTTTAAAATAAAATTTAATTTTTTTAAAAAATAATTTAATATTTTTAAGGTTTTTTTCTCAAGTGGGTTAAAAATAAAGGAAGGATATATAGTAATTTAGAGAAATAATTATTCATAAAGTTACAAAATTTAAACTTAATTGAATAATTTCGACAACACAGTTAAAGCTCTTATGTATGTGCTCTCATATAGTATAAATATAAAATTATTATTATTATTATTTAATATTATAAAAATAAAAAATTATTATAACACTAACATAACAAATGGGCTATGGGGAAAATAAGAATCCCCGCCCCCGGAAATGAAAAAATATTAAAAAAATTATAAATTTAGACTTAAAGGTCAAATTGACCCTCAACGAAAAATCAAAAAACTAATTAAGCCCTTATGAAATTTTTTACCCAATTGAGCCCTCATAATTTAAATTACAATCAATGAGGCTCTCAAAATTCAAACTGCGATCAATTTAGCCATTCCATAACGTTGATCGTTAACTCACAAATAGTCATTAAGATAGTTACACATGGTACGCTCTGGAAGTGCCACATCATAAGAACTTTAAAAATCATTTCAAATTTTAAAAAATATTTTAAAAATATAAAACTATTTAAAACTAAAAAAAATATAAAACTTAATTAATAAATTAAAGAAAATCTAAAAGTATTTAAATTTGTAAAAATTAAAATTATGCATAAAATTATAAAAATTATTTTTACTTAAAATAAAAATATAAAAAAAATTGTAATAATTTTTAATATATATAAATATTAAATTAATTTTATAATTTTAATTTTTACAATTTTATAAGTTTTTATATTTTTTAAGATTTTTCTAAGATTTTTTAAATTTTTACGATTTAATGACATGACACTCCTAGAGTGTGTCACATGTCCTTCTATCTTTGACTGTTAGAGGGCATTGACATGTCCTTCTAAGCCCTAATCTTAATTTTAAATCATAAACCCTAAAAATACACTCTACCCCTAATTTCTTAAACTCTAACCCTAAACCCTAACTTTAAACTTAAACCATAAATCTCAAACCTAATTTTTAAATATTGGGGTATATATAAGAGTTTCAAAAAAGACAGAAGATTTCTATTTATTTTACGGTATTAATTACCCTAAAATTAGGGTGTTTTATTTGTTGAATGAAGCTAGTTTATTTTAGAGTCCGAATTATCCTGGAGATTACCTTTCCTTCACGAAGAGAGATGTGAATCAAGGAGATTAAATGGCTAATTTATTATCATATAAATCAACAACATATATTATCCTTTTACTTAAGGTTAAAGGGTCAAATTTGCCTATGTAGTAATCTAAAATTAACAATGTTTTCCCTATTTTTTATAATTTTACCCTCAAAGTCGTTCAATTGCAGCAATTTTGTCATTTGACTGATTTTGACCGTTAAAGTGATAATGTGGCAATTAACGGTGCCGCCGTCGCAATTTTACCGTCAAAGTAATTCAATTGCAGCAATTTTGCCCTCAGTTTATCTAATTTTTGAATAAAATTTGATATATAATTTAGTTTTTTGAGTTGAAATTTTACAAACAGAATACTTAAAAAATCGATGAACAAATTGGTGTAAATATCCTTTGGGTCCATGGTAATTTTAAAAATAAGCAAAAGTGAGAACTCTCACAAAAAATCAAAATATTCTTTAATTTTTTTAAAAAAATCCATAAACTTAATAAAAATAAATAAGATATTAAAAAATTTGAAAATTAAAATTAAAATTTATCAAGAATTATAAAATGATAAAAATATAGTAATAAAAAAAGAAAGAAGATAAGTTCTTCTTTACTTTTGTCACTTAGGAGTCGTTCGAGATGAAAGTCTCATGCACGGTTTTGAATGAGAGAAAGAAGTAAGGAATCCTCTTTTCGACTCTGACTCTCCCACTCCAGTCTTTGCTTTTCTTTCTGTTACTTCGAAAGTAGCTGCTTCGGCTTCAGCCACTCGAATTTTCGATATTCCCTTTTATTTCTCATCAAACGAATGTCATCTTCTTCTGAAAATCCTAGCTATTCTTAGCATGATATTGGAGAATCTCATTGCTATTACTCAAACAAGCATGAAACGTATGCTTGCATATTCGTCCATAGGTCAAATCGGATATGTAATTATTGAAATAATTGTTGGAGACTCAAATGGTGAATATGCGAGCATGATAATTTATATGGTATTCTATATCACCATGAATCTAGGAACTTTTGCTTGCATTGTATTAAAAAATTAACAATTTCATCAAAAGATAAAATATGAATATAAAAATATTAAAAAAAATCAAAATTTCAAAATATTTGTAAAATCTTTTGAAAAAGTGTTGAACTGTTGTAGCGACCCCTTTTGAGAAAGCCACCATTAAGTATAGTTCTGTAAGGTTCAACGCCACGAAATTACCCCCTAAATCAATTATTTGAAATCTTTGCTAAAAATGAGGATTTATTTTTGAAAATCTCTTTTTCTTTTGAAAATCGATAAAAAAACTTGGAAAATTTGGAGTCGCCACCGACCACTTTGATAAGGTAGGCCGGACACCAAAAAATACCAGAGATTCGTTGTAAAAGGGTCCGAGAGTTGGTTACGCGTGGGGAAGGATTATCACCCCCATCACGCCCGGACATCGGTACTATAATATTTGTTGCCTTTAAAATTGGTGGAAATTGCTTGAAATTTGAATGAACTTTAATTTGGCGTTCTTAATTAGAAACTAGCCTTAATTGCATGGGCTTTATCAAATTGGTGGGTTGAAATTAATTAGACATTTAATTAATAAGGATGATGATACGTCGGACCATAGATTAAACTAACATCGAATAAGGATTAATCCAAATATGATGTAATGATTTGGTCCATTTTTTATGATGTAATGATTTGGTCCATTTTTTATCATTTCCCCCAGAAGCGATAAGGATTAATCCAAATATTCGGTCAACATCCATTGAGACATGACTGTTACGACACGAATATCAGGATTAATGAATACCCCTTTGTTAAGATTTAGGTTAATTAACATGCAATTTAAAAGTCACATGAATAACAATTAAAGGACGACAAACAAGGGCATAAAAGATAAACACACAAGGCCCACCCCAAGACCAACCTATGAAGGCCCAAATTATGATAAGCCCAAATAATGATCTACCTATTAATTAGTGATTCTAATATTATCCCTAAATTGATTAATTAGCCCTAAAAGACTAAAATCCTCACAAATTATGAGGATTAACTTTGCAATTTAATGTCAATCTAAGTTTTGGAGTTAATTTTAATCTAAAAGTAATTAAGAAATGTTCAATTAATTTAATGAATTTAACATTTACTCAAATGAGCTAAGAGCGAATTTAAATTCACTAAATTAATTCGAACTCTAATCTAAATAATGCTCTAAAGAATCTAACCTAGATTAATTTAATTAATTTAAAAGACCGTGCCCCTATGCGACGAGAACACGATCTAAATTAATTAAATTAATTGACCTAAACCTAGTCTATAGCCTAGCCTAATAAGCCCTAAGGCCCAAAAGGCCCAAATTACTAAACTAAGCAACAAGCCCAAAAACTAGGAGACCCAAACTAAACTAATCAAGCAAACTAAGCCTAAAGCACCAAAAGGCCCAAATTACTAAATTAAGTTCAACCCCTGTTAAGATACCAAATATAAACATATATAATATATATATATATACGACAAATATATTATATATTATGAAAAAAATATATTTTATAAACTGAATAAACCTATGCATTATATACTTTAAATATATATTATTTATATAAACTTTACAAAACCTTATATATATATACATATATATATATATTATACTTTAAGAAAGCTATATTATATTTTTAGAAAAAAAACCATATATATTATAAGCTTTAAAACCAAATTTATTATATAATATAGAAACTATATGTTATATATAAAAGCCATATATTAGATGTATTAAAAAGAAACTATATTATATATTAACATGAAAATTATATATTATATAATACACATATGTTAAATACCAAAATCAAGCATAAAATCACATATTATATTATGTAAAACAAACTAAGCATTATATACACGTTCACATCAAAACGAAACAAACATAACATAGGAAATAAAAGCTGGAAATTAAGGATGCGAAATAAAAATAAACATGCATGATAAAAGAGGAATTTAAGTACTGGAAAGGACCAAATTAAATGGAACTCAAAATTAAAGAGGAAACGAGGGACGAAATTGTAAACATTTGGAAAACTTCAAGGACCCGGAGAGTGATTATGAAAGGCGGAATGACTGCTTATGCGAATTCAACGGGGCGAAGGGACTAAAGTTGTTATTTCAAAAAGCAGAAGGGTTCACAGTGTAAATGGCAAAGGGTGGAGGTCCTTATTTGTGTAATAAGACCATTTTTAAAAACAAAATTTGATAAAAGAAACTGGCCGAAGGCCTCCCTCCCTCTTTGGCCATTTTTTATTACCCACGAAGCTCTCCCCACTCTCTAAAAATGGGGATGAACACGTCCGTATTCATCCCCTAAAACCTAGAAGTTCGCCGTAGGATCCAGATTCCAGTGACTTCTTCACGTATATCCAAACAAACCTGAAAATGATCCTCTTTTTATTTTAAAAAACAAACCCTACCTCCGTTTTGCAAAAACTAAACCCCTTTTCCTTTCAAACCGAAAAAGCAAACCTAAAACCCTTTAAAAAATATTTTTTGACGTCCCTGCCTTCTGTCGATTTGCCATGCAAGGCCATGGATGGGCCAAGAGGCTCCTCAACTGCAAGGAGGATGATGGACACAACAAAAACTGAACGGCTGGAGGTAGAACCTAAACCCCCTTTTGTGTTTTTTGCATGTGTATGCTTTGAAGAGATAATGAAAAAATGGGTGGTACCTCTAAAGGTGTTTTTCTATTTCTTGCTTTCTGAAATTTCCCCTTGCAATACTTAGGGTTACAATAGTTAGGGCTTTCTGTTTTTATAGCCCGAAGTTACACCAATTTATAATTTATACAAAAATTGAAACAAAAATTGATATTGGTTGCTGTTAATTCCCTTGGCTGAATTCATGTTGCTCTGATTTTGTGTTGGTTTGTCCCCCTGCCATCTGAGATTTTGAAACGGTTCTAACATTTGTTTTTTTCCTGGCATGTGAGGAGAGGAGGAGGGGACCAGAGAGAGGTTCGGCTTAGGGAATAAGTCTCAGACGTGGTTGTCGACGTGGCAGATCGACGGTGAGATGGCATTGGGTCCTTCGGCCGACGTAGAGGTAGAGCTAGGAGATGAACCAGCGCGCGTGGCCTCATCACGGGTGACAAAGCGCCATTCACATGTGCGTGGGGGGGCGCGTGGGCTCGTTCTGGTTGCTGGGCCATTCAATGTGGCGATCCGGGTCTAACGGTGGCTGCAAAAGGAAATCAGGGGATTAAACTAGGGTTTTTTTGTTTAGGGCCTTATTGGGCCAATTGTAATAGATATAAATGTATGGGCAGACTTTATTGCTTATAGGCCGATTGTAAATGCACTGTTGATATATGTTTATAAGTATGAGCTGGTAGCAAAATAAACTTGGGTTTTATTTATTAATCTTTTTGTTTTTTAAAATGATAATACTTCATATTATAATCGAAACATAAAAATAAGAACTGAAGATACAAATACTATAACACTAGTAATATATAGTAATACTAAGACAACCATGACAGTAACACATATATAATACTTAGTAATAAATTTTTTGGGGCTTTAAAACAATATCACATATAATAGGATAAGAAATGATAGTGAAGAGACAAAGCAATAAAACATAATATACTAATAATGTTTTTGGTTTTTCAAATAGCCACGCACATATTTAGTTAACATAAGACACGTACTAATAGTAGTATTTTGGCTTTTTCCACATATATGTAGATAGCCAATAATTAAGCAACAACCCATATAAGCCTATTATTGTAAAAACAAAAACAAAAATCAAAACGAGTCCACCTCGGACAAAATTAGTGATTACAGCTGCCCCTCTTTGCTTATACTTGTGGAAAAAGAATAAAGCAAAGATCATAAGCACTAATTTTGTCACATTTCCCTGTCGGACGATTTTCTCTTTCGAAATGACATCAAGAAAATCCTAATAACTTGTTTTCCTGGAGCGGCAGAAAACGATTGGTGGCGCTGGTAGGTCCTTTCGAAGTGGCAGTAGACAAACCAACTAGCCTTCAAACGAATCATCCTTCTGAAGTGGCAGCGAATGAGTTCCAAATAACTTTACTTTCCTTATGCAGCAGAAAGCAAACTAGGTGGCGTTGGGACGTCCTTCTGAAGTGGCGGCGGACAAACCAACTAGCCTTCAAACGATTCATCCTTCCGATGTGGCAGCGAATGAGTTCCAAATAACTTTGCTTTCCCTAAGCGGCAGAAAGCAAACTGGGTGGCGCTGGGATTTCCTTCCGAAGTGGCAGCGGACAAACCAACTAGCCTTTGAACGACTCATCATTTCAAAGTGACAGTGAAACTTTGCTTTCCCTAAGTGGCAGAAAGCAAACTGGATGGTGCTGTGATGTCCTTCCGAAGTGGCAGAGGACAGCCTTCATGCGACTCATCCTTTCGAAGTGGCAACGAATGAGTTCCAAGAATTCATTTTCCCGGAGCGGTGAAAACGATTAGGTGACACTAGTATGTCCTTTCGAAGCGGCAATGGAAAGACCAGACAGCAAATGACTCATTCCTCCAAAGTAGCAACGAACAAGTCCAAAGTGTTCAAATGGTAGGTGAACTCAATTCCTGAAATGGTATAGTCAAAGTGTACTGATGCGTCCTTCCAAAATGGTGCGGAGAAAATGGAAATTCTTTATCCTTTGTTCCTCTTCTTATGAGGTACTCAATCTTCGTTGTGATTATCTGTAAAAAATGAATGAAAAGTCTGTAATGATATGAGTTAGCATGCTCCTAACCCTAGGACTATCTACCTAAATATGATGCATGAGCATGTCAATTTTTTAACTTTCTTAGGCAATTCCTCTTCTTGCCCCTCTTTTACTCGTGTCCTTCGTTTCTTCTTCTTCGTGATGGTGGTACTTCCTCCCTCGCTCTGGTTCACCCTGCATGCCCTTCTTTGAGTTCTCGAACCTTTTGTTCTAAAGCGTATTTTCAGGTTTTTCACTTTAGATAATTTTTTTCTTTTTCTTTTCTTTTCTTTTTTTTCCCATTTTTTTCTTTTTGTTTGTTTTTTCTTCCTTTCTTTTCTTTTCATTTTCATTTTTTTGTCATTTTTGTTTGTTTTTGTCTTCTTGGGTGCCCCGCAGGTTTTATCCCACGGTCCCTCGGGCTTTAGTATGAATAGTGTTTGATGCCTTTTCACGATAGGTCGCCAGCTTTAACTCTGATGTCTTATTGTCGCAATTTTGGCGAACTCATTTCCTATTCGGGAATAGACCTGCACTCAATAGGTGAAATTATAGTAATGCCAGGAAATCCTTTGTTTTTTATTCTATGTCAATCCACCCGTGGAATAAATGAGAAATAAAAGAAACTAAAATATAATTTTATTAATTGGGATAGCTTGGAAAGTCATGGCAAACATGAGAAGAGAGAAAGAGGTACAAAAGATGTCAACTGTATGAATGTCGTGGACCTATCAACTTTGGCAGATCTCTCCCTAACTGCCCTTGGTTATTCCCAGAACTAAACCCTTTAACCGAGATAGGGCTCACCAGCTGGTTGTCGAAACTTAATTCTATCTGAACCGTCATTTTTGGATTTTCAATTCAGATTCTCCTTTGGTTTTAAGGCGCCCACTTTTGGGTTTTCACCTTAAATCCCCCTTTCTTTTTTAAGGATAATACTTATTGACAAAATCTGAATTCACGGGGTTACATAATTCATTTCCGTCAATCTCCATCAGAATCAGCGCTCCCCTAGAGAAAGCTTTTTTGACAACATAGGGCCCTTCCCAGTTGGGCATCTATTTTCCCCGAAAGTCTTGTTGATTCAACAGGATTTTCTTGAGCACCAGATCTCCCTCTTAAAACTTCCTCGGGCAAACTTTTTTGTTCTCGCATTATTCGCTTCTGATATATCTGATTATGAGAAATAACTTTCAACATTTTCTCGTCGATGAGGTTCAGCTGGTCAAACCTGGCTTGTATCCATTCAGCTTCATCCAACTTTACTTCATTCAAAATTCATAGTGACGAGATTTCCACTTCAACGTGTAGTACTGCTTTAGTGTCGTATACTAAGGAATAGGCGTTGCTCCGGTGGAAGTTCTCACGGATGTCCGATAAGCAAATAAAGCAAAATATATCCTCTCATGCCAATCCTTAAATGTCTCCATAGTTTTTGCTATGATTTTTTTAATACTTATTCGCCGCTTCTACCGCTCTATTCATCTTAGGGCGATAAATAGTAGAATTATGGTGTACAATTTTAAATTGTTCACACACCTCAATGATCACCTTGTTGTTCAAATTGGAAGCATTATCGGTGATGATCCTTTCGGGCATACCATAGTGGCATATAATTTCCTTCTTGAGAAATTTACAGACTATCGTTCTCGTGATATTAGAGTACGAGGCGGCTTCTACCCACTTGGTGAAGTAATCGATGGCCACTAGGATAAAGCGATGCCCATTGGAGGCCTTTGGATGTATCTGACCAATGTCGTCCATTCTCAGGTAGCAAAAGGCCACGGTGAATTCATGGTGTGAAGAGGCACCGGTGGGGAATGTATCTTATCGGTGTAGATTTGACATTTGTGGCATTTCTTCGCATAATTGATGCAATCTCCTTCCATATTTGACCAGAAATAGCCATCTCTCATGATCTTCCTTGCCATCGAAAACCCACTAGCGTGGGTTCCACATAAGCCTCCGTGGACCTCCTTCAAAAATGGTTTCAGCTTCCTGAGCACTGATACACCTCAACAGTATCTGATCCTTGCTTCTCTTGTACAAAGTTTCTCTGTCAAGGACATACCCCAAAGATAACCTTCTGATAGTCCTTTTGTCACTATCGTCTGCCCCTTTGGGATAGGTCTGGAACTTAATGTATTGGAGGATATCAAAATACCATGGGTTACCGTTCTCATCCTCTTCCAAATTATAGCAATGGGCTGGCACCTCAAAGGTTTGTATTTTAATAGACCCCATCTCGGTGGCCTTACTTGCTTCGAACACAGTGGCCAGAGTTGCCAAGGCGTCGGCCATCTGATTATTCTCTCTTGGCAAGTAGGTGAAACTGATTTCTTCAAAATCCTTGGTCAAATCTTGGATCAAGTCATAGTATTTTATCAGCTTTGGATCAATAGTCTCCCATTCTCTCCAAAGCTGGTAAATCACCAAAGAAGAGTCTCCAAAAACCTGAAGCACCCTAGCCTTTCTCTCTATGGCTGATCGGATTCCCATGACATAGGCCTCATACTCGGCTATATTTTTGGTGCAAAAGAACTCCAACCTACTTGTGGAAGGGTAGTAAACATTTTCGGGGGAGACCAAAACAACCCCTATTTCGTGGCCTAAGGCATTCGATGCCCCATCAAAATAAAGCCTCAAACCTTTATTCTCGATAATAGAGGCCTCTTCGGACAGATTACAGATCAGATCTTCATTCGGTAAGCTGAAATTCAATGGTTCATAATCATTTGAGGCACAGCTTGCTAGAAGATCTACCATCGCACTACCTTTTACCGCCTTTTGACTTACGTAAACAATGTCGAATTCTAACAAAAGCATCTGCCAATGGGCCACTTTCCCAGTTAATGCTGGTGCTTCCATTAGAAACTTCAACGGATCTATTCGGGAAATCAAATAAGTGGTGTGATGCAACATGTATTGCCAGAGTCGCTTAGTAGCCCATAACAAGGCGCAACATAACCTTTGGATCAACGGGCAACAATTTTCACATTCGGTGAATTTCTTGCTCAGGTAATAGATCGCCTTTTCCTTTTTGCCTGTGTCATCGTGCTGCCCCAACATATATCCCATAGATTTTTCAAAAATTGCCAAGTATAAAATCAATGGCCTATCTGGTACTAGTGTTACAAAGATTGGGGGATTGGCCAGATACTTCTTGATCTTCTCTAGCGCTTCTTGACATTTTTCACCCCAAACTCCTGGGTTATTTTTTTAGAGTAGTCTAAAGACGGGGTCACATTTATTAGCCAGCTGAGATATGAATCGGGAGATGTAATTCAATCTCCCCAAAAATCCTAGGACCTCCTTTTGAGTTTGAGGCTGTGAGAGATCCTGAATTGCCTTCACCTTATCAGGATCAATCTCAATGCCCTTTTGACTTACCATAAAAGCTAAGAGTTTCTCGGATGTTACCGCAAACATACATTTGGTAGGGTTGAGCTTCAATTGATATTTTCTTAGCCACTGGAAGAGCTTTCGCAAATTTTAGAGGTGCTCCTTTTCGGTTCGGGACTTGGCTATCATGTCATCCACATACACCTCGATCTCCTTGTACATCATGTTATGGAACAAGGTCACCATGGCTCTTTGATATGTTACCCCATCATTCTTCAACCCAAAAGGTATTACCTTGTAACAAAATATTCCCACATGGTCATGAACGTGGTATTCTCCATATCCTCAGGATGCATTTTGATTTGATTGTACCCCGAGAAGCCATCCATAAAGGAAAACCAAGCATGCCCTGTAGTATTGTCAACTAGAGTATCAATATGAGGCAAAGGGAAATTGTCTTTGGTGCTCGCCTGATTAAGGTCCCTATAGTCTACACACATACGCACTTTTCCATCCTTTTTTGGCACCGACACTATGTTAGCCACCCATTCTGGGTACTTAGAGACTTCCAAAAATTGAGCCTCAAATTGTTTCTTTACTCCTTCTCTAATTTTTAGTTGTATGTTTGTCCTCATTCTCCGAAGATTTTGCTGGATAGGCTTGTATTCCGGTCTAATGGGGAGCTTGTGCTTTACAATATCTGTGTTTAGGCCTAGCATATCCTGGTATGACCATGCGAACACATCTTTAAACTCTAAAAGCAATCCAACCAACTTTTGCATGACTTCTGGTGACAAAGTGCCTCCAATCTTCACTTATTTCCTTTCTTCATTGGTCCCCAAATTTAAAACCTCTATCATTTCTTGGTGTGAAAGGATTTGCCTTTCTTCACTAGCCATCATTCTTAGCAGCTCTTCGGGAATCTCCCCATCCTCTTCTTCCACCTCCGCCAAGTACGTGGGTCGTTCAAAATCTACCTCAGGATTGGGTTCCACATCATTCATACAGTTTATACTAAGAGGCTTGCACGATTTTGAAAGTACGTATTGGGAAAGGAAGAGTGTAGCTTATGATGTAAATAGGTATATATAAAAGCAAGTGAATGGATGAATAAATAAATAAATAATAAATGAATAATGAAATGAAATGAAATGAATGTTGTGTTTTCCATTTAAGAAGGAAAACGTAGACATAGTCTATTTCATTTAAAGAATAATAGATATGACATAGCTGCCCTTTTTACAAAGGGTGTCCGTTACTTTTGGGCAAAAGTAACGGGATCGTTCTGAGCATTACTTTGACTCGTTCCTAGAAAAAGCCGGTACGTCACCAAAGGTCCAGTTGTTGAGCTCCTCTCCTGGGAGGCAAGGGCGAATCTTGGCCAGAAATTGATTGGCCTCGCCCTCGTCGCCAATCATGTCCACATTCATCTCTTCAAACGCTTCGCTGATTAACTCTTTCTGGACGCGCCTCTCGCCTTCTCAGCTTGCCTCCTGGATGTCCACCTTTGGGTTCTAAATTCTGCCATATATAAAGGCGCCCTTGAAGTCTCCATAGATAATAGGGGCCCATGGGATGTCCTCCCCTCTGAGCCTAGCCTGTCTATGCTCTTGTTTCCTCTTCCATTATTATTTTTTCTACAGGAAATTTGGCTTGTAACCGAGTCCAAAGAGGTCAACTTTGTGGATCACTTTGATGGGACGAAGGTGTCCTTGCAGATTCTTTCCCAAACCTTTCTTTTTCCTTACTCCTTTACCTAGGGTTTCGTACACCACCATCTTAGTGCAATTAGACAAAATCGGGCACGAAATCTTGCTTCTTTTGACGACAAAGGTAGCATTGATGAGTTCCAAGGCCCTGAAGGTGCACTACATTGCTTCTTCATCAGTGTGGATGTATGGTGTGTCCGAAGCCACTGAGGCGACGATGTCTTCTTCGGTGTTCACTGTCACTAATTTTCCCTTGGTGACAAACTTTAGCTTTTGATGGAGTGAGGACAGAATAGCACCGGTTGAGTGTATCCATGGCCTCCCTAATAAGCAGTTGTAGGATGGCCGGATATCCATAACCACAAAATCAACCATGTATTCGGTGGGACCAATGAGTAAGGGTACTTCTACCTTCCCGACCATATCTCTCTGGGTCCTATTGAAGGCTCGCACTTTATTATGACAGGGCTGCATATGTGAACTATTGATCGATAGTCGTTGTAGAGTCACTAACGGCATAACATTTAGCGCGGAGCCATTATCAATGAGCACGCCCGACAACACATGACCTTTGCAGTGAGTGGTGATGTTCATGGCCTTAGTGGATCCTATACCCTCTCTCAGGATTTCGTCATCACCAAAGGTGATGTGATTAACGTCAATAATATGGCTGATAACCTGATCCAACCTCCTAACTGAGATATCCTTTGCAATATAGGTCTCGTTGAAAACTTTCAGCAGAGCCTCACGATGCTTCTTAGAGTTTAGTAAAAGGTCCAGCACGGAGATTCGAGCTGGTTGCCTCTGAAGCTGGTCAATAATGTTGTACTCGTCGTGCTTCAAAAACCTCAAAAATTCTTGAGCTTGAGTTTTTGTGACCGATTCTTTAATTCTCGGTAGTGGGTCATCTTCGAAAACATTATCGGATTAAACTTCGACCTTATTGTCTTTCTCTTTTGCTTTCTTCGGTGCTTTTAGGTTCTCTGGAGCATATCATCAGCCACTCCTCGTAAGATGCCCCACATCTTTTACCTCTTCGGCCTCTGATTCTAAAGGTTCTTCTCAAACGGGTTTCTTCCCTACTTCCATGTCTTCCTCTCTGTAAAAACTAGAGGAACCCGGTATTGTGATGCTTGGGTGCAGTTCCAAGGAACCATCTTCGTATCCTTGAAAGGAAATGACATCGGAGAAATGATTATCATCTTGGGGGCTACCTTTGGTACGCTTGTTTCGCGTGCCTTGAGACCAAAGACGAGCGGTCTCTTGGCATTATACTTGGTCTCTTGGCTTTTTGACGCGCAAACTTCTACTTCCTTCCTTCCCCTTTCTTCCTCAAGAAACTCAATCTCTTTTTTATCCATCATAGCTTGTATCAACCGACGAAACACTTCACAGTCTCGAATCTCATGATCTCTGACTGATGGTACTCACAATATGGGCCATATCCTTCCATTACCAATACCATCACCCGATCGATGAGGCATTCCATGCATAACTGTTGAAAGACCTATCTCAAGGGAGACCAGACCTCAGACACATCCATCTTGGCTCTCCTGAGGTACTCAGTTTCGATAGCATTCACGCCTTAACCTCTATGATTTGACAGAGGGTTGTTGGTTGTGCTCTCTTCTCCCAACTGTAACACTCTAGTCCGAATCAAGTTCTGAACGAACTTCTTAAAAGCTAAACAATTTTCAATTGAATGCCCCGGAACATCAGCATGGTACTCGTAGTGTACATTGGGGTCATACCATGCGGGGTAAGGTAGATTGTAAGGAGTGACATGATAAGTGTTGCGCGTAATAAGTGCTATGCAATTGTGCAAGTATACACGTTGCAAGTTATAGTATAAAAGATATCGTCTCCACAGGGATTGGTGCCACTTCAAGAATCTAGTCTCTTGCACTGTAAAAAGTAAAAACACAAATAAAGGATTATAGGAGTTTAACTAATAACTAAACTAGAAAGCAATAAAGTAAAAGAAAAGATGAGATCAAATGAGAGAGATAGACCAGGTTATCGTGAGTTGAGGTGTGATAGCCGATTGGATCGTCTTGGTAAAAGAGTGCACGGGCAACTCAGTTGCCATGGCAACTTGCACAACGGGGTTGCCTTGGCAACTAATCGATGGTTTCCTGGGCAACTACTTGGGCGTCTGGGCAGCAACCTTCAAGGTTCGGCAGAGCGTTCTTCAATGGTTTCTTCTTATCCCTAAGTCGAAACTCTAGCTACTTGTATATGCCTTGATAATACATCCCTGCGTGAATCAAGGGTGAACAACAACCAATCTTGCGCTCCTCTTAGCCGTTGAAATCCTTAACTTATTCCTAAGCCGAATTAATCTTCACCATCAATAGATTGAATAAAGATCATATTCATTCGTTTCTTGAATCTAACTCTCCCGATATTAGATAAATAGATGAAGTTACGAGATCCTCTCCCAATTCACTCGCAAACAAGAATAAGAACCAAGAATGAATAAACCTTGAAATAGAAAAGTGCAAACTCTTATTACCTGAACAAAATCCAATAGTTTCTCACAACCACAAAACACAATAACCATAGCCAAATAGATTTAGTTCATGGCTAGGTTCCAAAGAAACACAAGATAATTAATCCCTAGCATGAACCCAATCGAACAAGAAAGAAAAGATGAAGAAGGAGGCTTGTCGAAATCCTCCTTGCCCTAGATGCTTGTCGAAAATTCTCTCCTCTTGCCCTCCTTGATGCTTGTCAAAATTCCCCTCTCTTGCTCTCCTTGGATTGTCGAAATTCCCCTCTAATTTATAAGGCTAGGTCAAAGTCCTTCTTTGAGGAGGAAGTTAAGTTGGAATTAAATTATCTTTAAAGAATATAATTCTTTATTATAATTATATTCCTACTAGAACTTCTCATATCTTATTGGAATTTAATTCTTCTTTAATCTCTTCATGGAAATCAAATTCCTTTGGGATTGGACTTTGCTCCACGTCATCTTGGGCTTGCCTAGTCATCAATTTCGACTACCATATCACCTTTGCTCTTGTCGACAATTGCCCTAGCAACTGGCTCGGCGTCTCCTTCATGCATTGCCCTGGCAACTAGCTCGGCATCTCATTCATGTATTGCCCTGGCAACTAGCTCTAGCCTTGCTTTGGCAAGTGATCCTGCACAAACACACAAAAGACACCAAAGCATCATCTTTTCCCACAAAAACTACCAAGTTATGTAATCAAGCTCAACGATGGAAGGAAACATGGATTAATGCATGAATAGCTAATTATGCAACTAATATGAGCCTAAGTCTAACAATAATATGAGTAAAAAGGGTAAGAAAAATAGTACTTTTGAAAACTTATCACACCGCCTAACTCGAACTATTGCTTGTCCTCAAGCAATGCAAACTAATAATTACCTGCCAAGACTTCAATTTTCACAAACTTAGCTTTGAACTTGATTTCAATTCTCTGAACCGGGGCACAAAGTATGATTGGCTTTTCATTTTTTTGGAAAACTTAGGAATTATTCGGAATCAAACTATAATGCTTGTGAGTGTGTGCGGAGTTGTGTGCAAGTTGATTTTTCGGATTCTATGCAAACAATAGGTTTTCAAATTACTTCATTGGGTTCTTTTTAACATGTTTTAACTAGAGCCAATTTTGGGCACCTCTAGTGTTTTGTTTTTAGCTTTATTAAGTTAATTTATTCGACTAGAGCCGGTTTCGGGCACCTCTAGCTATCAAATTTTTTTAACACATACTAGAGCCAGTTTCGGGCACTTCTAGTGATTAATTTTTTTAGCACATGCTAGAGCCAATTTCGGGCACCTCTAGCATTCATCCAATTTTTATTCTAATCCCCCAATTTGTTAATTATCAACCTAAGTTCACTAGAATTCCTTAAATCAATCAAACCACAACAGTGTTTCATCAAAAATAGCATCATAGTAAAATTCTATGTTTTTCCATGGTTATCCTAGAATAAAAATTCTATCAATTAAGTGCATTGGCAAAGTCATCATCGGATATTCATCAAATCTAAGCAATTCTTGTTCTAATTAAAGACATGGCAAGCAATTTATGTATCCTAAATGTAATACTTAAGATGAATGTAACTAAACATGGTAACTACTAATAACAATCCCCCCCAAAACTCGAGTGAGGCACTGTCCTCAATGCATGCATTAAAGAAAAATAAAATAACGAAAAATAAAATGCATACGAGGACTTACTCTGAGAGTTCGTCATCGTGGATGATTAGTTTCCTTTTGGTCGGTGTCTTGATTCTCTTGCTTGAACGCGATGGTTGTTTTCTTGTTGCCGGTGGTGGAATCGATCCTCGTACGGGGTTGTCCTCGTCGTCCTCTTCATCAATGTCATTGGCTTTTCGCTTGGAGGATTCAATTGGTGCGGTCTTTGTTGGTGCAATGGAGGACTCGTCCGAATCTGAAAAATCAGAAAATGATTTCGTAGGAGTTGATTCGGGCATAGGTGATTTACCTTTGGCTTTTGCAGTGGTTGCCGGAATGTCTTTAGCTTTGGTTGCTGTGGCATCTTCAGGGTTGGTTGTTGTGGCATCAGCTTGTGCGTGCACGATGTAGGTTGCCGCGGCATCATCTGTTGTGGTTGTCGTGGCGACTGCTTCATTGGTTAACGGGACAAGGATTTCGGCAGGAAATTTCCTTAGCATAGTGGTTGTGAGTCTTGTTGTGGAAAAGAAAACAAAGAAAACCTGGAAACTAAAGATAATGAAGAAAAATAAAATATCTCCTAAAAATAAAAATGAAAATAAAAAGAAAAGGAAAATATTGAAAGGAGAGCATGCTCATGCATCTCCTAAGTTGACCACTTCTTTGTCACGTTCCACATGGGCACCATTGTAGTGCTTCAATCTTTGTCCATTAACTTTGAATTCTTGTCAGAGATGGACTTGATTATCACAGCACCATGGGAGAATGGTTTGACGACTTCGAATGGTCCCGACCATCTTGATTTCAGCTTTCCCGGGAAAAGTTTTAGCCGAGAATTGAATAAGAGAACTAGTTGCCCTGGCATGAATTGTCGTGGCAATAGTTTCTTGTCATGCCATTGCTTTGTTTTCTCCTTGTAGATTCGTGCATTGTTATAGGCGAGTGCACGGAATTCTTCTATCTCATTGAGGTCCAACAAACGCTTTTGTCTGGTACATTCCCAATCCATATTCACGGTCTTGATTGCCCAGTATGCCTTGTGTTCGATTTCCACCGGTAGGTGGCATGTTTTGCCATAGACAAGTCGGAAGGGGGACATACCTAAGGGTGTTTTGAATGCAGTGCGATATGCCCAAAGTGCGTCATCTAGTCTTAATGACCAATCCTTCCCAGAGGGATTTACAACTTTCTCGAGTATACCCTTCAATTCCCGGTTGGAAATTTCTGCTTGCCCGTTGGTTTGTGGGTGATATGCTGTGGCCATCTTGTGTGATATGCCGAAGCATTGCAACATCTTGGCAATTAGTCTGTTGTCAAAATGCTTGCCTTCGTCACTGATAATTGCTCTCGGCATCCCAAACCGTAAATATATTTTTCTACAAGAATCGTTGCACATAGGATCTGTCGGCTAGCTGTAGCATAACTGTTGTCAACATTTACCAGTATGTCCTTGATTTTTCCCTCTAGATGCACATAGGATTTGTCGGCTAGCTGTAGCATAACTGTTGTAGGTATTGCCTTCCCGATTCCTAGTTTCTGGAAAACCGATTTAGGCATCAAGTTTATGCTAGCCCCAAGGTCGCATAATGCTTTCCCAACATAGTGATTTCCAATGGAACAGAGTATTGTGAAACTTCCGAGATCCTTCAACTTCGGTGGCATATGATGTTTCAAACTCTCCTAGCCTTGTTCTTTTGGACACGATGTCTTTAAGAAACTTGGCATAGTTTGTCATTTGTTCAATTGCTTCCACCAATGGCAAGTTGATGTGGACTTGCTTTAGGATATCAAGAAACTTCTTGAATTGATATTCTTGCTTTTGTCGCTTCAACCTTTGTGGGAATGATGGTGGAAGTCGGATATCTTCGATCCTTTCATTAGTTTGAAACTTGATTGACGGCATTACCGGGACAACTGGAGTTGCCGAGGCGTTATCAACTGGGGTTGCCGAGGCATGCTTATCGCAAGTTCCCGAGGCATCTTTATCGTCGGTTGCCGAGGCATGCTTATTGCCGGTTGCCGCGACAATTCCTGGTTCAGCATCTGAGGCTTTGCCGCTAGGTTCGTCTTGATCTTTTTGTGGAGTTTTGTTTGATGAGCGGGTTTGAGCCTCTCTAAGTTGTTGGCCACTTCTAGTGGTGATTGCCTTACATTGCTCATGGCCAGTTCATCTTGTGACTTCAGTATCGCTAGGTAAACCTCCTTGCGGTCTAGTATTCAGATTTTGAGCAAACTGTCTGACTTGATTTTCCAATGATTTGATTGCCGCCTCTTGGTTTTGCAATCTCATCTCGGTCCTAATAATAAAAGCATCAGTTCTTTTCATGAAGTTACTATTCTCAACCATATAAGATTCAATTTTCATCATAAAAGCATTTAGAGAATTTTCCAAAGAACTAGATGTTGTCGGTTGTTGCTGCGGCAACTGTTGCCGTGGCAATTCTGCTGGAATCCCGATGCTTGTGCATTCTGATTTTTTTGGTTTAGAGCATTGTTGGGATTACTCCATGAAAAATTTGGGTGCTTCTTCCAAGCTGGATTGTATGTATTGAGCATCACGTTGTTGTTCCGATTGTAATTCCCCACGTAGAAGCTGGATTCCAGATTCTGCATACATTCAGAAGAATCATGGTTATCACCACAGAACTCACAAAAACATTACCTTGACTTCATGTGTGTTGTTTGGTTTTTGCATGTTCTGGACCATCTTGGTTAAAGTGGCCAATTGTGCCGAAATTGAATCTGATGATCCTAGTTCATGTATTGTGGCTTGGCGTCTAACTCCTCCTCTTCTAGTAGATGGGAATTGATAATCATTCTTGGCCAGCCTGTTTAAAATTTGCATTGCTTCCTCCGGTGACTTATCTAGGAGTATGCCGGTTGCCGAGGCATCTAGCATCATCCTTGTTGGTGTATTCACGACGTTGTAAAACATTGTTACTTGAGTCCACACCGGGAATCTGTGTAGGGGGCATTTGTGTAGAAGTTCTCTATATCGCTCCCAAGCCTCGTACATGGATTCATCATCTGCCTGCCGAAAAGAAGTAATGTCGTTACGAAGCTTATCAGTTAAATTTGTAGGATTAAACCGAGCAAGGAAATCATGACAAAGATCGGTCCAAGATGCTATTGATCTAGCGGGAATGCTATTCAACCATGCTTTCGCCCTATCCCTCAGTGAATAGGGGAATAATCTTAATCGTAAGACATCAGGGGTGACTCCGTGTATTTTGAACAAGTTGCAGATCTCGAGGAAAGATTTCAGATGTTGTCGTGCATCTTCAGTTGCTGAGCTGCCAAATTGACCAATTGTGTTGATCATATTAAACATTACCGGTTTTAACTCAAAGTGGTCGGCTTCAATTTCAGGTGCGACAACTCCTGGATTAAGTCCATCAAGATTTTCTTTAAGATAGTCTCGAATAGTTCTGTTTCGTGCAAGAATCACTCCTCCTCCTGCTGGAACATCTTGATTCATATTGCCGTCTTGATTAGCCATTGCTGCTCTTATCCTTCATCTAAGTCTTTGTAAGGTTCGTTCGATTTCTAGATCAAAGGAATACTCTGATGTAGTCGGTCTCGTCCTCGTCATATACCAATGCAAAACCAAAGTTTGTTAGCCCTTTGAATCTTTAACAAGAAAAGTAAAAAGAAAGTGCAAGAAAATAAAAACAAAGTCGCTATTGCCAATCCCCGGCAATGGCGCCAAAAACTTGTTGCGCGTAATAAGTGCTACGCAATTGTGTAAGTATACACGTTGCAAGTTATAGTATAAAAGATATCGTCTCCACAGGGATTGGTGCCACTTCAAGAATCTAGTCTCTTGCACTGTAAAAAGTAAAAACACAAATAAAGGATTATAGGAGTTTAACTAATAACTAAACTAGAAAGCAATAAAGTAAAAGAAAAGATGAGATCAAATGAGAGAGATAGGCCAGGTTATCGTGAGTTGAGGTGTGATAGCCGATTGGATTGTCTTGGTAAAAGAGTGTACGGGCAACTCAGTTGCAGTGGCAACTTGCACAACAGGGTTGCCTTGGCAACTAATCGATGGTTTCCTGGGCAACTACTTGGGCGTCTGGGCAGCAACCTTCAAGGTCCGACAGAGCGTTCTTCAATGGTTCCTTCTTATCCCTAACTCTAGCTACTTGTGCATGCCTTGATAATACATCCCTGCGTGAATCAAGGGTGAACAATAACCAATCTAGCGCTCCTCTTAGCCGTTGAAATCCTTAACTTATTCCTAAGATGGATTAATCTTCACCATCAATAGATTGAATAAAGATCATATTCATTCGTTTCTTGAATCTAACTCTCCCGATATTAGATAAATAGATGAAGTTACGAGATCCTCTCCTAATTCACTCGCAAACAAGAATAAGAACCAAGAATGAATAAACCTTGAAATAGAAAAGTGCAAACTCTTATTACCTAAACAAAATCCAATAGTTTCTCACAACCACAAAACACAATAACCATAGCCAAATAGATTTAGTTCATGGCTAGGTTCCAAAGAAACACAAGATAATTAATCCCTAACATGAACCCAGTCGAACAGAAAGAAAAGATGAAGAAGGAGGCTTGTCAAAATCCTCCTTGCCCTAGATGCTTGTCAAAAATTCTCTCTTCTTGCCCTCCTTGATGCTTGTCGAAATTCCCCTCTCTTGCTCTCTCTAATTTATAGGGCTAGGTCAAAGTCCTTCTTTGAGGAGGAAGTTAAGTTGGAATTAAATTATAATAAAGAATATAATTCTTTATTATAATTATATTCCTACTAGAACTTCTCCTATCCTCTTGGAATTTAATTCTTCTTTAATCTCTTCATGGAAATCAAATTCCTTTGGGATTGGACTTTGCTCCACGTCATCTTGGGCTTGCCTAGTCATCAATTTCGACTACCATATCACCTTTGCTCTTGTCGACAATTGCCCTGGCAACTGGCTCGGCGTCTCCTTCATGCATTGCCCTGGCAACTAGCTCGACATCTCCTTCATGTATTGCCCTGGCAACTAGCTCTAGCCTTGCTTTGGCAAGTGATCCTGCACATACACACAAAACACACCAAAGCAGCATCTTTTCCCACAAAAACTACCAAGTTATGTAATCAAGCTCAACGATGGAAGGAAACATGGATTAATTCATGAATGGCTAATTATGCAACTAATATGAGCCTAAGTCTAACAATAATATGAGTAAAAAGGGTAAGAAAATAGTACTTTTGAACACTTATCAGTATGCCCCCAAAGGCCAAGTAGTGTTACCCACGAATGCTCTTCGCATCTATAAAGAATGTTCTTTGCCAATAACCACGATGCTCTCCAAACTATATCTTTCTACTTTAGGTTTCGGAGGACATCCTGTCATACTTCCTCGAATCTTCGGGTTGGCCAATTATTCTTTCATAGGAATTCTTCTAAGGGCAAGAACTTGCCGTCATAAAGGGGCCTTGAAAAACTGGAGTTGGTCCAAAAGTAGTTGTAGAACCAAACAGTCAAAAGCTACGGGCATTCTCGGAAGTGACCTCTTCCATGCTCCCGACAGAACCTCAAAGATAAAAAAGTCTCGGCCAAAATTTCAGGTACCAGATTAGTCCTACCATCCAAACGATCAAATACATCCAAAACCGATGGACTCGGCTAATGGGATGCACAGAGGCTAGAGCTAAGATCCCTCCCACTTGAGATACTCTTTGTTGTTCCAAGCAGTGACTTGATGCTCGACCCAAGATGATAACATATCAGAGAACTTCTTCAACTTCCCTCGAAAGGCTTTTTTCTTACTTGGCTTCGAGTACACCCAATTCATGTCAATCTTCTTGCAGTTTATGAGGTCTCTGTACTCTTCGATTGTCAGAGTTAGGTCAAAGTTACCAATTGTAAAACAGATGTAGGTAGAGTTCCAGAAACCCACCAAGGCTTATAGTAGTGCTTGGTCAACGAAAACCTCTAGTAAGTACGTGATGTCACCATACTATTCTTTGAAAGTACTCTTCATGTCAAAATCCCAACTGTTCCAAACTGGCTTCAATTCAGACACATCATTGAACTCTGTATTCATGAATGTCGTGGCTGACATGGCTGATCTAAACCAGTAGCAATATTGTCTCCCGCATGTAACTGTTCCCCTTCCGACCATATCTGAACGTCAGAATTCTTTTCACCATTTCTACGGACTAAGTCTCCCATTGATCTAGTCTTTAACTTCAAACTATTCCCAATTCAATGTGTTCTTCATGATATGATAAGATATGCAAAAGAAGGGTAAAAAGGAAAAAGGAAGCAAACAAAAAGAAGCGTTAGTTATAAGATAAAAAATAAAATGGAAATGAAAAGAGATAAACGTAAATTGAAATAAGCATAAGGCAAACATAAAGAGAACAAACCTAACCACATGAATTCTAGTTCGATAGGGTTATCCGCATGGCTCTAACGGGGTAGGTTTCCTAGATTCTCACACATGTGTTTGGTTCTAGACAAGGGTACCCAAACATATCTTACTACCTACTAAGGTAGCAAAAAACCTCAATTCTGGCCCATTACAAGCTTGCGAATTGCTTTCAGTTCGAGGGAAAGCATGACCTAGTGACGTGGAGGGCTGCTCACGTGTCAAAAGGCATGAATTTCGAAAGTGAATTACCGACCCGTGAAGGGCTAGTCACGTGGGCATGTGGCGTTTCACTCGCACTTAAGGGACATAGCTCGGGTATAGAGCTTGATGATCATGATACAACACATGTCAGTGATTCCTTAGAAATTAAATAAAAAATTAATTCAAAGACCATTGCTTATCAAAGCCCGTGCAATCTTAGTCACATTTTTAAGAAAGAATTGAACTTGTTAAAGTAAATTGAAATTCCAAAATTTTCCATCATTTTAAAAGCAACTAACATTTTCTTGGCCTAACTCTTTTTTTTGCTTAAAAAAAACAAAATTGTCACGTCCCCAACGGAGTCGCCAAGCTGTAGCGACCCCTTTTAAGAAAGCCACCATTAAGTATAGTTCCGTAAGGTTCAACGCCACGAATTTACCCCCTAAATAAATTCTTTGAAATCTTTGCTAAAAATGGGGATTTATTTTTGAAAATCTCTTTTTCTTTTGAAAATTGATAAAAAAAACTTGGAGTCGCCACTGGCCACTTGGGTAAGGTAGGTAGGACACCAAAAAGTACCAGAGATTTGTTCTGAAAGGGTCCGGGAGTTGGTTACGCGTGGAGAAGGATTAGCACCCCCATCACGCCCGGACATCGGTACAATAATATTTGTTGCCTTTAAAATTGGTGGAAATTTGAATGAACTTTAATTTGGCGTTCTTAATTAGAAACTGGCCTTAATTACATGGCTTTATCAAATTGGTGGGTTGAAATTAATTTGACATTTAATTAATAAGGATGATGATACACCGGGCCATATATTAAACCGACATTGAATAAGCCTGACTGCCGTGTTAATTTATGGTTCGAATCTCGTACGTCACCTTTTATGCATGATGCAAGAGATTAAAATATGATGTAATGATTTGGTCCATTTTTTATCATTTCCCATGGAGCGGTAAGGATTAATCCAAATATTCGGTCAACATCCATTGAGACAAGACTGTTACGACATGAATATCGGGATTAATGTATACCTCCTTTGTTATGATTTAGGTTAATTAACATGCAATTTAAAAGTCACATGAATGACAATTAAAGGATGACAAATAAGGGCATAAAAGATAAACACACAAGGCCCACCCCAAGACCTAACCTATGAAGGCCCAAATTATGGAAAGCCCAAATAATGATCTACCTATTAATTAGTTATTCTAATATTAGCCCTAAATTGATTAATTAGCCCTAAAAGACTAAAACCCTCACAAATTATGAGGATTAACTTTGCAATTTAATGTCAATCTAAGTTTTAGAGTTAATTTTAACCTAAAAGTAATTAAGAAACGTTCAATTAATTTAATGAATTTAACATTTACTCGAATGAGCCAAGAGCGAATTTAAATTTACTAAATTAATTTGAACTCTAATCTAACTAAGGCTCTAAAGAATCTAACCTAGATTAATTTAATTAATTTAAAAGACTGTTCCCCTATGAGACGAGCACACGATCTAAATTAATTAAATTAATTGACCTAAACTATATTATAAACTTTAAAACCATATTTATTATATAATATAGAAACTATATGTTATATATAAAAAACCATATATTAGATGTATTAAAAAGAAACTATATTATATATTAACATGAAAACTATATATTATATAATACACATATGTTAAATACCAAAATCAAACATAAAATCACATATTATATTATGTAAAACAAACTAAGCATTATATACACGTTCACATCAAAATAAAACAAACATAACATAGGAAATAAAAGCTGGAAATTAAGGATGCGAAATAAAAATAAATATGCATGATAAAAGAGGAATTTAAGTACTAGAAAGGACCAAATTAAATGGAACTCAAAATTAAAGGCCGAATTTAAAGAGGAAACGAGGGACGAAATTGTAAACATTTGGAAAACTTCAAGGACCCGAAGAGTGATTATGAAAGGCGGAATGACTGCTTATGCGAATTCAACGGGGCGAAGTGACTAAAGTTGCTATTTCAAAAAGCGAAAGGGTTCACAGCGTAAATGACGAAGGGCGGAGGTCCTTATTTGTCTAATAAGACCATTTTTAAAAACAAAATTTTATAAAAGAAATCGGCCGAAGGCCTGCCTCCCTCTTTGGCCATTATTGATTACCCACGAAGCTCTCCCTTTCCTCTAAAAATGCGGTGTTCATCCCCCAAAACCCAAAAGTTCACCGTAGGATCCAAATTTCGGCAGCTTCTCCACCGCGCCGGTTGCCGCCCGTTGGTGGTCAGTATATCCAAACAAACCCAAAAATGATCCCTCTTTTCATTTTAAAAAATAAACCCTACCTTCGTTTTGCAAAAACTGGATCCTTTTTCCTTTCAAACCCAAAAAGCAAACCTAAAACCCTTTAAAAACATTTTTTGACGTCCATGCCTTCTGTCGATTGCCATGCAAGGCCATGGATGGGCCAAGAGGCTCCTCAACCGCAAGGAGGAGGATGGACACGACAAAAACCAAATGGCCGAAGGTAGAACCTAAACCCCCTTCTGTGTATTTTTTGTGCGTATGCTTTGAAGAGATAAAGAGGAAAGATACCTCTAAAGGTGCTTTTCTATTGCTTGCTTTCTAAAATTTCCCCTTGCAATGCTTAGGGTTACAATAGTTAGGGCTTTCTATTTTTATAGCCCAAAGTTACATCAATTTAGCATTTATACAAAAATTGAAATGAAAATTGCTATTGGTTGCTGTTAATTCCCTTGGCCGGATTCATGTTGCTCTGATTTTGTGTTGGTTTGTCCCCCATACCATCTGAGATTTTGAAACGGTTCTTACATTTGTTTTTTTCCTGGTATGTGAGGAGAGGATGAGGGGACTAGAGAGAGGTTCGGCTTGGGGAATAAGTCTCCGACGTGGCCGTAGACGTGGCAGATCGACGGTGAGGTGGAATTAGGCCATTGGGTCCTTCGATCGACGTG
Organism: Hibiscus mutabilis; assembly: GCA_019671005.1. Taxonomy (NCBI): domain Eukaryota; kingdom Viridiplantae; phylum Streptophyta; class Magnoliopsida; order Malvales; family Malvaceae; genus Hibiscus; species Hibiscus mutabilis. The sequence continues at coordinate 30,208,013 of CM033745.1, forward strand.
GAGGTAGAACCAGGAGATGAACCGATGCGCATGGCCTCATTGCGGGTGACGAATCGTCGTTCATGCACCCGTAGGGAGCTCCAACCATCGCGTGTGGGGCGCGTGGGTGCGTTTTGGTTGCTGGACCGTTCGATGTTGCGATCCGGATCTAACGGTGGCTGATGGGGCGGCTGCAAAAGGAAATCAGGGGGTTAAACTAGGATTTTTTTTGTTTAGGGCCTTATTGGGCCAATGGTAATAGATATAAATGTCTGGGCAGACTTTATTGCTTATGGGTCGATTGTAAATGGACTGTTGATATATGTTTATAAGTATGGGCTCGTAGCAAAATAAACTTGGGTTTTATTTATTATTAATCTTTTTGATTTTTCAAATGATAATACTTCAGATTATAATCGAAACATAATAGTAAGAACTAAAGATGCAAATACTATAACACTAGTAATATATAGTAATACTAAGACAACCATGACAGTAACACATATATATTGCTTAGCAATAATTTTTTTTGGGCTTTAAAACAATATCACATATAATAGGATAAGAAATGATAGTGAAGAGACAAAGCAATAAAACATAATATACTAATAATGTTTTTGGTTTTTCAAATAGCCACACACATATAGTTAACATAAGACACGTACTAATAGTAGTATTTTGGCTTTTTCACATATATGTAGATAGGCAATAATTAAGCAACAACCCATATAAGCCTATTATTGTAAAAATAAAAACAGAAAATGAAAACGAGTCTACCCCGGACAAAATTAGTGATTACAACTATTTCGGTTATGTTAAGCCAACTAATATTCCTTGAACATATTTTCATTGAAATCATCCTTCCATTAGAGTAGTAATAAAACTTATCAAATATTAATGAGTATCAATTTGATGTAGAAAAACGAAAGAAAATTTGATGAAATTGTTCAATTTTTTAATACTTTATAAATTACTTTTTAATTTTTATATTTATATTTTATCATTTTATAATTTCTAATGCATTTTAATTTTTATATTACTTTTTATTTTAAACAAATTTTTTCAATATCATATTTATTTTTATTAAGTTTATAGATTTTTTTTAAAAAATTGAAGAATATTTTAATTTTTTGTAAGAGTTCTCACTTTGCTTATTTTTAAAATGACCAGGGACCTAAAGTATATTTAACTAATTTGTTAATCGTTTTTTCATATATTCTGTTTATAAAAGTTCAACTCAAAAAACTAAATTATTTATCCAATTTTATGCAAAAATTAAATAAATCGAGGGCAAAATTGTTGCAATTGAATGACTTCGAGGGCAAAATAGCGACGTCAGCATCGTTAACTTTCACGACAGTATTTTAACGGTCAAAATCGGTCCAAAGATAAAATTGTTCTAATTGAATGAATTTGAGGGTAAAATTACAAAAAAATTAAAAATAACATTATTGATTTTGAATTATTACAGAGGTAAATTTAACCCCTTAGCTTTTAATTAATCAAGGACAATTGAATTGACTGAAACATTTGGACGCCTTATGAAGAGCATTATTAAATCTTTTTTCCTCCTCGAAGGCGTGGAATGCGACAGCACAAATTAGATCATGTTTAGTAACATTTATTAGTGAAGATCACTGTACTATTTTATTTAGAAAAATATTTTTCAATCCATGTAGGGGCGAAATTACAAGGGTGGAGAGGGTCAATTGTCTCTCACTCAAGATTTTTTTTGTCTCCTTATATAATTTTTAAAAAAAAATTAGTTTATTTATGAATTTACTCACACTTTCAAATATTTATATTTTGCCCACCCCCAACTCAAATCCTAGCTCCGTCCCTGCACGTAAGGTAAACTCACATTTAGCCGAAAGCAAGTTTCAAACTCGTGCTTAGCTAAACGCGAGTTATGTGTTGAGTGGGTAGGTAAGAAATAAAAAATTAATTTACCAATTTTTTTTTACACAGAACTCGCTTTTAAACTCGCTTTTGGCTAAACGCGAGTTTGAAACTCGCTTTTGGCTAAACGCGAGTTTCCCTTGCATGGACTGAAAGAGGGCTTTTTTCTACTAATGTTCTTTGGGGGTAGTTCTCCAATTATTTTCCTTAACTGGAAAATTTAAGGGAATATTCCCTTTTAGGAAAATAATTAGAAAACTACCCCATTAATGATTATGTAGAAAAATACTTCATTTCAGTTCACGTAAGGCAAACTCTCGTTTAGCCAAAAGCGAGTTTTAAATTTGCACTTAGCTAAACGAGAGTTATGTGTTGAGTGGGTAGGTAAGAAATAAAAAATTTAATATACTAAGTTTTTCAAAATTGAAGTTTGTAAGTCATATTTACGAACAACTATGTTGCAAGAAATGCTAAATGTACTTGCTTTGAGGCAATGACGGAAATTGGAGTAAAAGTTTGAGGGGGCCAACTTAAATTTTTAAAAAATTTGGAGGCTTAAACGAAAATTTTCAAAAAAATTTGAGGGTTTAACTAAAATTTTTAATAATTTTGAGAGATTTAATAAAAATTTGAGAGGAAATTCAATTAAAAATATTTAAAAATTTGAAGCTTAATATGAATTTTTAAAAATATTGAGAGGGCAAAATTCAAATTTTTCAAAATTTGGAGGCCGTGGCCCCTACTAGTCCCTTCAAGGATCCGCCCCTGCTTTGATGACAATCGAGAGTGATCTTTTGAAAGAAAATGATATTAAAACGTTGTACATGATTTTGCTTCGAAATATACAAGAAGAACAACGCTTTTTAAGTGAAAATGTTATGGCCCTGTTCGATAATTAGCGGATAACTGATAGCGAATAGCTGATAGCATTAGCTGATTTGACTAGTGGATTACATTATTTGATTGTATAAAAGTGTTTGGTAAGATTAACTGATAACTGATAGCTGTTTGATTATTTGAACAAGCAAAATGGCATATAAGGACATAATTATATTTGATACTTGTTTGAATAATTTATTAGTTATTAACATTTTGTATCTATTAATATTAATTAGATTATGAAAATTATTTTTTTAATATCATTATTGATCATATATGAGGATGTACATATTAATTTTTTATTTGTGAAATTATCTTTTTAATATAATTTTAATAATTATTAGATTTAGATGTATATATTGATTTCTTATCTATTAAATTTTCTTTTGAATATAATTTTATCAATTATTAAAGTATATACAATTATTAATTTATATATTAATTTATTATTTATGAAGTTATTTTTTAAATTTTATTAGCTAATCAAATTTAAGTTATTTAGAGAAATTTTTTATAATTATCAAGGACAAAATAGTCTTTTATCCAAACGTCTAACTCAAAAAGCTCCTAAAATGAGCTTTTTCAAAATGAGAGGTTTCACCTCAATCCACTGTTACAATTCTCTATTTACCAAACATCTAAAATAAGAGGTTTCACCTCAAATTTATGTTATTTAGAAAAAAATTTATAATTATCAAGGATAAAATAGTCTTTACAAGTCTTTTATCCAAACATCTAACTCAAAAAGCTCTTAAAATAAGCTTTTTCAAAATGAGAGGTTTCACCTCAATTCACTGTTACAATTCTCTATTTACCAAACATCTAAATTAGCGGATTTGACTAGTAAACCTCTAATTTTAGCTCAAACGTTGTTTACCTAACAAAGCCTATATTTTTATGTTTTTGAAGAGAGTAACACGTTGACCTTGTTTGGTAAATAGCGGTTTGAGCCAAAATTAGAGGTTTGAGCAAATATTAGAGGTTTGACCAGTCAAATCTGCTAATTTGAATTTTTGATGAACAATAGATTTGAATAGCGGATTTGAGTGAAACCTCTAATTTTGAAAAAGCTACTGATAGGAGCTTTTTGAAATTAGAGGTTTGACCAGTCAAATATGCTAATACGAGTCTTTTACCCTTAACAATTATAAAAAATATCCAAATAACCTAAATTTCACATTTTCTATTTTAATTCTTCATCCTTACGTATTTACATTGTGACATTTATAAAACAATATTTTTTATTTTATTCTCATATATTTATATTTGTATTTAAAAAATTAATAATTAATTAAATTATATTAAAAATATTTATATAAATAATAAATTAATATATAGATCATTCAGATATGCTTAGTAATGTTATATTAAAAAATATTTTTCATAATTTAATTAACATACAAAATACTAATAACTAATAAACTATTCAAACAAATATCGAATATAATCATGTCTTTATATGTTATTTTGCTTGTTTAAATAATCAAACAGCTATCATCTATCAGTTAATTTTACCAAACACTCTTATACAATCAGCTAATACAACCCGCTAGTCAAATCAGCTAATGCAATCAACCATAAGCTATCAGCTAATGTAATTTGCTATCAGCTAACACTTATCCGCTAATTGCCAAATATGACCAACATTTTTTCGTATTAAGTGAATTTTATTTGAAATAAAAACTTATGCCTCTTTGATATTATAAATTAAGGGCTTCATTTTATTAAATTGCACAAGGCTCCTTAAATCTTTGAATTGCTCTTGGAATGTATAATACGAAATTGTGTTCTTTGAATATTTATAGGTTCTCAAGATTTTGCCACTCTAAAAACATATCTCTATGTATTTGAATTTATATCCTCAAATACAAAAGAATATACCTTACAGCTCAGAAATCGATAGAACTTATTTCAAATTATGCATTCATAGGCACAGTAGGTTTATGATGAAAGAAAATCATGTCTGTTTATTGATGTAGATATAAATTAGACCTATGTCATTATTAGGAATTTAGTATGCGGCAAAATAACTAAAGCAATAACAACATAAAATAAGACATACACATGAGATGAGATTTAATGTAATTCAGCATAACCTACCTCCAGGAACAAGAGAAACGAACAATCCACTATCAACGTAGAGAACACAAAGAGTACAAATACATGATAAGTAACCAATGTAATCCCAAAACTCAATTTACATATCCCAGAACCCGGTGGAACTAAAACATTTTTCCCAACATCCCTACCATACTCATCTCTACAATGAAATAACAATAGTTGTAGAGAATCTAAAAAGGGGTAAAAGTGGTTATATCTCTACAATGTAATCACAATAGTCTATATTTATAGACTCAAATACTTGGTCACCAAGAAACCTTATTCAATAAGATCTCTTACCTAATATAGAACATTAATTACCAAGTAATCTGCAACCACTAGAATTATAAGAAAACCCAACTTAATTACTAATTAGGATTTGAGTCAAAATATAACAACATTGTTAAGATAGTGAAGAGTTTTGTCACAATAGTTTCATAAGAAATCCATGGATAATGAAGAAAATATGATTTATTCAACCAAGTAAGCTTGTTATCTATAAATTTAACCCTCTCAGTGGCCTAGATTTTAACATTAGAAATCCTTAGGGATTATAAACTTGATCCTTGATGAAGAAATTATAGGTTATACATAGATTATGAATAGGCCCGGCCAAATCATTATTTTACAAAACCCGCAACTTACGTATACATTTGTAAAATATGCTAAACATCGAAGATATCGAATTATACTCTTAACTATCCAAAGGTTGCTTTCATCATTTAGGACAAGAAAACCTAGTAAATGTTCCAATAAAAGGGTAAAAACTAGACCTTGTAAATATCAAAAGATCCAAAAGCACCTTATACCGGTAATAATGCAAAAGCACGAAAAATTACTATATGGTCTCGGTTCACCACGTCATTCGTGGTCTCATCTACTAAAAATAGCCAACTAATTTCTTTATTTTCCATGTCATTTTTTTCAAAGATGAATATTCACTTTTTTTGTCATGTAAATAGGGAGTGGGTGGTTACATAAAAATTAATTAGGAAAGAAAAAATGACATGAAAAACAAAAATTAATTGGCTGATTTTTATTGGATGATGACCACAAATGACGTGGTGAGCCAGGACCATGTAATAATTTCTCCAAAAGAACAATTCCCACCCTCAGCTTGTGCCTTGGTGTGGACCCCACAATCGGCCATAAATAATGACACCAACGGAGGGCCTGAGATTGCCTCTAGCTCTTCAAACAAGTTTAATTCTATTGTTTTTTATTTATATCGGGTTTTCTTCCCATAACCTCATAGTGTCGACATGGTTTGCGAGAAAGATCCATTGATACAAAAGGTGTCGTTTAATTCTATGAAAACCCTCTTCACTATCTCAATATTTTCCCTTACTACTCTAACTATCTCATGCTTAGCCAACTTGAATTCAATATCCCTACAAAACACTGTTCAAATGTCCCTAACAAAGTCGCCTTTGTGGATTTTGGTCCTCTTCCCCTCACCTCAATTGTGTTGGCTTCTTTCTAACTTACCACCACCTCTTTCCACAACTATGATGTTGACCCTTCAGCCAAATCCAAGGCTCTCCAATTAGTTTCATTCGACCCTGATTTATCTCGACGGGTGTCGTTTCACACAACAAACGTAATGGATGTTACAAATGCTTTGAATGACTATGATGTCGTGTTCATGGTGGCTCTGGTGGGGATGGACAAGAATGCGAAAGTTAGAGTCATTGATCATCTGGCTAAGTACATGGCCCTTGGGGCTATTTTGATGCTGAGGAGTGCGCATGGTGCTAGGACTTTCCTTTATCCAGTTGTTGATCCACGTGATCTGCGAGGATTTGAGGTGCTCTCCATATTCCATCCAAGCAATGAAGTTATTAACTCTGTGGTCATTGCACGTAAATTTCCAACCACTAAACAGTACTACGTTGAGTACCCTCTTGGGCCAACAAAATTTCCCAACAAGTTGTTCGATTCTGAAATGTTCAATCCCCTCAACCATGTGAACCTGATGGAGGAACTTGATGTTGAGGAACAATTCTCCTGATTATCCCTTTTAGTGATATCATGATACATATCTAAATTGGACCCCTAATTCAAATTGCTTTTAGCTATGTTTTTCTGCTTGTCTAACAAGTTACCTACTCGCAACATGTATTAGTTCTCTTTCCTTGCATCTCAAGTTTTAATAAATAAGGTCGGAGAAATGTTATCAAGGTGGTCGATCTTTTCTGCTTTGCTTTTTTAACAATAGAAAAATTATTCATTCATAAAAGATATCAAACGGAAATAGAGTGATCCTACAACAAACGAGCAGACCGTTCAGGCTGCTGCTAAACAAAGTGAAAACATGGGAAAAGGGCAAGCAATGCACCCAACCAAACTACAAAAGGGGACAAACAAGGACAATAAAGGTCATAGGAAGAACCCAAACACATGAATCAATCAACGACATGATCAAGCGACACTTCTACGATAGCTCCATCGGGAAGCATGCTTCTTTCCTCGTGAAGGTAAAAGATCTTATTATTAGAAATACTAAGGGGAGTAGATTGTGAGCAAAGGATGCTATGTCCGAGGGTTCGACCACATGAATGAGGTGAATACCCTTAGACAGCGAGGAACAAACAAAACAATAGGCAGAACATCAAACTGAAAAAAAAAAAACCAAGGAATAAAAATCACTAGGACAGAACCAAAAGGAGGCTTACGTGGTGGCTGAGCGGCAGTCAAAATTTGCAGCAAAAGATGACGGAACAGGAGGATAATCGCGAAACAAATGGGAGAGACCGAGTATGAGTGATTCCGACAAGGAGGCTTAGCCATTGCTCTCGGACCTTCGAAACCTTTTATCCCCAAAAATGTTGACCTTTCTCCCCAACCACCGTCAAAATTCTATGGGGAGCACCGTGAACCGCCGAGAAACCTGGTCTCCATCGAACGGCCGCTGGGAACCACCATCAACAACTAAAGTGGGGGATGAACATAGGCCCGTCTCTAATAACAGAAAACTTGAGAGGCAAAGGGAGGCAACGGCCAGCAACCATCTGGGGACACATGTGCCATCTCGCTGGTGGCTCCCCACACAAGACAGACGAAGGGGAAAGCAGAAATAGAGGCTGACGGCGGTGGGAAAAGTTGAAACTGTTACAGGGGTTTGAGTGAAACGGCTCTTTATGATGCTAGAGGTTTGTAGTTTTCTTTTATTGATTTTTTCTGCTTTGATTGCCATGTTGCATATGGGGTATGTACATGCAAGCATACATTCCCCATTGTTCTTCTGTTTGCAATTTTTTGCCTTTTGCACAAATTTGTCTTTACTTGATTACTTAAAATATAGGGAAAATTAGTGGAATAATCTACTTTCAATTTTATTTAGGGTTTTAGGGTTGTTCTACCAAAAATTGGATAAATAGGCCAAAAACTACAGTGATCAGCATGACCACGCCACCTACTCCTAGCGTTGTGGGACCTCGCCATCTCCATATGGCGAGGTGCAGGTAAGATAGTCGTTTGGCTCAGCTGGCCAGGCATGCCTCGAGCCATTGCCATGTAGGAGCTTTGACTGAACCGGTTAGACGTGGGAACATGCTATTTGGAGGTGGCGAGGTGTTGTAGACGTCAGCACTGCATGCATGCACTGACCAACTTTCACGTGAAAGCTGGTTAGCCAGCCCAATTTTTTTATACATATTTTGTATATATATGTAACATATAGAGAATAAGATTATGAGTGTTTGAGAAGAGAAAAATTTGAGAGTGTTAGAATTGCAGTATATTTGAGAGAGTTTGAGTTGAAAATTTGGGTGATAGTTTTTTAAGATATATTCGAAGAAGGTGAAGATTGTTGAAGTATATTTTTTGTAGATCTTCTCGGTTTCTCAGAAGTAAGTAAGCAATTTATTTTTTAATTAATCTATTGTTTTTTTAATTATAGAGGGTTTGTAGATTTTTTTGTGTGATTGAAGATATATTCGAATGATAATTACTTTTTTATTGTTGAAGGCTTTAGAGCACATTTACACGGTTTCTCATCGAATCCGGTAAGTTTTGTGACATCGAAATTGTAATTCGTTTGCCTTTATTATTTTTAAATTTTAATAAAAAACCAAATTTTAATCTTTGCTTATGATTTTTTTGAATATTTACAAAGAATGAGTTCATGAACATATTGTGACACTAAACCCATAGTTGGTCGTTGGGGCGAATCGATTGATGATTTCAGTGAGGATGAAGAAAATATTGTACCTATTACGAAAGATGATGACGTGCACTTACTCAATGCTGATGATGTTGAGGCTGTTATGACATATGCGTCTCAGGGTAATGGTCTAAATGTTAAAGATGATGTTTGGGCCAAGGCTGTTGCTAGGCTCGGGTTGGGAAATGAGCAGCCTGTTTGGGGTTATGTTGAACCAGAGCCCCAGCAACCGAAACTCATTTATCCAGCCTATGAACCTCCAGCTCCCATGTATGAGGTGGACTATACTGTAATGTGAGATCCGGAACATCAAGTCTGTGTATTTGGTTCTTCATCATCTTCGAACTTTGGGGAATTGGTACTGAAGGCTCAATTCGAAATAAAAGAAGCTGGCAAGCTGCAGTTCATGAGCACTGCATCAAACGCCATACGTCATTTTGTGTTGTTGAGTCTAATACACAAACCTATTGTGTGAGGTGTATTAATTGGAAGAGCAATTGTCCTTGGTGGTAAGAATTTCATACAAGAAGATGAGTCAAATGTGGGAGGTGTCACGGTTCATTGAGCAGCACACCTGTTCAAATATGGCTTTATCACAAGACCACATTAATTTAAACTCTGATCTAATATGTGCTTACACCAGGTTAATGGTTGAACAAGAACCAAGAATTTCTATTGTAGTGTTAGTAGCATCCACCAGATTCAGCTTGGACCATCTTATTACAAGACATGGATGGCAAAGAAGAAAGCGATGTCGTAGGTGTATGGTGATTGGGATAAATCGTATAATAAGCTACCAGCTCTTTTACGAGCAATGCAAATATTCATCCCGAGAACTATGGTAGAATACGAAACAAAACTGGTTTACAACTTACAAGGTGAACTAATTCCTGGTAAAAGGATACTTAGTAAGTTATTTTGGGCATCCAATGCGTGCATTGAAGGGTTCCCATTTTGCAAACGCATGATTCAAGTGGATGGTACCTAGCTGTATGGGAAGTATGGTCATATATTACTTATGGTTGTTGTATAAGATGAAGACAGTAATATATTCCCAATTGCCTTTGCCATAGTTGAAAAGAAAGACGCGAATGAATGGAATTCTTTTTGAAGCATTTACACAACCATGTAGTAAAAGAAAATGGTATTTGCATGATTTCTGATAGAGAGACTGCGCTCTTATCAATAATTGATAGATGAGAGAGTTTATGGAAACCTCCACATGCATATCCAGCATAATGTGTACGACATATTGCGACAAATGCGAAGACGCATTTCGGAAACAATCATATTTGGAAATAGATTTTAGGCGCGAGTAAGTTGTTATTAGTTGTTTATTAAAATTGGTAATTTTTGGTCAGCTGATCATGTTGGTTTATTTAACTTATTTTTTTAATAGGGTATGAACTAGTTCAGCCAAAATTCGACGCGAGGATAAGAAGGTTGAAGCGGTACAGTGTAAATGTATTTAACTTTGCAAATGACATCCTCATGGAAAGATGGTCAGAAGCCTATGATGAAGGTCGACGTTATGGACATATAACAATTAACCTTACTGAGGCTATAAACTCGGTGCTTAAAGGAACACGCCATCTCCCAATTGCAAGTATTGTGTGCAAAAATTCCTTCAGATTGGGTAAAGTGTGGTCCGACAAAAGGTATGAAGTTAATGCTCGGATAAACAACGAACAAAATTGGTCTCAAACCCTGCAGGATAGAATGATCAAACTTCAAGCGGATGCCACGTCTATGCGATTTAGAACATTCAACCCACATGGTTTTGAATTTTCTGTCGAAGCTAAGGTCCGAGGTGAGCAAAGAATGTTCATCGTAAACCTTAATCGGAGATGGTTTGATTGTGGTGCATTTCAAGCATTTAGATACCCTTGCTCTCACGCATACGCTGCATGTTTGTATTATCGTCTTGACCCTTACATGTTTGCAGATGAGTGTCATAAACTGGAGACTATGGCAAATATATATAGAATTCGGTTCAACACAATCCTGAACCAAGATTATTGGCTAGTAGACCCAATATAAGAAGAATGGTTACCAAATCCAGAGCTTCGTAGAAAGCTGAAGGGTCAACCGGCGTCCACTCACATTCATACGAATATGGATGATCCGGATGAGAGAGAGGGGGAGTTCAAGTTAAACATTATACTATTTGCAGGGGACCACATCACACAAAAAACAAGTGTCTGAACAAATCCATTTTTTTCAACTATATTGCCGGACCATCAACCTAAATTTCGTGTTAATGTAAATTTGAATTGGAATTTGAGTTGGAATTTGAATTTGGATTTGAATTGGAATTGAAATTTAAGTTGGAATATGAGTTGCAATTTGAATTTGAATACCGAAATTAAAAAAAACTTAAATATCGAAATGAAATCGAAATATTATTTTTTAAAATTTTAATACCAAAATTGGAAAAATATCAATTGCTAATATTTTTTAATTTTTTATTAACTTTTGAAATTTGAATTTTACTTTAAATTTGAATTTGAATTGGAAAAAATAAATTGGAATTAGAATTGGTTGGAATTGGAAAAATAAATTGCAATTTGAAATTGAGTTGCAAAAATAGAAATATATTACAAATAAATAAACCCTATTCCCTATTTGTGCCTCCTCCTCGATAATTCCTATTTGTATCAATGTAATTCTAATCAAAATTATGTCGAAAGAAAGAAATAGGTGTAATGCAAATAAAATATGATTAATTAAATCAAAATACTAAGTAATCCAACAACTAAAACAAACAAACAATATTATCGAATTAAAAATATCTTACAAATAAATAAAATTTACTTATTTCCTATTTCTGCCTCCTCCTCGATAATTCTTGCCGGTGGAAGGATGATGTTTGATCGTACCGCCTAGGGTGTCGAACCATTCTTCGTGGTTGATCCAAAGTCTGCTCATCGTTGACAAATTGATCATCCATCATTTGCATAGAAGGTGGTGTACCATACATATCTTTCGGATGAAATGACGAGCTACTAATAGTGGTAGTCGATAACAGAGATGTCATACTACCAACACCCATACCTTCCCCATATACGGATGTTTGAGGATACTGAAATTGTGGTATGTATCCTTATCATCGTTATAAGCCAGCTGAGAAGATGAGTTGCCACCAATTGGAAAATTGATTGGTGATTGTCCCGAAACATTACCAAATGGTGGATACCCATGTTGTATTGGTTCTTCCCAAGGATTATTGCTTACATGTATCGGGGGGATTGGGATTGCACCGAAGACCACAGAAGAATGCCAATCGTAAAACAATCCAAGTTTAGTTCGTCTATTGGTTCTTGAGAGCTCTGACCAAACTCGAATGAGAAGTGTACATGCTTGAACACCACTGATCTTCAAGCCATTTATTTGCATCTTCGAGAGATACTATGAACGGTTTTCCATTTTCTAAAAACCACAAATAGTACTTTGTATTAAATTCAAAATTGCTGGCTTGAATTGGACTCAAATTATCATCCCACCGCGTCCATCTTTCCTCCCACCATTCAATGGAATCGGCTTGCTTCACAGTTTAATTCTCATTAAATCTACCTCTACGAACAATATGAATATGTTCACGTGGAGCTCTAGGAATGGGGTGATGGAAGTTGAATTGTCAGAACACTCTGTCAGCACAATGATACTCAACAATAGAAAAATAGATCAAAGGCACAATTGCACCCCGAATAATGAACATTGAAGCACAATGTCTGGTATGCAAGCCTTGATTATTTCATTCTCGTACGGCTGTCAAATAAACTGTAAAACAAAATTATTAATATGCATACACAAACAAACATATTAATTTAAAAAAATACAAAGTCAAAAATTTAATTTAAAACTAATATTATGATACTTGATTTTTCCCTATTGTTTGGATTTTTAGTCTTGTATCTCTGACAGTGTTGGCACCACCCCTACGTTCTTCAACTTATGTCTCCATCTGCAAACATATTAAACTTATATATCTAAGTCATTTCAGAAAAATATTAGATCAATAAAATAGCCATATACGACTGTAATCACAATGTTACCTTTTAGCAAGCGGAAACTCTATCGGTACAGGTACTTCCACAATGGGCGTTAGATAAGGCAACCTATACCACGCCCACGACTACAATAAGATTTGACATCCATTCATATCCGAATTCTTCTTCTCACCATCCATAATTGTGACCTTGCACATTTCATGGTACAAGAATGCCAATATTGTAGATCCTCAACTATATGTAGCAACTCTATCAAAATCAGCCAAGAACGGAAGATATTGTGTGTGAACCATATTACCAGATGTATCTGGCATCAATACTCTACAAATAAGTTACAGTATATATGCTCAAGCTGCACACTCAAGTTTTCGGTGATCATATCCATCTATTACAATAAATTCCTGCTGCAACCATGAACTTCTGAGACATAGACCGTCTACACATGACTCAGGAGGAACTATGCCCAGGTACTACCTGCAAATCTCAGATGCATTATACTTGTTTTCTCCAACCAATAGATTCTCATTTATTGGGACACCAAGCTGTATTGCTACATCTTCCAGAGTTATTGTGCATTCGCGAAATGGAAAATGAAATGTGTGAGTCTTTTGTCTCCATCGTTCAATCAATGCAGTAATCAACACATGAACAATCTTAAATCCACGAAGAAATGAAGCATTATAAAAACTGGCGCGCTGTAGGTAATAAACTATGCGGTCAGAAGGTTCCTTAATCTTCACTCCTCGACGATGGATGCTATGCTCCACACCCTATAATTAATTTATTATAATAAATTATTTCGTATTACACATGACATAATAAATTTTAAATTACTTACTTGCTCTTCACGAATATGAGACGAAATGTGCTCATGGTCACGATACAACAAAACTCCTCCAGATGCCATTTTCTATTTGCAGATCTGCAAAACAATTATCATTCGAATATATGTACAACCAAAAAATGTTTTGACTTCAAAAAATTTGATCTATACGAATATAAATTTTAAAAATATAAAAACTTATCAGATTCGGTGAGAAACCGTGTAAATATACTGTAAAGACTTCAACAATAAAAAGTATTTATCATTCGAATATATCTTCAATCACACCAAATGTACTGTAAAATTGGATAAATTTTTAAGTACTCAAAAAGTCTCACAAAATGATAAGGATTCGAACTTCAAATTGTTTCTAAGTCAGAAACTAAAACCCCAAATATTTTCTAAGTGTTCTGTACTCAAATAGCCTAATTTGGTCTAGGCGTATCGATACACCTTATACTGTATCGATATGGATTTGGCTACTGGAAAACGTTTTATACAAAATGGCTATTGAGAACCGATACACGTATAGCCATATCGGTACGCTATTTATACTTGGGAACCAAATGGCCTTTAAGTATTGGTACGGGTCTATTCGTACTGATACAGGGTGTTTAGATTTTATAAATCTTTTGCATTTATTATTCGACCGTTACCCTTGTCAGTTTATTAGAACCATAAATTCAAAACGTGGTTATACTGTACCGATACGCCCTTAGGCGTGCCAAAACCTTTTTCCACTTACTTATTTCTTAGATTCTAGTAAGAAAAACTCATACTGATACGGGCTAAGTCGTATCGATACGCCATTGTAAATTTCAATTTTCATACCAATACGTCTTCCCGCGTATCGATACGCCCCTCCGTACAATGACTCTTTCTTCTTATTATAGGTACTGATACGGATGTCCATGTACCGATACGCTTGACTACCTAACATCATTTTTTGTAGGAAGAAATCAACTCAATGGTTATATTGATGATCTCAGCTACCCATGCAGTTAGAAATCAATGAGAGGGTATCTAAACAAGTCTTCAAAGCTATAACAACAACTATTGATCAATTGAACAAGTCAAAAGCAATTCAAGCACAAATTTAACCATCTTTGAGCCTATTAGAATCAAATCTTGTAACCCACTTGAGTGTTCAAATTTGCAATCATTTTTATTCAAGTATTGGGTTTGAGTGAACTTGTATTTGTGCAAACACTTCACCTTTGAGAGGATTTTATGTTTGATATTCCATTTCTTGTATAAGAGTTTTGTTTCTCAAAGCTTTGGGTAGAAAGCTTTGAGGTTGTACAAGGTTGCCTCCTTAGCCTGGAAAAGGGGAAGAAATTCAATAGTGAATTTAGCAAATCCTTAGTAGGAAGCTAAGGTAGTGGAAAATCTTAATTCTTTTTATTTTCCAATTTGCTTCCAAACTTTTTATTTGCTAATTCACCCCATCTTGGCCATTTTCGCATTTGATTGATTATCTTAACAACGTTTAAAATCACCTTTTCTTGTCCACAATTGAGTTGTGATAACGAATGTTTTTTAATATGTCATAAGGGTTATATGCATTTTTTATTGTTAGGGTTCATGGTTTTATCCTTCAGTCGGTGATTTATGGTATTGTTCGTATCTATTTTTTTCGAGTATTTTGATTGGATTTTTAACCTTTTCATTGTATGGCCCTTATATGATCTCAAGTAGCTAGTTTTTTAAAATGGTTATAGGAAAATGTTCAGATTAAGTATTTAGTTTATGCCTATAGTTGTAAGCTCTTATTATAATTTTAATTATTTCTTTCTTTTAATAAAACTAGTGAGTTTTATAAAAAAATCTGACAAGTATCGTGTTTGTGATCGCGGTATCAAATGGCATCACATATTAGTATCATGTTTGTAATTTTATGTGAGATATATCTTTAAAATAATCAATAATTTCTAATTTTATTTGTGAAATTAAAAAAATCAATATTAAAATATTTTTTCTAATCCTACTTTTATTATCATTTGTACCATATATTTTTATTACAAGTTAATCAAATATTAACTTGGTTAAACATTTATCAAATCAAAAAAGTTAGGTATAAAAAAGCAATTTTAACGTTTTTAGTGAATTTACAAGATGGAAGAATATCAATTATTATTTGTTAGAACTAACACATAAAATACACAAATCATACTATAAATTTATTTGAAAATAAACATAAATTTAACGATCTACATGTAAATGAAATCGTATTGAAAACAAATGTTGAGGTTTGTATAAATAGTCTCCTTAAAATAGATTCGTCTTCTTTATGGTGCTAAAAAATTGTTAGATGTCTATCTCTCAAGATACAACAACAATTGTTCATTGTAAGCAACACAACTATATTGAAGTAGATGGATTCAACAATGACTTCTTCTATCACCAGAACATAACAAATTTTTAGAGAATAAAAAGATATGGAGTGAATTGTGTTCTCTGAAGTGAATAGGTTGTCATCTTATTTATAGTGCGAGAGGAATTTCAAAGGACAACAAATGAAGGATTTTAGGGGAACAAAGGTCCATAATGGACACTAAATGACTGCAAAAAATAGTCACAACTCAATTATGTCACATATTCCAGAATATTCTAAATTATTCTGTTGAGGAAAAAAATTTACATGGGCCAAAATTTTTACATGCAAATTAGGCTCAATAAAAGTTTAAACATTTCACATCACCCATGTCATACAACTTTAGCTTACATATTTATAAATTGACAAGTTGTTTCTAGCTTATAAACATCTTTACATACCTCACACTTTCCCAATATGGGATAAAAGTGTTTTAAACACTCATTTTTCTCAACAACATTTTCATGTAGCTTACTTTAAACATTAATTTTTTATTCAGTACTCAACTAATTTGGGCATATTATATACTGTTTTAAAGGTCTTATAGCGTAGAATATAACCATAATATTTATTATTCAAACCTAAAATATTACCAATAAATAATATACCACAAAATCACTAGTTATCCATTATTTTTCATCATTATTGGATTATCTGTAATTGTTAGAATCAAATAAAATCAGTTGGTCAAATCAATTATAAATCAAGAAATGATTGGTCAAGCATTCTGAAAATGTTATCAACTCGAGTTTAAATAGAAATACCTTAAACGGTTAAAAAATAGAACTCAAAACGACAATTCATGTCAGAATTTAACATATAAATAACGTTAAAAAATGTGATTCATACTCAAAATTTATTCTCGACCTTTTGCGAATACTCATTATTGTGGATTTGTGATGGAACAATTCAAACATATGTCATACATCTAAAAATTTCAAAATGGGTAATGTATGGCTTCTGACCCAAAGTTAATCATAATGAGGAGTATTTATAACTAGGCATAAAGCCAAAATATGCCCCTAACATTTGACTGAATAGTCATTTTGGTCCATATTTTTTTAATCCAATTTAACCCCCCAACATTTCATTTTGGGTCAAAATGGCTCCTCTACGGATGAAAAATGATAGTCAACTGACGATAAACAACTTGGAATGACTTGACAGAATGAGTGTTAGAAGAAAAAAATTATGTTTTATATAATTGTATAACAATATGTTTTGATTGATGTGTCATTATGTAAGGTCAACATATTTGTCTATATAACAGTACTATCGTGGCGTGCACTGCCATGTAGGTTTGTCATGTCATTTCAAGTTTTTTATCATCAGTTGGCTAACAATTTTCATCTGTAGAGGGGCCATTTTGACCCAAAATGAAATGTTATGGGTTAAATTGGTTCAAAAAGATAGGAGCCAAAATGACTATTCAATCAAATGTTAGGGGCACTTTTTGGCATTATTCCTTATAACTATTGGCCTGATGCGTATAAGTGTTGCTACATTTCAAGTATCATATAGATATTAGAAGTTTTATTCTCATGATTTAGCTATTAACATGAGGCATTTGATCAATAATTACGCTAAACCATTTGTTCATGGAATCACTAATTTTAGCGAAACGAATTGTCGTAATTGCAGAATCTAAATTTCTTATTTTCTAATTATTCAAGTAAACAATATCACAAGCTACAGGTTGTAAGTAGATGCATCTATTGAAATTATATCAAAACTTTCTATATTGTAGATAAATGAGCTCATATTTCATTTAGATATGCAAAACTTTTAGTCTCAACTTCAGCTAGTGAGATTCTAAAAATTAATTCCTTTGAGAACAAACAACATAAGAACTTTAGGTTCTTTAATAAATGTTTATACAAATCTAACAATTCTGTGCAACATTATTGATCGTTATGGTCTAACTGATCATGCCAACTAATCAAAGTTTTAGATCTTGTCAACTTCTAGTTTACCATAACATTTAATTCAATCTTCTTCATACATAAAAGTGGTATAAAATAAAATTTTATCATACTCGACCATTGTGCAAAGGAATTTGGACGTCATTATATTGAACACGTTGTGGACTCTTAAAACTTCAAAAAGTTGTATATGTCATCATCGAATCTTTGCATCTCCAGTACTTAATGGGTTAGGTCTTGTGCACTATACACCAAAAAATTTGGAAAGTCAAACCGAGAAACACTATCAATATTGTACCTCATTTGGTCTCTTGGTCACATTTTTTCTAATTCGCATCAACCTTTCTCCCTCGAAGTTTGATGTACCATCCATCCCTCTCATAGGTGATAAGCCCACTAGAAATTCTTCACGCATTGACCCTTCTTTGCCAACGAAGTTCGATGCCTCGCCCACCTTGCTCATTGGTGGTAAGCCCTCTCTAGGCTTGGTGGGTTTCATGTTTTTGAAAGGTCATGGTTCCTCTAGCTCTTCCAAGGTCGCCTGCTCAATATAGTTACTGAGTCAATTACTAGAATATTCTTGGCTAGATGAGCATCATTCAACACCTTGGTCTCAACCATCACGTCTCAATGAGCTGAAACAATACATTATTTGTGAGGATCCAAGATGCAAATACAATCGACAAAAGGGACAAGTAGCGTGTTAATTCAGTCAAGGAAACTCAAACCAAGCACAAAGTCATAGTCATCCAAATAGACTATCTCGAATGTTTCATTGGCCTTAGGATATTCGACCTGTAGCTCTGCACCTTGTGTCATTCACACAGTGTGAACACCTTTAGAATTGACAATCTTGATCACCTCGATTAACTCGTCAACTCTTAGACCAAGTTTTTCAGCAACCTTCTTGGACATGAACAAGTGAGATGTTCATGTATCCACAAGAGCACTCCTCCTTTGACCCACAATGTTGGTGTTCACGAACATCAACCCTTTCTGATTTTGTCTCTTCTTTGCCTTAGTTGAACTAAACAACGTCAAACCAAGCTTCAAAGCCTTGCTATTTTCGGGCTTGTCCTCCACTTTGGACAACTTGGCTCGATCTATGCTATCTTGCAAGTAATGTGGTCCTTTACAGTGGTAACACTTCACTTGTTTCTTCCCAACCATTAGCTTGACTATTTTGAATGAAGCAATTTCGTCAAGTCTAGCTTTCTCTCTCCCGGGCTCATCATTTACCTTGATGGTTGAAAGGCTAGCTTTCTCGGGACAGTCATTCATCATGTACGACCGCCACAAAAGAAGCACTTCAATGGCTTCTTCTCTCATTGTTTGGAAACATTATTAGGCTTGTTCTTCCCACTAGAAGTCTCATTGTTTTCGTTACTTGAATGCTCATCTTCATATCTTCCACTATTGTTGTCATATCCTGAAAACCGGCCTGGTCGGAATAAGGATCTGGTGATTGGAAATTCTGTATCGGATATACCCGAAACTGTAATTTCATGACCCTTGTACCCAATTTTTTAATTAATGAAAGTTATAGGGTATTAAATTGATCTATGAACCTCTTTGTAAGAAATTCAAAGCTAAAATGCTGAAAATAAGTCAAGTGTATCGATACGGTGAGACTAGTATAGATACGGTCTAATGGCCATAACTAACTTACTTGTTTAGTCAGGCGTATCGGTACAGCTGGACCAGTATCAATATAGTTTGAGTTAGGTGTTTCGATACAGTAATACATGTATCAGTATGGCCTAACTACCATAACGAACTTACATGTTTAGCCTAGACGTATCGATACGGCTATATAGTGTATCGATACGGCCCTCTGCCCATAATTATTTTAAGGCCCAAATTGAAAGAAAAAGGAATTTGGGGTGATGACTCACCTACTAAGTTCCAACCCACGTGAGAAATGATCAGAAAAGATGACTAAACCCATCAATTGCCTAGAATTTGGAAAATGGAATGAAAAGATGGGAAACAATTGTTTAATCTTTCCCTTGCTAATAGGAAAGCTTCCTATTGGTTCATGTGGAGGTAGGGAATTGATAAGATGGTTTAATCCCTTAAAATAGGAAGATTTCTTCCCCGTTTGAACCTTCTGAAAGCTAAACTCACCCATTGCCATCCAATAAGCAAGCACCACCATTGTTGTCTTCAACCTCAAGCTAAGCAAGCACCTCGATTCAATCCTCAACCTTTGATCGATTCCAATACGTCGTTTGAAAGCCTACAACACACTCAAGAGTTGGAGGAAAACACTTTGTCATCCCTAACCAAAGCTAGGAGAAAAGAAACCAAAATTCGAGAACCTTGAAAGCTTCAGAATCAAGGTAAGTGTAGTTGTGTTAAGGGATAGGCTAGGTGTCATCCTGTTGCATTTGCTTTGTGATTATGTTTACATTTGATTAAGGGCTCAAGTAGAGAAAGCATATGTGTGGATGCTATCGGTAAGCATGGTAAGTCCTTACATTACTTTGATACGTTTATGAGTATATGTGTGATGTCTGATATGTTATGATTATGATATGATATATTATCCAATATGATATGATTATGCTATGATATGTGGAGCTAAAACTCAATTTTGTTTCCGTTGTGTTATGGCCTAAGGGCACCAAAGGTAATATTTGTGATGATATGTGTACTTGGACATTTGTGAACATTAGATACAATTGGCATGACATAGGGTTATTCCAACTCACTAAGTAAGGGATGAGGCTACGACCTATATATGGGGGAGAAAAGGATAGATTGTGTAAGGGACATTATCCGAAGCCAGGGCTCAAGGCTATGGCCTATTTCCAATATGTGTGGTGTACAGGGGAATCCGCGTATCCATTGGTTAACACATCCAAGGAAACGATATGTTATTATCTTTTACAATTGCTACATGAAATCATGACAATTTGTTTGAATATGAATTTACACGATTGATGCTATATAAAATGTAACCAAGCATGCCTATATGTCATTCATGCATTTGATAAACTAGTTGTGCATTTCTTGTGTCTACCTCACTAGGCTATGTAAGCCTAACATTTGTGTGTCTCATGCATTTTAGGATCTTAAAGAATTCCGGCCTTCGATCGTGTGTTGCGGTTGCAAGTCACTCCTACGAATTATATGTATGCTTATCTTTCGCCTTGAACTCCTAGTAAGGTGGCATATGGTCTAAACATGTTATGTATGTGCCTTTTGGTGTGTGTATAATAGCCTAAAGGTGACCTATTGAATAATGACAAATATGATATGTTTGTGGATTGGTTAAACTAGTTAAATGAGCCTAGAAGCGCTAAAAGGTAAAAACTAGGTAAATGGATTCGAAACGCTATAAAATTTAGTATACTATTAAAAATATGGATATTAGACTTACGGGTAAAATTTGGTAATGTTTGGACAACAAATGGTAGGTTAATTCGAATAAAAACCAGCATAAATCTATCATTACACGACAGGCGTATCGGTACGGGTGATAGCATATCGATACAGCCTTGTACAATTGGGCCAAGTGAAACAGGGCATATCGATACGTAAAGGGGTGTATCGGCACTAATTTTGACTGTAAGGTCTGAAAAATAAATGGTATCGATACGGCCCTATGCCGTACCGAAACGGGTCAACCTTAGTTAACGTATATCGATACGAGCTTAAGTGTATCGATACGGGTTGTTATCCTTGAATCTGAAAACTTAAAAATTTGGCCTAGCATACCGATACGGCCTTAAGGGTATCGGTACGGAGTTAGTTAATTTTGTTAAAGACATAGAAACCTATTTTAAGAGGTTTGCAAAATGGTCACTAAAACTTGTACCGCTTAATTGGATAGGTAAAGCATCTCCATCAATAGCAAAACTTCACAGATTAATAATTGGTAGGTTTAATTGTAGTCTAGTAATAAAAAACTCCGATAAGGACCTTCAATTTGTAAAAATTATGATTTAGTCCCTAAGTTCAAAAAGGGGTTAAAACTAATCCCGAATTGTGTAAGTCTTAATAACATGATTCTGTTAAGCCTTAAAAAAGATTAATTAATGATCTGAATAAGTTTCCATACTCCGATTAAGCCTTCGATTCTCTGATATGTTTTCTAGTAGCATTTTTCAACCCGATTTCCTACCAGGCTGGGAAGGGGGTGTTACATTTATGGTATCAGAGCCTAGGTTTAGTTAGTTCTAGAACTAAACTGAAGTTTGTTATGAGTCTGCATTTACATATGCCACCTAGGAGTTTATTTGTATATGTTATCTGTAACTTGTAGCATACACGATTAAACCTTTTTTGTATGAATAGATCTAAAAATGTTCGCACCCACTGATAGACGTGCTATAAATGAACCGCATCTCGGCTCCTCTTCGACACAAGGGGACAATCGGAGGGCAGAAATAAGGCCCGAACAAGTGGGGTAGTATGACCTACCTTATCCTTCTCCGATGCCTCCTGCTCAGCAGGAGTATCTGATGTCTATGGCTGAAATGATCAAACGGGTGGTCGTGTCCCTCAGGCAAGAACCACCACCTCAGCCTGCTAAAACATCTTCTTCTGTTCTAAAGGCTCCTATTAGCGAGCTTCGTCAGTATCCAGTTTACACTTTCACTGGTCAGGACCTGAATAATCCTGAGATAACAGAGTATTGGCTGGAGAATACTCTTAAAGTTCTGAATAAATGAATGAGGTGCCTTGATGAACACAACATGGAGTGCGCACTGGCACTAATCTCCGAGGAGGCTCAAAGTTGGTGGGATACCGTGATACTTACCATACCCGAGCATAAAGTTACTTAGGACTTCTTTCTTCAAGAGTTCTGCAAGAAATACATCAGTGAGCACTACATTGTCGAAAGACGTAAGAAGTTCTTCCACATGAGACAAAGAGGAAGACATGGAACAATATATCCATGAATTCTGCAAGTATGCAAGGTATGGTGCTGAGATCATACGCACGAAAAAGAAGAAATGCAGAATGTTCATTGACGGCCTCTGCGATGAACTACGTCCTCTTTTTACTACTTTGGAGATAGAGGATTTCCAAACCTTGGTCAACCGATCCATTGCCACTGAAGCCTCCCAAAAGGCCTATGAAAGAAGAAAGGGGAACCAAGCTCGGTCTGAAAAGAGGTTCTGAGGGGATTCTAAGCCTCTTACGCCTCAAAAGAAGGGTAGACAATGGGGTTAGAAGTCTGCCACCTATCGGCAGCTACCAAGGTCAGGATATGTGCCACATTCCCAATCTCTAGGGACATCTATTGCTCGTACAGCTTTAGTTGATAGTACGGGCAGTTCCAGAAGAGGTTCACAGCTTCCTTTGTGTAACTATTGTTAGAAGAGGCACCCTGGGTAGTGTCGCAGACATTCTGGATCATGTTACCTCTATGGTGAATCTGGTCACTTCATCAGGTAGTGTCCGCAGAATCCAAATGCTCCTACCACTGTGGCTTCTCAGAATAGTCCGAACAAGGGAAGATGAGCAAAGGAAGTGCAATTTGGATCAGCGGGGAGACCTCGCAACACTAACACTCCTTCAGTTGGATGTGATCCTTAGACATTAGCTCAGATGTACCACGTTCGTGGCCGAGAATAAGAAGATGATCCTGATATGATAGCAGGTATGGTGGAATTATGTTTCGAAATCGTTTATGCTTTGGTAGATCCAGGCTCCACACATTCTTTTATTAGTGAACCGTTGATTGAAAAATATGCTCTAAAATCTGAACCAGTTACTTCTGAGATTGTTGTCTCTAACCCACTAGGAGATAGTGTGGTTATTCAGTCGATCTGCAAAGCTTATCCTTTGAGGATCCAAGGGATCCTATTTCTGGCTAATTTGATGGCCTTGCCATTCTGTGAGTTTGATCTTATCCTAGGCCTTGATTGGTTAGCTGAACATCAAGCCTTGGTAGACTACTCAAAGAAGAAGTTGTACCTCCATGGACTCGGTAAGGAAAGCATAACTTTGATGAAATCCAAACCAGAGCATAAAAAGAGCCTTATATGTTCCATGGAGTCCAAAGAAGATCCAAAGTTCGAAAACGTACCAATTTTGAAAGAATTTCCAGATGTGCTTCCCGATGAACTTCTGGGACTCCCTCTATCCTGAGAAGTGGAATTTGGAATTGAAGTGCAACCGGGGACTACACTAATCTCTATTGCTCAGTACAAGATGGCTCCAATTGAGTTAAAAGCCCAAATCTAAGACCTTTTGTACAAGGGATTCATCTGATTGAGTTCCTCACCCTAGGGATCACCGATTTTGTTTGTCAAAAAGAAGGATGGGTCGATGCGTCTGTGCATTGACTATCGTCAGTTGAATAGAGTGACCATTAAGAACAAGTATCCGTTACCGAGGATTGATGATCTCTTCGATCAATTGAAAGGTGTTTCTGTCTTTTCTAAGATAGATTTACGATATGGATACTATCAAATGCAAGTGAAGGAGTCTGATGTTCCAAAGACTGTCTTCTGAACTAGAAACGACCACTATGAGTTCTTGGTAATTTCTTTTAGGCTTACCAATGCACCTGCAGCTTTTATGGACTTGATCAATTGTGTGTTCCAGCCCTATCTAGATAGATTTGTGGTAGTGTTTATAGATGACATCTTGATCTATTCCAAAGACGCAAACACTCATGAAGAACATCTCCGAATTGTGCTACAGACTCTCAAGGAAAAATAGCTATACGCTAAGTTTAGCAAATGCGAGTTCTAGCTATCTGAAGTATCCTTTTTGAGACATGTGATTTCTTCTGTGGGAATTCAAGTTGACCCAAAGAAGATTCAAGCAGTTCTTAACTGGATTCTTCCGAAGAAAGTTGGAGAAGTTCATAGCTTTTTGGGCATTGTGGGTTACTATCGTAGATTCGTCAAGGGATTCTCGATGATTGTTACACCCTTGACGAAGCTTCTTCGTAAAGAAACCCCCTTCGTGTGGACTTTGGAACAACAAAGAAGTTTTGATCAGCTTAAGAAAGTCTGTCTTGGTGCAACCCGAGTCAGGCAAGGACTTCACCGTATACAATGATGCATCCCACTTGAGATTAGGTTGTGTACTTATGTAAGAAGGAAAGGTCATTGCCTATGCCTCACGTCAGCTCAAACCACACGAGCTGAACTATCCGACACATGATTTGGAGCTGGCCGCCGTTGTATTTGCCTTGAAGATTTGGATGCACTATCTATATGATGAAACGTGTTACTTG
The DNA here is from genome assembly GCA_019671005.1 of Hibiscus mutabilis. Taxonomy (NCBI): domain Eukaryota; kingdom Viridiplantae; phylum Streptophyta; class Magnoliopsida; order Malvales; family Malvaceae; genus Hibiscus; species Hibiscus mutabilis. Next base: position 30,233,368 of record CM033745.1, read on the forward strand.
TACACTAATCATAAGAGTCTGAAATATCTTCTAACTCAGAAAGAGTTTAATCTCCGTCAACGTCGGTGGATGGAGCTTTTGAAAGACTACAATTTGGTTATTGACTACCACCCCGGTAAAGCCAATATCGTAGCTAATGCTCTTAGTCGAAAACCTGATCCCTCTCCGAAGTGTTTGAATGCTCACTTTCGGCTTAAGAAGCATGGTAAATTATTGGCTGAATTGAGAGTTCAGTCAACTATTATGTCTCGAATCAAAGCCCTCCAAAAGTCTGATGAAGAGTTGCGAACTCTTATTAAAAAGATCAAGAATAGGCTAGATCCTGATTTTGCTATGAATTTTGATGGTATGTTGTGTTTTCAGAACCGTATCTGTGTCCCCGACGATGATGATCTTTGGGATCAAATCCTGAATGAAGCTCATTAGAGCCCCTTTTCTATCTATCCTAGAGCTATTAAGATGTATAAAGACCTGAAAGAATTATATTGGTGGTCTGGCATGAAAAGTGAGATCACAGACTTTGTGGCTAGGTGCTTGACATGCCAACGGGTTAAAGCCAAACACAAGGTGTCTACTGGTCTTTTGCAACCCATTGAACTTCCACAATGGAAATGAGAACGTATTACGATGGACTTCATAAGTGGCTTGCCGGTGACACCAAAGAAGAATAATGATATTTGGGTCATAATGGACTGATTCACCAAATTTGCTCATTTTATTTCGGTGTGAATGGATTTCGATTTGCCTAAGCTTGTTGAGTTGTACATTCGAGAAGTTATCCGTTTACACGGAGTTCCTATGTCCATTATTTCCAATCGTGATCCACGCTTTGTATCTTGGTTTTGGAAGACCCTACAAGAGGCTTTGGGAACTCGAGTGCACTTAAGCACTGCTTTCCATCCTCAGACCGATGGTTAATCTAAAAGGGTTATTCGGGTAACCTTATTTCTCTCTTATCCATGTGTATAAGTAATCCATATAAATTTTGATTCTTCCTTGTAGATTCAGGAAGATGTGCTCCGAGCATGTGTTATTGACTTCAGGAATACGTGGGAGAAATCCCTACCTTTGGTGGAATTTGCTTACAAAAATAGCTACAAGGCCTCGATTTAAATGGGCCCTTTTGAAGCTTTGTATAGAAAGAGGTGTAGAGCCCCTCTCTATTGGACCGAGCTTGGTGAAGGCAAGATGTTAGGCCCTGACTTACTCCGGGAAACTGAAGAAAGGGTGACCATTATCCATGATCGGCTCAAAGCTGCATTTGACCGACAAAAAGCTTATGCTGATCTAAAAAGAAGAGACATTCAGTATGAGGTTGGTGAAAAAGCCTTCCTTAAAGTATCGATGTGGAAGAAGATCCTCCGTTTTGACAAAAAAGGAAAATTGAGCCCTCGTTTCATTGGACCATTTGAGGTGATCGAGAAAGTTAGACTTGTTTCTTACTAACTAGCTCTTCCTGAAGAGTTAAGTCGAATTCATAATGTCTTCTACATGTCTATGCTAAGGAAGTACCGATTAGATCCTTCTTATGTGATCGAGTCAGAGTCGGTGGAGATTTAGTTTAATCTGACGTACGATGAAGAACCTGTGCAGATCCTCGCATGTGAAGTTAAAAGACTTTGTAATAAGTCTGTGCCCTTAGTGAAAGTACTTTGGAGAAGTCATTCAGTTGAAGAAGCAACGTGGGAACTAGAAGAGACGATGCAGAGACAGTACCCCTATCTGTTCAACTAGAGAAAAAATTTGAGGATGAATTTTTCTTAAGGGGGAGAGTTGTCATATCCCAAAAACTGGCCTGGTCGGAATAAGGCTCCAGTGATTGGAAATTCTTATCGGATATACCCGAAAGTGTAATTTCATGATCCTTGTACCCAATTTTGTAATCAATGAAAGTTATGGGGTATTAAATTGATATATGGACCTCTTTGTAAGAAATTAAAAACTGAAATGCTGAAAATAAGTCAAGTGTATCGATATGGTGAGACCAGTATCGATACGGTCTAACAGCCATAACTAACTTACCTATTTTAGTCTAAACGTATCGGTACGGCTAGACCAGTATCGATACAGTTTGAGCTAGGCATTTCGATACAGTAATACTTGTATCAGTACGGCCTAACTACTATAATGAACTTACCTGAAAGCCATCAATTGCTTAGAATTTGGAAAAGGGAATAAAAAAATGGGAAACAATTGTTTAATCTTTCTATTGCTAATATGAAAGCTTCATATTGGTTCATGTGGAGGTGGGGCGTTGATAAGAGGGTTTAATCCCTTAAAATAGGAAGATTTCTTCCCCGTTTGAACCTTCTAAAAGCTGAACTCACCCTTTGCCATCCAACAAGCAAGCACCACCATTGTTGTCTTCAACCTCAAGCTAAGCAAGCACCTCGATTCAATTCTCAACCTTTGATCGGTTCCAATACATCGTTTGAAAGCCTATAACTCACTCAAGAGTTGGCAGAAATCACTCCGTCATCCCCAACCTTTGATCGGTTCTAATATGTTATGATTATGATATAATATGTTATTCGATATGATATCATTATGCTATGATATGTGTAGCTAAGGCTCAATTTCGTTTCAGTTGTGTTATAGCCTAAGGGCACCAAAGGTAATATTTGTGATGATATGTGAACTTGGACATTTGTGAACATTAGATACAATTGGCATGACATAAGGTTATTCGAGCTCGCCAAGTAAGGGATGGGGCTACGACCTATATATGGGGAAGAAAAGGATGGATTGTGTAAGGGACATTATCCGGAGCTACGGCTCAAGGCTACGACCTATTTCCGATATGTATGGTGTACAGGGGAATCCGTGTATCCATTGGTTACTACGTCTAAGGAAATGTTATGTTATTATGTTTTACAATTGCTACATGAAATCTTGACAATTTGTTTGAATATGATTTTACACGATTGATGCTATATAAAATGTAACCAAGCATGCCTATATGTCATTCATGCATTTGATAAACTAGTTGTGCATTTGTTGTGACTACTTCACTAGGCTATGTAAGCCTAACATTTGTGTGTCTCATACATTTCAGGATCTTAAAGAATTCCGGCCTTCGATCGTGTATTGCGGTTGCAAGTCACTCCTACGAATCATATGTATGCTTATCTTTCACCTTGAACTCCTAGTAAGGTGACGTATGGTCTAAACATGTTATGTATGTGCCTTTTGGTGTGTGTGTAATAGCCTAAATGTGATCTATTGAATAATGACAAATATGGTATGTTTGTGGATTGGTTAAACTAGTTAAATGAGCCTAAAAGCGCTAAAAGGTAAAAACTAGGTAAATGGATTCGAAATGCTATAAAATTTAGTATACTATTAAAAATATGGATATTAGACTTACGGGTAAAATTTGGTAATGTTTGGACAACAAATGGTAGGTTAATTCGCATAAAAACCAGCAAAAATCTATCATTACACGACAAACGTATCGGTACGGGTGATGGCGTATCGATACAGCCTTGCATAATTGGGCCAAGTGAAACAGGGCATATCGATACGTAGATGGGTGTATTGGTACGAATTTTGACAATAAGGTCTGAAAAATAAATGGTATTGATACGACCTTAGGCCGTATCGAAACGAGTCAACCTTAGTTAACGTGTATCGATACGAGCTTAAGTGTATCGATACGAGTTGTTATCCTTGAATCTAAAAACTTGAAAATTTGGCCTAGCGTACCGATACGGCCTTAAGGGTATCGGTACGAAGTTAGTTAATTCTGTTAAAAGACATACAAACCAGGTTTAAGAAGTTTGCAAAATGGTCACTAAAACTTGTACCGCCTAATTAGATAGGTAAACAATCTTCGTTAATAGCAAAACTTCACATGATAATAATTGGTAGATTTAATTGTAGTCAAGTAAAAAGAAACTCTGATAAGGACCTTCAATTTGTAAAAATTATGATTTAGTCCCTAAGTTCAAAAGGGGGTTAAAACTAATCCCGAATTGTGCAAGTCTTAATAAGATGATTCTGTTAAGCCTTAAAAAAGATTAATAAATGATCTGAATAAGTTTCCGTACTCCGATTAAGCTTCAGAATCTCTGATATGTTTTTCGGTAGCACTTTTCGTCCCGATTCCCTATCAGGCCGGGAATGGGGTGTTACAATTGCCCTTATCCCGGGGCTTGAAAGACTTCATCCTATTAGACTTATTCCCACCAAGATTTTTCAACTACTCTGCAATCACCATGGTTTGAAAAGTTTCTTTCACACCCTTCATTGCAACTCAGTCTTGGCCTAGGGCTTCAATCCGTCTAAGAAGTTGAAAAGTGCAAAATTGTCACTCATATCCAAGATTTGGAGTTGTAATTCACTAAACTCCTGAACACACTCCGAATATGGCATCATGCTTAAGACACCTTAGCTTGGATAGAGCCTTGTCTTCAGCATACTCCATGTAAAATTGATGTTTGAACTTGGGTAGGAACCCTTTCCATGTTCTAATGGTAGTGCCCCCTCGTTTCTCATCGAAGCACCTACGATGCCACCACAAAAAGCGGCACCTGTCAAATAAACACTAGAAGTTGCTACCAGGGGTTTAAATAGCGTTTACAGCCTCGTCGCATTTATTGCGGTTGTTGACATAACAGATGCTATTACGGTCATTGCGGGTGTCGCAGTCATGAATTTTTTAAAAAAAATTCACACAATTCATTGTAAAACATACTAAATATAAATGTAAATATAAAATGTCACTTTTGATTGTTTTTTTGAGTGTTTTCTAATGTTGATAAACTTTTACTAATATGAGAATACAATTTTTGCAATCATTAATCATTTTTATATATATTTACGAATTTTCTGAGAATATTATGTTAACTAATAACAAAAATAAAAATAAAATAAAATAAAAGTAAGAAATATTAAACATTCATCATATATATTAAGTTTGGAAACTTTTATAAATAAAATAATTAAAAATTCATAAATGAGACTTTAGAGAGGTTTTCAATGTTTCTTGAGAATGATCTGGTTAAATTATTATTTTAATTATTTATAAAATATTTAAAACTTATATTAATATTTTTGTTTTTTGAGAAAATATATTAATATTTGATATTACATGTAAACAACTTATTATTTAATTAAAGTAATTTAAAATAAAATGTTATATATTCTAATAAATAAAATTATTTTTTATATTCGAATAAATAAATAAGCATACATGTTGAGGAATTAAATTGAGTAAAATCCTGAATTTAATTGGCCAAGTTGAAGCCTGAAGGGTTAAGAATATAGAGACTTGTTTGAACATGGAGAGAAGGTAGAGGGTCATTTCATGAACCCTAATAAAGATAGATGGTAAGCCTGTAAGTTTTACATTAATAATGTGTAATATAAATATCACTTTCTCAGCCAAGTATTGAAACCTAATTCAATTTTCTTTCCTTCTTTCCGTTGTTTTGTCTCCTTAACTCCTCCCCTTCTTCTCCGATTGAACACCCAATCCTCTAATTTTTTCCGATCGATTCTCAAAAATCAGAGTGAAATTAGTTCAATTTTGATTATCCGAATTATACACACTGATTGCTGAAATGGGAGAAAAGGGCAAAAAGAATAAAACAATGTCAAAATCTCAGAGTGCTGCTAAAGAACACAAAGAGCAGCTTGAAAGGCTCCAGAAAAAGGTTTCTTTCTTCGTTTCTAGGAGTGTGTGTGTGTATTCTCTTTGTTTTTCTGATTTTTAATCTTAAATTGTTAGCCTATTTATATTTATTAGCACGTTGTGGATGTATAAATACATATAAACCGATATTTATTGGTTTTGGTAGGATCCAGAGTTCTTCCAGTACTTGCAAGAACATGGCAAAGACCTTCTTACCTTTGATGAAGAAGATATTGATGTAAGTTGGGTAAATTTTGTTCGTGTTAATATTGTTACAAAGGGATTGTGTTGCATAAAACAACCCGCGATTTCACCTGCTTCCATCCTATATCTGTAGGATGATGCAGAAGATGCTGATGTTGACATGGAAGATGCAGAAACCCAACAGGACGATGAGGCTCGTATGCATGATATTCCTGAGGAAGAGGAGAAACCATCCAAAAGTGTTTTAACTACTGAAATGGTTAATTCTTGGTGTAAGTCTATCCGAGAGGATGAAAAGCTAAGTGCAGTTCATTCTCTTATGAAAGCTTTCAGGGCTGCATGTCACTACGGTGATGATACCGGGATTGACACTTCAGCAAAGTTTACCATCATGTCAAGCAGTGTGTTTAACAAAATAATGCTGTTTACACTATCTGAAATGGATGGAATTCTACGCAAGTTGTTGAAACTTCCTGCTTCTGGTGGAAAGAGAGAGACCATAAATGAGCTAATGAACACAAAACAATGGAAGAACTACAACCACTTAGTGAAGTCATACCTTGGAAATGCGCTACATGTTTTGAACCAAATGACAGACACGAAAATTATATCATTCACTTTAAGGCGTCTACAGTATTCGTCTGTATTTTTGGCCCCTTTTCCAAGCCTTCTAAGGAAATACATCAGGGTATGTAGAATGGGCAAAATTATTTGTGGTTTTCTTCAAATTTAATGGTTGCTTTGCTGTTACTCTTTGTTTTGTGGTCTGGTTGTCTTGAACAAGCAACAATAGCAATCATAGTGTAGAATCCTTTTATACTTTGTTATCTGCTTTTGTTTGTGATATTCATATGTTGTTATTATCGTTTAAGGCTCAATTTATACCTCTGCGGAGGTTAGCCTTTTAAATGTTTATGGAATATTCAGATCTCTGCCTGTGTTTAATTTATTCATCTTTTTCCAGGTAGCACTTCACTTTTGGGGTACAGGAGGCGATGCTCTCCCTGTTGTCTCCTTTCTATTTCTTAGAGATCTATGCATTCGCCTGGGATCAGATTGTTTAGATGAATGTTTCAGAGGGATCTACAAAGCCTATGTTTTGAACTGCCATTTCGTTAATGCAACTAAATTACAGCATATCCGATTTCTTGCTAATTGTGTCATAGAACTTATTCGAGTGGACCTTCCAACTGCATATCAACATGCATTTGTCTTTATCAGACAATTAGCAGTGCTTCTGCGGGATGCACTCAATATGAAAACTAAGAAGGTATTGTTTACACAGTTTTTTTTCTTTGAAAAGCTTTTCTGTAATTATCTGCTTGCACATGTGAATTGCAATGCCCTTCTTAGTAGAAGATCATAGCCTACCATTTTCTTTTGCAATCTTTTGGTGTTTGCTCCTTGTTTTCACTAAGCAATTAACTATGTCCCACAATTCTTCTTAGGAAGCATTCAGGAAGGTTTATGAGTGGAAGTTCATTAACTGTCTTGAACTTTGGACTGGAGCTATCTGTGCCTACAACTCAGAAGCTGATTTCAGGCCACTTGCTTATCCATTGGCCCAAATTATATCTGGGGTTGCCCGTCTAGTTCCAACTGCACGATATTTTCCTCTCATATCGAGGTGTGTTAGAATGCTCAACCGTATTTCTGCATCTACCGGTACCTTTATTCCTGTTTCTATGCTTCTTTTGGACACGCTGGAGATGAAAGAGTTAAACAGACCTCCCACTGGTGGTGTTGGCAAAGCTGTTGATTTACGTACAACACTGAAGGTATTTTTGAAATGTAATGTGTTTTATTTCAGTTGATATAAGTTCTTTGTTTCTATGTAAATTTGGACAATTTTCTATTCCAGGTCAGCAAGCCCATTCTAAAGACGCGGGCCTTTCAAGAGGCATGTGTGATTTCTGTGGTTGAAGAACTTGCTGAACATTTAGCTCAATGGAGCTATTCTGTTGCTTTCTTTGAATTGTCTTTTATTCCAGCTGTTAGGCTTCGTTCCTTCTGCAAATCGACTAAAGTTGAAAGATTCCGAAAAGAAATGAGGCATCTTATTCGTAAGGTACATCCTTTGGATTGTTTATCACCGTATCCTGCTCCATGCGCTGGAGATTGGATTTGTGGAAGAACAATTCCTTAGGTTTATTTGTAAGCATGCTCCCTTTTGCACGTTGATAACTTTTGGCTGCAAACTATTGATTGTTTGATGTCTTCACATCAGATTGAGGCTAATGCTGAGTTTACTAATGAAAGGCGTGCATCAATTACATTTCTGCCAAATGATAGTGCAGCAACTTCTTTTCTTGAGGTCAGGAAGGTTATTATTTCTTAAAATTTTTCATTTCATGCTCTCGCTTTTGTCATATTTGAGCACGACAGCTGCTTAAATATTCTTGTGTCCCATTATTTTGTTTTGCTATCAGATGAAATTACTAAGTTTTCTTTTTGCCCATAGGATGAGAAAAAGATGGAGAGTAGTCCTCTCTCACTATATGTTATAACTCTACGTCAAAGAGCACAACAGAGAAATGATTCAATGATGGAATCCAGGTCTATGATCTTGCTATGTGATTGGGTTCATCATGTCTATATTGTAATTGTGTTAAGACTGCAAATTTAAGTGGGCATGCATGTAATTTCCAGTGTTCTTGTGGGCGAGAACTCTTCCGTCTTTGGGAGAAAGCTTGATCAGATCCCTGATAGTGATGAAGAAGATGATACCAGGAACGAGGATGGTGCTTCAGTTTTCGGTTCCTCCTGGTTACCTGGAGGCGTTTCAAGGTATGATTTGTGTCATGTTCTTTATGCCCGCCTCATTTGCATGCATCAGGGGGGTATACATGGTGCAAAGAAACATTCACATGTACACTATAGCCCATATTTTCATTCATGTAAATGAATTTTGCTGTGTATACTGTTAGATTGCCAAAAATGCAATTACTATACCACCATCTACCATGTTCTGTCGGGGCCAATCTTCCAAAGGACGAGAAGAAGAAAAAGAAGAAGACAGGGATGGGACAAGAGGAAGGGATTGGTGATGACGAGGATATTGTGGGAGATTTGGTACTTAGTTCGGATGAAGACGAAGACGTGTCCGAATCTAATATTACTTTCGGGGAAGATGGCAATGGAGAGAAGCTAGGTGGTATGAGACAGTGGAGTAAGAAGCAAAAACGCTAGAATTTATCAAACAAGAATGTAAGATCTCGTCATCATGCAAAAAATAATAAATCAAAGAAGAGAAAAAGAGCTGGCTAATTGACCAAAATTTTCAACTCACCGGCAGTTGGAGCTAGATGTATGAGTTTTTGAAAATGGCTTATCAATTTGTTTAGATTTTGTTGCGTCTTGTCAGTTAAGTTATTCTTGGACTGGGAGTAACCCCTTTGGCATTGCTTAAATATTAGCTTTTGCTTAAATACATACTTTTGCACTGATAATAATTGCTATGATAGTTAAGTTTTTTTTAAAAAAATTATGTCTAAAAATTTCCGTATTATTTTAATTTTTACGATGTACTTAAAATTTATATTTTCTAAAAAAATTTAATGTTTTAAAAAAATATTTTTGATATAAAAAATTTGTTACTTTTATATTGTAAATTCGTATATTTTGCATAGTATTAATAAATTTAAATATGATTTAAATTAATATTTTAAATTTTATAATATCATGCTTAAATCATTTTCAACACTTTTAAAATTATTTTTTCACAACTCTTCTCAAAAAAAAAAAAAACCGAACTGCGAGCTTGATAATGAAGAAGTGGACAAAGCTTGCATTGTGGGGGTTTGACGTGAAGTTGATAGTTTTTAAGGTTTTGTATTTTTTTATATATGCGGTAGAAATAAAAAGTTTGTGTTTTAGAATTAGAATGTAGGAATTTAATTTATGATTTGAGTTTAAAGATTTATAATTTAAATGTTATTATAATTTAGGGGTTATAGTTAAAATTTTAGTGTTTAGAGGTTAAGAGTTTAGGTTTAAAATAACATGAATAGATATTTAGGTTTTAGCATATAAATCTTAAATTTTAACCAAACCTTAAATTTTAACCACAAGTCTTAAATTATAAACTCCTAAGCAAAAACACCTAAACTATAAAATTAAAGCACTTGTGAAATTTTTTTTCTACCATCAATTAGGGTCGACCCTGAGATTTTGGAGGCCCGGGGCAAAATGAAAAATTAGACCCTTAACAATAAGTCTTGAAAAAAAAATAAATTTTAAGAGTAAGCCTTAAACAAATATTGAAAAACTTTAATTTTAAGAGTATGCCCCTAATAACGAATGTTGGAAAAAAATGAGCTTCTAATAACAAACATTAAAAAAATTAGACCCTAAATAATAAGTATTGAAAATGAATTTTAAGAGTAGGTCCCTAAGAACAAATATCATAAAAAATGGGCATCAAATAACATGTATTGAGAAAAATTGGACCCTTAATAACAAATATTAAAAAAAAATGAATTTTAAGAGTAGCTCATAATAACAAAATATTAGTAAATTAAGCATCTAATAACAAGTATTGAAAAAACGGACCCCAAATAACAAGTATTGAAAAATGAATTTGAAGAGTATGTCCCTAATAACAAATATCAAGAAAAATTAGGCCTCAAATAATAAATATTGAAAAAAATTAGACCCCTAATAACAAATATTGAAAAAAAGAATTTTAAAAATAAGCTCATAATAACAAATATTGAGAAAAAATTGAGCTTGCAATAACAAGTAATGAAAAAAAATTGAGTCACGAATAACAAGTATTGAAAAAATTGGACCTCTAATAATAACTATTAGAAAAAAATTAAACTATAACTATGTAAGTAGTAAAAATTGAAAAAAGAGAGAGGCATCTATCTAATATTACAACCAAATTATTATTTCGTTTACTTATTATTTCTGGTGTAAAGTGGAGACCTCTATCTAATATTATAACCAAATTTTGAGGTCTTTTCTATTATAATTATACAAGTAGTAAAAATTAAGGAAAATGAGGCCTTGGGTGGTCGACCGGTTCGACCTGTCCTAGAGTCGGCTCTGTCGCCAATATATGGAAATATTACTCTTTTTTAATAAGAAAATATTTCATGCATTGAAGGTGAAAAATTTTATTTTTCACAAGTGAGTTTAATTTAAGGTTTTAGGATTTAGTTTAGGGTTTAGATGTTTATGTTGTAGAGTTTAAAATTTAAGATTTATGATTATAATTTATGGATTAGTGTTTAATTTTTTGATTTTTGGGTTAGAAATTTTAATTTTAACTTTTAGAGTTAAATTAAGTATACTTGAAAAAAAAATTCAACTGTCTGAGCATCAAGTATGAAACTTTTTATTTTGATACGATGGTTGTGTTTTTTTAATATAGTACTAATTTGGCAAACGTTTCATATTCATGTATTTGAATTTGACAATATATGTATAAATGTATTTTAATGTGCTACTTGTTTTTGCCCAATATATCATATGAACTTAATAAATTGTTCTAAATTTCACAACATCATACATTTAATTGATGATGTGTTAATTTTTTCATGTAGAAATTTTATTTGTATTAAAAATACAATGTCATTATATAGTATGACATGTTAAATTTAAGTATCAAATTGTATAACGTTTGTCAAATTCAAGTATTAAATTACACCGAGCAAATATATTTGGCCGGTTGGTCAAGCTGTTGATTTTTTTTCTCTTATATTTTCTTAGTTTTGGGATTTTAGACCCACTAAGAACATCTCTTTCTTCTTCTAGAGTCTTCATTCTCTCTCCTCTAATTAAGATTTGTAAAAAAATGCACAATTACACCAAATAAAAAATAATTATTGTTATACCCATCGTTCGACTATTAGATATAAACAAATAGAACAAGTTCAATATGCCATAATTTGAGCCTCCAACTTCTAATATGCCATCACCATCATCTTAGGACAGAGGCAAGTTTAAAGAATTAAAAAGAAAGGAAAGAGAAGAAGATAGTTTAAATCGCAATCTTCTATCAACCACCTTCATCAATTACCTTGAAATCCACAATGAACCATCACCAAATATATTGTACATCAACATTTTTAGTACAACGAATGTGGACTACATTCTTTTCGACCAACAGAATAAACTAAAATGCTAAATCCTAACTTAAAAACTCAAAATCCACCATATAAAGACCAGAGCTAAGATTCACCAAATGGCCCTCACCCTACACGCAACACCCAACTACTTTCGAGCCCTATTCACAACCAATCTATTCAGTGGTAAGGATTCTATACTTAAAATGTATTGACTATGAAAATAGAACATGTATCTATGCTTCAACTATCTTAAAACGTGTTAAGGTAGGTTCATGTATATTTCCAATGCTTATGTATATGATATAATGAATTCCAATCATGAATATTGATAAAAAATTATGATGCAACAATTAGTAATTTTAAAATTAAAAGTTAATTGAAATATGCTTTGGCTAACTTAGTTTAGCATTGGGCATAATTGGCATGCTATAGGTTCTGTAGTATTGGTGTACCGATTATATATTCATCGATGAGGTGAAGGTATGTGTTGTGCTTTATTGGACTTCGAGCCCCGACGAGGGAAATGGATACATTGTGTACTTTAGCCTTGTGCTATTGGTGATGAGAAGATATCTGCGTATTCAAGTAGTTCAGGCTACTATTTATGGACTGCATTGCTTAATTTGTACGTCATATTGTGTTAAATGAATTCAATAGTTAAATCGTGCATAACTTTTTTTTGACAAAAAATTGTGCCTAAGTTTAATGTTATATTTAAAAGAGTTTTACATGTGATTCTATGTTTCGCTTGTTTTAATGTCAAATTACAATGTTATATGTTTATATATGATATTGAATTATATTAACGACTACCTCAATGAGCTTTCTAAAGCTCATTTCATTGATTTTATTGTTTTTGCACCTCAAAAGTTAATATATATAATGTCATGCTATTACTTGACTTTAAGTACATATTTGTGCATTTAGCTATTAGATTCATGCATTTGCTTCTAGGAACTAAGGAATGTGTTGATTTTCTTTGCCAGAATGAAGGGGTGCTTTCTTGTTGTGGTATGCAGGTCTGGAGCGGGACTGGAGCAGGACAAGAGCAGTGGCAGAAAGCTAGAAGAGCAGAAGAGAAGTGTTGAGTGCCGATGGAAAAAGAAGGACAAAGATTGCCAAGCTCGGTTGGCAAAGAAGGATGCCTGATGCCTGGCCAGCTAGCCGTTAGTCAAGATCAGGTCAGACCAAATTTAAAAAGAGGATAAGAAGATAATGCGCCTATCTTGGTGCGTAACAAACTTTCAAGATTCAAACTCAACCTAGGGTTTCAACGAGCGCCTATATAAAGGAAGCATATCGATGAGCCAAGGAGGCTGCCATGAGGAAGAAAGGGAGTAGAGAGCAAACCGTGGTTCGACTAGGCTGCAAACGATAGCTCTGGATCCATTGAAGGGCTGCATCAACAGATCTCTTTCTTTGTCCATTTCTCTTACTTTTAATTCTGATTTGATGATGGTATTTGAAAACGATATTATTTTGTTGATGGTTTTCCCAACCATGAACTAGTTTCTTAAAGTTGGTTGGGATGTTTGCAATGAACGCTTGATTTTAGGTTTTTAATAGTTGAATGCCTTGGCATATTTGTCTATTTTGCTAGCGTTTGTTTTACCATATTTTATGACATACGATAGTTGGCATTGAAGGCTCATTATCTCTTAATATCTTAATCGACTTAGGAGATAAGGATTCATTGCCAAATACTAAGGTGAGAAGCTTCAACAGAAGATGTTCAAATAGATAAGCTTACTTCGGAAGTGAATCTACCCTTTAGGAGTAAAGATTGAACTTTGTCAAGTTAATTAATTGATAACATCACTATAGACATATACGTGTTAAAGATAATTAACTTAGAGTAATGCCATCGACAGAGGCATTACTAACTTAAAATCTGCTCGACAATAAAACTAAAGCTGAAGGTTATTAATTACTGCATTTGCAAGCATGAAATCCCTTGCCAACACTAATTCATCAACTGAAGACACTTTGTTTTTGTCGATCTGCTTGAATCCTTATTGCATTTTCTCTTAATCATTTTCTTAGTTAAAATCTTATCCCAATTACCACTCTATTGATTCCAGTTCACAAGTGAAGATGATGACATTTAATTCTTGGACAATCCCTATGGATACAATACTCAGCTTACTGATGTATTACTTGTTCACCGTGTATACTTGCATGCAAAAAGACCTATTCTTGGCATATTTTTACTGGCATATCACATTAATTCATCAATTGTTTGCTAAGTGTTAGGTAGTCGACAAGTTTTTGACGGCATTGTCGGGGATTGCAATGAAATTTATTATTTTGATTTTTACTTGTTTTTGTTTATTTTACTTATTTTGTTTTGTCTGGTGTATGACCAAGAGCCGCATTGCGAGGAAAGAGTTATTGTACGACCCAGAGATTGAAAGAACCCTATGCAAGTTAAGAAAGAAACTTCGAGAAATGGCTCTTAATGGTAATGGTAGAGAAAATGGTGTCCTACACAATCAAGGAAATCCAAAAGAGATACCACCCGCACCTGTTGTGGCTGTAGAAGAAGAACGACCTATTAGGGAACTCTTGGCACCAAGCATGGGTAACCTGATGCCAAGACTGATTGGTCAAGAGGTAAATACAACCAATTTTGAAATTAAACCAATAATGAATCAAACGCTATTGAATGTAGGTCAATTTGACGGATCACCTACTGGAGACCCAAGGCAACACTTGAAGCAATTCATTAAGGTGTGCCAACTATTTCAGCAACCTAGTGTAGCTAAGGAGACAGTGAAGTTGCGACTATTCTCATTTTTCCCGAGAGATAGAGCAAAAACGTGGCTAAGTTTTTTTCCACCTAGTTTAGTTACTTCAAGGGCAGAATTATGCCAGAAGTTCCTTATGAGATTCTAGCCACCTAAGCTTAATGCCAAGCTATAGAGTGAAATCATTACTTTTAGGCAGGCTGATGATAAGACCTTTTTATGATGCTGAAAGCGTTTCAAAGACTTGTTGAGAAGGTGCCTCATGTATGGATTCCCCACTTAGACCCAGATAGAGACCTTTTATAATGGACTCAATACCAATGCCAGAATTGTTGTTGATGCTTCAGCAAATAGTTTTTTGTTAGACAAGAATTATACGGAGATATATGATACCCTTGAAAGATTTGTCACCAATGATTTTCAATACCCTACTACCAGATTGGGGACTAAAAAAGTCACTGGAAAATTGGAGCTTGATGCATTATCATCGATCAATGCTCAAATTTCCAACCTTACCAGCATAGTTAAGACTATGCAGAAACCTACTGAAGTTCAAGAAATAAAGGCAATTGAGTTATTCTACACTCTTTGTGGAGAAGATCATCACATGGAAGAGTTCCCAGCAAACCCAAAATCGATAAATTTTGTTGGCAATTTTAATCGTAATATTAACCTGTATTCCAATACTTATATTGCAGGTTAAAAGCAGTATCCGAATTTGTCTTGGGCAAATCAAGGTGGTAACCAATATAATGCCCAGCGTCAGAACAACAATGCACCACCGGGTTTCAACCAGAATGCGATGCCATAGAGAGCACAAAACAATTTCCATCTAGAATAGAGATCTACTTAAGGGAACGCTTTAACGGGGTACATAGAGCGGAATGATGCCATTGTCTAGAGTTTAGCAGCATTTATGTTAAACTTAAAGGTTCAGCTAGGGCAGATTGCCAATGCACTCAGTAACAAACCCTAGGGAACATTGGCAAGTGATACGGAAGATGCTCGACAGAAAAAGAATGAACAATGCAAAGAAGTCACTCTTTGGAGTGGTAAACAATGTGAGAATGAAACACCTATCAAACAACCAATTCATTGCCGAAATGAGAAGATGGTGCTAGTAGATAAGCCCAAAGGAGCAGATAAACAAAAGGCGAGCACCAACAAATGCTAGACCTCCCACCTTTTCCACAAAGACTCCAGAAACACAAGCAAGATCAGTAGTTTAAGGGCTTCTTGGAAGTCCTTAAATAACTGCAGATCAACATACCATTAGTGGAAGCTCTCGAAAAATGCCTAACTACGTCAAATTCATGAAGGACATCCTATCCAAAAAGAGGAAGCTGGGTGATTTCAAGACTATTGCTCTCACGGAGGGATGCAGCGCAATGATAACCAATAGATTGCCACCAAAATTGAAAGATCTGGGAATTTTTACAGTTTCCTGCATGATTGACAATAGATTCATGGGTAAAGCACTGTATGGTCTAAGAGGCAGCAACAATTTGATGTCAATGTCAATTTTCAAGAAACTTGGTATTGAAGCAAGGCTTACCACCGAAACACTTCAGCTGGTAGACCAATCCTATGCATATCCCAAGGGTAAGATTAAGGATGTGTTGGTAAAGGTAGATAAATTTATATTCCTATCTGATTTTATTATTTTAGAATATGAGGTTGATGATAATGTCCCAATAATTTTGGGAAGACCATTTCTTGCCATGGGTAAGACCCTAATTTATGTTAAAAATGTGAGCTTACTATGCATATGAATGACAAACATGTTACATTTAACGTATTTCAAGCTCTTAAGTATGCAGATGAATCTGAGAAATACCAAGCTGTTGTGCTGATGGAGTCCATTTTCAATGTGGACATAGCAAAGATTTGTCAAGACACAGATGATGATGCTAGGGAGCTGGATGATGAAGATATGATGAGTGAAGAATCTAAAGAACCAACCATGCTGAATGAGGTCATGAGTTATTTCGGGAGACTTGAGCTGCTTGAGATGGCTGGCAGAGAAGTCATGGCACCCAAACCATCTATTGAGGAGCTACCAGAACTGGAACTGAAACCTTTGCCAAGCTACCTCAAATATGCTTACCTAGGAGACCACTCCAATTTGCCAGTGATCATTGCCGCTGATTTAACAGATGACCATGAGGAAAAATTGTTGGAGACATTGGGCAATTTCAAGCAAGCCTTGGGATGGACCTTAGCTGATATCTGAAGGATAAGCCCAACAATTTGCATGCAGAAAATAATTCTGAAGGATTACCATGGCAAAACAATCGAGGCCCAGAGGGGACTAAATCCCAACATGAAGAAGGTAGTCAAGAAAAAAGTCATAAAGTGACTAGATGTTGGGATAATTTATCCTATTTCTAATAACTCATGGGTCAGCCCAGTGTAATGCGTACCAAATAAGGGTGGAATGACCGTGGTGCAGAACAACAAAGATAAACTGATCCCCTCTAGAATCGTGACGGGCTGAAGGGTGTGTGTGGATTATAGGAAGCTAAATAATGTCATGAAAAAAGATCACTTTCCAATGCCTTCATCAATCAAATGTTGGACAAATTGGTAGGGAAGGCATTTTATTACTTCTTGGACGGCTACTCGAGTTATAATCAGATTGCTATCACCCTAAAAGATCAAGAGAAAACTACATTCACTTGTCCATATGGGACATTCTCTTTTAGAAGAATGCCCTTTGGATTGTGTAACGCTCCAACGACATTTCAGTATTGCATGATGTCGATTTTCTCGTATATGATTGAGAATAACTTAGAAGTTATCATGGATGATTTCTCAGTGTTTGACAAAAGGTTTGAGGAATGTCTTTAGAGTTTGGAACTTGTTCTTCGGAGATGTATTGAAACCAACCTGGTTTTGAACTAGAAAAATGTCACTTCATGGTAAAGGAGGGCATAGTTCTTGGACACAAGGTGACCAAGAAAGGACTGGAAGTAGATAAAGCAAAGGTAAAGGTAATCAACCAATTGCCACCACCCACAAGTTTCAAAAGTATTAGAAGTTTCTTGGGACATGTAGGTTTTTTTCGACGCTTTATTAAAGATTTCTCAAAAAATTTCTAAACCTTTATGCTTACTATTGGAAGAGAATACCACTTTTGCGTTTGATGATTCTTATGTCAAAGCTTTTCAGGAACTAAAAGATAGGTTGATTAATGCCCCCATAGTCATGGCACCAAATTAGAATGAGCCATTCAAGCTCATGTGCGATTCCAGCAACTACGTCGTTGGAACTGTGTTAGGACAGAGGCATGGACAATTTTTTCGTACCATATATTATGCCAGCCACACATTAAATGAGGCCCAACTTAACTACACACCAACAGAGAAGGAGTTCCTTGCAGTTGTCTTTGCGTTCGACAAATTCAGATCTTACTTGGTGGGTAGTAGAGTTGTGGTATACATAGATCACTCGACACTCAAATACCTTCTGGCCAAGAAAGATGCAAAGCCTAGACTAATCCGGTGAATGCTCTTGTTACAAGAGTTTGATCTTGAAATTTGAGATAAGAATGGGAGTGAGAACCTGGTAGCTGCATTTGTCTCGGTTCGAGCACTGCATTGAGGGTGGCAATGCCGCCGCCATTAGAGATGATTTCCCTGATGAACATTTGCTTGCAATCACTACTATTCCATGGTATGTTGACATAGTCAACTACCTAGTTAGCAAAATCATGCCACCAAGTTTGCCAAGTAATGCCAAGAAGAAATTTCTAAGGGATATTTGGCAATATTATTGGGATGAGCCATTATTATTCGAGTAATGTGCTGACTACGTCATTCATCTTTTTGTGCCAGAGGATGAACAACAGAACATTCTTCAGCTTTGCCATCCAACACCCTTTGGAGGACACTTTGCTGGGATGAAGACAACAACCAAGGTGTTGCAGTCACGATTTTTATAGCCAACACTATTTAAGGATGCTCATTCTTTTACCAAGGCATGCAACAGATGCCAGCGTACTAGAAACATTTCCAGGACACACCAATTGCCACTTCAGAACATCATGCCTGTAGAGCTGTTTGATGTGTGGGAAATAGATTTTATAGGTCCTTTTCCCCTATTAAGTGTTCAAAAGTACTATTTTTATTACCCTTTTTACTCATATTATTGTTAGACTTAGGCTCATATTAGCTGTATAATTAGTCATTCATACATTAATTCATGTTTCTTTTTCACCGTTAAGTTTAATTACATAGTTTGGTGGTTTTATGGAAAAAGGTATTGCTTTGGTGTGCGTTTGTGCGTAGGAACTAATTGCCCAAGCAATCGGGAAATTGCCGAGGCAATTGAGGATAAGATGAAGTGGCAGCCAATTTGATGACTGGATAAATTCAACATGTTCGAGATAAATGGCATGAAGCAAAAGAGTTGGAGTTTCATGCAAAGATCAAAAGGAGATTAAATTCTAAGAGCTTTATGAGGAGTTTTTGGAGGAATAAAAAAAAAGAGATTTATTTCTTTTATTATATTTAATTCCAACTTAACTTCCTCCTCAAGAAAGACTTTGACCTAGCCATCTCCTATATAAAGAAGCCCTAGCCGCCTACTTGGAGGAGAGTTCGATTGGAGAGTCGACTTGGAGAGAATTCGACTAAGGGCTGCACTGACATCTTCATACTTTGTTCCTTGTTCAATTAGATTCATGCTAGGGAGATTTTATTTTGTATTCTTTTTGCACCTGACCATGAACTAATTTTGTTTGGCTTAGGTTATTGTGCTTTTGTGGTTGTGAGAACGATTGGATTTGTTTAGGTATTTGAGTTTGCAATTTTACTTCAAAGTTTGTTCATTCTTGGTTCTTAAATTCTTCGAGTGAATTGGGAGAGGATCTCATGAATTAATCCATTTATCTATTATCGAGAGAGTTAGATTCAAGAAACGAATGAGCATGGTCTTTATTCAATCAATCAACGGTGAAGACTAATTTGACTTAGGAATAAGTTGTGAATTTCAACAGCTAAAAGAAGCGCAACATAGGTTGTTGTCCACCCTTGGTTCACGTAGGGATGTATTATCAAGGCATACACAATTAACAGTGTTTCAATTTAGGGATAACGAGAAACCATTGAAGAACGCTTCGCCAAACTTTGAAGGTTGTCGCCCAATTGCCCAGGCAATCGCTCCATTCTCAATTGTGTAGGCAATCCGACTGGATTTAATTGAAGAGAAATTGAGCTACTCTAGCATTCAATTACCACGACGGTCTATTCAACTATCATGCCACAACTCACGATAACCTAGCCTACTCTCTCTTATTCGACTACATCTTTTTTTTATTTAATTGCTCTTTTATTTTACTTGTTAATTAGAACTCCTACAATTACCAATTTGTATTTTTACTTTCAGTGCGATAAGTTAGAATCCAGAAGTAGCACCAATCCTTGTGGAGACGATATCTATTCTAAATTATAACTTGCGACGTGTATACTTGCACCAATTGCGAAGCACTCAATACGCGCAACAAGTTTTTGGCTCCGTTGCCGGAGATTGGCAATAGCGACTTTGTTTTTAACTTCTTGCACTTTTATTTCTTTTTGTTTTATTTTTAATTGGTTTTCAAGGGACTTACAACTTTGGCTTTGCATCTGTGTATGACCAGGGCAAGACCAACAACACAAGACTACCCACTTGAACCCGAGATAGAATGAGTTCTTCATAAAAGAAGACAAGAACAACAGGCAGCAATGGCAGAACAACCTGATAACCCAGTCAGCAATCTGAATGCCAATGGTAACCAGAACATTGTAGTAAGAGAAGAAAGAGATCAAGTCATACAACCTGTTCGTAGCAGACCCATTCGAGACTACTTAGAGGAAGATCTCAACGGTCTCAATCCAGGAGTTGTCACACCTGAGATAGAAGCCGCCCAATTTGAATTAAAACCTGTGATGTTCAACATGATCAACACAATTGGTTAATTTGGCAGCTCGGCAACTGAAGATGCCAGACAACATCTCAATTCATTCAAGCTACAAGGAGTCCATGAAGATATCCTAAGGATGAAATTATTTCCCTATTCACTGAAGGATATGGCAAAAACCTGGCTGAATAGTATTCCATCTGGATCTATAGGATATTGGACGGATTTGTGTTGTGATTTTATTGCTAGATTTAGTTCAAAAATATAACTAATAAGTTGCATAATGATATTACTTCTTTTCGGCAGGCAGATGATGAATCCATGTACGAGGCTTAGGAGTGATACAAAGAGCTTTTACACAAATGTCCCATGCACGGATTCCCATTGTGGATGCAAGTGATAATGTTTTACAACTCAGTGAACACACCGACAAGGATGATGCTAGATGCCTTGGCAAATGGCATACTCCTCGACAAGTCACCTGAGGAAGCGATGAGATTCTGAACCATCTTGCTAAGAACGATTATCAGTTCCCAACCACCAGAAGGGGAATAGTCAGACGCAATGCCACGATAAACGAGCTTGATTCATCAGGATCTATTTCTGCATAATTGGCCGCTTTAACTAATATGGTTAAGAACATGCAGCGACCTAGCAACACACAAGAGATCAAGGTAGTAGATCCAATCTGTGAATTATGTAATGGTAACCATGATTCTTCTGAGTGTCCACAGAACCCAGAATCTAGGTTTTACGTTGGAAACTACAACCAGAACAACAATGTGATGTCCAACACTTACAATCTAGCCTGAAGGAAGCACCCTAATTTCTCATAGAGTAACCCTAACAATGCCCTCAACTAGAGCAGTCAGAATGCACAAGCAACAGGATTCCAGCCAAACTTGCCATGGCAACAGATGCCGCAGCAACAATCGACACCATCCAGTTCTTTGGGAAATTCTCTCAACGCTTTCATGTTAAAAATAGAATCTTATATGGTTGAGAATAGTAATTTCATGAAAAGGACTGGTGCCTTTATCAACAGGACTGAGATGAGATTGCAAAACCAAGAGGCAGCCCTAACATCATTGGAAACATAAGTCGGGCAATTTGCTCAGAATTTGAACACAAGACCAATAAGCGGTTTACCTAGCGATACTAAAGTCGCAAAAGGAGCAAACCACGAGTAGTGCAAAGTAATCACCACTTGGAGTGGCTGACAACTTAAGGAAACCCAAGCTCACTCAACAGAGAACACACAACCAAAGGAGCAACCCCTTGTCCACAAAGACAAGTCCAACAATAAAACTTCTGCCAAAACTGATGAATCGGAGAATACCACAGCAATTCCACATGCCTCAGCAACTGCACATGTTTCGACAAGTCCTGATGCCTCAGCAACTCCTTCCATCAAGTTCCAAACCAATGAAAAGAATGAAGACATCCGACTGCCACCATCATTCCCACAGAGGTTAAAACAGAAAAAGCAAGAATACCAATTCAAAAAGTTCCTTGACATCTTGAAGCAAGTCCACATCAACTTGCCATTGGTTGAAGCAATAGAACAAATTCCGAACTATGCTAAGTTCCTTAAAGACATCGTCTCTAAGAGGACTAGGCTAGGAGAATTTGAAACAGTTGTTGTGACAAAATGATGCATGGCTATGCTAAATAATCGCATGCCACCTAAGCATAAAGATCCCGACAGTTTCACAATACCGTGTTCAATTGGAAATCACTATGTCAGAAAAGCATTATGCGATCTTGGAGCAAGCATAAACCTCATGTCGAAATCTGTTTTCCAGAAATTGGGAATATGGAAAACAAGGTCAACAACAGTGATGCTACAACTTGCAGACAAATCCTATGTACATCCAGAGGGAAAAATTGAGGATATCCTGGTAAGAGTTGATAAGTTTATTTTTCCCGCTGATTTCATTGTTCTGGATTGTGAAGCAGATGAGTTCCCATCTATTATCCTTGGGAGACCCTTCCTAGCTACAGGAAGAACATTGATTGATGTCGAAAATGGAGAACTCACAATAAGGGTAAACGACCAACAAGTAAAGCTCAATGTTTTCCAAACCTTTAAGCATGCCGACGATTCAGAAGAGTGCCAAGTCATCCAAGCCACAACTGAATTCAATTTCGATATGGAGGAAGATTGCCTTAACAATTGTCTCAACAATTGTATTGCTGAACCTGAGGAACTTGAAGAGTCGGACGATAAAGAGCAGGATGAAGCCAATTGGATAGCAAGTCATCCAGGTAAGTATTTTGAACCATTGGACTACTCAGTTAAGGAAGGTAAAATCGAAAAACCCTCTATTAAGCAATGTTCTATTTTAGAATTGAAGCCATTGCCAGGGTAATTGAAATATGCTTATTTGAGAAATGATAACATTTTGCCTGTGATAATTTCTTCTAAGTTGCAGGCTAAATAGGAAAAGGGGTTGATTGACATGTTGGCATTGCACAAAAAGGCAATAGGATAGACAATTGCCGACTTGAAGGGAATTAGTCTAAAAATGTGTATGCACAAAATCTTATTAGAGGATGATCACAAACTGACAATTGAGGCACAAAGGAGGCTTAACCCTGCTATAAAGGAAGTTATGAGGAAGGAAATCATCAAATGGCTTGATGCCGGTATAATATATCCTATCTCCGATAGTACATGAGTAAGTCTAGTACAATGTGTGCCGAAAAAGGGAGGTATAATAGTGGTAAGCAATGAAAGCAACGAACTAATCCCAACTAGGAATTTGACCAGTTGTAGGGTTTGTATGGATTACCGTAGGTTGAATAAAGCTACTAGGAAAGATCACTTTCCTTTAACCTTTATTGACCAAATGCTTGACCGTCTTGCAGGTAAATCCTTTTATTGTTTTCTTGATGGTTACTCAGGTTATAACCAAATCGCCGTAGCACCAAATGATCAGGCAAAGACCACCTTTACATGCCCATATGGAACCTATGCTTTTCGAAGGATGCCGTTTGGATTACGCAATGCTCTGACAACTTTCCAGAGATGTATGATGGCAATTTTCTCCGACATGGTAGAAAATTTCCTGGAAACCTTCATGGATGATTTTTCGGTATTTAGAGACAACTTCGACAATTGCCTCGATAATTTGGAGAATGTCCTAACACGATGTAAAGAATCTGATCTAGTGCTCAATTAGGAGAAGTGCCACTTTATGGTAGATGCAGGTATAGTGCCCGGTCACAAGATCTCATCCAAAGGAATTGAAGTCGGGAGAGCCAAGGTGGATATGATTGAGAGATTGCTGCTACCAACTTCAGTCAAATGAATCTAAAGCTTCCTCGGTCATGCAGGTTTTTATATGAGGTTTATTTATAATTTTTCCAAAATCTCTAAACCTTTGTGTAACTTGCTTGAACATGACAAAGCTTTTAATTTTGATGATTCATGTGTCCAAGCATTCGAAACCTTGAAGAAGCAACTTGCCTCGGCACATATTGTCATTCCGCCCGATTAGACCTTACCTTTTGAACTCATGTGTGATGCAAGTGATTTCACGGTAGAATTCGTTTTAGGGCAAAGCACAGGTAAGACTTTTCATGTGATTTACTATGCTAGTAAAACTCTAAATAGTGTACAATCAAATTACACCACGACGGAGAAAGAATTACTAGCAGTAGTTTTCACATTTGATAAGTTTCGTTCCTACTTGATTGGTACTAAGATAATCGTTTATACTGATCACCCAGCAATTAAGTACCTATTTACTAAGAAAGATGCCAAACCTCGTTTAATTCATTGGATTTTACTTTTACAAGAGTTTGACATCGAAATTAGGGACAGGAAAGGAACAGAGAACCAAGTTGCCGATCACTTATCAA
The DNA here is from genome assembly GCA_019671005.1 of Hibiscus mutabilis. Lineage (NCBI taxonomy): Eukaryota > Viridiplantae > Streptophyta > Magnoliopsida > Malvales > Malvaceae > Hibiscus > Hibiscus mutabilis. Next base: position 30,257,797 of record CM033745.1, read on the forward strand.
GGTTGGAAAAAGGCGATGAAGATCTAGAATCTTTGGAGATCCATGACATATTCCCGGATGAGCAGTTGTTAGTTGCCTCGGTAACTCCTTGGTATGCCGATTTGGTTAATTTCTTGGTTAGTGGTATTTTACCTTATGACCTTACTCACCAAGGAAAGAAGCTATTCCGAAATAATGCTAAGCATTATTATTGGGACAAGCCTCATTTGTTTAAACAGTATGCAGATCAGGTGATAAGACGATGTGTTTCCGAAGAGGAGCAGGACAATGTGGTTCATCAATGTCATTCTTCACCCTATGGAGGAAATTTTGAAGGAACTCGCACCGCGGCCAAAGTCTTACAATCTGGCTTGTATTGGCCCACTCTTTACAAAGATGCTCAAGAATTCTACAAGAGGTATGATCGATGTTAGCGAACGGGGAATATTTCATACCGACTCGAGATGCCACTACATAATATCTTGAGGTCGAGTTGTTTGACGTGTGGGGGATCGATTTCATGGGACCCTTCCCATCCTCATTCGGCAATTTGTATATCCTACTTACCGTGGACTATGTGCCCAAATGGGTAGAGGCAGCTACAGTTTCCAGCAACGATTCAAAGACTGTGTAGAAATTCTTACAGAAAAACATATTCACACGATTCAGGAAACTACGGGCAATTATTAGTGATGGAGGCACCCACTTCGATAATAGGCTAATTGCCAAGATGTTGGTGACACACAAAATTTCCACGGCATATCATCCATAAACAAACGGGCAAGCCGAAATTTCCAATCGTGAATTGAAGGTAATTCTTGAAAAAGTTGTCAATCCTTCTCGAAAGGATTGGTCTACAAGAATTTATAAAGCACTATGGGCCTATCGAACAACATTCAAGACGCCTTTAGGCATGTTGCCTTACAAACTTGTCTACGGTAAGACTTGCCACCTTCCGGTAGAGATCGAACATAAGGCTTATTGGGAGATCAAAACTGTCAACAAGGATTGGGAGAGTGTTGGAAAAAACGATTACTAGACCTCAACGAGATCGAAGAATTTTGTGCCTTAGCTTACGACAATGTGAGAATCTACAAGGAGAAAACGAAGCGTTGGCATGACAAGAAGTTATTGCAACGGTAATTTTTGCCCGGGCAATTAGTACTTCTTTTTAATTCTCGGTTAAAACTTTTTCTGGGAAAATTGAGATCGAGATGGTCTGGGTCATTTGAAGTCGTCAAACCCTTCTCCCATGGTGTTGTGATAATCAAGTCCACCATTGACGGACATGAATTCAAAGTTAACGGACAAAGATTAAAGTACTATGCCGACACCCATGTTGAGCGCGACAAAGAAGTGGTCACTTTAGGAGATGCATAAATATGCTCTCCTTTAGTAATTTTTTTATTATTTCCCATTTTTATTTTATTTTTAATTCAGACAATTTTTTTATTTTTAATTTTAGGATTCTATTATTTTTGTTTTTGTTTCCAACCATAACCACAAGATCATCCATGGCCAAAAACATCAAAACAATCCACTGCCCCCGAAGATGCTTCAGCACCCGAAGATGCCTCGGCAATTGCCGCTCATGCTAAAGAGGCTGATGAAGAAAGTGAAGCTCGCGATGAATTTGAAAAGGATCCATCCACACCACCAGCCACGCGCATCCAACCACAAAGAGCCGACAAAAGAATCAAGCACGCGGCTTGAAGGAAACTCATCATTCAAGGTGACGACCTTTCCAACTAACTCATTTGCATTTTAATTTTAATTTTTATACTTGCACGCATTGAGGACAATGCTTCTCTCGAGTTTGGGGTGTTTGTTTCTAGTTAATTTCATCTTTAGTCATCGCATATAGGTTGCATATGTTACATGCCATGCCTTTGATTGGATTTAATTGCTTAAGACTTGTTGAATACGTAATGATGAATTTTTTCCACTGCACTTAACTGAAAGAACCTTAAAATTTTAGGATTGCATGAAAAGAACTTAGAATTTCACTATGATGCTAAATATTATTAACACGGTTGTGGCTTGTTGATTGAAAGAAACTTAGTGAACTTAGGTTGCTTAAAATTTGGGTAAATTTAAATTGAAAATTAAAAGTTAATTTCTTGCTAGAGGTGCCTGAAACTGGCTCTAGTTGTTGCACATTAAAAATATCGCTAGAGGTGCCTGAAATTGGATATAGTCGACAAAAATTAAAATAAGAAATTGCTCGCTTTACTAGAGGTGCCCAAAATTGGCTCTAGTAAAAAAGATGAATAAATACCCCGGTAATAAAATTGATAAAAGCCTATTGTTCACATAGAATCTTGAAAATCAACTTGTACACAACTACGCACACACATTGTCACGAGCATTATAGTTTGGTTATGAGTAATTTTTGTGCTATTCGAAAAATTAAAAGGTGCTCATACTTTATGCCATGGTTATGAGGTTTGAATTCAAGTTTAAAGCATGTCTTTGGTAATTAAAGTCTTGGCAGGTAATTTTTAGTTTGCATTGCTTGAGGACAAGCAATAGTCCGAGTTTGGGGGTGTGTTAAGTGTTCAAAAGTACTATTTTTATTACCCTTTTTACTCAAATTATTGATAGACTTAGGCTCATATTAGTTGCATAATTAGTCATTCATACATTAATTCATGTTTCTTTTCACCGTTAAGCTTGATTACATAGTTTGGTGGTTTTTGTGGAAAAAGATACTGCTTTGGTGTGCTTTTGTACGCAGGAACTAATTGCACAAGCAATCGGGAAATTGCCGAGGCAATTGAGGATAAGATGAAGTGGCATCCGATTTGATTACTAGATAAATCCAACATGTTCGAGATAAATAGCGTGAAGCAAAGGAGTTGGAGTTTCATGCAGAGATCGAAAGGAGATTAAATTCTAAGAGTTTTATGAGGAGTTTTTGGAGGAATAAAAATAAAAGAGATTTATTTCTTTTATTCTATTTAATTCCAACTTAACTTCCTCCTCAATAAAGACTTTGACTTAGCCATCTCCTATATAAAGAAGCCCTATCCGCCTACTTGGAGGAGAGTTCGATTGGAGAGTCGACTTAGAGAGAATTCGACTAGGGAATGCACTGACATCTTCATCTTCTTCTTCTTTGTTCGATTAGATTCATGCTAGGGAGATTTTATTTTGTATTCTTTTTGCATCCGGCCATGAACTAATTTTGTTTGGCTTGGGTTATTTTGTTTTTGTGGTTGTGAGAACGATTGGATTTGTTTAGGTATTTGAGTTTGCAATTTTATTTCAAAGTTTTTTCATTCTTGGTTCTTAAATTCTTCGAGTGAATTGGGAGAGGATCTCGTGAATTCATCCATTTATCTAATATTAGGAGAGTTAGATTCAAGAAACGAATGAGCATGGTCTTTATTCAATCAATCGATGGTGAAGACTAATTCGACTTAGGAATAAGTTGAGAATTTCAATGGCTAAAAGGAGCGCAATTGTTGTCCACCCTTGGTTCATGCATGGATGTATTATCAAGGCATGCACAATTAACACTGTTTTGATTTAGGGATAACGAGAAACCATTAAAGAACGCTTCGCCGAACTTTGAAGGTTGTCGCCTAATTGCCTAGGCAATCGCTCCATTCTCAATTTCCCAGGCAATCTCAGAATTGCCCAAGCAATCCGACTGGATTCAATTGAAGAGCAATTGAGCTACTCTAGCATTCAATTACCACGACGGTCCATTCAACTATCACGCCACAACTCACGATAACCCAGCCTAGTCTCTCTTATTCGATTACATCATTCTTTTATTTAATTGCTCTTTTATTTTACTTGTTAATTAGAACTCCTACAATCACCAATTTATGTTTTTACTTTCAGTGCGAGAAGTTAGAATCTAGAAGTAGCACCAATTCCTATAGAGACAATATCTATTCTATACTATAACTTGCGACGTGTACACTTGCACCAATTGCGAAGTACTCAATATGCGCAACACCCCCATCATTTGGTAATTTATACATATTGGTGGTAGTAGACTACGTTTCGAAGTGGGTTGAAGCTGTTGCTCTACCGACAAATGATGCCAAGGCAGTTGCCAAGTTCCTACACAAGCATATCTTTACCAGATTCGGTGTCCTCAGAGCCATCATACATGATGAAGGTACCCATTTTAAATTCCATTTAATCACTAAAGCTCTGTATAGGCACGACATCCAACAAAGAATTGCCACTGCCTACCATCCTCAAACAAATGGCCAGGCCGAAATCGAACAAAGAGATCAAGAATATATTGGACAAAACTGTGAACCCAACTCAGAAGGACTAGTCGTTAAGGCTGGATGATTCTTTATGGGCATACACAATAGCCTTCAAAAATCCATTAGGAACTTCCCTATACAGACTTGTATTCGGGAAGTCATGCCATTTGCCAGTAGAGTTAGAGCACCGAGCTTATTGGGCAACCAAGTAGTTGAACATGGAACGGAAGGATGCAAGTGAGAAGTGTTTGTTAGTTTTAAATGAGCTGGAAGAGTTTAAAGCACAAACCTATGAAATTGCCAAGCTTTATAAGAAAAGAACAAAGAGATGGCATGATAGTAGAATTTTGCCAAGATAGTTCGAAGAAGGGCAAAAAGTTCTGTTGTTCAGTTTAAGGCTTAAGTTATATCCAGGAAAACTCAAATCTAGATGGCCAGGATCATTTGAAGTTGTCAAGCCTTAAGCTCATGGAGCAGTAGACACCAAAGGCTTAAAAACTGGGGTAACATTCAAAGTGAATGGCCAAAGATTGAAGCATTATTGGGAAGAAAGTCAAATTAATGCCAGGGAGGTTATTCTCCTTGCAAAAATTCAGTGACTGCCATCATCATTTGATCATTGTAAATAGTTAGGTTAGTTGTTTTTCTTTTTGGTATTTTATTTTATTTATTTTAGTTTTTCTTTCTTTGTCTTGAAAGGTTTTTGTGAGTGTTAGTACATGAAATTTTGCCAGGACAGCTTTCCAGGATAAGTCGGCATTGGGACACCCATCATAACAAGACTAGACAACACATGGACCCTATGCAAGATAAGGCCTAAGGGAGAGTAACTTTTGCTGAGTGGGAAAACCCTAGCCGCCTTGGGTAAAAATTTTCAACTATAAAATTTTACCCTACGTTACTCAAGTTCCTTTCTCGCGCCGTCAAATCCCATAACCCAGAAACCCACCATTATCCGACTCCCTCATACACGCGAAACTCCCACACCATTATTACCTCCACTAACCTCACCATCAAACCACCTCAACTGTTTCTCTTTACTATTCTTTAACTCTCATTTTCCTTAAGCAAGAACCACATTTTCCCTTCATCTTTTCCCAAGTTCCTTATTCTCTAGCATGACAAGAAAAGCAAGAACCACATTTTCCCTTCATCTTTTCCATTTTCTCCCAATTTCTTTCCATGGCATCTTCTTCAGCATCGCTTTGAATCTTCTTCAATGATGTAATCAAGAAGAAGTATGAAGAAAATTTGGTGCTCGAACCTTTTGTTATGAGAAAGGGTTCAAATTCAAGAATGAACCTAATTTAGGGTTCTCGCCAAAAGTGGTTGATATCGTCAAGAAGCACAAATAGAAGACCTTTTGCCAACAGCCAGGGGAGCTTCACTCCACCATTGTTCGCGAATTCTACGCCCACCTCACTACCAAGGATTCATTTTTTCTGATTGTACGAGGTACATGTGTTTAGTTTGATGAGGGGCATATTAATGGCATGTTTCAATTGGATGGTGCAGGGGAAGAGCATTTGGCGTTCGCCGAATCCATGGATGCTGCCAAGAGACAGCTAATATTGAAGAACTTGTACGAACCTGGCACAAAGTGGAACGTTTCTTCCAAGGGCAAAAGAACCGTGAAACGGCTGGCATTGAAACCTTAACCAAGGGGGTGGAACCACTTCTTGAAGGCAAACTTGATGTCAACCACACACAACGAAACCGTGTTAGAGGAGATGATGGTTTTGCTACACTCGATCATGATAGGGAGAAAAATCAACGTGGGTCGTCTGGTCATTGATGAGACCTGCAAGTGTGCCAGTAAAGGTTGTGGTAGTTTGGTTTTTCCTTCACTAATTTCCAAAATTTGCATGTAACATCAGGTGCTAGAGCTCGATTCTAACAACGTTCAAAAGTGCAAAGGAACCATCACTCCTGCTCTTTGGCAACAATTGATTTCCAGAGAGGCAAAAGACAATGGCAAAGGAAATGATGTTCAACCGATATCTACCGCTAAGATACCCAAGGCAGAACCTTCCACACCGATGCTAGCTGACATAGTGGCATTGTTGTCCCAACTCTGCCAACGTAAAAGCTTATTTTGCAAAAGTTAGAGAAAATGGAGGAACAACATTTTGGTACTCTGACAATATGTTGATGTCAGAGATCGAGCCCTAAAGACGAATCTTGAGGGTATCGCCACTAATCCTCTACCAATATTCTAGAGTTCCCAACTGAGCTTCATGCACCAGAAGGAATGTCAGCCAGCCCTAGTCTGTTCACACTCTGATCCAACAATCTGATGCCACAGTCCTTGTCTCACTTGTCCATGCTGAATCTACTAGAACCGATACCTCCCAAGAATCTGAAGATGAGATACCTACCAAGACCGACGTACCACATGTTGCTCCAGCTTCTTCAGTATCCCATGTTGCTCCTATAGCATATGAGCTGGCTAGGGTGATTGAAGAAGTCCTACAAGATGTTAAAGCCTCCACTGTTGTCTCAAATCCCACGCTAAAAAGAAAAAAGCACATGGCTCCAAGTCAAGGGAGCTTTGTCAAGAGAAAGACCCGTGTCACTCGCATCGAACATTTTGAACGAGACTCTTCTTCTCCTTAACTCCTTAATTTCATATTTCTCATTTTTATCATGCATTTCATTTGTATATATGTGTTCTCATGCATTGAGGATAATGCACACCTTAGGTTTGGTGGTGTGTGTTGCCTCACATTTATTGTCGTGATATCCATGCATTTTTATGTTTCTATTTGCATTTTGTTGTCATGTAGATTAGATGGAACCATGCATACCAATCTGACGCCAAACAACATTGTGACGCGAATCCAAATTTAATGCCAACAAAAGGAACCCTTGGCAAATAAAAAATAAAAAATATTCTGAGTTTGGATAGTAAAGTTTTGCTATGGGATACTTGATGCAAATTTCCTACACTTCATGTACACTTCATGGCCCTAGATTAGAGTTATATTGCTGCACCTAATTTTTTTGATTTGTTGGCATTACTGCTCTAGGATATTTGAGAACAGAACTAGGATCATATTCTACTTGCTATACCGTGTTGTTAATCAGGGAAATTTTGTCGAGGTACTTTGTTTTATTTTATGTTTTCACAGTTTTTAGTTGCATTACTTAAGGACAAGCAATGAGCTAGGTTTACGAGTGTGTTAACTCCTCAAAAGTTCTACTTTTCATAAATATAATGCCATGCTATTGCTTGACTTTGAGTATATATTTGTGCATTTAGCTAGTAGATTCATGCATTTGCATCTAGGAGTTAAAGAATGTGTTGATTTTCTTTGCCGGAGTAAAGGGGTACTTTCTTGTTGTGGTATGCAGGTTTGGAGCAGGTTTGGCAGGAGCAAGACAACAGCAGTGGCAGAAAGCTATAAGAGCAAAAGAGAAATGCTGAGTGTTGATGGCAAAAGCAGGACGAATATTCCCAAGCTCGGTTGGTAAAGAAGAATGACTAATGCCCGGTCAGCTAGCCGTTAGTCAGGATCAGGTTAGCCCAAATTCAAAAGGAGGATAGGAAGATAACATGCATACCTTGGTGCGTAACAAACTTTCAATATTCAAACCCAACCTACAATGCCATACGGAGGTGAAGACCCACGAGACAAAGTAACCACTCCCATTTAACAAGGACAAAGAGCCTGGAAAGAAGGCTCATGCATAAATGACAGTTATATCAAACACAGTGCAATAAATGCAAACAATCAAACATGAAAATTGGGATCAAGAATTAAATTAGACCGAATTTTTTTATTTGCATTTACAATATGAATCTAGCTAAGGCTCAACTCTCGATTTTTGTTTATGAAAACGAAACAAAAATTTTGCATCGCCATGTTGTAGCGACTAATTTTAATCAAGTTTAAGTATCCCTATTTTTGTTGAAAAAAATAATTAAATGGGGGAATTTCCTAAAAAAGGGCTTGTGTTTTTTTAAAATAACTTGGGAGTCTCCACCGGTCATTTTATAAAGGTAGACCGGATACTGAAAAAACTAAACCAGAGATTAAAAATGAGTTCGAGAGTCGGTTACGTGTTGGGAAGGGTTAGCACCCCACAACGCCCAAAATTGGTACCTAACGACTCGTATAAAAAATGCAAGGAAAATTTAAAAGTTCGGTCTAAATTAAAAATTGATCCCTAAAATGCGTGCATACATGATAACATATTAATGCCTCGGTGTTCGCAGTACCTAAAGAGATGACACTCTTATCTGGATACCCGAGAAGACACTCCTATCTGGATACCAGAACAAAAAAGGGCTAAAGCTATATGAAACGTAATAAATGCATGGGCATGGTACCACGATTTGAATATAAAAATAATGGCTCCCGATATCTAAAAAAAGGCACTCGAAAATCCGGGACGATACTCTCTAATCAAGATATCGAGACCTAAAAAAACAAAACAACCAATTCAACGAAATAATCATGTATGAACAATATATGATGGTGAAATAAACATGTATGAACAAATTAAAATGCATGATCATACTATCAAGATAATAGACATGATGTATATATAAAAGGGAAATCATAAGCATGATTAAACAAATGTAAGCATAAAATAAATACGGCACACATCAAATAAATATAAACATACGAATGTGGACACGGAAATTCAACAAGCATAAAAGACCAAAATTTAAATATGCATATTAATAAAATGAAAATATTAAGTAAAAAATGCAAGGACAAAAAGGGTAAATGAAATTCTAATTTCTAAACTAAATAAAAAACATAATTAAAAATAAATACCCAATTAAAAAATATGAACAAATTAGAGACCAAAAAAGAAACAACCCACTGAAATTGCTGAAATTGGAGAAAAAAGGACCTAATTGAAAGTTTTTTAAAAAAATTGGGACTAAAATAGCAAATAATCAATTAAAATTGGATTAATTCAGGTAACAAGGACGAAATTGAAAACAGTTTGAAAATGCCAGGGACCACGAAAGTAATTCAACCTTGCGGAAGGGCACCAGAACAATAAACAAAAGTGGAGGTCCTTAGGGCGTAAATAGTTTAGGACAGAGGGACCAAAAGTGTTATTTTACCATTTAAAATTTTTAAGTATTATAAAATGGCCCCTTTTTCTAAAATTTAAAAACTTTTGGCCAATTTTTTCAAAGCCTCTCTCTCCTCACTCGAGCTCTCTAATTTTTCTCTCAACTCGAACATAAAAAAAAATCAAAAACTCCCTAGATTTTAGGATCAAATGGCCTTTTTTAGAAGAACATGATGAATGTTCTTCATGAACATAAAAAACATTTAGACCCGAACCCATAAAACACCGTGAACCATCACCATTCTCATATTTTGGTGGTGGCTCTTCTCCTTCGGCCACCATGGCCAATCTCCGACCGCTACCTACGATTTTGAAAATTTTTAAAAGAATTTTTTTCTCTTTTTTCTTTTAAAATTAAAATTTGATTTTTTTTTTAAAAAATCCTAAACAAAAGACTTCTTTTTTAAAACACAGTTACCTTTTTTTGAAAAGATAAAAAAAGAAAGATAACCGATATTGTTCATCGACGCACCACCTTCGGTTACCGAAAACAACGATGGCCTAGAACTAGAGAAAGGTATAATCTTTTCCTTTCTTTAATCTTACTTGTTTCTTTTTAGTTTATGAAATGCAAAACAAACTGAAAATTGACGAATTTAGACTCTTTTTTGTATTGATTGGTGATAAAAAAACTCGACAGTACAATAGATTGATTTACATATATATCTCTAATTCATTTTTACATTAGTTAGACTAATATTAATGTTGATGATGGCTATCTGACATTCCTATGTTTCTTTTTTCTTCTCGTACGGATGGTAGTTGGAAGGAGCCAGTGAAATGAAGGCGGCAGTGCGATCGACCGATATGAGACCACGTGGACGGTCGGTGAAGGCTCGGGCGCATGGGCGCGTGAAAGGAGCTGAGCAGTCTCCGCGGTATACTTCACTCGTACATAGAAAAGCTGGGCGGTTATTTCTGCTTTCATCTGGATCGTCATATCAAAGATTGATCTGAAGGTTGGGAATGAGCTGTGCCAAAAGAGAGATCTTGATTAAGGCTAAGGTTATCCGGTAGAGTTTTAGTTTATCTCATATTTGGGCTAAACAGGCCAATTTTAATATTATTATTTTGAGCTTGTTAAATGGACTGAACATTTAATTAAATGGACTTCTATTATCAAATTTGTTTTTATTTAAAGCTTAATAACAACAACAACAACAACAACTGTTTTTATTTAAAGCTTAATAACAACAACAACAACAACAACAACAATAATAATAATAATAATAATAATAATAATAATAATAATAATATGAAAGCCGAATGAAAAAGGGTAATTACAACATTATAAGAGAAACCTTCAAAAGGATAAAAAAGAAACAAAAGGAAAGAGACAGAAAGTAGATACAGTTGGAAAGACGAGAGAAAAAGAAAAGGTAGGGAGGGGAGAGCTCAAACACCACAAGAGAACAAACAGACTAGCTGAAAGAATCATACCGGGGAAGCATCAAAGGAGGAGGTTTAGACCAGAGAGAGTAGAAAGAGGGTTTGAGGGGAAAGCATGTAAAGAACTTAAAGATTGAAGTTAATGAAAGCATGAAATTAAATGTATTGTGTTATATACCGTCTAATCTAATCATTGGCTGTTAGATTTTAGACAACAAATATTCAATTATTTCATTCATGTCTACTTTCAAGCACTGGTTTCGTGCTCTTCTTTTTGGATATCTTCGACTAAAAATGTTAGTGTACCACAATACAAAATTGGGAATTGGTGTCCAAATAAATTACAAGGAATATTCTGGTAGAAACCCAGGAAATTGGTGTTTATCTAAAACAATTGGCTTTGTTGCTGGCAATGAGAACCTAATTTCCTGTATTGTTGTCCAATGCTAAATTGAATATCTGACTGTACTCATCTACAAAGTGCACATCAAGCCCTTCTCTTACATTTGGTGCAAGCTTATCGTAATCACGTTTATTAGCAGATGGGAATACAATGGTCTTCACTTCACTCCTCCTTGCTGCTATTGTTTTCTCCTTCACCTGATGATTTCGAAATCCACTTTTCTAAGTTTAATGACGAAAGAAAGAGGAAAAACGAATATTTATGTAGAGATGATCATAAAGCTCAAGTTGGAGAACGCATGGAATTTTTAACATGGTAATGATTATATGAGCAGAAAGAAGGTTTGTTTAATCTTACCCCTCCAATTGGAAGAATCTTCCCAGTTAGAGTCACTTCCCCAGTCATTGCAAGATCCTTCCTAACCGGCTTCTTCAAGGCAAGGGATAGCATAGAAGTGAGCATGGTGCAACCAGCACTGGGCCCGTCTTTAGGGGTGGCCCCAGCAGGAACATGGAGATGGACCTTGGTATTGGCAAAGAAGGGGTTATCTGATTCTTTCTCCAGCAAAATGGCTCTGGCAAGTGTGTGAGCAATTTGCGCACTCTCTTCCATAACATCTCCGAGTTGACCAGTGACATGAAGGGAACCTTTCCCATCTCCTTCCTCAACAAGAGTAGTTTCAATGTACAAGGTAGAACCACCCATGGCAGTCCAGGCTAGACCCATCACAACCCCAACTGGAGTCTGATCGTAGATGCGCTCTGCATGGAAAACTGGTTTCCCAACAAAGTCAGCTAGGTTTGAGGGATCCACCAACACCTTTTCAACTGCCTTGCTTGTTTCAGTTTCCTGAAGTCTCTCGGTTTCTGTTGCATCCTGAAGGAAAAGATTTTTGAATGACCAATTAGAGCAATAAGCAATTGAGACATATTATCTCAAACTAAAGCAAGAAGGGGATAATACCCTAACAATTATCACAACCTATTGAAGGTGCCATAGTTGTTTCTTGCTACGAATGTTAGAAGTTTTCCCAATGCCCAAAACCATCTTTTCAAGTGGATAACTTTTAAAATACCTTTGAATCCTTAGACTGGTCAGTTGTCTGTACTGAAGATTCAGATTTAAGTTCATGACTGCTATTCTCTACAGATTCAACTTCAACAGCGGTCTCATTTGCAGCTGCATGCTGATCAGTTTCATCAACAACTTCAGTAGGTTGGAGTACCTTTCCACTAATGACAGATTCATTTGATGATCCTTCTCTCACAAGTCGAAGAGCAATCTGCCATACATCAACATAGTTTTAATCCACGTCCTAGATTCCATACAATTCATAAAGATTTATGACAGGAAAGTGTATGTGCATGTGAACCAATGTGACAGATTCTTGTAATGCTTTATGATTGGAAACTATTAACCTTTGTAACATTAAAGTTTTTCTTCATCACAAAAAGGGAAGCTGAGCAAACCTTACAGTAGATCTTTTCTATGTGCTTTTGAAGGTTTCTAACCCCTGCTTCTCGACAGTAGTTTTCTATAAGGCCAAGAAGAGCAGCATCAGTTACCTCAACCTGGACGAAACAATATGAAGAGAAGTCAAAACACACTCCTTTTTTCTCAAAATATATCCGTCAGAAACAGAAATATCATGGTAAAATTGATAACAAAAAAGACCTGTTCAGGTTTGACACCACATGCTTCTTGTGCAGTTTTCTCTAGGTAGTCTCTGGCAATATGCATTTTCTCATCAGTGATGTAACCAGCAGTAGCAATGACCTCCATTCTGTCCAAGAGAGGATTTGGTATGTTGTCCACAACATTAGCAGTGCACACAAACAGAACCTGCAACCAAATGCTCATCGTATGTGAGGCATTAAATTACCATCATATATATTAAACAAATGCATGAAAATGATCACAAGACAAAGTAAGATAACATATATCCTCCAAATCAACAATCATACCTTTGATAGGTCAATCGGGACATTAAGATATGTAAGTTATCCAAGAAGTGTTAGAGCTTGAAGGGGAGTGTAAGTTGACAAAAAGTGTTAGAGTTTAATTTAATGTGTAATTAGAGTTTATTTCTAAGTCAGTAGTTTAAATTTACTAGAAGTCTTATTTAAATTATGGATAAATATTATTTAAATTATAGATAAAAGTATAATTTTAGTTATATTAAAACTCTGTAATTGCCTATTTAAAGGCTCACCTTATACACATTTGAATAAGAAGAATAAGAGAAAATACAGAGAAACACATTGTTCTCTGTTGAAAATATTATTTTTGTTCTATCGTTAAATTCTAACTTTCATATTTTATTGTTCATTGTTCACCGGCGTTCATCTTCTCCGGCCACCATGGCCCCTTTCTCACATGGTATCATGAGCCAACAACGATCTTGATATCGTCACCACTGATGTCACATCTAATCTGAAACAGATCGACGATCTAATTTTTCAGATGCACGTCGTTTTTCTTTTCTGCTGCTATCATTAGGCCACACTCGTTCCTCGACTTCTCCCTCATTGGAATCTTACATCTATGGTGAAATTTCTACTCGTTTAATTTTATTATTTTGTTCTTTATTTAATGGTTCTATCTTAGCCAATCAAAAAGAAATATGAAAAGGTTATAGTTTAGCCTTAAAAACTATTTGGTTCTATCTTAGCCATCCATTGTAAAAGATAGAAAGGTTATAGTTTAGCCTTAAAAACTATCTGGTTCTATCTTAGCCATCCATTGTAAAAGATAGGAAAGGTTATAGTTTAGCCTTAAAAACTATCTGTTTTCTATCTCAATATCAATTATAAAAGATAGGAGAAGAGGTTCTAGTTTAGCCTTAAAAACTAGATAATATTTTTAAAGGATTCTACATCAAAGATCCAAGCTGGAATTCTAGTTTGTGCAACTACCAAATTGAGGGGAGTGTAGATTCTGTGATAATTGTTGAATGGAAGCGACTTCTTAGTCCGTGAATGACAGAAAAAGTTGGAAGACATCTCAAAAGATTCAAAAACACGAAAAAAGATCATCACCGAGTCCAGACATCTAAGGATGGTGCAAAACCAATAACAACATAAAGTTGGTAGACATCTCAAGAAGGATGCAAAATCAGCAACATCGTTTGCAAATTTTCAACAATGGCCGTTCACGAATAGCATGAGTATGTCCTAGCTGTTCAACTCAATGGGTCCCAAAAAAGGGAGATTTTTCCTAAAAACAACAAAGAAATATGAGTAGGGCATCACATCCAAGATCCAAGCTGGTGCTCTACTACACTTGCTCACCACCGACTTGGGGGAGTGTAAGTTATCCAAGAAGTGTTAGAGCTTGAAGGGAGTGTAAGTTGACAAAAAGTGTTAGAGTTTAATTTAATGTGTAATTAGAGTTTATTTCTAAGTCAGTAGTTTAAATTTACTAGAAGTCTTATTTAAATTATGGATAAATATTATTTAAATTATAGATAAAAGTATAATTTTAGTTATATTAAAACTCTGTAATTGCCTATTTAAAGGCTCACCTTATACACATTTGAATAAGAAGAATAAGAGAAAATACAGAGAAACACATTGTTCTCTGTTGAAAATATTATTTTTGTTCTATCGTTAAACTGTAGCTTTTCATATTTTATTGTTCATTGTTCACCGGCGTTCATCTTCTCCGGCCACCATGGCCCCTTTCTCACAAGATAGTGGTCCAAAAAGTTAGCATTTTGCTCACGATCAAGTAGTTCTAGCAAAGCACTTGCAGGATCACCAGCATGTCCCCTCCCCAGCTGCCATTATGTTAGAATTCAAATGGTCAGCCATTATCAAATTCAACAAGACTAAATGGTAAAAAGCTCTTCCCCGAGGAATTGAGCGAGGAGTGAATCATTACAGAAACCCAAAAACAAATTATAAATTCAAAGTTTTCAAATATTTGCTTTTAAGATACCTTGTCTATCTCATCAATTAGCACAAGAGGGTTTGCTGTCCCAACATTTTTTAGGCACTGCACCATCTTTCCTGGCATAGCACCAATATAGGTTCGACGATGCCCCTGGATGAGGATATAACAAAGGGGATCAATATAATGATGCTGAGATGTTTATAATCTTAAACAGAGCATGGAGAGGTAACAACCTTGATTTCAGCAACATCAGATAGTCCTCCAACAGAAAACCGGAAAAACTTGCGGTTCAAAGCACGGGCAATGGAACGGCCAATACTAGTTTTGCCCACTCCAGGTGGGCCTGAGAGACAGATAATTTTACCTGCAATATTAAAAGATCAGGAATCAGCCTTTGCTGTTATTTTGAAATTAAAATAGAAGTTAATTTATACAGCTCCAACTTTCACGCATCAATGATGATTGGACTCAACACAATTAATTTAACAAAACCATGTTAGGAAACAACATATCAGAGTAAAATGACATCAAAATCAAACTAGAATATTGCTATATCAACAACCTTATTCCTTGCAAGAACATATTTATATTAAAAGAAAGAATAGAAAAGGGTTTGGTTGCTAGAGATTTTGATTCATTGAACAAAACTTAAAACCTTTTTAATTCTTAGAGGCAAAAGAATAAATAAAAAGTTACTTAAACAGAAAATTTTGAGACATTGGAGCAACCATACCCAAAGAATTGGTTTTTTGCGTCATGCAATATTTTATGTATCAGAGTAGCCAAACATATTCATTTCTGCAGTGAGTTTGACATTGCTCTCACTGCACTCTGTTGTTCAGAATATTCAGGTACAAAGTGGAAATTGATCAATGCTACTTCACTACAGTGGAATACAAGTGGAATAGGTCAACTGTGGCTAATTTTATTTGAATAACTTTTTCAAGAATATGGTTCATCCTAAAGGCCAAATGATGTATCGCACTTCCTCAAGCAGGCATCTTTAAGCTATTATGGTTATAATCGAAGGGGAATAATTAACAGTTCAGATAATAAGGTATTGCAGATGCCCGTCAAAGCAAACCACTGAGACGAAAAACATCGAACATCCCATTCAATGGCATTTTTTATAAGAGAAAGAAACTAGACTGACCTTGTGAAGTTCCTCTGAGTTTTCCAACAGCTATAAACTCCAATATTCTTTCCTTAACATCAGTTAAACCATAGTGATCTTCATCAAGAATTGTTTGTGCCCGAACAACATCAAAATTCTCATCACTGCAAAGAGAAATGAAGGACATTTGAAATAAGAAAACATGTGGAACTCTTAAAGTTTGCTGAGTTGTTTTTTTATTCTAGCCCCACCTTCAGGCATAACTATTAAAGGATTATAAAGAAGTATAAATAATATCACAATCCCTTGTATTTGAAATCAGGAATCATTTAACAAATATATTTATATTCAATGATGAATCATCCAAAGACTTCAAAAATCCAAGCCTGAAGTCTTAACAAGTGTTCCTTTGCAGGAAGAAACGAACCTGTAATTTCCCCAAGGGAGTACTGTTAACCAATCCAGATAGTTTCGAGTTACGTTGAATTCACTTGAACTGGCCTCTAACAGCTGCAGTTTTGTTAGTTCCTCTTCAATAACTTGCAAGACATGAGGTGGGCATTTCTCTCTATTTGGTTTAAGTCGTTCCCTGAACTTTGCTGCAATGAAGAAAAATTATCATATAGAAAGGGGGACACAGATGATTCAAAAATATAAAATTAAAAATTATATAGCTTCAAAAGTACATAACTTTTGGAATTCCTAATAACCCCTTATGACAAACTGATTTCAACAAGCAGTTAAACAGATTTATGGACATTATTTTTTGGTTTGCTTGCTAATTCACTAACTTAACTTCAACAGTAAATTAGGTTGCAAATCACTATTTATAAAAGAGATTGAGAGAGAAGAAAAAAGGAAAAGCAGGTGGATAAATAGTATCTTCCGATTCAGCCAAATATATCATGAAATAGACTAACCTGAAAGTGCAGTTTTGTCATCCGTTTCCAACCCAAGTTCCTGCACCAGAACAAATGAAGTTCATTCTAATTTCTACAGAAAAGTGAAGTTGGAATAAAGAATATATACTTGAATTCACTTAAAATAAAAAGTTCATACAGGGGCACATTTTAACCACACTTAATAAAGATAAATTGGTAAAAAGATTACCACCAAAAATACATAAATAACAATACAGTGGAATCAAATACCTTTTTTATAGCCTTAAGCTGCTCATTCAACAAGTATCGGCGTTGTTCACCACTTACCTTTTCCTCAATTGCTTTTGCAATTGATTCCTAAAAATAATCGCCAAATGGTTTACTACTCCAAATCAAATGACAACAAAAGGCTTAATTAATGTAGAGGTGTTATGAAATTAATGGCATCAAGTATGAAGTACCTGAATCCTGCTGATTTCAATTTCCTTTTTTACTAATTCCAAGGTAAGTTGTAAACGCTTATGCACCTATTAAGCACAGTTAAAAGAGAGGAGAAAGATAATTACACCAGTCTCAAAATGTATAGAAAAAAAAACAATAGATTGATATGCCAATTCCAGAAGGTGAAGACAGCAATACGACATAGTTAACATGATAGGAGTGTGAGACTTTAGTATCCCCAAATACAAAACAAACTAAACCAGAACTGCCACAAAAAGATAAATAACCAACAGTAATATATATCCAAGGCACTTATATCCAACTCTTCAAGAACTTGCTGGCATTGCAATTTGTTTGCACCAGATATCGCATCTCCAAAATCGGCTAATCTTGGAAAATTGAAATCATCTATATGATGCATACATTGAGAAAGGAGGTAAAAAAAGGGGATACTCAATAAATATGATGTACATATAACCATTTTATCTCAAAATGTACATTTGCTAATGGTATTATAAAAAGGGAAAAATAATATATTACCATTAAATCATGATTTAATCATATATAGAACTTGCTGGCATTGCATATGTCAAAAGCCATGAATTTTATTGTATTTCTCACTCACATAACATACAGGAAACTTTCAAATAAATATACAAGCCTATGTCTTAACTTAGGTAACTTCTAAACTAGGAAAAAGACTAATTCTAGTAAAAACAATCCCTTAGAGATAGGGATCCTAACATATAAAAGATATTTACAAATCCTACTCAATCTCCTTAATTTAGGAATCTAATCTCTGACACTCCCCCTCAAGCTGGGGCATGGATGTCTTCCATCCTCAGCTTGTCTGTTAACTTCTGAAAACAATTACCAGGTAGTCCTTTGGTAAGTATATCTGCAACTTGATCTCCAGTGGTCACATAGAGAGTACACATCAAGCCACTATCAAGTTTCTCTTTTATGAAATGTCTATCCACTTCAACATGTTTTGTTCTGTCATGTTGAACTGGATTATGAGCAATGTTGATTGTTGACTTGTTATCACAGTATAGCTTCATTGGTCCATTCCATTTTACCTTCAAGTCCTCTAAAATCATCTTCAGCCATAATAACTCACAAATTCCCAATGCCATAGCTCGAAATTCAGCTTTTGCACTGGATCTAGCCACCACATTCTGTTTTTTGCTTCTCCAAGTAACTAAGTTTCCTCCAAAGAAAGTCAGAGTAGCTTTGAGGTTGACCTTCTATCACTTATGGATCCTGCATAGTCTGCATTT
Organism: Hibiscus mutabilis; assembly: GCA_019671005.1. Taxonomy (NCBI): domain Eukaryota; kingdom Viridiplantae; phylum Streptophyta; class Magnoliopsida; order Malvales; family Malvaceae; genus Hibiscus; species Hibiscus mutabilis. The sequence goes on from CM033745.1 coordinate 30,276,507, forward strand.
GTGTATGCTTCCAGAGTCAAGTTCCCCCTCTTCTAAACATAATTCCTTTGCACGGTGTGCCCTTCAAATCTTGCAAAAAATTTGGACTACACCCTTAGGTGCGATTCCTTAGGATTGTCCATGAATTGGCTCACAACTCCAACAAAGATATGCTATGTCAGTCCAGTGTGTGACAAATAGATAAGCCTTCCCACGAGTCTCTCAAATGAACTTCATCAACCGCCATATCATCCTCCTTTGTCTCTCCAAGCTTGTGATTGACTTTTATATGTGTTTACGCTAGTTTACATCCTAATTTTCCAGTTTCCTTCAAAGAAGTCCAAAGTATACTTCTGTTGAGATATAAAAATTCCTTCTTTGTGAGTATGTCACCTCAATACCAAGGAAGTATTTTAATCTTCCAAGCTCCTTCACCTCAAACTCTTTTATAAGACACTTCTTTAAACTATCAATTCCTTGAAAATCGTTTCTGTAACAATTATATCATCCACATACACCAATAGTACAGATTACTCCCCACGAAGGAGAGTGTTTTTCACGAATGTAGTATGGTCACCCCGACTTTGTTTGAAACCTTGTCTTAGCATTACTTTAGTAAACCTTCCAAACCAAGCTCTTGGAGACTGCTTTAGTCCATATAGAGCTTTCTTCAATCTGCAAACCGCCATCCCAAAGATTCAACCAAATCTAGGTGGAATATCCATATACACTTCCTCTTCAAGGTCCCCATGCAAGAAGGCATTCTTAATGTCAAATCAAGCAAACTCCATCCCCAAATAGCCATGCTAAGGAAAGTAGGACCCTCACTGTGTTCATCTTTGCAATCTGGGCAAATGTTTCAAGATAGTCGATTCCATAGGTTTGAGAGCACCCCTTTGCCACCAATCTTGCTTTGTACCTTTCAAAAGAACCATCGACTTATACTTGACAAGAAACACCCATCTGCATCCTCTTTTCTTTCTTCCTTCTAGCAACTTCACTAAATCCCATGTCTTATTCTTTTCCAAAGGCCTCCATTTCTTCTTTCATAGCCTTTTTCCAGTTCTTATTTTCTAATGCCTCGAATCTTGTTTTAGCAAAGAGTAATGTCATTTAGGCTAGTAAGAAAGGCTCTGTGATTAGGAGATAGGTTTTTGTAGGTTATAAACAAATAGGAGGGGTGTTTGGTGGTGCAGGTTCTTTTTCCTTTTCTAATAGCAACGGGAAATTCAAAATCAGAAGCAGATATAGCATTTTCAGCCTCATTTTGTTCAGAGAGAGTTTCAGAATGTACCTCAAATTGTATAGGAGTAGGAGTAGGAGTAGGAGCATGAGCAAGAGAAGGGGATGATTGAATCTGCATAGGTGCCTTCCTCCTCAAATAGGTCCTTAGGGGACAAGTAGTGCCTTGAATATTGGGCTGTGGGGTATTAATGTTTGTTTGAGGAGTAGGAATATTAGGTTCTGACTGAGGAGAAGATGGAGTAGGAGAAGCCTCGGCAGAATATATAGGGGTAGGAGTAGGAATAGAAAGATCAATAAGGGCTAAAGTAAAAACAAATCTGCATTCTTATCTTCCCTAAAAGATATCTCCCCCTGAAGATAAGGGACTGTAAAATAACTCTCTTTTTCAACAAAAGTGACATCGGCAGAGGTGTAGTATTTCCTTGTAGGTGGGTGGTAGCACTTGTAGCCCTTTTGAGTTGAGGAATAGCCAATGAATATACATTTCAAAGCCCTTGGATCAAGTTTACCTCGGCTTTGAGAATGGATGTGAACAAAAGCAACACACCCAAATACCCTCGGTTTTAGGTTAAAAGATGGACTGAAATTGGGAAAGAAATTTGTAAGGGTTTGAAGGGGACTTTGGGATGCAAGGACTTTAGTGGGTAGTCTGTTTATTATGTAAGTGGCAGTTAACACAACCCCCCCAGTACCTTTTAGGGACCTTGTTTTGAAATAAAAGGGCTTTAGTCATGGCAAGAAGATGTCCATTCTTTCTTTCTGCTACCCCATTCTGTTGGGGAGTATTTACACAAGAAGATTCGTTGATTATACTTTTTTCTAAGAAATAAGGGGATAGGACTTGGTTAAAGTATTCCTTGGCATTGTCTGATCTGACTCTCTTTACTTCAGCCCCAAACTGAGTCTTAACCATGGTGTAGAAATTTTTAAAGGTAGAGGTAACATCTGACTTTTGTTTCAGTAGGTAAATCCAAGTAACCCTAGTACAATCATCTATAAAAGACACAAACCATCTAGCTCCAGTTATGTTAGGGATAGTGAAGGCCCCCAAACATCACTGTGAATAAGAGTAAAGGAACTGTTGGTCCGATTATTACTTGTTGGGAAAGAAGAACGTTTATGCTTTGCAAGTTCACAAACTTCACAATGAAATTCTTCAATATTTAAGGTAGTATAGGCCAAAACTATTTACTAGCCTTATTTGGTCTTTATTGGTCTTTATTGGTTGTAGATTATGATAAAAAAGACAATGGTTGAGTGATCCAACCTCTAGCTACTCCACCAAGATCTTCAAGGTAGTATAGGCCATTTATTTCCCTAGCACGCCCAATCATCCTCTTTGTTTCTTGCTCCTGAAAAATGCATTGTGTAGGATGAAACAAAACACTGCAGTTAGTATCTTTGATAAGCTTCGGAATAGAAATAAGGCTAGTAAATAGTTTTGGCACATGTAGGACATTTTTAAGCAGTAGGGTTTTACTAATGGCTATATCTCCTTGACCAGCAACTGTCACCATATTACCATCTACAACTGTGATTTTCTTGTTGCTAGGGCAGGGTGTGTAGGTGAGGAATTTTAGTGATGAATTAGTCATATGATCAGTGGCTCCTAAGTCAATTACCCACGAGTTTTGGGTAGGTATGTGGGTGGATGATTCCAAGGCATTAGAGTCCTGAGAAAAGGAAGAGGATATACCGGAAAAAACCAGATTGCATGTACCTGTAGAGGATGGTTTTTCTAAAGATTCCAGTAGGTTCTTCAATTTTTCTACTTCTTCTCGGTTGAACTCAACAGATTATTCATCTGACTCCTTAGCCACCTGTTTGATTGCATAAGCTTTGCTCTGTCCCCTTGCAAAGCTTCCTTTCTCTGTGAAGTTCTTACTTGCTGACTGAGGCTTCCCATGTAACCTCCAGCATTTTTCTTTGGTGTGGCGAGCTTTTTTGCAGTAAGTACACCATAAAGAGTCCTTGTTCACAGTCCTAGTAACCAAGGCTGAACTTTCTATCTGATTGTTTTCAACCACCATCACTCCTTTTCTTCCTTCTTTAGCACGAATGATAGAAATAGTTTCATTTAATGAGGGCAGATCTTCTTTTCCTAGAATCTGGACTCTTACTGCATCAAATTCTATATTTAGTCCAGCAAGAAAATCGTAAATCCTATATTTTTCGACAAACCTCTTTAGAATTGCTGCATCCTCACTGCATTTCATCTGAATACATTGATAGTGGTCCATTTCCTGCCAAAGATTCTGCAACAGATTAGAATATTCTGTAATTGATTTGTTTCCCTGTTTGGTGGCAGAAATCTTGCTCTTGATTTCATAAATCTGAGCAGCATCTCGAACCTTCGAATAGGTTTGTTTTACAGCCTCCCATATCTCCTGGGCTGTTCTAAGAAACATGCAGGTATCACTAATTTCAGGCACCATTGAATTCCATAACCAAGACATAACTAATGAGTCTTGTTCATCCCAAGCCTCGAATCTGGGATCTCCTTCTTTAGGACCCGTTCCAAGGAGATGTCCTTTTAGGAAGGTTCGAACCAATTGTGACCACTTAAGGTAGTTCTTACCATTCAATCTATAGGCAGCTTGTATGTTTTGTAAGTCACCTATCGGATTAGAGTGACTTCCCTCACTCATTGTGCTTCCTTGAGCAGTTTCAGTACTGTTGTAATCAACCCCACCGACCATATTTTGTCAATCAAATACCCTATTCTCTCAAGGGATGATACGAACTAAAAGAAACTGTTCAACAAGAGAATTAAGACCCAAAAACGAGTGGCTCTGATACCATGTCAAAAGCCATGAATTTTATTGTATTTCTCACTCACATAACATAAAGGAAACTTTCAAATAAATATACAAGCCTATGTCTTAACTTAGGTAACTTTTAAACTAGGAAAGAGACTAATTCTAGTAAAAACAATCCCTTAGAGATAGGGATCCTAACATATAAAAGATATTTACAAATCCTACTCAATCTCCTTAATTTAGGAATCTAATCTCTGACAGCATATATTGAAATCACCTAGTACATTTTGATATAAATATGATGTACATATAACCATTTTATCTCAAGTAATTGTCATGAAATAATACTAAGGCATTGTAATTAAATCATGGAACATTTGCTAGTATATTGGCAATGTGATACTCAATAAAGGATCTATCTACTCTGAGGCAATTTTTAGGAACAAAACATCTAGAAATAAAGCGAAGATATAAAACGATATAAGAAACACAAATCAAAATCTTGGAAGAAAGAACACACCTGACTATATGTTTGAACATGATCCCTCCAAAGTGAACTAGTTTTCAAAACGTCTCTTAGGGTTGATATAACTTCAAATGATGTTGCCTTTATGACATCATCATCCTTGTCATAAGGTTTTTCCTGCATGATAAAGACAACTAGGTGAATATATGTATAACTATTGATTGCATGCTAGGAACCATCAATTCTATGTTTGAAATTAGCACAGAGAATTGTAAAAATGATAACATATAGAAAACATACCTTGAGATGATCAACTTTGACTGTAAGAGGATCTTCACTGACCTGCTCATAAACCATGTTGTTAAGTTTAGAAGGTTTTGCATTTAACAAAGATTCCACTTATGCAGGACACATAATTTTAAACACCAAATTCTGAAAAGGCTAAAAAGTTGTATTTCAGGATCATTCCCACACACCATTTCTGTAATTCGAAGTCGCCTGTGACCAATAAGGATAACCTGGTCTCCTTGGATACTTGAGATCTGAAAAGTCACAAAATAGATATATGCATGAAGGGACATGCTATATGGTTGTAGATGCCTCTAACTGCCATTAAAATTATTTCATTTAACACTAATAAAGTATAGGAGGACCTTACTTTACTAAAATAACAGTGTTATGATAGGCTGTCATAGAAATCTTAGGAAGTAAAAAGTTGATTTGTAGGAGTAAATTTAGAAATTAGATTTTATTTTATTTATTTTCTTCTCATTTTCTAGTTACAATAATATGTATAAATACCTTATTCTAAGTGGAATATAATTGAAGAAGAAATTCTTCCATTCGTATTTTCTACAAATAGCAACAAAAATACATACTTGGGCAAGGGTGCCAACTTCATGAAGACGATCATACAACTCCTTCCCCTTAATATCATATACACTTTTCTCAGTTTCAGAACTAGGGCTGGACTCTGTCCCTGGTTCATCTTTAAGAAGGAAAGCACCGGCATATGGAGCTTGCCTTTTTCGGCTTTCTTGCAAAGCTGCTAGCAACTTAGGATCCTGCACAAGAAAGCATCTTTGTAAGTGATCCATTGATCACAAGTCCTAGCTAATAGTGCAAGCTATAAACTGAGCAGAATATTATAACCGACGTTAAGTAGAAGAATACAGAGCAGAGTATGGATATTTTCCTGAGTTATAAAACAAGTTTGCTCCAAAAAGAAAAAATCTAATCTATGAAATATTCCACTTCAAGGCTCTAGTCATATTAACTCAGCAATACCATGGAACAAGTTGGTCAAGATAAGATCTACAGTCAAATTGATAAGAGCTCAAATTTCAGTAATATCATTAAACACTTATTACATGCATATAACCAACTAATATTGTATCATGCCAGCCAAGCTATAAACTGCATTACTGCAAGACACCAGAGAGTTCAACAATATAGTTCATGTTTCATACTTTATGAACAACAACTACCCCAAGAAAAAATATATGGGGAAAATTACATAGTCCATGCACGTGGACAGCATGTCATACCTTGACATAAATTGGCATGTAGAATCCAGGGAAAAGGGGTCTATGTGGTAAAGGTAACGCCAAAACCTGCAAACAAGTGAGATAAACAATTCATTAAACAATTGTGGGAGAAAACAAATACGGAACTTTAGTTGAAAATGCAGTTCATAATTTCAACATATACCCTTGAGTAAAAAACCTTACAATTTGTTTGACTATGTCTTAGGGAAAGTAAAGAAGTACAAATTTAGGAATTGTAAATTTACAATTTTCTTCCCATTCATCAACTTCAATCAATGCCACAATATTATACGTGTTTTATTTAAGTAAAAAAATATCACCGCAAACGTTATAAAATGAGCCACCTTTACATAAACAATAGTCTGGAAGGGGAAAAAACAATAAACACTCAGCAAAAATTAACAATTTTAAATAGCAACAATATCATTTAAAAAGGGGGGAAAAGCATTTATTTGTCCCAACTTTTACTGAAATTTTACATCAACTAAACAAACTCCAACTGCAAAATGAGTCATAATTTCCGAAACCAACCGTTAAGTAATCCTCGGGCCAGGGGTAAATCGACACAATTGCCGACAATGCTTTCGAGTCAGACCCCCGGACTCTGACTCGGCTCCCTTTTCCTCGACTTCAACTGCGGGTTTGGACCCAGACCCATCGCTTGAACCAGAACAGAAGCAAGCCCTGAAGAGCGAATTCCTAGGGCTCCTGCGTGTCAACCCGGTAAGTTGATCCAACGCATAAAAGACCGAATTGGGCTCCTGCTTGATTCGGAGGCTCGGAGTTGCTGTGGTGAGGCAGTGGACGCGAGAGGCAGTGGATGATAGGAGCTTCAGCATTGGAGGGGATTCAGAAGCCTTGAAGGGGCAGAAATGGAATCTCAGTGGAGGCGGTTGGTTAAAATGGCAGCAAGGCATGCTCCATTGGAGGAGAGGGTTCAAGGTTAGGGAGGTTTGGAGATGGAGGTGGAGCTAAAACCCTTCGTAAACCGTTGGATGTTGTTGAGTTAACCGTTTTACCCTTCTCTTGGGACCTAAGTACAAGTATTTTCAGACCCTAGAAACTACTTGCGTTTTCCTTTTCTTTTTTTTTTGTCTAATTGTTGTTTCGTTCTGCGTCGCTATCAAAATCTAAATTTGAGTTGAGAAGCAGATTGGAGAAAGGTTGAAATTTTTAGTTTCTCTAAAAGGTATGCTTAACACCAAAATCAGCACAAAAATTGTGTGATAAGAGTAAAAAATTAAGTGTTCGGTAAAACTTTTCTAAAAGTTATGTGGAAAAATAATGCCTAACGAAGCTTTAGTCTCTTTATTATCCTAAAATTTAAACTTAGTTCCTCTTTAATTTGACTCTGTACTTTTATAAAATTAGTAGTGAGCCTAAATTGATAACACCACTAACTATTGCTTTAAAGTGATGACGTGATTTTTTTTTTGTAAAATCTAATATTGACTCTTCAGTTGACATGTGATTTTATTATTGACCGGATATGTTATTGAAGTTTGATTCTTATATGACTTAATTATGTTAAATTAAAATTAAAGAATTAAATTTAAATTATGGTATAATAGAAGGACTAAAATTGCAACTAGATTCCCCTGTGTACGGTTTTCTTCACGCATTTACATTGTTTTTGCTTAATTGGGAGTTTCGAGTTGTTGCAATGTCAAAGAATTAGCTTACATGTGGTTTTGGTTACGTTTACGGTTCTAGAACCATGAAGACATCTCCGATCATACCTTTTTCTAACTGTTGTGTTAGTAGTCCCTTGATAGAATGAACGATTATTATGTTTGCTTCTTTAATTTCAAAAGATATTTTCATACGATCAATTGACTTAGTGGTTAAAGATACTCACAGTCTTATTTTGTAAGGTAAATTATATAAATCATCAATTCTCAAACTTATTTTATTCACTAAACTTTAAAAACGTTTAATTTAGTCACTAAACTTTACATATTAAATTTTTAGTCACTCTCCCGTTAATTTTTTTAACATTGTTGTGACATGAATTATTTTATTGTTTTTTATTATGACATCACAAACATATTAATATTTTAAAATACCAAATTCCAATCCCTTTCTAACCAGGCGACCACCACCACCAGCCACCATCATCGACAACCCTCATCTTCACCAGCAACCCCTCAATCATCTTACCTCAATCTCTCAAATTATGTTATGGGCATTATCTATTATAGGTGAAACCTCTGGTGCGCTAAATCAAGAGAGTTATTAGATGAAACCGATATTGATGATGAAGGTATAAGCACTGATTTTAGTTCAAGTTATAAGCTCTTCGTTTTTTCCATTACTCGAAGCATTATTTTCTTCTCTTCAAATTCCTCAAACTTTCACCTTTGCGATCATACTCTTTCTTTTAAGTTCAAACCAAAGAAATGATTTCATTCATGCATCACAAGGATACAACATGTCACAAAGCAAATGTTAAACAAATTTACAAAAACGTTGAAGCTTGGAAATGAGCTAAAACCCAAATTGCAACCCCACTCTTTCATTAACCTCTACCCACCTCATCGATGACTTGAAATTTTGGTGGCAGTTCTAACATCAAATATCTAAAATCTTCTAGCCTTTCTGCTCAATTAACCTACCTCCAAATGTTATCGTGGTTTTTTGTGTAATCGAGTCAGAGATATAAAAAATGTAAAACACGCCAAAGCAAATAAAGAAAGGAAAGGCAAATATGCAAAGGACGCCTCAGGCACCCACACTACCTCAAAACCAACTAATTCGGGTTAGAACTTATAATTTAGGATTTATTTGATTGAGGGATTGTCGGTGAAGATTGGGATTACCTGATTTTATAATTTTCAAAAAACAATAGGGATTTAGTTACTTGAAGATACACATAAATAAACAAGAAGAATGGGTAAAAGACGACAGGTTTGAGTGAAGAAAAAGAAGGTGAGTCTTATCGCCCATGAATAATTTCTGTGTTCAAGCTGAACTTGGAACTGGAAATGAGTTTGGTAAAAAGAGTGTGATGTGATGAAGCAAAAGAAAGAAAGGGATGAAGTAGACACTAGATTTAATAATATGAATTATTAAATATTTTTTATTTAATCCATATCATAATAAATATTTTATCATTTATTTAATCTAGGTCATAACATCGTTAGAAAGTTAACGGATGACTGACCAAAAAATTTAATGTATAAAATTTAGTGAGTAAATTGAACGTTTTGAAAGTTCAGTGACTAAAATAGGTTTGAGACTAAAGTTTAGTGATGATTTACGTAATTTATCTTATCTTGTATGGATCCGAATATCAGTGTAAGAATATAATACTTCTCCATTTAATCAAAAATAGGGTAAACATCATCATTGGTCACTAAACTATTTTCGTTTTCCTATTTTGATCATCAAACTATTATTTTTTGGCAAAATAGTCGCTAATGTTACGTTTTTTTTTCTATTTTGGTCACCCGCTGTCTAAAACTCATGAAAAAAATAGGAAATGAGAATAGTTTAGTGACAAAACTAGAAAAGAAACAATAGATTGGTGACCAAAACATGATAAAAAAGTAATATTACTGATCAAATAGAAAAAAAAAACAAAAAAATTAATGATAATTTTGTAAAAAAATAATAGTTTAGTGGCCAAAACATGAAAACAAAAACATGGACCACCTCAATTCAATTAATTGGCCAAAACATGAAAGCGAGAATAATTTAGTGAACAATAATATTTACCAAAAAAAATATTCTCATCTTTGTGTTTCAAAACACGGACCACCTCAATCCAATTAATTGGCCAATTAGGCTGGGTTCATCTTCCTCACACAGCTTGCCTATGTTAAAGTCTCTGCAGCTTGCTTTCATTATTATACGGGTACTTTACCTTTTTCATACTATATAATATTTAGGTTTAAAGGCGTAAAAAATCCTTAAACTTTTGAGAAAACAAACAAATAAGTTTTTTAATTTTTAGCATCTAATAAGCACTTGAATCGATAAATTAAATTAAGTTATTTGACTAACAATGATTGTTGAACTTAGCGGTTTTTGAATCAGATGGTGCACCGCGTCGTGTAATTTTGTTGTCACTTGACATTTTTAAATTTTTTTATTTTATTTAAGTTTTTTTAAAAGTCCTAAAAATTCTAAAAAAAATCCTATAAAATATTTTTTAAAAAATATATAAATGTCGCATGATAGAATTGTAGTGTTTATGTGGCAGTAATATCTAAAGAAAAAATTGTCAAGATTTAATGGTCAACATTGGTTAAGGGCATAATTGATTCTGTTTATTGATTCAATGACTTAATTGGGTACAAAAAAATCATGAGATTAATTTATTTTTCCCTGTCGAAATCATTTTTTATCGGTGTGAAAATAGCTTGACGATTGATTTTTGAAAATCAGAATTTTACCTCTTTATTCATTTTATCTTGGAAAATTGAATTTTTCATATTAAACTAAAATTTGTGATTAAGTCATGAAATTTGGGTTTTTCTTTTTTATTTAATCTTTAAGTTAATATGAAAATTTATTTTTATTCTTTAATTTTGAAAAATAGACTTTCAAATTAAACCATTTTAAAAAATTAATTTTATCCTTTTATTTACCTTTGAAAAACCTTTAGAGTCGTCACCGATCACTTCGAGGTAGACCGGACACCATGAAAACAACCAAAGATTCATTCTTTTAAAAATTGAGTTCAGGAGTCGGTTACATGTGGGGAATGATTGACACCCCCTACAAACGCCTGTTATCGGTACCTTTTAATTTTACGTGGCATTTTGGCATTTCAAGAATAATAATTCGAATTTTATTTAACCCTTAATTATTTACTGGATTTTAATACCAAATGGAGGTATCCTTTTATAAGGAAATATATTTTTATCCGAATATGAGATTAGAAGCACCCAGTTACGTTAGGACACCCCCATTCATATTCAAAAATTTATTTCCAACATAAAAAGTTTCTCATGCATGATCGGTTATCGTCTTGTTTATTTTAAGTTCTAACTTAAAAAAGGCTCTAATCAATTGTGTCTTATTTAATTATATGAATATTATTCAATTTTAAGACTTATATGTGACAACACCCAATTGCTTGGGCACCATCCATGTTTAAGCCTCAAAATTATATCTAATATTCCTAGTCCAATTAATTAATTTAATTATTAAAGTTCTATTTTTAATTAAGGCTCTAATTAATTACTAGATTAATTATCATCTTCTAGTTTATAACAAATGTTATTTGTTCTATCTTAAAAGTTTAGGTTGAATAACATCCAATTACTTTAAGGCATTGTTCAAATTTAAACTCCTAAGTTTCCCAAATAACACTTGTTATTTTTTCTACAATTATCAATTTCTATTTAAATTATTAAATCCTAATAGAGAACTTAGGACTAAGGCTCTAAACAATTTATATCTAAGTGAATTAATTACCTAACAAATATACATGTTATTTTAAACCATGCATAAAACATATAAATTAAAGCATTAAAATTAAATTAACAATTAAGTTTGGACCAAATGGAAAGAAATTAGAGCTGTAATTTGATTTTATTAACCATAGGGACCAAAACGAATCACATTACAAAGCTGTAGGGACTAAAACCCCGATTAACCCATTTTAGGAAAAACGCAGATCCCCTCTCGACCCGAAAAATGGTGCGCGGGTCCCCTTTGCCCCGGTGCCAAAATGGTATCTTTTCGATCTGAGTATAAAAAAGCCCCCACCGAGCCAACTCGGTCATTTCCCAAACTCTCTCTCTCACTCTACTCTCTCACTCTACTCTCTCACCTACCAATTCTCTATTCAACAAACACCTTATACCTAGATTTTCCCCCTAAACAAGATTAAAGAGCCCACATTTTGGATGGTGTTCATCCTTGTTCCCAACGAAGAAGATGAACACCAACATTTTCGGCATAGCTCCGCCATCCACACCACCGCCTGATCTTGGGCCATCATGTTCCGATCATAATCAAGTTGTTCGTCGATCGCCAGGGTGATTCTCGGCCACCGTTTCAAACCAAAATACCTTAAAATTTCTAATTTTGAACCCTAATTCTAGATCTAAGCCAAGTTCGATAAAACCACCCTTCTTTCCCGACTAAAGCCCAAAACTACCTGAAACTCTAACCTTTTCGACTCCATCACTACTCAAATAACGACCACCACAGATAAAATTCCATCTTCTTTTTATTTCTATTTTTACTATTTTTGCTACGATCCAACTCTTTTTATGTTTTAATGCAGGAAATTGAAAGATGAGAAAAATATGTACATTCCGGCGAGTATAATCGCAATTTCAGTGACCTCTAGCGATCAATCGTCTCCCCGGAGTTTCAGATTTGGCGACCAATCAACATCTTGGCAACAGTTCAGCTTCCAATAGCTGAGCTCCCCAAGTAATTCTATCTCTCCTAGTTATTATTATATTTATTTTAATAATAGGTGATTAATTGTGATAGTTAATATCTGACATTCTCTCTCTTACAGGTATTTAAGTAAGTGAAGAATGATGCAATAGATGACATCACATGGCTGACATCATCAAGCTAGTTTTGTTCAAAGAAACACAGATTCGAGTGATATTCATCTAGTCGAATGAAAGGCTACCATGTGTCCATTTGGGATTAAAACTTAGGTGAGATAGATTGGTTTTTCGATTCAATTGTGTTTATTGGTTGGAAGAAATGCATATGAGCTGTAGAGAATAGAAATTTGAGCCTTTTGTGTTGTATCTTTGGGTTTTATGATATATGTATTGGGTATTATGTAAATGGACATTTGGATAAATGATTTGGACTTTTATTTATTTAAGGACTATTAATTATTATTTAAAGGTTTTATTATATTTATTTATTGTTTATAAGAGAAATATATCTATATATACATTCCCATATTCGGGTAAAATTCAGGTATTACAATTGCCCCTCTTTGCTCATTGCTGTAGAATAGGAATTGGGCAAAGACTGAAAAGACACAAATTTTGTCTGGATCTTCTAGTTGTCATCTGAGCTGCAAGTTCTTATAATGAACATTCATTCCTTTTTCTTTTTTAGGAAACTTGAACAATTTCTTCTTATTATGAACTTCTCAATATTTCTGTCAAGGTTAACCACAAAGTTTGAACTAGTTCTTCTCATTATGAACCCATTCATTCCTCTTGGTAGTACTGATCCACCTCTCTACAAAGGTGTTGAACAAGCGAGCTCTTCTTATTAGGAACTCCTCGTTCTTCTTGAGAACACTGATTTGCTTCTTTATAAAGGCGTTGAATAAGCAAGCTCTTCTCAGTAGGAACTTCTCATTCTTCAAAAAAGGCAAACTCTTCTCATTATGAGTTCTTCATTCTTCTGAAATATTGATCCACCTCTCTGCAAAGGTGTTGAACAAGCGAGCTCTTCTCATTAGGAGCTCTTCGTTGTTCTTAAAAATGTTGACATGTTTTCATAAATGACCTGCAAATGTCTAAACTATCATCAATCTTTCAGTATTAATCATGAGGAAAATATACGAATAAAACTTCAAATGCTCTTCGAACAAGCAATGCTGAAACTTTTACCTCTTTAGAAATCTCGAACAAGTTCTTTTTATGAACTATTCAATCATTCTGCATAGACCACCGCAAAGTCTGAACCCGTTTTATTATGAACTCATTCATTTTTCTTGGAAATGTTGGGCCACCTCTTTGCAAAGGCATCGAACAAGTAAGTTCTTCTCATTAAGAACTCCCCATTCTTTTTTGACAACATTAATCCACCTCTCTATAAAAGTGTCGAACAAGTAATTTCTTCTCATTAGGAATTCCCCATTCTTTGACTGATAAACTCTTCTTATTAGGAGTTCTTCATTCTTTGCTGGTCATTCTTTGATGGATAAACTTTTCTTATTAGGAATTCTTCATTCTTTGCTGGGCGAACTCCTCTCATTAGGAACTTCGTATTCTTTGTTGGAAGAGTTCTTCTCATTAGGAACTCTGTATTCTTTGATGGGCGACTTCTTCTCATTAGGAACTCTATATTCTTTTCTAGGCGAATTCTTCTCATTAGGAGCTTTGGATTCTTTACTAGGCAAACTCTTCTCATTAGGAGTTTTGTATTCTTTGCTGAGCGAACACTTCTCATTAGGAGCTCTTCATTATTTGCTATTCACCTCTTCTTTTGGGGAAAAACTAAACTTGTAAATAGAAACATCATTTGTTAATAAAGATTTTTCCTAGAGTAATACGAAACATCTCCAATTTTCAGCCTGAAATGCTGAGATCTTTAGAGTCATTGCTGTCTATGGTGTCTCGATCTTTTAGTTTAAAACTCACATCAGATCCTTTGTTTCTCTTCCTCTGTTGATCAATATCTTTTTATGCTTGCAAAATATATGGCTTTTAACCAATTAAACTGTGAATCTTCCTTATTTGAGCCCGATGTTGATCTATCTTGCTTTTCAACTTGGTAACCTGAACTTCATTCTTTTTCTTGAAACTGATGGCCCAAAAGGTTAAATTTTTTTCTGATACCATGCTCCCACTGTCTTACTGTGATGTCATCCAAAAATTTCTCATCATTTTTGGAGGTGTCGGTCTGAAGGACTTGACATCATGCCCGAAGGACTTACTGATGACCCGAAAAATTTAGAATTATACTGAATTTTCTGTCTTGTGCAGACAATCAAATGTTCTCATCACTCCCGAAGGTAATAACCCGAAGGACTTACTGATGACCCGAATTTTTTAGGATTGTAATGCATTTTTTGTCTTGTGCAAACAATAAAAAAATCTTTGCCGAGATCCACTTCTTCAAACGGGTTGATGTCTTTGCTTTACAAAAATGTGATTGAAATCTTTGCTGGATCTACTTCTCTAATCTCGAAGTTGTAAATTGAAATCTTTGCTTTTTATAACCCCCTCGACCCGGCCTAGACGTCAGACTGAAGTAAGTGAATTACATTATGTTTACCGAAACAAACCCAAAACGATTAACCAAACTTAGGTTTAGTTTTTTATCTTTTCTAGATGCACCATTAAGTTCTATGGTGTGCATACTAGCAATGGATGAAACCTCGATTAAATTGGGTGTCGAATTGACATCCGATTGCGTGCATTTGCAAGCTTAAGGATCAAATTGCAAATCTTGGAAATTATGAGGACTTAATTAGATTTAAGGTTACTGATCCTCAATTAGTCAGGTTACATGCTTGTTTGCCAAATTTTAACTCAAAACGATCCTTTAAACTCATCCAATTGCGTTCACAAATATTAGGTACCAAAAATGAAAGAATCAGAAATCTCAAGACTCACTTTAACTGAATTAACAGCAGCCGATATCGGTACACGGACACCCGTACTGATACATGGCTTCAATTCAATAGCAACAAGGCGTATTGGTACGCAGGCTTGGTTATAAAAAGGTTGATTTCTAGTAGCTAAAACCCTTACCGATACTGCCTTTAGTGTATTAATCCCAGGCCTATTTTCCAGCTTACCCGTACCGATACGATGTCCCGCGTATCAGTAAGGCCTGACCCAGAATGACCAATTTTGCTGGTTTTTCATATAATCATGGATTCAAACATGCTTCAGCAAGCCATAAACATGTACACCACTAAACTAAAGATCAAACCATGCCAGAACATCAAGGAGTCACGATCAAAACATAGCAACATACTTCAATCATAATTCTAGAGGCATGGTTCCTAAAAACCAACCATCCAAAAACATGAAACGTAAATCCATATAAAAACCAACCATATAAAGCCTCACGCAATACCACAACACATTATAAACTTGCACAAATAGGGAGTTCAGCAAATAACACTCCCAAACAACAATGAACCCCATTTTCTTTATTACTACTAGTCTAGTTTGAAATTCATACTTTCAAGTAGATCAAGTCCTTGGATTTTCCCTCGCTTGTTTGCTGCCTCCAACCTTTAATTCTCTGCATTGATGGTAGGGATGGCAATATAATCCGAATCCAATTTGATCCGAAGAAAAAAAATCTGATCAAAATCCAATTGAAAAAAGTCTGAATCTGAATCCAAAAAATGGTTCGAGCCCTAATAGGAGGTGGATCGGATATGGACATTGCCATGATCCGATCCGAATCCGATCCAAATCCATATCTGATCCATATATGAATCCAAATAAAAACATTTAAAACTCTTAGATTGAAATCCTAATTAAGTTGAATTGAGATTATATATATATTGAAATCCTAATTAAAGTTAAATTAGGATTATATATATTAATATATATATATATATATTAAAATCCTAATATGAGTTGAATTAGGATTACAAAGGCTATATAAAGGCATGAGAGATCTAACAATCATTAATGCTTTTTGAAAAAAAAACATCTAAATAGTTTAGAGAGTTTTACATATCTAGCAGTCAACTTTTATTGTTTAGCATTAATGGCTCCTCCTAAAAGTAGTGGCACGTTACATATTTTTTCATATTAAATTTTTGGTTTAATATACTCTTGATATTTATACTTTTTATGTATTTTCAATTGAAATTTTCTATGAAAAAGAATAAATTCATTCATTTTTATTGTTATAATATTAATAGGAATATGATATGTAAAATCTTCTACTCTTTTTGTATCTTCTCCTTCTCTTTTAGGAGATAAATCAGCAAAAGAAAAAGAGACGTGTTTAAATTGCAAATGATGAGGATTGCGTGGTTGGTGGTGGTAAGAGAAGTTTGATGGAAATCATTTTTTATATAAAGATATTTGTTTGAGACGTTACTTTAAAAAAGAGAAAAAATAATTGGATTCGGATTTGGATTTTAGATATTTTATTGGATCGAGCTTGGATTTATGTAATCGGACTTGGATTCGGACTTTGATTTTTTAGGTCCGATTATTAATTGGATTGGACTTGAACTTTATAAAGCCTGATCCATTGCCATCCCTAATTAATGGACAAAGAGAGCGTAAGCACACTAGGTTTAGTGAGGAGTGCTCAAAAACAACCACCATAAATGCATTTAAAATCGTTTATAAAAACCACATTCAAAATCCCATTTTAACCTCTTTAAAAACATCATCATGCCTTTCATACCATGCACTTAACATTTACAAAACATACATAATAAACCATATGCAACATGTATCATGGATCAACAGCAAAATCCCATTTGCTAACTGTTACCTCCTCAAAAGTACTGTTTTATGCATATTTTACAATGCCTTTGCTTGCTTTTGAGTACATTTAGTTGCATTTAGTTGTTAAATTCACGCATTTACATCAGAAGTTGGGGTTTGTGTCTATGACAGTGTGAAGGGTTGTTTTCTTGAAAATATTGCAGGCTTGGCATAGCAGTTGACAGAGCAGAACAAGTCAACACATGAAGGAATGCTAGAGAGAATGCCGAGATGTTGTTGGCATAGATGGACTAAATAATGCAAAGCTCCGGTTGGCAGAGAAGAGGAATTTGATGCCCAACCAAGTAGCTGTTGAACCTGAAAAAATAAGACCAAATCAGACTGCGAGAAAATAGCAATTGGATCAAACTCCGAAAAAATAGCAGAACAATAGTGCCAAGCTTGGTTGGCAGAATGATGCCAAACTTGGTTGGCAGAGTAGTGACAGCAGATGATGTCAGCCCTAACTTGATCAGCTTACATTCAGACTTTGGATAAGATGATCACTTCCCTTATCCCTTGAGCATTAAAAATTCAAACTCAAAAGCTTATCCTATGTCTTCCTTGCACGCTTATTTAAAGAACGATCAAGCAAGCGATTTGGGGATATTTTTGAGAGATATTTTTGGTGATCCCGAGATCCATCGATGACTGGCTGCACCAAGGAGACGTGGTTCGAGTAGCTTGACCGAGAGCCTGGATCTTGAAGGGCTACATCGAGAGATCCTTTCTCACCCATTCTCTTTGTTTAGTTGTTTTTATTTTCTTTTAGATGATGATGTGTTTGCAAAACATTGAAGGTTTTTTGGTTGATACCCTCACCATGAACTAATTTAATAGTCGGTGGGGGATGTTTGCATTGAACGCTGTTTTTATGTTTAGTTTTTAATAATAAAAATGCTTTGGCATTGTTTTCCATATCTGGCATGTTTTATAATGTTTTATCAAAATTGTGCCAAGCGAAAGCTGGAATTATTGGCTTATTGAACCTTAATATCTTAACAGACTTAGGGGGCAACAATCTGTTGCAAGATACTATGGTGAGATGCTTCGAAAGAAGATGTTCAAGTAGATGAGCTTACTTCTGAAGTGAATCTACCCCTTAGGAGTATAGGTTGGAACTTAATCAAATTGATTTATGAAAAAACATCACTATAGGAACTTAATCAAGTAGATGAGCTTACTTCTGAAGTGAATATGCTCTTTAAACGATGCCAAGGCATTACACTATAAAAGGCTGGCATGGCATGAATAACGTGAAAATCAGGCATCCCTTGCCAACGCTCATCACTCATCTGAAAACTCTACTTGCCAATGTTGTTTTATTTTTATTTCTTTTCTTTTAAACTATTTTCAAAACCAACTTCAAATCAACAACACTTTTTTTCCTTTGACAAGTAAACAATCAAGGTAATCAAACTCGTGGCCAATCCTTGTGGGATCGTTAACCAGCTTACTACTGTATTACTTGCCGACCGTGTATACTTGCACGCAAAAGACTAAATCTTGGCACTATTTTATACTTTTCCAATAGATATTCTACCCATTTTGCCAAGCACTCTCACAGTCGAACAAGTTTTTGGCGCCATTTTCGGGGATTGCAACATAGTTTATTGTTTTCAGATTTTTACTTGTCTTCTTTTTATTTTTGCTTTTTATTTTATTTCTTTGTTTTGACCGGTGTATGACCAGAAAACCGCCCTGTGGTGGAAGATTGGCTATACGATCTGAAAATTGAAAGAACCCTGCGAAGGTTAAAGAAAAAGATTTGAGAGATGGCTCAACAAGGCAATAGAGGAAATGGTGTGTTAAATAATGAGGAAAATCCACCCAATAACAATGGATTACCACTAGCTCCTGCTGCCCCAGCTGTTAATCTGGAGGAAGATAGACCTATTAGAGAACACTCGACACCTAACATTGACAATTTGATGCTAGGAGTAATTGGTCCCGAGGTAAATACATCGAATTGCTAACTTAAACTAGTAACGATACAAACGCTTTTGAATGTAGGACAATTTGATGGAGCACCTACTAGAGATCCGAGACAACACTTGAAGCAATTCATGGAAGTTTGCTAGCTATTTCAACAATATGGAGTATTATAGGATACAGTGAAACTGAAGTTGTTTACATTTTCCTTGAGTGATAGAGCAAAAATGTGGCTAAGTTCTTTGCCACTTGGTTCTGTCACCTCATGGGGAGATCTGATAAGTGTTCAAAAGTACTATTTTTATTACCCTTTTTACTCATATTATTGTTAGACTTAAGCTCATATTAGTTGCATAATTAGTTATTCATGCATTAATTCATGTTTCTTTCCACCGTTGAGCTTGATTACATAACTTGGTTAATTTTGTAGGAAAAGATGCTGCTTTGGTGTATTTTTGTGTGTGTGCAGGATCACTTGCCAAAGCAAGGCTAGTGCTAGTTGCCAGGGCAATGCATGAAGGAGACGCCGAGCTAGTTGCCAGGGCAATGCATGAAGGAGATGCCGAGCCAGTTGCCATGGCAATTGTCGACAAGAGCAAAGGTGATATGGTAGTCGAAATTGATGACTAGACAAGCCCAAGATGACGTGGAGCAAAGCCCAAACCCAAAGGAATTTGATTTCCATGCAGAGATTAAAGAAGAATTAAATTCCAAGAAGATAGGAGAAGTTCTAGTCGGAATACAATTATAATAAAGAATTATATTCTTTAAAGATAATTTAATTCCAACTTAAACTCCTCCTCAAAGAAGGACTTTGGCCTAGCCCTATAAATAAGAAGGAGATTTCGACAATTCCATAGAGAGCAAAAAGAGAGAGGATTTTCGACAACTCCAAAGGACAAAAAGGAAGAGATTTCGACAAGATAACAAGGAGGGAGAGAGTTCGATTTATTCTTCTTCTTTGCTTCCATTAGATTCATGGTTTGGGGATTATTCTTTGTATATCTTTTGAACCCAACCATGAACTAACTTGATTGGTTGGGGTTATTGTGTTTTGTTGTTGTGAAAAACAATTGGATTTTGTTTAGGTAATAAGAGTTTGCACTTTCAATTCAAGGTTTACTCATTCTTGGCATTTATTCTTGATTGCGAGTGAATTGGTAGAGGATCTCGTAACTTCATCTATTTATCTAATATCGGGAGAGTTACATTCAAGAAACGAATGAGTATGGTCTTTATTCAATCTATTGATGGTGAAGATTAATCCGGCTTAGGAATAAGTTAAGGATTTCAACGGCTAAGAGGAGCGCAAGATTGGTTGTTGTTCACCCTTGATTCACGCAGGGATGTATTATCAAGGTATGCACAAGTAGCTAGAGTTTCGACTTAGGGATAAGAAGAAACCATTGAAGAACGCTCCGCCGAACCTTGAAGTTGCTGCCCAGACGCCCAAGTAGTTGCCCAGTTAGTTGCCCAGGCAACCATCGATTAGTTGCCAAGGCAACCCCGCTGTGCAAGTTGCCACGGCAACTGAGTTGCCCTTGCACTCTTTTTCCAAGATGATCCAATCGGCTATCACACCTCAACTCACGATAACCTGGCCTATTCTCTCTTTTTCTTTCATCTATTCTTTTAGTTTATTGCTCTTAGTTTACTCGTTAATTAGAACTCCTATTATCAATTGTGTTTTTACTTTTCACAGTGCAGTAACTTAAGCAAAGTGGCCCAAACCAATCCATGTGGAGACGATACTCGATACTCATATCACTTTATTACTTGCGACGTGTATACTTGCACAATTGCGTAGCACTTATCACACGCAACAAGTTTTTGGCGCCGTTGCCAGGGATTGACAATTGGTGTTAGTTGTTTTTGTTATTGCATTTTTTTCTCTTAGTTTTACTAACTTTTCTTTTTGTTTGTTTTATCAAAAAAAAAAATTAGGTGCGCTACAAGTTAATGGACATCAACATGTCGGGAAATAAAAGCCGATCTATTCGAGAGATAATGTTGGAAGATATGAATCAATCCAATCAAGAGTTTCTTGCACCCTTTGATGATTACCTATACCAACCGAGAAAAGCTCAAAGAACTTATACTGTGGAAAAATCTTGTGCTATGTGTGGAGAACATCATGTGTTTGAAAATTTCCCTCACATTTTCGGTGCATATAACTACATGGAGGACCATAGAGGGAACCAGCAACAAAATTCTTCATGGTATGGTCAAAAAGCTCAAATTTTTTTTTACCATAACAATTTTGCCGTAGCAACAGATATGCCATGGCAATGTAGTATTTTTCAAGAACATTCCAATTCCTTGGAGGAAACGTTACTAGCTTCATTGGCTAGACTTGACGGATCAATTGAAGAGATTCGAGAGCTATCAAAATCTATGGATACGAGGATAACTCAGTGGGATGCAACCTTAGGGGATTCAGAAGATCAATTGGGGAGATCCACATATGTCATGGATAACATGCACCAAAAATTCATTCCTAGGGATACTGACGTCCCAAGGCGAGAGGATAAGGAGCAATACAAAGAAATCTCTCCGATGTGTGAGGAACAACTAAAACCTCAAAGTCAAGAGGATGCCAATGAGAGAGACCGCCCAACACATGATGAGCTTGAACAACAAATTGCCTCGGCAATGATTAAGGAGCCTGAACAGAGCAATGCCGCGACAACACTCGGTGAAGCTGAGAACAACAATACTACAGCAAATTCTGAGGAACCTGATGCCCAGAAAGTTACAACGTTGATGTTGAAGCAGGAATGTGTAGATTGCTCTCATCTACAATTGCCACGGCAATTACACGACCACATGCAAGATCAACGAGATGATAATACTTTGCCAAGGGAATATGAGCAGGTAATAGTTGAACCTTTTGAATTCTCTAAAAACTCACCTCATCCATTGCAGGTATGTCTTGAGGAACCGAGGTTGGAAGATTTGAAGCCATCGAAATCTCAACTGATGGAGATGTTTGAGAGGCCAAAAGAAAAAGGTGTTTGGATTCATAAAGCCCTTCAGAAAATTGGTTCTTCCCTTGACTTAAAGCAAAATTTGACAACTGATTGTCACGGCAATTGGCTTGAGCAGCAATTGCCACGACAACAAAGGCTACATCCAACCATGATAGAAGTCGACAAGAATGAGGTAATTGAATGGTTGAGAATGGATATAATTTTTCCTATTAATATATTTATGCCTTCAGGAATAGTAGCAAGGTGGAGAGTATACATGGACTACAAGCGAACAAAGAAGAAAGACACCTCCACCATGGTAACGCAAAAGGGAGTAGTGGCAAGCACATTGGCCAAACTCTTTTTAGGCAATATTATCACCCGATGGAGGGTGCGGATGGACTATAAGAAGTATCGAAAACGGCAACCTTCAACACCGCAACAACTCCTGATACGCACGCCTCGGCAACCATGGACGCGCACGCCTCGGCAACCCCTGATGCCTCGGCAACCATGGATGTGCATGCCTCGGCAACCCTCGACGCCACGGCAACTACTGATACATTTTTTTTATTTTTATTTTTTGAACTATTTTGTTCTATTATTTTTGGTTATTTTTTCTCTTTATTTTTTAGGATATATTTTATTTTTCTTCATTATCTTTAGTTTCCAGGTTTTCTTTTCCACAACAAGACTCACAAACACCATGCTAAGGAAATTCACTACCGACTACTTTCCAAAGCAACCACAACAGAAACTGGCGATGCCCAGGCAACAACTATGGCTTCGGGAACTACTGATGCCCATGCAAGTGAACCTGCATCAGTAAACATGGATCAAATCAAAGCAATGCTATTCACGCGGCACCAGCATTCAACCACCGATTGAAAAATGAATCAAGCAAACGGCACGAAGGAAACTTATCACTCGAGGTGACGACCTCTTCGACTAACTCATTTCATTTAGTTTCTTTTAAATTTTGTTTCACTCTTACATGCATTGAGGACAATGCTTCTCTCGAGTTTGGGGGGTGTTGGTTTCTAGTTAGTTTCATGTTTAGTTGCATTCATCTTTAGCAATCACATATAGGTTGCATATGTTACTTGCCATGCCTTTAATTGGATTTAATTGCTTAAGACTTGTTGAATATCCAATGATGAATTTTTGCCACTGCACTTAATTGAAATAACCTTTAATTTTAGGATTGCATGAAAAGAACTTAGAATTTTACTATGATGCTGAATTTTTTTACACGGTTGTGGGTTGTTGATTAAAAGAAACTTAGTGAACATAGGTTGCTTAAAATTTGGGTAAATTTAAAATTGAAAATTAAAAGTTAATTTCTTGCTAGAGGTGCCCAAAACTGGCTCTAGTAGTAAATACACGTTCTTGCTAGAGGTGCCCGAAATTGGCTCTAGTCGACTAAAATAAAATGAGAAATTGCTTACTTTACTAGAGGTGCCCGAAATTGGCTCTAGTGAAAATTAAAATAAATGCCCCAGTAATTAAATTGATAAAAGCCTACTATTCACATAGAATCTTGAAAATCAACTTGTACACAACTACGCACACACATTGTCACGAGCACTATAGTTTGGTTCCGGGTAATTTTTGTGTTATCCGAAAAATTAAAAGGTGATCATACTTTGTGCCACGGTTCCGAGGTTTGAATTCAAGTTTGAAGCATGTCTTTGATGATTAAAGTCTTGGCAGGTAATTGTTAGTTTGCATTGCTTGAGGACAAGCAATAGTTCGAGTTTGGGGGCGTGATAAGTGTTCAAAAGTACTATTTTTATTACCCTTTTTACTCATATTATTGTTAGACTTAAGCTCATATTAGTTGCATAATTAGTTATTCATGCATTAATTCATGTTTCTTTCCACCGTTGAGCTTGATTACATAACTTGGTTAATTTTGTGGGAAAAGATGCTGCTTTGGTGTATTTTTGTGTGTGTGCAGGATCACTTGCCAAAGCAAGGCTAGTGCTAGTTGCCAGGGCAATGCATGAAGGAGACGCCGAGCTAGTAGCCAGGGCAATGCATGAAGGAGATGCCGAGCCAGTTGCCATGGCAATTGTCGACAAGAGCAAAGGTGATATGGTAGTCGAAATTGATGACTAGACAAGCCCAAGATGACGTGGAGCAAAGCCCAAACCCAAAGGAATTTGATTTCCATGCAGAGATTAAAGAAGAATTAAATTCCAAGAAGATAGGAGAAGTTCTAGTAGGAATACAATTATAATAAAGAATTATATTCTTTAAAGATAATTTAATTCCAACTTAAACTCCTCCTCAAAGAAGGACTTTGGCCTAGCCCTATAAATAAGAAGGAGATTTCGACAATTCCATAGAGAGCAAAAAGAGAGAGGTTTTTCGACAACTCCAAAGGACAAAAAGGAAGAGACTTCGACAAGATAACAAGGAGGGAGAGAGTTCGATTTCTTCTTCTTCTTTGCTTCCATTAGATTCATGGTTTGGGGATTATTCTTTGTATATCTTTTGAACCCAACCATGAACTAATTTGATTGGTTGGGGTTATTGTGTTTTGTTGTTGTGAAAAACAATTGGATTTTGTTTAGGTAATAAGAGTTTGCACTTTCAATTCAAGGTTTACTCATTCTTGTCATTTATTGTTGTTTGCGAGTGAATTGGGAGAGGATCTCGTAACTTCATCTATTTATCTAATATCGGGAGAGTTAGATTCAAGAAACAAATGAGTATGGTCTTTATTCAATCTATTGATGGTGAAGATTAATCCGGCTTAGGAATAAGTTAAGGATTTCAACGGCTAAGAGGAGCGCAAGATTGGTTGTTGTTCACCCTTGATTCACGCAGGGATGTATTATCAAGGTATGCACAAGTAGCTAGAGTTTCGACTTAGGGATAAGAAGAAACCATTGAAGAACGCTCCGCCGAACCTTGAAGTTGCTGCCCAGACGCCCAAGTAGTTGCCCAGTTAGTTGCCCGAGCAACCATCGATTAGTTGCCAAGGCAACCCCACTGTAAAGTTGCCACGGCAACCGAAGTTGCCCTTGCACTCTTTTACCAAGACGATCCAATCGGCTATCACACCTCAACTCACGATAACCTGGCCTATTCTCTCTTTTTCTTTCATCTATTCTTTTAGTTTATTGCTCTTAGTTTACTCGTTAATTAGAACTCCTATTATCAATTGTGTTTTTACTTTTCACGGTCAAGAAACTTAAGCAAAGTGGCCCAAACCAATCCCTGTGGAGACGATACTCGATACTCATATCACTTTATTACTTGCGACGTGTATACTTGCACAATTGCGTAGCACTTATCACACGCAACAAGATCTATGCCAGAAATTTTTGCTACGATTCCAGCCACCTAAACTCACTGCCAAGCTAAGGGGTGAGATCATCACATTTAGGCAGGCTGACGGTGAGACCCTATATGATGCTAAGAGAGATACAAAGACCTGTTGAGGAGATGTCCTATTCATAGATTCCCAAAATGGACCTAAATGAAGACCTTTTACGACAAATGGTTCATTGCTTGACAAAAACTACATAGAGGCAGTTGGCATCCTTGAGAGGATTTCAATCAATAATTTTGAATATCCTATTGCTAGATTTGGGACCAACACTAAAATTGGTGAGAAATTACAGATATATGAGCTCACATCTATCCACATTGAAATTTCCAATCTTACTACCATGGTAAGAACCTTGCAAAAGAGCAATGAGGTCCAAGAAATGAAGGCATTAGCCCCATTCTGTATGATATGTGGAGAGGATCATCACGTGGAAGATTACCCTTCTATTGCGCGTATTAAGTGCTTCTCAATTGGTGCAAGTGTACACATCGCAAGTTATAGTATAGAATAGATATCGTCTCCACAGGGATTAGTGCTACTTCGGAAATCTAACTTCTCACTCTGAAGGTAAAAACACAAATTGGTGATTGTAGGAGTTCTAATTAACAAGAAAATAAAAGAGCAATTAAATAAAAGAAAGATGTAATTGAAAAAGAGAGAGTAGGCTAGGTTATCGTGAGTCGTGGCATGATATTTGAATGGATCGTCGTGGTAATTGAGTGCTAGAGTAGCTCAATCGCTCTTCAATTGAATCCAGTCGGATTGCCTGGGCAATTCTGCGATTGCCTGGGCAATTGGGAATGGAGCGCTTGCTTGGGCAAATGGGCGACAACCTTCAAAGTTCGACGAAGCATTCTTCATTTGTTTCTCGTAATCCCTAACTCGAAACACTATTAATTGTCCATGCCTTGATAATACATCCATGCGTGAACCAAGGGTGGACAACAAACTATCTTGCACCCTTTTTAGCTGTTGAAATTTGCAACTTATCCCAAAGTCGAATTAGTCTTCACCATCGATTGATTGAATAAAGACCATGCTCATTTGTTTCTTGAATCTAACTCTCCCCGATATTAGATAAATGGATGAATTCATGAGAACCTCTCCCAATTCACTCGCAAAATTAAGAACCAAGAATGAACAAACTTTGAATTAAAATTGCAAACTCAAATACCTAAACAAATCCAATCGTTCTCACAACCACAAAAACACAATAACTCAAGCCAAATAAAATTAGCTCATGGCCGGGTGCAAAATAAACACAAGATAAAAATTCCCTAGCATGAATCTAATCGAACAAAGAGGAAGAAGATGAAGATGTCAATGCAACCCCTAGTCGAATTCTCTCCAAGTTGACTCTCCTTGAGGTATGCGAATAGGGCTTGTATTTATAGGAGATGGATAAGTCAAAGTCTTTCTTGAGGAGGAAGTTAAGTTGGAATTAAATAGAATAAAAGAAATAAATCTTTTTTATTATTATATTTTTATTCCTCCAAAAACTCCTCATAAAAATCTTAGAATTTAATCTCTTGTTGATTTCTTCATGGAACTCCAACTCTTCTAGGATTTATCCTTACTTCTCATAATTAACTCGAATTTAATGGATTTATTCTTCAAGAAATCGATAGCTCTCCTCAATTGCCTCGGCAATTTCCTACTTGCTTGGGCAATTTGATCCTGCACACACAAAACACACATCTGCAGTATCTTTTTCCTCAAAAACAACTAGATTATGAAATCAAGCATGACGGTGAAGGAAACTATGCAATTATGCATGAATGACTAAAAATGCAACTAAAATGAGCATAAGTCTAACAATAATATGAGTAAAAAGGGTAATAAAAATAGCACTTTTGAACACTTAACGCACCCCTAAACTCGAACTATTGCTTGTCCTCAAGCAATGCAAACTAACAATTACCTGCCAAGACTTTAATCATCAAAGACATGCTTCAAACTTGAATTCAAACCTCAGAACCGTGGCACAAAGTTTGATCACCTTTTAATTTTTCGGATAGCACAAAAATTACCCAGAAACAAACTATAATGCTTGTGACAATGTGTGTGCATAGTTGTGTACGAGTTGATTTTCAAGATTCTATGTGGACAATAGGCTTTTATCAATTTAATTACCGGGGTATTTATTCATCTTTTTACTAGAGCCAATTTCGGGCACCTCTACTATTGCAAGCAATTTCTTATTTTAATTAAGTTTTTTGTGACTAGAGCCAATTTTGAGCACCTCTAGCGATATCTTTAATGTGCAACTACTAGAGCCAGTTTCGGGCACCTCTAGCAAGAAATTAACTTTTAATTTTCAATTTAAATTTACCTAAAATTTAAGCAACCTAAGTTCACCAAGTTTCTTTCAATCAACAAGCCACAACCGTGTTCATAATATTTAGCATCATAGTAAAGTTCTAAGTTCTTTTCATGCAATCCTAAAATTTAAAGGTTCTTTCAATTAGGTGCGGTGGCCAAAATTCATCATCGGATATTCAACAAGTCCAAGCAATTAAATCCAATCAAAGACATGGCAAGTAACATATGCAACCTATAAGCTATTACTAAAGATGAATGCAACTAAGAATGAAATTACTAGAAACAAACACCCCCTAAACTTGAGAGAAGCATTGTCCTCAATGCATGGAATTAAAAATTAAAAACAAAAATAAATGCAAATGAGTTAGTCAGAAAGGTCTTCACCTTGAATGATGAGTTTCTTTAGGGCCTTTTGCTTGATTCTTTTCCCGTAGCGCGGTGGTTGGTGGTGCGGCTTGAACCTTTGCAATCTCCTTACGTGCTTCACTCTCATCATCGGCCTCTTCAATGATCAAAGCTCTTCGTCTGGCTTTGGCGGTGCGACCGTTTGTGATGCTACGAGTTTAGAGATAGGCTCGTTCGAATCGGTAAATCCATGTAGAGATTCACTGTGAGTTGGTTCGGTTATAGGTGCTTTACCTTTGTCGTGTGCGACAGTTGCCTCAGTATCTTTAGTTGCCTGGGCAACTAGTTCTATAGAAAATACCGGGAAAGGTACAGTGTTGTCAGAGTACTTCTCGAGGATCACTCGTGTGATGGCAATGTTATGGTCCCTCATGTACCGCATGAATTCCAATTGCTGGGCCTCCATTCTCTCTAATCAGCCACATATGGGGCGGAGCATCTATTCAATTCGATCCATGTTCACCGAAGTAGGGTCAGTTGTCTGGGCATCAGGACTTACCGAGGCAATGTTGGTTGCCCGGGCAATTTTCGGTGTTAGGGCTTTCTTTGGCACTTCTTGTTCTTTAGCCGGTACTTCATCCATAATCTTCAAGTATTAAGCTCGGTTCTACCCAGTTTTGGAGGGCAATTTCATCATTCGGATCACTTGGCACCTTCTCTTTCTCACATAGTTGGGATATTAAGTTCGGAAAGAAAAGAGAACCGACATCCTTTTGACTACAAGCAAATATCTCATCATATATAATTTGTCCAACATTAATAATTCGTTTGTTCAAAATAGAATGAATCAACAAAAGATGAGAATAGGAAACAGTGGTATTGTGTGTAGTGGGCATTGAATAAGTTTTAACAAATTTATTCCACAATTTTGCCTCAGGTTTTAGCATGAGGTGATTTACAATCCCTTTTAGAGCTCCTCCATTCCATTAGGCCCCTTCGATTGTGAGGTCCTTGATGACTTTCTCGACTCATTCGGCTGTGATGTTATTGACAAAAACCTTGTGTTCATCATTCTCAATGTATATCCCATAGAATATGTTGATGACGTCGCCATCAATAAGGATATCCCTACCATGAACATAAACATAAAGATTGTTGGGGTTAGGAGAATGAGAATAAAACTCTCTTACCCATGAGATATTGCCCAGCTTTTGTTGGTGGTAAAGGACTTGCCACTTTTGGTGCTTGATCACTTTGAAGATGAACGCATCAAGGCCGAAGTTCTTTTGGTCGATGGTGTAGGAGAAACCTTGCTCCTCTCATACCTTCCGATTTGCAAACTTGGCGTGAAATCTCTCTTCAATGGTTGGTGTTGCAAATCGGCGGAATGGTGGTTCTTTAGATGAACTTGGGTGAGTAATGGTCTTGATGTTTTTGGCCATGGTGATTGTGGAATAAAAAATAAAGAAAGAAAGAAAACTTTTGAGAGTTCAAGAAAGAGTAAAGAATAAAAGAAAGAGTAGATGGGGTTGAAAGGTTTAATGGTGAAGTAAGAATTGGCAGGGGTGATAGGGATTTTACGGCTAATGGGATAAAAGAAGGAAAAGTAGGAAAAAATGATGGGATAAAAAGATGATGAGGGGATTAGTGAGGTTGGCGGCAAGGAGGATTGATGGAAGTTTAAGGGGTGGTCGACTAGGGTTAAGGGGACGATAATTAGGGTAAAATAAATATAAGCCAGGCTTTTATAAGCCTTCAAAAGCAGCCCATTATTTCCTCCCGAGGTTAAACTTTAAACACAATCCAATTCTTCCTTACCTTGAACTATTTTCCTAAAATTCAAACACAAGAAAAAAATAAACATTAAATAAAGATAAAATTAAATAAAATAAACTAAAAATTCTAAAAGATAATGATCCTAAAAAATGCCGAAAGATAAAGATAAGAGAATGTAAATTAAACTAAAAACACACTTTTATCCTAAAAACTGAAAATAAAAATAAATCCAAAAATAAAATAAGTCTAATAATAAAACTGAAAATAAATAAAAAATACTAAAGGAGAGCATGATCATGCATCTCCTAAAGTAACCACTTCTTTGTTGTGCTCAACATAGTTGCCGGCATAGTGTTTTAATCTTTGGCCGTTAAATTTGAATTCATGTCCGTCAATGGTGGACTTGATTATCACAACACCATGAGAGAAAGGTTTGACGACTTCAAATGGCCCAGACCATCTCGATTTTAGTTTTCCTGAAAAGAGTTTTAACCGAGAATTGAAGAGAAGAACTAATTGCCCAGGCAAAAATTGCCGCGGCAATATCTTCTTGTCATGCCAATGCTTCGTTTTCTCGTTGTAGATTCTCGCATTGTCGTAAGCTAAGGCACAAAATTCTTCAATTTCGTTAAGGTCCAGTAATCGCTTTTGTCCAGCACTCTCTCAATCTATGTTGACAGTTTTGATCGCCCAATAAGCCTTATGCTCTATCTCCACTGATAGGTGGCAAGTCTTGCCGTAGACAAGTCTATAAGGCGACATGCCTAAAGGCGTCTTGAATGCTGTTCGATAGGCCCATAATGCTTCATCAATTCTTGCAGACCAATCCTTTCGAGAAGGATTGAAAACTTTTTCAAGGATAACCTTCAATTCACAATTGGAAATTTCGGCTTGCCCATTTGTCTGTGGATGATATGCCGTGGAAATTTTGTGTGTCACTCCAAATCACTCCAACATTTTGGAAATCAGCCTATTGTCGAAGTGGGTGCCTCCATTGCTGATAATTGCCCTCAGTGTCCTGAATCGTGTGAATATGTTTTTTTGCAAGAATTTCTACACGGTCTTTGAATCATTGCTGGGAACTGCAGCTGCCTCTACCCATTTAGACACATAGTCCACGGCAAGTAGGATGTATACATTGCCGAATGAGGATGGGAAGGGTCCCATGAAATTGATCCCCCACACATCAAACAACTCAACCTCAAGGATATTCTGCAATGGCATCTTGTGTTGGCGTGAAATATTCCCCGTTCACTGACATCGATCGCACCTATTGTAGAATTCTTGAGCATCTTAGTAAAGAGTGGGCCAATACAAGTCAGATTGTAAGACTTTTGCCGCAGTGCGAGTTCCTCCAAAATTGCTCCATAGGGTGAAGAATGGCATTGTCGAAGCACATTGTCCTGCTCTTCCTCGGGAACACATCGTCTTATCACCTAATCTACACATTGTTTAAATAAAAGAGGCTCATCCTAATAATAATTCTTAGCACCATGTCAGAATCGCTTCTTTCCTTGGAGAGTAAGGTGTTGCGCGTAATAAGTGCTACGCAATTGTGCAAGTATACACGTTGCAAGTTATAGTATAAAAGATATCGTCTCCACAGGGATTGGTGCCACTTCAAGAATCTAGTCTCTTGCACTGTGTTGCGTGTGATAAGTGCTACGCAATTGTGCAAGTATACACGTCGCAAGTAATAAAGTGATATGAGTATCGAGTATCGTCTCCACAGGGATTGGTTTGGGCCACTTTGCTTAAGTTACTTTGCCTTTGTGAAAAGTAAAAACACAATTGATAATAGGAGTTCTAATTAACGAGAAAAGTAAAAGCAATAAACTAAAAGAATAGATGAAAGAAAAAGAGAGAATAGGCCAGGTTATCGTGAGTTGAGGTGTGATAGCCGATTGGATCGTCTTGGTAAAAGAGTGCAAGGAAACTCGATTGCCGTGGCAACTTGCAATGAGGTTGCCTTGGCAACTAATCGATGGTTGCCTGGGCAACTAGTTGGGCAACTACTTGGGGCGTCGTGCAGCAACTTCAAGGTTCGGCAGAGCGTTCTTCAATGGTTTCTTCTTATCCCTAAGTCGAAACTCTAGCTACTTGTGCATGCCTTGATAATACATCCTGCGTGAATCAAGGGTGAACAACAACCAATCTTGCACTCCTCTTAGCCGTTGAAATCCTTAACTTATTCCTAAGCGGATTAATCTTCACCATCAATAGATTGAATAAAGACCATACTCATTCGTTTCTTGAATCTAACTCTCCCGATATTAGATAAATAGATGAAGTTACGAGATCCTCTCCCAATTCACTCGCAAACAAGAATAAAAACCAAGAATGAGTAAACCTTGAATTGAAAGTGCAAACTCTTATTACCTAAACAGAATCCAATTGTTTCTCACAACAACAAAACACAATAACCCCAACCAATCAAGTTAGTTCATGGTTGGGTTCAAAAGATATACAAAGAATAATCCCCAAACCATGAATCTAATGGAAGCAAAGAAGAAGAAGAAGTCGGAATTTCCCGTAATGCTCTCTTGTCAAAATTTCTCTATTTTTCTCTATATGGATTATCGAAATCTTCTTGCTATTTATAGGGCTAGGCCAAAGTCCTTCTTTGAGGAGGAGTTTAAGTTGGAATTAAATTATCTTTAAAGAATATAATTCTTTATTATAATTGTATTCCTACTAGAACTTCTCCTATCTTCTTGGAATTTAATTCTTCTTTAATCTCTGCATGGAAATCAAATTCCTTTGGGTTTGGGCTTTGCTCCATGTCATATTGGGCTTGTATAGTCATTAATTTCGACATCCCTATCACCTTTGCTCATGTCGACAATTGCCATGGCAACTGGCTCGGCGTCTCCTTCATGCATTGCCCTGGCAACTAGCTCGGCGTCTCCTTCATGCATTGCCCTGGCAACTAGCTCGGCATTGCTTTGGCAAGTGATCCTGCACATACACACACAAAAACACACCAAAGCAGCATCTTTTTCCACAAAAATCACCAAGTTATGTAATCAAGCTCAATAGTGGAAAGAAACATGAATTAATGCATGAATAACTAATTATGCAACTAATATGAGCTTAAGTCTAACAATAATATGAGTAAAAAGGGTAATAAAAATAGTATTTTTGAACACTTATCACGCCCCCAAACTCGAACTATTGCTTGTCCTCAAGCAATGCAAACTCATAATTACCTGCCAAGACTTTAATCATCAAAGACATGCTTCAAACTTGAATTCAAACCTCGGAACCGTGGCACAAAGTATGATCACCTTTTAATTTTTCGGATAGCACAAAAAATTACCCGGAACCAAACTATAATGCTCGTGACAATGTGTGTGCATAGTTGTGTACAAGTTGATTTTCAAGATTCTATGTGAACAATAGGCTTTTATCAATTTAATTATCGGGGCATTTATTTTTATTTTCACTAGAGCCGATTTCGGGCACCTCTAGCAAAGTAAGCTATTTCTCATTTTATTTTAGTCGACTAGAGCCAATTTCGGGCACCTCTAGCGATTCTTTAATGTGCATTAACTACTAGAGCCAGTTTCGGGCACCTCTAGCAAGAAAGAGCAAATACTACTAGAGCCAGTTTTGGGCACCTCTAGCAAGAAATTAACTTTTAATTTTCAATTTTAAATTTACCCTAATTTTAAGCAACCTAAGTTCACTAAGTTTCTTTCAATCAACAAGCCACAACCGTGTAGAAAAAAATTCAGCATCATAGTAAAATTCTAAGTTCTTTTCATGTAATCCTAAAATTAAAGGTTCTTTCAATTAAGTGCAGTGGCAAAAATTCATCATTGGATATTCAACAAGTCTTAAGCAATTAAATCAAATTAAAGGCATGGCAAGTAACATATGCAACCTATATGTGATTGCTAAAGATGAATGCAACTAAACATGAAGCTAACTAGAAACCAACACCCCCCAAACTCGAGAGAAGCATTGTCCTCAACGCATGTAAGAGTGAAATAAAATTTAAAAGAAACTAAATGAAATGAGTTAGTCGGAGAGGTCGTCACCTCGAGTGATAAGTTTCCTTCGTGCCATTTGCTTGATTCATTTTTCAGTTGGTGGTTGAATGCTGGTGCCGCGTGAATAGCATTGCTTTGATTTGATCCATGTTTACCGATACATGTTCACTTGCATGGGCATCGGTAGTTGCCGAAGCCATTGTTGTTGCCTGGGCATCACCAGTTTCTGTTGTGGTTGCTGTGGCAAGTAGTCAGTAGTGAATTTCCTTAGCATGGTGGTTGTGAGTCTTGTTGTGGAAAAGAAAACCTGGAAACTAAAGATAATGAAGAAAAATAAAATATATCCTAAAAAATAAAGAGAAAAAATAACCAAAAATAATAGAACAAAATAGTTCAAAAAATAAAAATAAAAATAAATGTATCAGTAGTTGCCGTGGCGTCGAGGGTTGCCGAGGCAAGCACATCCATGGTTGCCGAGGCGTCAGGGGTTGCCGAGGCGTGCGCGTCCATGGTTGCCAAGGCGTGCGTATCAGGAGTTGTTGCGGTGTTGAAGGTTTCCGTTTTCGATACTTCTTATAGTCCATCCGCACCCTCCATCGGGTGATAATATTGCCCAAAAAGAGTTTGGCCAATGTGCTTGCCACTACTCCCTTTTGCGTTACCATGGTGGGGGTGTCTTTCTTCTTTGTTCGCTTGTAGTCCATGTATACTCTCCACCTTGCTACTATTCCTGAAGGCACAAATATATTAATAGAAAAAATTATATCCATTCTCAACCATTCAATTACCTCATTCTTGTCGACTTCTATCATGGTTGGATGTAGCCTTTGTTGTCGTGGCAATTGCTGCTCAAGCCAATTGCCGTGGCAATCAGTTGTCAAATTTTGCTTTAAGTCAAGGGAAGAATCAATTTTCTGAAGAGCTTTATGAATCCAAACACCTTTTTCTTTTGGCCTCTCAAACATCTCCGTCGTAGAGAGATTTCGATGGCTTCAAATCTACCAACCTCGGTTCCTCAAGACATACCTGCAATGGACGAGGTGAGTTTTTAAAGAATTCAAAAGGTTCAACTATTACCTGCTCATATTCCATTGGCAAAGTATTATCATCTCGTTGATCTTGCATGTGGTCGTGTAATTACCGTGGCAATTGTAGATGAGAGCAATCTATAGATTCCTGCTTCAACATCAACGTTGTAACCTTACGGGCATCGGGTTCCTCGAAATTTGTTTGTAGTATTGTTGTTCTCGGCTTCCGAGTGTTGTCGCGGCATTGCTTTGTTCAGGCTCCTCAATCATTTCCGAGGCAATTTGTTGTTCAAGCTCATCATGTGTTGGGCAGTCTCTCTCATTGGCATCCTCTTGACTTTGAGGTTCTAGTTGTTCCTCACATATCAGAGAGATTTCTTGCCTTGGGACGTCAGTATTCCTAGGAATGAATTGTTGGTGCATGTTATCCATGACATATGTGGATCTCCCCAATTGATCTTCTGAATCCCCTAAGGTTGCATCCCACTGAGCTATCCTCGTATCCAAAGATTTTGATAGTTCTCAAATCTCTTCAATTGATCCGTCAAGTCTAGCCAAGGAAGCTAGTAACATTTCCTCCAAGGAATTGGAATTTTCTTGAAAAGGACTACATTGCCATGGCATATCTGTTGCTGCGGCAAAATTGTTATGGTAAAAAAAAATTTGAGCTTTTTAACCATACCATGAAGAATTTTGCTGCTGGTTCCCTCTATGGTCCTCCATGTAGTTATATGCACCGAAAATGTGAGGGCAATTTTCAAACACATGATGTTCTCCACACATAGCACAAGATTTTTCCACAGTATAAGTTCTTTGGGCTTTTCTCGGTTGGTATAGGTAATCATCAAAGGGTGCAAGAAACTCTTGATTGGATTGATTCATATCTTCCAACATCATCTCTCGAATAGATTGGCTTTTATTTCCCGACATGTTGGCGTCCCTTAACTTGTAGCGCACCTAAATTTTTTTTTTGATAAAACAAACAAAAAGAAAAGTTAGTAAAACTAATAGAAAAAAATGCAATAACAAAAACAACTAACACCAATTGCCAATCCTCGGCAACGACGCCAAAAACTTGTTGCGTGTGATAAGTGCTACGCAATTGTGCAAGTATACACGTCGCAAGTAATAAAGTGATATGAGTATCGAGTATCGTCTCCACAGGGATTGGTTTGGGCCACTTTGCTTAAGTTACTGCACTGTGAAAAGTAAAAACACAATTGATAATAGGAGTTCTAATTAACGAGAAAAGTAAAAGCAATAAACTAAAAGAATATATGAAAGAAAAAGAGAGAATAGGCCAGGTTATCGTGAGTTGAGGTGTGATAGCCGATTGGATCGTCTTGGTAAAAGAGTGCAAGGGCAACTTGCACAGCGAGGTTGCCTTGGCAACTAATCGATGGTTGCCTGGGCAACTACTTGGGCGTCTGGGCAGCAACTTCAAGGTTCGGCAGAGCGTTCTTCAATGCTTTCTTCTTATCCCTAAGTCGAAACTCTAGCTACTTGTGCATGCCTTGATAATACATCCCTGCGTGAATCAAGGGTGAACAACAACCAATCTTGCGCTCCTCTTAGCCGTTGAAATCCTTAACTTATTCCTAAGCCGGATTAATCTTCACCATCAATAGATTGAATAAAGACCATACTCATTCGTTTCTTGAATCTAACTCTCCCGATAATAGATAAATAGATGAAGTTACGAGATCCTCTCCCAATTCACTCGCAAACAAGAATAAAAACCAAGAATGAGTAAACCTTGAATTGAAAGTGCAAACTCTTATTACCTAAACAAAATCCAATTATTTCTCACAACAACAAAACACAATAACCCCAACCAATCAAGTTAGTTCATGGTTGGGTTCAAAAGATATACAAAGAATAATCCCCAAACCATGAATCTAATGGAAGCAAAGAAGAAGAAGAAGTCGAAATTTCCCCTAATGCTCTCTTGTCGAAATTTCTCTATTTTTCTCTATATGGATTGTCGAAATCTTCTTGCTATTTATAGGGCTAGGCCAAAGTCCTTCTTTGAGGAGGAGTTTAAGTTGGAATTAAATTATCTTTAAAGAATATAATTCTTTATTATAATTGTATTCCTACTAGAACTTCTCCTATCTTCTTGGAATTTAATTCTTCTTTAATCTCTGAATGGAAATCAAATTCCTTTGGGTTTGGGCTTTGCTCCACGTCATATTGGGCTTGTATAGTCATTAATTTCGACATCCCTATCACCTTTGCTCATGTCGACAATTGCCATGGCAACTGGCTCGGCGTCTCCTTCATGCATTGCCCTGGCAACTAGCTCGGTGTCTCCTTCATGCATTGCCCTGGCAACTAGCTCGGCATTGCTTTGGCAAGTGATCCTGTACATACACACACAAAAACACACCAAAGCAGCATCTTTTTCCACAAAAATCACCAAGTTATGTAATCAAGCTCAACAGTGGAAAGAAACATGAATTAATGCATGAATAACTAATTATGCAACTAATATGAGCTTAAGTCTAACAATAATATGAGTAAAAAGGGTAATAAAAATAGTATTTTTGAACACTTATCACACTGTAAAAAGTAAAAACACAAATAAAGGATTATAGGAGTTTAACTAATAACTAAACTAGAAGGCAATAAAGTAAAAGAATGAATGAGATCAAATGAGAGAGATAGGCCAGGTTATCGTGAGTTGAGGTGTAATATCCGATTGGATCGTCTTGGTAAAAGAGTGCACGGGCAACTCAGTTGCCGTGGCAACTTGCACAACGAGGTTGTCTTGGCAACTAATCGATGGTTGCATGGGCGACTAGTTGGGCAACTACTTGGGCGTCTGGGCAGCAACCTTCAAGGTTCTGCAGAGCGTTCTTCAATGGTTTCTTCTTATCCCTAAGTCGAAACTCTAGCTACTTGTGCATGCCTTGATAATACATCCCTGCGTGAATCAAGGGTGAACAACAACCAATCTTGCGCTCCTCTTAGCCGTTGAAATCCTTGACTTATTCCTAAGCTGGATTAATCTTCACCATCAATAGATTGAATAAAGATCATATTCATTCGCTTCTTGAATCTAACTCTCCCGATATTAGATAAATAGATGAAATCACGAGATCCTCTCCCAATTCACTCGCAAACAAGAATAAGAACCAAGAATGAATAAACCTTGAATAGAAAAGTGCAAAATCTTATTACCTAAACAAAATCCAATAGTTTCTCACAACCACAAAACACAATAACCATATCCAAATAGATTTAGTTCATGGCTAGGTTCCAAAGAAACACAAGATAAATAATCCTAGCATGAATCCAATCGAACAAGAAAGAAAAAGATGAAGAAGGAAGCTTGTCAAAATCTCATTGCCCTAGATGCTTGTCGAAAATTCTCTCCTCTTGCTCTCTTTGAGTTGTCGAAATTCCCCTCTAATTTATAGGGCTAGGTCAAAGTCCTTCTTTGAGGAGGAAGTTAAGTTGGAATTAAATTATCTTTAAAGAATATAATTCTTTATTATAATTATATTCCTACTAGAACTTCTCCTATCTTCTTGGAATTTAATTCTTCTTTAATCTCATCATGGAAATCAAAATTGTAGATGAAACAATCTACAGATTCTGCTTCAACATCAGCGTTGTATTTTGCTCTTTGGTTCCCTCTATGGTCCTCCATGTAGTTATATGCACCAAAAATGTGAGGCAATTTTCAAACACATGATGTTCTCCACACATAGCACAAGATTTTCCACGGTATAAGTTCTTTGGGCTTTTCTCGGTTGGTATAGGTAATCATCAAAGGGTGCAAGAAACTCTTGATTGGATTGATTCATATCTTCAACATCATCTCTCGAATAGATTGGCTTTTATTTCCCGACATGTTGATGTCCCTTAACTTAGCGCACCTAAATTTTTGATAAAACAAACAAAAAAAAGAAAAGTTAGTAAAACTAAAGAAAAAATGCACACCAAGCGGCAAATCTTATTACCTAAACAAAATCCAATAGTTTCTCACAACCACAAAACACAATAACCATATCCAAATAGATTTAGTTCATGGCTAGGTTCCAAAGAAACACAAGATAAATAATCCTAGCATGAATCCAATCGAACAAGAAAGAAAAAGATGAAGAAGGAAGCTTGTCAAAATCTCATTGCCCTAGATGCTTGTCGAAAATTCTCTCCTCTTGCTCTCTTTGAGTTGTCGAAATTCCCCTCTAATTTATAGGGCTAGGTCAAAGTCCTTCTTTGAGGAGGAAGTTAAGTTGGAATTAAATTATCTTTAAAGAATATAATTCTTTATTATAATTATATTCCTACTAGAACTTCTCCTATCTTCTTGGAATTTAATTCTTCTTTAATCTCATCATGGAAATCAAATTCCTTTGGGATTTGGCTTTGCTCCACGTCATCTTGGGCTTGTCTAGTCATCAATTTCGACTACCATATCACCTTATTCTTTGTCGACAATTGCCCTGGCAACTAGCTCGGCGTCTCCTTCATGCATTGCCCTGGCAACTAGCTCTTCATGCATTGCCCTGGCAACTAGCTTGGCATCTCCTTCATGTATTGCCCTGGCAACTAGCTCTAGCCTTGCTTTGGCAGGTGATCCTGCACATACACACAAAACACACCAAAGCAGCATCTTTTCCCAAAAAAACTACCAAGTTATGTAATCAAGCTCAATGATGGGATGAAACATGGATTAATGCATGAATGACTAATTATGCAACTAATATGAGCCTAAGTCTAACAATAATATGAGTAAAAAGGGTAAGAAAAATAGTACTTTTGAACACTTATCACACCCCCAAACTCGAACTATTGCTTGTCCTCAAACAATGCAAACTAATAATTACCTGCCAAGACTTCAATTTTCACAAACTTAGCTTTGAACTTGATTTCAATTCTCAGAACCGGGGCACAAAGTATGATTGGCTTTTCATTTTTCGGAAAACTTAGGTGTTACTTAGAATTAAACTATAATGCTTGTGAGTGTGTGCGGAGTTGTGTGCAAGTTGATTTTTCGGATTCTATGCAAACAAGAGGTTTTCAAATTACTTCATTGGGTTCTTTTTAACATGTTTTAACTAGAGCCAGTTTTGGGCACCTTTAGTGTTTTGTTTTTAGTTTTATTCGACTAGAGCCGGTTTCGGGCACCTCTAGCGATCAAATTTTTTTAGCACATACTAGATCCAGTTTCGGGCACCTCTAGTGATCAATTTTTTAGCACATGCTAGAGCCAATTTCGGGCACCTCTAGCATTCATCCAATTTTTATTCTCATCCCCCAATTTCCTTAATTATCAACCTAAGTTCACTAGAATTCCTTAATTCAATCAAACCACAACAGTGTTTTATCAAATTTAGCATCATAGTAAAATTCTAAGTTTTTCTATGGTTATCCTAGAATAAAAATTCTATCAATTAAGTGCATTGGCAAAGTCATCATCGGATATTCATCAAATCTAAGCAATTCTTGTTCCAACTAAAGGCATGGCAAGCAATTTATGTATCCTAAATGTAATACTTAAGATGAATGTAACTAAACATGGTAACTACTAATAACAATCCCCCCCAAACTCGAGTGAGGCATTGTCCTCAATGCATGCATTAAAGGAAAATAAAAATAACAAAAAAATAAAATGCATATGAGGACTTACTCCGAGAGTTCATCATCGTGGATGATTTGTTTCCTTTTGGTTGGTGTCTTGATTCTCTTGCTTGAATGCGATGGTTGTTTTCTTGTTGCCGGTGGTGGAATCGATCCTCGTACGAGGTTGTCCTCATTGTCCTCTTCATCAATGTCATTGGCTTTTCGCTTGGAGGATTCAATTGGTGCGGTCTTTGTTGGTGCAATGGAGGACTCGTTCGAATCTGAAAAATCAGAAAATGATTCTGTAGGAGTTGATTCGGGCATAGGTGTTTTACCTTTGGCTTTGCAGTGGTTCCGGGATGTCTTTAGCTTTGGTTGCCGTGGCATCTTCAGGGTTGGTTGCCGTGGCATCAGCTTGTGCAGGCACGATGTAGGTTGCCGCGGCATCATTTGTTGCAGTTGTCGTGGCTACTACTTCATTGGGTGCCGGGGCAAGGATCTCGACAGGAAAGATTGGGAACGGCACGCGACTGTCCGGGTACTTTTCTAGGATGACTTGGGTGATGGCATTGTTGTGCTCCTTCATGTACCGCATGAATATTAGTTTCCGGTCTTCAATTTGCCTTAGGTGGCTTGCCAATGGTTGCAAGAGTGCTTCAAAGTGTCCCGGGGTTGATGGCCGAGTTGCCCGGGCTTTAGGTGCTTGGGCATTAGGGATTGTCGGGGCGGCAGGAGTTCAAAAAATAAAATAAAATTAATCGAAAATAATAAAAATAAAAATAAAAATAAAATATCAAAGGGAGAGCATGCTCATGCATCTCCTAAGTTGACCACTTCTTTGTTACGTTCCACATCGGCACCATTGTAGTGTTTCAATCTTTGTCCATTAACTTTGAATTCATGTTTGTCAGTGATGGACTTGATTATCACGACACCATGGGAGAATGGTTTGACAACTTCGAATGGTCCCGACCATCTTGATTTCAGTTTTCCCGGGAAAAGTTTTAGCCGAGAATTGAATAGGAGAACTAGTTACCCTGGTGTGAATTGCCGTGGCAATAGCTTTTTGTCATGCCATTGCTTTGTTTTCTCCTTGTAGATTCGTGCATTGTTATAGGCGAGTGCACGGAATTCTTCTATCTCGTTGAGGTCCAACAAACGCTTTTGTCCAACACTTTCCCAATCCATATTCACGGTCTTGATTGCCTAGTATGCCTTGTGTTTGATTTCCACCGGTAGATGGCATGTTTTGCCATAGACAAGTCAGAAGGGGGACATACCTAAGGGTGTCTTGAATGCAGTGCGATATGCCCAAAGTGCGTCATCTAGTCTTAATGACCAATCCTTCCTAGAGGGATTTACAACTTTCTCGAGTATACCCTTCAATTCTCGGTTGGAAATTTCTGCTTGCCCGTTGGTTTATGGGTGATATGCCGTGGCGATCTTGTGTGATATGCCGAGGCATTGCAACATCTTGGCAATTAGTCTGTTGTCAAAATGCTTGCCTTCGTCACTGATAATTGCTCTCGGCATCCCAAACTGTGTAAATATATTTTTCTGCAAGAATCGTTGCACGATCTTGGAATCGTTGTTGGGAACTGCAGCTGCCTCAACCCATTTAGACACGTAGTCAACAACAAGTAGAATGTAGAGGTTGCCGAATGAAGATGGAAAAGGTCCCATAAAATCGGTCCCCCATACATCGAACAATTTCACCTCGATGATGTTCTGGAGCGGCATCTCATGTCGTCTAGAGATATTGCCCGTCCTCTAGCAACGATCACATTGCTTGTAAAAGTCTTGGGCATCTTTGTACAATGTTGGCCAATACAAACCGGATTGCAAAACGTTGGCCGCGGTACGAGTTCCTCCAAAATGTCCTTCATAGGGTGAAGAACGGCATTGCCGGAGTATATTCTGTTGCTCTTCTTCAGGGACACATCGGCGTATAACCTGATCTGTACATTGTTTAAACAAAAGAGGCTCGTCCCAAAAGTAATGCTTAGCATCATGGCGGAACCGCTTCTTCCCTTGGTGAGTAATGCCATAAGGTAAAATACCACAAACAAGGAAATTAACTAAATTCGTGTACCA
The DNA here is from genome assembly GCA_019671005.1 of Hibiscus mutabilis. NCBI lineage: Eukaryota > Viridiplantae > Streptophyta > Magnoliopsida > Malvales > Malvaceae > Hibiscus > Hibiscus mutabilis. Next base: position 30,319,019 of record CM033745.1, read on the forward strand.
GGATATTGCCGAGGCATGTGCTGCCATGGCGACTGCTCCCAAAATTGCTGAGGCATGCGCGTCAAAGGCTGCTACTGGCGTCGAGGGTTGCCGAGGCGTATGCATCCATGGTTGCCGAGGCGTGCGCGTCAAGGGCTGCTGTGGCATCGAGAGTTGCCGAAGCGTGTGTGTCCATGGTTGCCGAGGCGTCGAGGGTTGCCGAGGCATGCGCGACCATGGTTACCAAGGTAACTAAAATTTGTTCATCCGGGAATGCATCGCATATCTCTAGATCCGCGTCCTCCTCTCTATTGTGTTCTAAACGTGATAAGTGATCGGCCACTTGATTTTCTGTTCCTTTCCTGTCCTTAATTTCAATATCAAATTCTTGTAAAAGTAATATCCAAAGAATCAAACGAGGTTTGGCATCCTTTTTAGCAAATAGATATTTGATTGCCGAATGGTCCGTATGAACAATTACCTTTGTACCAATCAAATAGGATCGAAACTTGTAAAATACGAAAACTACAGCTTGTAACTCTTTCTCCGTTGTTGTGTAATTCACTTGAGCACTATTAAGAGTTTTAGTAGCGTAGTATATCACATGGAAGGTCTTACTTGTGCGTTGGCCTAGGACTGCTCCTACCGCAAAATCACTTGCATCACACATGAGCTCAAAAGGTAGCGTCCAATCTGGTGGAGCGACAATGGGTGCCGAGGCAAGCTTTTTCTTTAGGGTTTCGAATGCTTGGGTGCAAGAATCATCAAAATCGAAGATTTTATCTTGTTCAAGCAAATTGCACAAGGGTTTAGTGATTTTAGAAAAATTATGAATGAACCTCCTGTAAAAACCTGCATGTCCAAGAAAACTTCGAATTCCTTTAACCGAACTTGGTCGGGGTAATCTCTCCATCACGTCCACCTTGGCTTTGTCTACTTCAATTCCCTTGGATGAAATCTTGTGGCTGAGCACTATTCCTTCATCTACCATAAAATGGCATTTTTCCCAATTGAGGACTAAATCAATTTCTTCACATCTTGCCAACACCCTCTCTAAATTGCCGAGACAACTGTCGTAGTCATTACCAAAAATAGAAAAAATCATCCATGAAGATCTCAAGGAAGTCTTCAACTATCTCTGAAAAGAGTGCCATCATGCATCTTTGGAAGGTTGCCGGGGCGTTACACAATCCGAACGACATTCTTCGGAAGGCATAAGTACCGTATGGGCATGTGAAGGTTGTCTTTTCTTGATCTTCTGGTGCTATGGCAATTTGATTGTAACCTGAATAACCATCAAGAAAATAATAAAAGGGTTTACCTGCAAGACGGTCAAGCATTTGATCAATAAAGGGTAATGGGAAGTGATCTTTCCTAGTGGCTTTGTTTAGCTTTTGATAATCCATACAAACCCTCCAACCGGTCACAGTCCTGGTTGGAATGAGTTCATTGTTTTCATTACTTACCACCGTTATACCTCCCTTTTTCGGTACACATTGTACCAGACTTACCTATGTACTATCAGAGATAGGGTATATAACGCCGACGTCAAGCCACTTGATGATTTCTTTCATTACAACCTATTTCATGGCATGATTTAGTCTCCTCTGGGCCTCAATTGAAGGTTTGTGATCATCTTCCAACAAAATCTTGTGCATGCACACTGCCGGGCTAATTCCCTTCAAGTCGGCAATTGTCCACCCTATTGCCTTTTTGTGTAGCTTCAACATCTTGATCAGCTTCTTTTCCTGCTCAGGTTGTAACTTAGAAGAAATAATTACAGGCAAAGTGTTATTGGTTCCTAAGTATGCATATTTTAGTTGCTCTGGCAATTGTTTCAACTCAAGAATCGATGGTTGTTCAATAGAGGGTTTTTTGAGCTTACCTTCCTTACCTGAGTAATCCAGTGGTTCAAAGTATGTACCTGGTCGATTAACTAGCCAATTTACCTCTTCTTGTTGTTCCTCATCGACCGGTTCTTTATACTCCTCAGGTTCCTCTTGATCGGCAATGTAGTTGCCAAGGCAACTAAATTCCTCGTCGAAGTTAAACTCTGCCGTGGCATGAAGAAGTTGGCATTCTTCTGGATCATCGGCATGCCTTAGTGTTTGGAACACATTTAGTTTAACTTGCTGGTCATTCACCCTCAATGTGAGTTCTCCCTTTTCAACATCGATCAAGGTTCTCCCTGTTGCTAGGAATGGTCTCCCGAGAATGATGGGTGCATGCTCATCTGCTTCACAATCCAAAACAATAAAGTCAGCGGGAAAAATAAATTTATCAACTTTTACCAGTATGTCCTCGATTTTTCCCTCTGGATGCACATAGGATCTGTTGGCTAGCTGTAGCATAACTGTTGTAGGTCTTGCCTTCCTGATTCCTAGTTTCTGGAAAACTGATTTAGGCATCAAGTTTATGCTAGCCCCAAGGTCGCATAATGCTTTCCCGACATAGTGATTTCCAATAGAACAGGGTATTGTGAAACTTTCGGGATCCTTCAACTTGGGTGGAATACGGTTGTGCAACATTTCCATGCATCCCTCTGTTGCGACAACTGTTTCAAACTCTCCTAGAATTGTTCTCTTGGACACAATGTCTTTAAGAAACTTGTCATAGTTTGGCATTTTTTCAATTGCTTCCACCAATGGCAAGTTGATGTGGAATTGCTTTAGGATATCAATAAACTTCTTGAATTGGTATTCTTGCTTTTGTCGCTTCAACCTTTGTGGGAATGGTGGTGGAAGTCGGATATCTTTGATCCTTTCATTGGTTTGGAACCTGATTGATGGCATTGCTGGGACAACTGGAGTTGCCGAGGTATTATCAATTAGGTTGCCGAGGCATGCTTATCACAAGTTGCCGAAGCATCCTTATCGTCGGTTGCCGATGCATGCTTATCGCCTGTTGCCGCGACAATTCCTGGTTCAACATCTGAGGCTTTGCCGCTAGGTTCGTCTTGATCTTTTTGTGGAGTTTTGTTTGATGAGCGGGTTTGAGCCTCTCTAAGTTGTTGGCCACTTCTAGTGGTGATTGCCTTACATTGCTCATGGCCAGTTCCTCTTGCGACTTCAGTATTGCTAGGTAAACCTCCTTGCGGTCTAGTATTCAGATTTTGAGCAAACTGTCCGACTTGATTTTCCAATGATTTGATTGCAGCCTCTTGGTTTTGCAATCTCATCTCGGTCCCTGTTAATAAAAGCATCAGTTCTTTTTATGAAGTTACTATTCTCAGCCATATAAGATTCAGTTTTCATCATAAAAGCATTTAGAGAATTTTCCAAAGAACTAGATGTTGTCGGTTGTTGCTGCGGCAACTGTTGCCGTGGCATATTCTGCTGGAATCCCGATGCTTGTGCATTCTGATTATTCTGGTTTAGAGCATTGTTGGGATTACTCAATGAAAAATTCGGGTGCTTCTTCCAAGCTGGATTGTATGTATTGGACATCAAATTGTTGTTCCGATTGTAATTCCCCACATAGAAGCTGGATTCCGGATTCTGTTTACATTCAGAAGAATCATGGTTATCACCACATAACTCACAAAAAGAATCCATTACCTTGACCTCATGTGTGTTGTTTGGTTTTTGCATGTTCTGGACCATCTTGGTTAAAGTGGCCAATTGTGCCGAAATTGAATCTGATGATCCTAGTTCATGTATTGTGGCTTGGCGTCTAACTTCTCCTTTTCTAGTAGAGGGGAATTGATAATCATTCTTGGCCAGCCTGTTTAAAATTTGCATTGCTTCCTCCGGCGACTTATCTAGAAGTATGCCGTTTGCCGAGGCATCTAGCATCATCCTTGTTGGTGTATTCATGGCGTTGTAAAACATTGTTACTTGAGTCCACACCGGGAATCCGTGTAGGGGGCATTTGTGTAAAAGTTCTCTATATCGCTCCCAAGCCTCGTACATGGATTCATCATCCGCTGCACGAAAAAGAAGTAATGTTGTTCTGACGGCTTATCACCAAATTTGTAGGATTAAACTGAGCAAGGAAATCATGACAAAGATCCGTCCAAGATGCTATTGATCCGGCAGAATGCTATTCAACCTTGCTTTCGCCCTATCCCTCGGTGAATAGGGAATAATCTTAATCATAAGACATCGGGGTGACTCGTATATTTTGAACGAGTTACAAATCTCGAGGAAAGATTTAAGATGTTGTCGTGCATCTTCGGTTCTTTGAGCCGCCAAATTGACCAATTGTGTTGATCATATTAAACATTACCGGTTTTAAATCAAAGTGGTCAGACTTCAATTTCAGTGCGACAACTCCCGGATTAAGTCCATCAAGATCTTCTTCAAGATAGTCTCGAATAGTTCTGTTTTTACGTGCAAGAATCACTCCTCCTCCTCTTTGGAACATCTTGATTCATATTGCCGTCTTGATTAGCCATTGCTACTCTTATCCTTCGTCTAAGTTTTTGTAAGGTTCGTTCGATTTCTGGATCAAAGGGATATTCTGGTGTAGTCGGTCTCGCCCTGGTCATATACCAATGCAAAACCAAAGTTTGTTAGCCCCTTTGAATCTTAAACAAGAAAAGTAAAAAGAAAGTGCAAGAAAATAAAAACAAAGTCGCTATTGCCAATCCCCGGCAACGGGGCCAAAAACTTGTTGCGCATAATAAGTGCTACGCAATTGTGCAAGTATACACATTGCAAGTTATAGTATAAAGATATCGTCTCCACAGAGATTGGTGCATTATAGGAGTTTAACTAATAACTAAACTAGAAGGCAATAAAGTAAAAGAATGAATGAGATCAAATGAGAGAGATAGGCCAGGTTATCGTGAGTTGAGGTGTGATAGCCGATTGGATCGTCTTGGTAAAAGAGTGCATGGGCAACTCAGTTTCCGTGGCAACTTGCACAACGGGGTTGCCTTGGCAACTAATCGATGGTTGCCTGGGCGACTAGTTGGGCAACTACTTGGGCGTCTGGGCAGCAACCTTCAAGGTTCGGCAGAGCGTTCTTCAATGGTTTCTTCTTATCCCTAAGTCGAAACTCTAGCTACTTGTGCATGCCTTGATAATACATCCCTGCGTGAATCAAGGGTGAACAACAACCAATCTTGCGCTCCTCTTAGCCGTTGAAATCCTTGACTTATTCCTAAGCCAGATTAATCTTCACCATCAATAGATTGAATAAAGATCATATTCATTCGTTTCTTGAATCTAACTCTCCCGATATTAGATAAATAGATGAAATCACGAGATCCTCTCCCAATTCACTCGTAAACAAGAATAAGAACCAAGAATGAATAAACCTTGAATAGAAAAGTGCAAACTCTTATTACCTAAACAAAATCCAATAGTTTCTCACAACCACAAAACACAATAACCATAGCCAAATAGATTTAGTTCATGGCTAGGTTCCAAAGAAACACAAGATAAATAATCCCTAGCATGAACCCAATCGAACAAGAAAGAAAAAGATGAAGAAGGAAGCTTGTCGAAATCTCCTTGCCCTAGATGCTTGTCGAAAATTCTCTCCTCTTGCTCTCTTTGAGTTGTCGAAATTCCCCTCTAATTTATAGGGCTAGGTCAAAGTCCTTCTTTGAGGAGGAAGTTAAGTTGGAATTAAATTATCTTTAAAGAATATAATTCTTTATTATAATTATATTCGTACTAGAACTTCTCCTATCTTCTTGGAATTTAATTCTTCTTTAATCTCTTCATGGAAATCAAATTCCTTTGGGATTTGGCTTTGCTCCACGTCATCTTGGGCTTATCTAGTCATCAATTTCGACTACCATATCACCTTATTCTTTGTCGACAATTGCCCTGGTAACTGGCTCGGCGTCTCCTTTATGCATTGCCCTGGCAACTAGCTCGACATCTCCTTCATGCATTGCCCTGGCAACTAGCTCGACATCTCATTCATGTATTGCCCTGGCAACTAGCTCTAGCCTTGCTTTGGCAAGTGATCCTGCACATACACACAAAACACACCAAAGCAGCATCTTTTCCCACAAAAACTACCAAGTTATGTAATCAAGCTCAATGATGGAAGGAAACATGGATTAATGCATGAATGGCTAATTATGCAACTAATATGAGCCTAAGTCTAACAATAATATGAGTAAAAAGGGTAAGAAAAATAATACTTTTGAACTCTTATCATAAGGTTATAAGGTAAAATACCACTGACCAAGAAATTAACCAAATCGACATACCAGGGAGTTGCCGAGGCAACTAACAACTGCTCATCCGGGAATGTCTCACGGATCTCCAAGGAGTCTGAATCTTCATTGCCTTTTTCCAACTTTGATAAGTGATCGGCAACTTGGTTCTCTGTTCCTTTCATGTCCTTAATTTCGATGTCAAACTCTTGTCAAAGTAAAATCCAACAAATTAAACGAGGTTTGGCATCTTTCTTAGTAAATAGCTACATAATTTCTGAGTGATCAGTATAAATGATTACCTTAGTACCAATCAAGTAGGAACGAAACTTATCAAATGTGAAAACTACTACTAGTAATTCTTTCTTTGTCGTGGTGTAATTTGATTGTGCACCATTTAGAGTTTTACTAGCGTAGTAAATTACATGAAAAGTATTACATGTGCGCTGCCCTAAAACAACTCCTACCGCGAAATCACTTGCATCACACATGAGTTCAAAAGGTAAGGTCCAATCGGGCAGAACGACTATAGGTGCCTAGGCAAGTTGCTTCTTCAAGGTTTCAAATGCTTGGACACATGAATCATCAAAGTGAAAAGCCTTATCCTGTTCAAGAAAGTTACACAAAGGTTTAGAAATTTTAGAAAAATTATAAATAAACCTTCTATAAAAACATGGATGACCGAGAAAGCTTCAAATTCCTTTGACCGAATTTGGTGGTGGCAATTTTTCGATCACTTCTACCTTGGCTCTGTCAACTTCAATTCCTTTGGAGGAGATCTTGTGACCGAGCACTATACCTTCATCTACCATAAAATGGCACTTCTCCCAATTGAGCACTAGATCAGATTCTTCACATCGTGTTAGCACTTTCTCCAAATTGCTGAGGCAATTGTTGAAGTCATCTCTGAATACCGAAAAATAATCCATGAAGATTTCCAGGAAATCTTCCACCATGTCAGAGAAAATTGCCATCATACATCTCTGGAAAGTTGCCGGAGTGTTGCATAATCCAAACGGCATCCTTCGAAAAGCATAAGTACCATACGGGCATATGAAGGTGGCTTTTGCCTGATCATCTGGTGCTATGGCAATCTGGTTATAACCTGAGTAACCATCAAGAAAACAATAAAAGGATTTACCTACGAGACGGTCAAGCATTTGGTCAATAAATGGAAAAGGAAAGTGATATTTCCGAGTATCTTTATTTAGCTTGCAATAATCCATACAAACCCTCCAACCGGTCATAGTCCTAGTTGGGATTAGTTTATTGCTTTCATTGCTTACCACGTTTATACCTCCATTTTTCGGTACACATTGTACCGGGCTTACCCATGTACTATCGGAGATATGATACCGGTGTCAAGCCATTTAATGATTTCCTTCCTCACGACTTCCTTCATGGAAGGGTTAAGCCTCCTTTATGCCTCAATTTCAGTTTATGACCATCATTCAATAGGATTTTGTGCATACACACTGCCGGGCTAATCCTCTTCAAGTCGACAATTGTCCATCCTATTGCCTTTTTGTGCAATGCCAACATGTCAATCATCCACTTTTCCTGTTTAGGCTGCAACTTAGAAGAAATTATCATAGGCAAAGTGTTATCGCTTCCCAAATAAGCATATTTCAATTGCCCTGGCAATGGTTTCAATTCTAAAATAGGAGGTTGCTCAATAGAGGGTTTTTCGATTTACCTTCCTTGCCTGAGTAATCCAATGGTTCAAATTACTTACCTGGATGACTTGCTATCCAATTGGCTTCATCCTGCTATTCATCGTCCGACTCTTCAAGCTCCTCAGGTTTGACAATACAATTGCCGAGGCAATTGTCAAGGTAATCTTCCTCCATGTCGAAATTGAATTCAGTTTTGGCTTGGATGACTTGGCACTCTTCTGGATTGTCGACATTCTTAAGGGTTTGGAAAACATTAAGCTTCACTTGCTGGTCGTTTACCCTAATGGTGAGTTCTCCTTTCTCGACATCGATCAAGGTCCTTCCCGTTGCTAAAAATGGTCTCCCAAGAATAATAGGTGCGAACTCATATGTTTCACAATCCAAAACAATGAAATCAGTGGGAAAAATAAATTTATCAACTCTTACCAGAATATCCTCGATTTTCCCTCTAGATGCACATAGGATCTATCCTCAAGTTGTAGCATCACTGCTATTGGCCTTGCCTTCCCTATTCCCAATCTCTGGAAAATAGATTTTGGCATAAGGTTTATGCTTGCTCCAAGATCGCATAATGCTTTCCCGACATAGTGATTTCTAATTGCACAAGGTATAGTGAAACTGCCGGGATCCTTAAGTTTAGGTGGCATTTGTCATAGCAACGATTCCAAACTCTCCTAGCCTTGTTCGCTTAGAGACGATGCCTTTAAGGAACTTAGCATAGTTCGACATTTGCTCTATCTCTTCCACCAATGGTAAATTGATGTGGACTTGTTTCAAGATGTGAAGGAATTTATTGAATTGATACTCTTGCTTTTTTCTGCTTTAACCTTTGTGGGAATGGTGGTAGAATTCGAATCTCCTCATCCTTCTTTCTGGAATTTTCATCGTAACTTGCCCCAGCAATTGGAATTTCCTGGGTATCTGGAATTGCCTAGGCAATTTATCTTTCATCAATTTTAGATGAGGGGTTCTCGCTGATTACTTCTTTTTGAGCAAGGGATTGCTCCCCTAGTCGATTTATTGGTTGGGCAGGTGCTTCATTAAGCTTCCGTCCGGTCCAGGTGGTGATTACTTTACACTACTCATGGCCTATTCCTTTAGCAACCTCAGTATCACTAGGTAAACCGCCTGGTGGTCTCATATTCAAGTTTTGAGCGAATTGCCCGACTTGTGTCTCCAAGGATTTCAAAGCTGCCTCTTGATTTTGCAATCTCATCTACGTCCTGTTCATAAAAGCATCAGTCTTCTTCATGAAATTACTATTCTCAACCATATAAGATTCAGTTTTTAACATGAAGGCATTAAGAGAGTTTTTCAAAGAACTAGAGGGTGTCGATTGTTATTGTGGCATCTGTTTCCAAGGCATGTTCTGTTGGAATACCGATGCTTGTGTATTCTGAACATTTTGGTTAAGAGCATTGCTCGAGTTACTCCATGAAAAATTTGGATGTTTTTGCCAGACTGGATTGTCGATGTTGGACATCACATTGTTGTTCCGGTTGTAGTTTCCAACGTAAAAGTTAGATTATGGGTTCTGCAGACACTCAAAAAAATCATGGTTACCGTTACATAAATCACAAATTGAATCTACTACCTTGATCACTTGTGTGTTGCTAGGTCGCTGCATGTTCTTAACCATATTGGTTAAAACGGCCAATTGTGCAGAAATAGATCATGATGAATCAAGCTCATTTATCGTGGCATTGCGTCTGACTTGGCAAGATGATTTAGAATCTCTATTGCTTCCTCAAGTGACTTGTCGAGGAGTATGCCATTTGCCGAGGCATCTAGCATCATCCTTATCAGCGTGTTCACTTAATTGTAGAACATCATCACTTGCGTCCATAATAGGAATCCGTGCATGGGACATTTATGTAAAAGCTCTCTGTATCGCTCCCAAGCCTCGTACATGGATTCATCATATGTCTGCTGAAAAGAAGTAATATCGTTATGTAACTTATCAGTCATATTTGTAGAACTAAATCTAGCAATGAAATCAAGACATAAATCCGTCCAAGATCCTATAGATCTGGATGGAATACTATTCAGCCACTTTTTTGCCCTATCCCTTAGTAAATTGGGAAATAATTTCAGCCGTAGGATATCTTCATAGATTCCTTGTAGTTTGAATGAATTGCAAATCTCTAGGAATGATTTGAGATGTTGTTTGGCATCTTCAGTTGCCGAGCTGCCAAGTTGACCAATTGTGTTGATCATATTGAACATAAGAGGTTTTAACTCAAAGTGCGCGACTTATATTTCAGGTGCGACAACTCCTGGATTGAGACCGTTGAGATCTTCCTCTAAATAGTCTTGAATGGGTCTGTTACGAACAGGTTGTACGACTTGATCTCCTCCTCTTGCTACGACATTCTGGTTGCCATTGGCAATTAGATTGTCAATTGGATTAACAGGTTGTTCTGCCATTGCTGCTCGTTGTTCTCATCTTCTTCTATGAAGAACTCGTTCTATCTCAAGTTCAAGTGGGTAGTCTTTTGCTGTTGGTCTCGCCCTGGTCATACACAGATGCAAAACCAAGGAATGTTATAGCCCCTTGAAACCAATTAACAATAAAACAAAAATAAAAAGAAACAAAGGTGTAAGAAATAAAAAACAAAGTCGCTATTGCCAATCCCCGACAACAGCACCAAAAACTTGTTGTGCGTATTAAGTGCTTCACAATTGGTGCAAGTGTACACGTCGCAAGTTATAGTATAGAATAAATATCGTCTCCATAGGGATTGGTGCTACTACGAAAATATAACTTGTCGCACTGAAGGTAAAAACACAATTGGTGATTGTAGGAGTTCTAATTAACAAGAAAATAAAAGAGCAATTAAATAAAAGAAAGATGTAATCGAATAAGAGAGAGTAGGTCGGGTTATCGTGAGTCGGGGCATGATATTTGAATGGACCGTCGTGGTAATTGAGTGCTAGAGTAGTTCAATCGCTCTTCAATTGAATCCAGTCGGATTGCCTGGGTAATTCTGTGATTGCCTGGGTAATTCTGTGATTACCTAGGCAATTGGGAATGGAGCGATTGCTTGGGCAATTGGGCGACAACCTTCAAAGTTCAGCGAAGCATTCTTCAATTGTTTCTCGTAATCCCTAACTCGAAACACTATTAATTGTCCATTCCTTGATAATACATCCCTGCGTGAACCAAGGGTGGACAACAACCTATCTTGCACCTTTTTTAGCTGTTGAAATTCGCAACTTATCCGTAAGTTTAATTAGTCTTCACCATCGATTGATTGAATAGAGACCATGCTTATTCGTTTCTTGAATCTAGCTCTCCTGATATTAGATAAATGGATGAATTCATGAGATCCTCTCCCAATTCACTCGCAAAATTAAGAACCAAGAATGAACAAACTTTGAATTAAATTTGCAAACTCAAATACCTAAACAAATCCAATCGTTCTCACAACTACAAAAACACAATAACTCAAGCCAAATAAAATTAGCTCATGGCCGGGTGCAAAATAAACACAAGATAAAAATTCCCTAGCATGAATCTAATCGAACAAAGAGGATGAAGATAAAGATGTTGGTACAGCCCCTAGTTGAATTCTCTCCAAGTCGATTCTCCTTGAGGTTGGAGGATAGGGCTTGTATTTATAGGAGATGGATAGGCCAAAGTCTTTCTTGAGGAGGAAGTTAATAGAATAAAAGAAATAAATCTTTTTTATTATTATATTTTTATTCCTCCAAAAACTCTTCATAAAACTCTTAGAATTTAATCTCTTGTTGATTTCTTCATGGAACTCCAACTCTTCTAGGATTTATCCTTAATTTTCATAACTAACTCGAATTTAATTGATTTATTCTTCAAGAAATCGATAGCTCTCCTCAATTGCCTCGGCAATTTCCTACTTACTTGGGCAATTTGATCCTGCACACACAAAAAACACATATGCAGTATCTTTTTCCTCAAAAGCAACTAGATTATGAAATCAAGCACGACGGTGAAGGAAACAATGCAATTTTGCATGAATGACTAAAATGCAACTAAAATGAGCATAAGTCTAACAATAATATGAGTAAAAATGGTAATAAAAATAACACTTTTGAACACTTAACTATTGCCAACCCCAAGTCAGTAAATATTGTTGGCAATTTTAATCCAAATTCCAATACTTACAATGCAGGATGGAGGCAACACCCAAACTTAGCTTGGGGAAATCAAGGAGGAAACCAATACAATGCCCAACATCAGAACAACAATTCCCAACGTCAATACAATGCCCAATGTAAGAACAATGCCATGCTAGGGGTCAACCAAAATGCCGTGCCACAGTGGGCGCAAAATAATTTTTATGCAGGGCAAAGGAATAACTAGGGGACTTTGATAGAATACTTGGAGAGGAATGAATCAACTGTCCAGATTTTGGCAGCATCTGTGCAAAACTTGGAGGTACAGATTGGAAAAATTGCTAGTGCCCTCAGCAACATACCCAAGGAGCTTTGCCAAGTGATACAGAAGATGCCAGGCAAAACCGCAATGAACAATGCAAAGTTTTAACTCTTCAGAGTGGAAAACAATGTGAGGTAAGACATTTGTTAAGCAGTCAAATAGTTGGCAGCAGGAGAAGAAAGGACCAGTAGATGAACCAAAAGAACCATAGAAGAAAAAAACAGACATAAGCGATGCCAGACCACAAACTGATGCTTGACAGCAATCTGATGCCAGACCTTAGCTGGATGCCAACAAAACCTTGGCAAAGACGGTGGAACCAACATATGCTTATCCACCTCCACAATTTCCAAAAACACTACAAAAACACAAGCAAGATCAGCAATGTAAGCGTTTCTTGGAAGTCCTTAAACAACTGAAAATCAATCTACCATTGGTGGAAGCTCTCAAACAAATGCCAAACTATGCCAAATTCATGAAGGACATCTTGTCCAAAAAGAGGAACCTGGGTGATTTCAAAACTGTAGCTCTCACTAAGGGATGTTGTGCAATGATACACAATCAGTTGCCACCAAAGCTAAAAGATTTGGGAAGTTTTACTATTCCCTGTACCATTGGCAATAGATTTATGGGTAAGGCACTGTGTGACTTGGGAGCCATCATCAATTTGATGCCAATGTCTGTTTTCAGAAAGATTGGCATAGAAGCAAGGCCTACCACGGTGACACTTTAGCTGGCAGATCGATCTTTTGCACATCTTAAGGGTAAGAGTGAGGATGTGTTAGTAAAGGTAGAAAAATTCATATTCCCAGCTTATTTTATCATTTTAGATTATGAGGCAGATGTTAATGTCCCAATTATATTGGGCAGACCATTCCTCACCACAGGTAGAGCTTTGATTGATGTTTATAAAGGTGAACATACTATGCACATGAATGACCAACATGTTACATTTAATGTGTTTCAAGCTCTTAAATGCGCAGATAAAGCTGAGGAATGCCAAGCTAATAAGATGATAGAGTCTATTTTTAAAGTAGACGTGGCATAGTTGTGCCAAGAGGCTTGCCACATGTAGAGCTTTGATTGATGCTCATAAAGGTGAACTTGCTATGTGCATGAATGACCAACATGTTACATTTAATGTGTTTCAAGCTCTTAAATGCGCAGGTAAAGCTGAGGAATGCCAAGCTGATGAGATGATAGAATCTATTTTTAAAGTGGATGTAGCACAGTTGTGCCAAGAGGTACATGATAATGCTAGGGAATTGTATGGCAATGATGAAATGAGTAAGGAGCCTGAAGAAACTGTGGAGACTGAAAAGGTGAGCTATTTTGAGCCACTAGAGTTGGCCGGTAGAGAATTTAAGGCACCCAAGCCATCAATTGAAGAATCGCCGAAATTGGAGTTGAAACCATTACCAGACCATCTCAAATATGCTTATCTAGGTAAACACTCAACCTTGCCAATGATCATTGCTGCCGGTCTCACTCATGATCAGGAGGAAAGATTGTTGGAAATTCTAAGCAATTACAAGCAAGTGTTGGGATGGACCTTGGCCGATATCCGAGGAATAAGCCTAACCATTTGCATACACAAAATCATCTTGGAGGAATATCATGGAAAGACCGTTGAGGGTCAGAGAAGATTGAAGCCGAGCATGAAAGAGGTTGTTAAAAAATAGATTATTAAGTGGCTAGATGCCGGGATAATCTATCCCATTTCTGATAGCTAGTGGGTCAGCCAGTGCAATACATGCCAAAGAAATATGGCATGACCTTGGTGTAAAACAACAAAGAGGAATTGATTCCCTCCAGGACTATCACAAGATGAAGAGTATGCATGGACTACAGAAAGCTGAACAATCCCACAAGGAATGACCATTTCCCATTGCCTTTCATCTATCAGATGTTAGACGGGTTGGCAAGTATGGCATTCTATTACTTTTAAGATGGTTATTTAGGATATAATCAGATTTCTATAGCTCTAGAAGATCAAGAGAAGACCACATTCATGTGTCTATATGGGACGTTTGCCTTTAGAAGAATGCCATTCGGGTTGTGTAATGCCCCGACCACGTTTTAACATTGCATGATGTCCATTTTTTCTAACATGATTGAGCATAATATAAAAGTGTTCACGGATGACTTCTTAGTGTTTGGAAAAACATTTGAGGAATATCTTTAGAGTTTGGAGCAAGTCTTGAAGAGATGCATTGAGACAAACCTAGTGTTGAACTGGGAGAAATGCCACTTCATGGTGAAGGAATACATTGTTCTCAGGGAGAAGGTAACCAAGAGAGGATTAGAGGTAGATCAAGCAAAGGTTGAGGTAATCAAGCAATTGCCACCACCGACTAGTGTGAAAGGTATTAGAAGTTTTTTTGGTATATGCAGGTTTTTACCATTGTTTTATCAAAGACTTCTCTAAAATTCCTAAACCTTTATGCTTGTTGTTAGAACAAAATGCCACTTTTGCATTTGATGATTCTTGTGTGAGAGCATTTTAGGAACTTAAAGAGAAATTGATTAATGCCCCTATAGTCGTGGCACCAGATTGGAGTGAGTCGTTTGAGCTTATGTGTGATGCTAGCGACTATGCTATCGGAGCAGTGCTGGGACATGAATGTGTCAAAGTCTTTCATACCATTTACTATGCCAGCTGGACACTAAATAGAGCTCAGCTGAATTACTCCACAACTGAGAAAGAGTTTCTTGTAGTTGTATATGCTTTTGGTAAATTCAGATCTTATTTAGTTGGTAACAAAGTTGTAGTCTGTACAGATCATTCGGCACTAAAGTATCTCTTGGCAAGGAATGATGCCAAGCATAGACTAATTGATGGACACTTTTACTAAAAGAATTTGATCTCGAGATCTGACACAAGAAAGGCAATGAAAATTTGGTAGCTGACCACCTATCATGCCTAGAGCATCACCTTGAAGATGGTAAGACCGCTGCTATAAAAGATGAGTTTCCAGATGAGTACTTACTTCCAGTTAATGTTATGCAATGGTACACTGACATAGTCAACTACTTGTGTGCCGATCAAGTGATCCACCGGTGCGTGCTAGAGGATTAGAAACACAGTATACTGCAATTACGCCATGCCGCACCATATAGAGGTCACTTTGTTGGGATGAAGACTGCTTCCAAGGTGTTGCAGTCAGGATTCTTTTGGCCCACACTGTACAAAGATGCCAACAATTATGCCAAGGTATGTGATCGATGCTAACGGATGGGAAACATCTCTAGCAGACACCAACTACCACTCCAAAACATTATGCCAGTGGATTTATTTGATGTATGGAGAATAGATTTCATGGGTCCATTTCCTCCATCATTTGGTAACCTGTATATCCTTGTGGCTGTTGACTATGTATCAAAATGGGTTGAGTCTGCTGCATTGCCAACAAACAATGTCAAGGTTGTTGACAAATTCTTGCACAAAAACATCTTTACACGATTTGGTACCCCCAGAGTGATTATTCATGATAAGGGTACCCATTTTAAATGCAATCTAATCTCTAAAACTTTATGCAGATATGGAATTCAGTAGAGGATTTTAAAACTGTGAATCCATCAAGGATTTTAAAAATGGGCAAGCCAAGATTTTAAATAAGGAGATCAAGAGTATCCTTGAAAAGACTGTGAATCCATCAAGGAAAGACTGGTCTTTGAGACTAGATGAATCCTTGTCGGCTTATAGGACAACATTTAAAACTCCTTTGGGTACTTCACCATTTATACTCGTTTTTGGAAAAGCATGCCACCTACAGGTGGAGATGGAGCATCGTTCATATTGGGCTATCAAAAAGACTGATATGGTATAGAGAGCTGTTGGAGAAAAAAGGTTACTAGACCTAAATGAGTTGGAAGAATTTAGAAAACAAGCCTATGAGAATGCCAGACTGTACAAGGAAAAGGCAAAACACTAGCATAACAGCTGGATAATACCAATACAATTTGAGGTAGGCCAACATGTTTTATTCTTTAACTCACGGCTAAAATTGTGTCTAGGTAAACTCAGATTGAGATGGTCGAGCCCTTATGAAGTTGTAAAGCTCTATATCCATGGAGCTGTGGACATCAAGAATTTGAAGACGGGAGATATTTTTAAGGTGAATGGCCAATGTCTAAAGAACTATTTGGACGGTGATTATAAGCATGCCAAAAAGGTTATCCTCTTGGCAGAGATACCGTAACATCATCATCATCGTGGTTTAATTTTTTTTTTGTAAATATTAGGATTAGATGTTTTTGTTTTTTAGCATTTTCTTTATTTGTTTATTTTTCTTTCAATTTTTATTTTCCTTTACTGCATTGAAAGGTTTTTTTGAGTATGTGCATCTTTAGTGTGCCAGGAATAATGCCAAGGCAGGACTTGGCATGAGACGATGACATAATGAGAGAATTTTGCGTGCCAGGCAAAATGCCAGTGCAGAAGCTTGGCATGTGGTAGATTGGAATTTTGGAAGAAGAGTTTTACCCTAGCTTGATTAAATTAGGCCCATTGAAGAGATAGATTATTTTTCTTTGAACTTAACCCTAGCTGTCCAAATTGGATTAGTTGGAATTTAAATTCAACTTAATGCCACAAGGATGGTCTACTTCCCATTGCCTTTCATCGATCAGATGTTAGATAGGCTGGCAGGTAAGGCATTCTATTACTTTCTAGATGGTTATTTAGGATATAATCAGATTGCCATAGCTCTAGAAGATCAAGAGAAGACCACGTTCATGTGTCCATATGAGATGTTTGCCTTTAGAATAATGTCATTCGGGTTGTGTAATGCCCTGACAACGTTTAAACGTTGCACAATGTCCATTTTTTCTGACATGATTGTGCATAATTTGGAAGTGTTCATGGAGGATTTCTTAGTGTTTGGCAAAACATTTGAGGAATATCTTCAAAGTTTGGAGCAAGACTTGAAGAGATGCATTGAGACAAACCTAGTGTTGAACTGGGATAAATGCCATTACATGGTGAAGGAAGGCATTATTCTCGGGCACAAGGTAACCAAGAGAGGATTAGAGGTAGATCAAGCAAAGGTTGAGGTAATCAAGCAATTACCACCACCGACTAGTGTGAAAGGTATTAGAAGTTTTTTGGGACATACAGGTTTTTACCGTTGTTTTATCAAAGACTTCTCTAAAATTTCTAAACCTTTATGCTTGTTGTTAGAACAAAATGCCACTTTTGCATTTGATGATTCTTGTGTGAGAGCATTTTAGGAACTTAAGGAGAAATTGTTTAATGCCCCTATAGTCGTGGCACTGGATTGGAATAAGCCATTCGAGCTTATGTGTGATGCTAGCGACTATGCTGTCGGGAGCAGTGCTGGGACAAGAACGTGGTAAAGTCTTTCATACCATTTACTATGCCAGCTAGACACTAAATGGAGCTCAGCTGAATTACTCTACAACTGAGAAAGAATTTCTTGCAGTTGTATTTGCTTTTGATAAATTCAGATCTTATTTAGTTGGTAACAAAGTTGTGGTGTATACAAATCATTCAGAACTAAAGTACCTCTTGGAAAAGAAGGATGCCAAGCCTAGACTAATCTAATGGACGCTTTTACTACAAAAATTTGACCTTGAGATCTGAGACAAGAAAGGCAGTGAAAATTTGGTACTTGACCACCTATAACGCCTAGAGCATCACCTTGAAGGTGGTAAGACCGCTGCCATAAGAGTTGAGTTTCCACATGAGTACTTGCTTGCAGTTAATGCTATGCCATGGTACGCTGACATAGTCAACTACTTGTGTGCCGATCAAGTGACCGGTGTGTGCCAAAGGATGAGCAACACAGTATACTACAATTATGCCATGCCACACTGTATGAAGGTCACTTTGCTAGGATGAAGACTGCTGCCATGGTGTTGCATTCAGGATTCTTTTGGCCCACACTATACAAATATGCCTACAACTATGCCAAGGCATGCAATCAATGCCAACGGACAGGAAAAATCTCTAGCAGACACCAACTATCGCTCCAAAACATTATGCTAGTGGATTTTTTTGATGTATGAGGGATAGACTTCATGGGTCCCTTTCCTCCACCATTTGGCAACCTGTATATCCTTGTAGCTGTTGACTATGCATGAAAATGGGTTGAGTCTGTTGCATTGCCAACAAACGATGCCAAGGTTGTTGCCAAATTCTTGCACAAGAGCATCTTTACACGATTTGGTGCCCCTAGAGTGATTATTCATGATAAGGGTACCCATTTTAAATGCAATCTAATCTGCAAAGCTTTGTGCAAATATGGAATTCAATAGAGGATTGCCACGTCATATCATCAATAAACAAATGGGCAAGCCAAGATTTTAAACAAGGAGATCAAGAGTATCCTTAAATAGACTGTGAATCCATCAAGGAAAGGCTGGTCTTTGAGACTAGATGAATCCTTGTGGGCTTACAGGACACCAATCTCAATAGTCATATACAATTAATCCATTCATAGCAATAAAAAATTTCATCATCGGACACCCTTAAATTATTCATAAAACTATCTTTAACTAAACAAAATGCCATGCAAAAATTCTGTTTCTAACTATAAATGCAAATGACTAACTATGAACACTAACAATCATAATAGAATATTGAGATTAATATAACAAAAACTCTCCATATTTAATTAAAATTAGTCATCCAATATTGGACCTTGTTAATACCTCGATTGGTATTATGTAGGTTTTACCAAAGCAAAATACTTAGATCTATCTTGGTTAAATGCGAAGAATAAGCAAGTGATATTCACTGGTAGTAATATTGGTTAAACTAGGTTGTTCTAATAAGATTAGAAACCTAAAGACTAATGATTGTTCAAAAACTTTGGTGATTGAAAAACAATACGAAAGTGCATGTCTAGGATTGGTTCTTTGAAAGACTTGGTATTTAAGCGTGCCTAGTAGACCACCTCTCTTTACATAAGTTACCTACCTGGTGCACTGTTCATTATTGTTTTTTCTATTAGACCATATGAACTTTTGTTTTGGACAAATAGTTGTTCATCAAATATAGGAGTTACATGAGATGTAATTAGCAAGTGTTGCTTACCTAAATAATTGAATTCTTGGAGTAAATCCAAAGCTGACTAAGAATGAAATGAAATACGGATCCTTACCCACTAGAAATGCTTTTAGCAAGTTTTTCGATTTTGAGGGTTTTTAATAGTGGGAATGTTATTACTTTATAAACATGATAAAAGGGTACTTATAAATCATATTTTATCGTTGTAGATTTATTATGGCAAACACAAACACATTATCATTGCGATCTGTCCTTGAGAAAGACAAATTGAATGGCTTGAACTTCCTTGATTGGTTTCGTAAGTTAAAGATTGTCCTTAAGCAAGAAAGGAAACTGCAAATCATCGAAGAACCTGTCCCTAAAAAGCCAGTAAATGATGCCTCCAAAGATGAAAGGGAAGCCTTTGAGAAATACTCAAATGACATGGTAGATGTCAGATGCTTGATGCTTGCGACCATGACCCTTGAGCTTCAGAAGCAACATGAGGACATGGTTCCCTATGAGATGGTTAAAAATCTCAAGGAATTATATGAGGAGCAAGCTCGTCAAGAGAGGTATGAGACCTCTAAGCCTTTGTTTCGATGCAAGATGGTTGAGGGAACTCAGTGGCAACTCATGTTCTCAAAATGATAGGGTATATTCAGACCCTGGAAAAGTTGGGCTTCCTTCTAAGTGTTGAATTGGCTACTGATGTTATCCTCCAATCGTTGCTGGATAGTTTTAATTAGTTTGTTCTTAATTTCAATATGAATGAAATTAACAAATCATTGCCTCAATTGCTTGGTCTGTTAAGAACAACAGAAAGCAACATGAAAAAGGTTGGCTGCAAACCTATTATGATGATCCGAAAGGATAACAGAAAAGGAAAGCCCAACACCAAGGCAAAGCCAAATCCCAACAAAGGAAAGGTTGCATTGAAACCCAAAGGAGGAGTTGCAAAAGAAGGAAAGTGTTTCCATTGCAACAATGCTGGACATTGGAAGAGAAACTGCCCTGTCTATCTTGAGCACATCAAGAAGGCAAGAGAAAATGGACAGTCCAGATTGGGTACTTATGTTATTGATATTAATATATCAACATATACTTCTTGGTTATTAGATACCGATTGTGGTTCTCACATTTGTACTTCTGTATAGGGACTAAAAATGAGTAGAAAATTTGCAAAAGGAGATGTGGACCTACGAGTGGGAAATGGAGCAAGAGTTGCTGCATTAGCTACATGAACATATACTTTGCCATTACCTAGTGGACTTGTTTTAGATTTAGAGGATTGTTATTTCGTACCTAGTTTGACTAAAAACATTATTTCAATTTCTTGTTTGGACAAGATTGGTTTTGAGATTATTATTAAGAATAATAGTTGTTCTTTTCCCCTCAATAATGTTTTTTATGGTACGACTCAATTAATCAATGGCCTCTATATCTTAGGTCAAGATAATATAACATAAATACGAAAAAATCAAAAACAAATGACTCTAATCAAACTTATCTCTAACATTGTCGCTTGGGTCATATAAGTGAGAAACGCATATCAGAACTTCATAAAGATGGATTTTTAGATTCTTTTGTTTTCCAACAATTTGATATATGTGAACCTTGCTGAATGGGAAAAATGACTAAATCACTGTTTGACGGTAAAAATGAGCGAGCAAGTGATTTATTAGGCCTAATACATAGTGATGTATGTGGACCGATGAATACACAAGCAAGAGCAGGGTTTCAATACTTCATTACTTTCACTGACGATTTTAGTAGATATGGGTATGTTTACCTAATGCATCATAAATCTGAAGTCCTTGAAAAGTTCAAGGAATTTAAGAATTAAGTACAAAACCAACTAGGAAAGAGTATCAAAGCTCTTCGATCAGATCGAGGAGGAGAATACTTAAGCCTAGAGTTTAATGAACTTCTTAAAGGATGTGGGATTGTCTCACAACTTACACCTCCAGGTACTCCACAACACAATAGAGTCTCTGAAAGGAGAAATTGAATGTTGTTAGACATGGTTCGGTCAATGATGAGTCATGTTGATCTTCCAACTTCTTTTTGGGGACATGCATTAGAAATAGTTGCTTTCACACGAAATCTTGTTCTGTCTAAATCGGTTCAAAAGATACCATATGAGATATGGATCGGGAAACGTCCTATTATGTCTTTTATGAAAATTTGGGGATGTGAAGTTTATGTTAAACATTAGATGTCTACAAAACTCTAACTCAAATCTCATAAGTGTAATTTTGTGGGATATCCTAATGAAACTAAAGGATATTATTTCTTCAATCCATCCGAAAACAAAGTGTTTGTTGCTTGAACAAGAGTCTTCCTTGAAAGAGACTTTACTTTTAGAAAAGGAAGTGGGAGAAATATTTAACTAGAGGAAATTCAAGATCAACCACAGATCACTGAACCAGAGATTGAATAACAACAAGTTCAACAAATAGTTGAGGAACATCCAATCGTTCTCGAAACACAACCATTGCGAAGGTTTATGAGAGAACGCAATACGCCTGAGAGATATGGATTTCTTGTCATATTACATGGAGATGTTCTTCTCATGGACCAAGATGAGCCTAGGACTTATTAGGAAGCAGTGGAGAGCCCAGACTCTGAGAAATGGCTAGAAGCCATGAAATTTGAGATGGATTACATGTCAGAAAACCAAATATGGACTTTGGTTGACCCACTCAAAGGAATTAAGCTCATAGGGTGCAAATGAGTTTTCAAAAAGAAAATCAACATGGATGGCAATATACAAACATACAAAGGTCGATTGGTCGCTAAGGGATTTCGTCAAATTCATGGTATAGAATATGATGAAACTTTTTCCCCTGTTGTTATGTTTAAATTCATCCGAATATTACTTGCAATAGGTACATATTACGATTATGAAATCTGGCAAATGGATGTCAAAACCACTTTCCTTAATAGAAAATTGGATGAGGATGTGTACATGACACAACCTGAGGGTTTTGTCAATCCAAAAGATGCCCAAAAAGTATGCAAGCTACAAAGATCCATTTATGGACTGAAACAAGCTTCTCAAAGTTGAAATCTTCATTTTAATGAGGCAATCAAAGAATTTGGTTTTATTAAAAATGAAGATGAGCCATGTGTTTTCAAGAAAGCTAGTGGGAGCACTGTCACATTCTTGGTATTGTATGTAGATGACATACTAATAATAGGAAATGACATACCTACCTTACAGTTTGTAAAGACTTAGTTAGGAAAATGTTTTTCTATGAAAAACTTGGGTGAAGTGACCTACATAATAGGAGTTAAGATCTATAGAGATAGATCAAGACGACTCCTAGGACTAAGTCAAAATACATACATAGGCAAAGTACTGAAAAGATTTAGTATAGAAGAATCTAAAAGAGGATTCTTACCTATGAGACATGGCATTTCACTCTCGAAGGAAATGTGTCCTTCAACACCTCAAGAGAGAGAACACATGAGTAAGATACCATATGCTTCAGCCATTGGATCTATCATGTATGCCATGCTATGTACACGTCCAGATGTATCATTTGCACTAAGTATGATAAGTCGATACCAAGTAGATCCCGGTTAAGGTCATTGGGTTGCAGTCAAAAACATCCTCAAGTACTTAAGAAGAACTAAGGATATATTCCTTATGTATGGAGGTGAGGAAGAGCTAAGTATAAAAGGTTATACTGACGCAAGCTTTTAAAAAAATAAGGATGACTCTCGATCGCAATCGGGTTTCGTATTTTGCCTTAATAGAGGTGCTGTAAGCTGGAAAAGTTCAAAGCAAGACATAGTAGCAGATTCTATGATAAAAGTCGAGTATATTGCAGCAAGCGATGCTGCAAAAGAGGCTGTTTGGATCAAAAAGTTCATATCTGAACTAGGGGTTGTGCCTAGCATATCAAATGCTATAGATCTACATTGTGACAACAACAGAGCCATCGTACAAGCAAAAGAACCCAGATCTCACCAACGATCCAAACACATACTTAGGCATTACCATCTCATTCGTGAAATCATTGATCGAGGAGATGTAGAAATATACAAAGTACCAACGATCCACTGACAAAGCCTTTGACACAACAGAAGCATGAGCGTCACACTAAGTCTCTTGGTATTAGATACATGAGTAATTGGTCTTAGTGCTAGTGGGAGATTGTTGGAGTATGCCCAAAGACCAATTATGAGATGGTTGTAAAAAACATACCTATTTTATCTTGTTTATTAATAAGAAGCCATTATTATTGCAGTCTTATTCTGTGTATCTATAAATAAACTGAATTATAATAAAGTCCTTAGAATAATATAGTTATTCTTGAATGTCCTTAGTCGAGAATTATTGTGAGCTTGGACAAAAATAATGTATTAAGACTAATATGTAGTTGATTGATGACAAAGTGTTGTCATTGACATGGAGATGTCAAAATCAATACATAAGTATGTGTTAGGGAACAACATACTGGACTGACCCGCTATGAGCATATTTCTTGGATTATTATGTGACAGTCACAACATTGCTCATGGTGATAACTACATGTATGATCTTCAGACTTGAGATCATTATTATTTCAACATCGTGAGTGACATATTTTGATACGGCCCAACGTGTGTCGTAACTGACTACACTATAAAGACTGATATTGGATAGGTCACAATCCATGTAGCGAAATATGGTCGATCAAGATTGGGTTTGTCCCTCCTACATAATAGGAGTAATATCATAGGCCACTTGATTAAGTAACACTAGAAAATGCATGGCCATGCTCAAATAAATTGATATGGGATATCATAGTTATTCATTTATAATAGTCTACTCAAGATATCAAGAAACATTAGATGGACTATACAAGTGTGACTAATCCATGACTTGTGTCCGATCTAGATATAAGGACAAAATGATGAAATACATAACAGAAGTTAATCACGGAAAAAGATTAAATCGCACCACGATTTCATGTAACTTAGGTAGCAATGATGTATTGCTAGATGCCACTCATTGCTTGTAATATTAGAATTGTTCTGGATATTACTACTAACGTTACATGAACCTACAAGGGTCACACCCTATAATTGAAACAAACAAATATCGACTAGATAGGATGTGTACAAACTTGTTGTACACGTAATTAGTGAGAAACTGAAATTATTGTAATTATGAATAATTTATTTTTTATATATGTGTTAAAATTTGATAAGTTATTGTAATTATCAAATACTATTAAAATATATATATCTCTAAAAGAAACCTAATTAAAGTAGAATTAGATTCTACATATTTAATTATATTCAGTTAAATATATTGTATATTTAAAGAATCAAAATTAATAGAATTAGGTTTTTAAATGCTATGTAAAGGCATAAGGTCTAGCAGCAAACATATGCATTTTTCGAAAATCCTCTCTAACAGTTAGAGAAGAGAAAAATTGTTCGTTTTATTCAGGTGGACTGCGTAGAGGTCGGAACGCTACTGTGATGACTCAGATTTGATTTGGATTCTCCTATACTCGCTGCAGAATTCCAGATTACTTGAGGTAATATTTTCATCCTTTATCATCCCAAATTCGTCCCTTGTACATGGATCACTGGTGGATTACGCCGGATAATTTTTCTGCTGCGCCATAGGGTGTACCGTGTTTCCCAACAGGCATAACAATAGGATAATGCCAAGACAATTCGAGGTAGGCCAACGTGTTTCGAGCTTCTGGAGAAAAAAGGATACTAGACCTAAATGAGTTGGAAGAATTCATAACACAAGCCTATGAGAATGCCAGACTATACAAGGAAAAGGCAAAACATTGGCATGATAGCAAGATAATTCCAGACAATTCGAGGTAGGCCAACGTGTTCTGTGATTTAACTCACGACCAAAATTATTTCAGGTAAACTTAGATCGAGATGGTCGGGCCCTTATGAAGTTGTAAAGCCCTATATCCATGGAGCTGTGAACATCAAGAATTTGAAGATAGGAGATATTTTTAAGGTGAATGGCCAACGTCTAAAGTACTATTTCGAAGGTGATCAGAAGTATTCCAAAGAGGTTATCCTCTTGGCAGGGATACCGTAACATCATCATCATAGTGGTTTAATTTTTTTTAAATATTAGGATTAGATGTTTTCTTTTTTAGAATTTTCTTTATTTGTTTATTTTTCTTTCATTTTTTCCTTTACTGCGTTGAAATGTTTTCTTTGAGTATGTGGAGCTTTAGTTTTCCAGGAATAATGCCAAGGCAGGACTTGGCATGAGAAGATGACATAATGAGAGAATTCTGCGTGCCAGGCAAAATGCCAGCGTAGAAGCTTGGCATGTGGTGGATTGGAATTTTGGAAGAAGAGTTTTACCCTAGCTTGATTAAATTTGGCCCATTAAAGAGAGAGATTATTTTTCTTTGAACTTAACCCTAGCTACCCAAATTTGATTAGTTTGAATTTAAAATCAACTTAATGCCACAAGGAAGGTCCACTTCCCATTGTCTTTCATCGATCAGATGTTAGACAGGTAAGGCATTCTATTACTTTCTAGATGGTTATTTAGGATATAATCAGATTGCCATAGCTCTAGAAAATCATGAGAAGACCATGTTCATGTGTCCATATGGGACGTTTGCCTTTAGAAGAATGCCATTCGAGTTGTGTATTGCCCCGACAACGTTCAACGTTGAATGATGTCCATTTTCTAACATGATTAAGCATAATTTGGAAGTGTTCATGGATGATTTCACAGTGTTTGGCAAAACATTTGAGGAATATCTTTAGAGTTTGGAGCAAATCTTGAAGAGATGTATTGAGACAAACCTAGTGTTGAACTGGGAGAAATGACACTTCATGGTAAAGGAAGGTATTGTTCTCGGGCACAAGGTAACCAAGAGAGGATTAGAGGTAGATCAAGAAAAGGTTGTGGTAATCAAGCAATTGCCACCACCGACTAGTGTGAAAGGTATTAGAAGTTTTTTGGACATGCATTTTTTACCGTCGTTTTATCAAAGACTTCTCTAAAATTTCTAAACCTTTATGCTTGTTGTTAGAAAAAATGCCACTTTTACATTTGATGATTCTTGTGTGAGAGCATTTCAAGAACTTAAGGAGAAATTGATTAATGCCCCTATAGTCGTGGCACCAGATTGGAATGAGTCGTTCGTGCTCATGTGTGATGCTAGCGACTATGCCATCGTAGCAGTTATGGGACAGCAACGTGGCAAAGTCTTTTATACCATTTACTATGCTAGCCGGACACTAAATGGAGCTCAGTTGAATTACTCCACAACTGAGAAAGAATTTCTTGCAGTTGTATTTGCTTTTGATATATTCAGATCTTATTTAGTTGGTAACAAAGTTTTGGTGTATACAGATCATTCAGCACTAAAGTACCTCTTGGAAAAGAAGGATGCCAAGCCTAGACTAATTTAATGGACGCTTTTACTTGACCTCGAGATCCAATACAAGAAAGGCAGTGAAAATTTGGTACCTGACCACCTATTATGCCTAGAGCATCACCTTGAAGATGGTAAGACCGCTGCCATAAGAGATGAGTTTCTAGATGAGTACTTGCTTGCAGTTAATGCTATGCCATGGTACGCTGACAAATTCAACTACTTGTGTGTCGATCAAGTGATCCACCAGTGTGTGCCAGAGGATGAGCAGTACAATATACTATAATTATACCATGCCGCAACGTATAGAGGTCACTTTGCTGGGATGAAGACTGCTGCCAAGGTGTTGCAGTCAGGATTCTTTTGGCCGGCACTATACAAAGATGCCCACAATTATGCCAAGGCATGCGATCGATGCCAATGGATGGGAAACTTCTCTGGTAGACACCAACTGCCGCTCCAAAACATTATGCTAGTGGATTTATTTGATGTATGAGGGATAGACTTTATGGGTCCATTTCCTTAATCATTTGGTAACATGTATATCCTTGCGGTTGTTGACTATGTATCAAAATGGGTTGAGGCTGTTGCATTGTCGACAAACGATCCCAAGGCCATTGCCAAATTCTTGCACAAGCATATCTTTACATGATTTGGTACCCCAGAGTGATTATTCATGATGAGGGTACCCATTTTAAATGCAATCTAATCTCTAAAGCTTTGTGTAGACATGGAATTCAGTAGAGGATTTCCACGACATATCATCCACAAACAAATGGGCAAGCTGAGATTTCCTTCAAACAAGGAAAGGCTGGTCTTTTAGACTAGATGAATCCTTGTGGGCTTATAGGACAATATTTAAAACTCCTTTGGGTACTTCACCATTTAGAATCAGTTTTTGAAAAGCATGCCACCTATCGGTGGAGATGGAGCACCATGCATATTGGGCTATCAAAAAGCTTGATATGGCATAGAGAGCTGCTGGAGAAAAAAGGTTACTAGACCTAAATGAATTGGAAGAATTCATAACACAAGCCTATGAGAATGCCAGACTGTACAAGGAAAAGGCAAAACATTGGCATGATAGCAGTATAATTTCAGACAATTCGAGGTAGGCCAACGTGTTCTGTTATTTAACTCACGACCAAAATTATTTCTAGGTAAACTTAGATCGAAATGGTCGGGCCCTTATGAAATTTTAAAGCCCTATATCCATGGAGTTGTGGACATCAAGAATTTGAAGATGGGAGATATTTTTAAGGTGAATTGCCAACATCTAAAGCACTATTTGGAAGGTGATCAGAAGCATGCCAAAGAGGTTATCCCCTTGGCAGAGATACCGTAACATCAACATCAACGTGGTTTAATTTTTTTTTGTAAATATTAGGATTAGATGTTTTTCTTTTTTAGCATTTTCTTTATTTGTTATTTTTCTTTCTGCTTTAATTTTCCTTTACTGCATTGAAAGGTTTTCTTTGAGTATGTGCAGTTTTAGTGTGCCAGGAATAATGCCAAGGCATGACTTGGCATGAGACGATGACATAATGAGTGAATTCTATGTGCCAAGCAAAATGCCAACACAGAAACTTGGCATGTAGCGGATTGGAATTTTGGAAGAAGAGTTTTATCCTAGCTTGATTAAATTCGGCCCATTGAAGAGAGATTATTTTTCTTTGAACTTAAACCTTGCCGCCCAAATTGGATTAGGTTGAATTTAAATTCAACTTAATCACCTTATCACTCCACTCTTTAAACCTATCCTATCACTTACAACCTTATCATATCACCCTTATCAAATCAAATATTTTTCTTTTCCATCATTATCCCTATTAAATTTGAATAATTTATTACACCCCATTAAACACTCAAACTCTTTACTTTCTACCTACCCTAGCCGTTCAAAGAAACAAAACCCCTTTTCACTTCTCTCTTTCTTTATCAAGCAAGAAACCAAGATTCGTCTTTTCTCTTCTTCTTCCTTTGTCCAAACCGTCTTAAGCTTTCTTCTCATTTCTATGGCTTCCTCATCGACTCCCTTCAAAATATTTTTCAACAAGGAGATCCAAAAAAGGCATGAAGAAAATTTCACCTCAAGATCTTTTTGCTATGAGAAGCACTTCGACTTCAAAGGCAAGGCAACCATTGCATTTCCCTCTGATTTCATGATGATAGTTAACCAACACAAATGAGAGTTGTTTTGCCAACAAAAATGGGAGGTTTATGCGAATATTGTTTGGGAATTTTACGCCCACTTGACCACCAAGGACAACTCATTCTTGATGATACAAGGTGCATGCGTTCGTTTTGATGAAGGTTATATCAAGGACATGTTCAAGATTGGGGATGCTGAGGAAGAACATCTGGAGCATGCGAGTCAATGACTAATGCCAAGAGAGAGAAGTTACTGGCAGATTTGTATGAACCAGACACGACATGGGTTGTGTCTTCCAAGGGACATTGAACAGTCAAGCGATTGGCACTGAAATCTCAACCGAATGGGTGGAACCATTTTTTGAAGGCAAATCTGATGCCAACCACCTACAACGAAACAATGTCGGAGGAAAGGCCGGCACTACTACACTCAATCATAGTTGGCCGAAAAATTAATATCGGCTGGATCATCACTGAGGAGACATATAAATGTGCTGGTAAGCCTAATGGCAGTTTGTTATTTCCTTTGTTGATTTCTAACATTTTCATGAGGCATGGTGTACCCAAGATCAATTTAGACAAAAGACAGGAAATTAAGGGCACCACAATCACAACTGCTCTGTGGAGGTAACTCACCACCACCGAGTCCAAAGACAAAGGAAAAGGAAAAGAAACCACGCCAACACCAAAGCCCAAGGTGCCGAAGGCAGAGCCTATTGCTCCCACGCCAATTGAAGTAGTGGCACTACTCTCACAGATCTACCATTGCCAAGAGGTCAACCTCCAAAAATTTAATAAAGCTGAGGAGCAAAATATCAAGCTTTGACATTATGTTCATGCTAGGGACATTACCATTAAGGAGACTCTTGAAGGAATTTCCCCAGGTGTCTTGCCAGACTTCCCAGATTTCCCTGTAGAGATCTTTGCCAGCAATGATGCCATGCCAGCCAGTCCCTAATCAGCTCGTACCCATCTGATGCCATAGTCCTGTTATCTCCAGATTAAGTTAAATCTACTAGTACTAAATCCCTAGATGGATCAAAGGAAACCAAAACCAAGTCTACCAAAGCTTAGTCGACTACAAAGCCTTCCACAACACCTGTTGAAACTATTTAGCCCGATGACACCGCTACTCCTGCCGCGTCAGGACCTGCCAAGATTGTGGAGGAATTTTTCCGAGATGTTAGTGCCTCTATTGCCGCCTCGAAGCCAAGCATGAAAGGAAGGAAAAGAATGGCCCCCGATCGTGGAATCTTTGTGAAGAGAAAAACCCGCATCACTCGAGAAGAAGTCTCCGAAAAGGAGTCCTCTTCTTCCTAAACTCCTTTGCATTTTCATTTTATTGCATTCACATGTTCATGCATTTTATTTTTCTGTTACTTGTATATATGTGTTGTTTTCATGCATTGAGGGAAATGCACATTTTTTGTTTGGGGGTGTGTGTTGCCTCACATTTATGCCATGCATTCCTATTTTCATTCCTGTTTCCATGCGATGTATGTCATATAGATTAGTTGCATACCGAACCACTAAAAAAAGAAAAGAAAGAAAATTTTGCCTTGGTTTAATTTTGAAGAATGTTAACACTTTGTTTGGCAAGTTTAATTTGATCTAGATAACTCTGCCCAATGAAGAAATTTTAAATCTTTAGTTGCCTATGCCAGTAGAATAGTAATGCCAGATCTGCTTGGCAATTGATCTCTAGTTTAGGGAATTGAACTTTCACTTAACACGTAGTATGCATCTAATTTCCAAACGAACTTAGAACTGTTGAAATTAAGCTTAGAAAAAAATAAAGAAGAAATCATGCCAGGGTAAAAAGAAACTAATAAGGCAACAATATTTTGCCAAGGCAAGAAAAAGAAAATAGAACTCTCCTCTGCCTGGAGATAATAAGTTACTTGGGGCTTCGTGGTTTGCTCCCTCTTAGTGCTCAAGTAAAAAACTTTAGGGTATGAGTTGAAGAGTAAAATCCTAGTAATGTCTGGATTAACGCGGGGGTTCATGGTTTGCTCCCTCTTATTTCTCATGCCAAACAATGTTACAAAGCTTAAATTATTGCCAAAAGAAACCCTTTTTAGGAATAAAAGAAAAATAAAAATTCTGATTTTAGGTAGTAAATTGGACTGAGGGAGTAAAAGGATACTTGATGCATATTACCTACACATCATGCACTCTTCATGCTCTTAAACTAGATTTATATTGCTGCACTTGAATTTACTACCTGCTTGGCATTATTGCACTAAGAAACCTGAAGATAGAAATAGAGCCAAATTATGCTTGCCAACACTTGTTGGCATTCCAACTAAAATTTTGCTAAAGTACTATTTTCACAATATTTTATTTTTACTTGCATTACTTGAGGACAAGCAATGAGCTAGGTTTGGGGGAGTGTTACATTTAGTTGTTAAATTCATGAATTTACATAAGGAGTTAGGATTTGTGTCTATGACAGTGTGAAGGGTTGTTTTCTTGGTAATATTGCAGGCTTGGCATTGTAGTTGGCAGAGCAGAGCAAGGCAACACATGAAGGAATGCCAGAGAGAATGCTGAGATGCTATTGGCATAGATGGACCAAATAATGCCAAAGCTCCAGTTGGTAGAGAAGAGAAATTCGATGCCCGACCAAGTAGCTGTTGAACCTAAAAAATTAGGACCAGATCAGGTTGCGAGAAAATAGCAATTAGATCAAACTCCGAAAGAAGAGCGAAAAAATAGTGCCAAGCTTAGTTGGCAGAATGATGCCAAGCTTGGTAGCGGAGCAGTGACAACATATGACATCAGCCCTAACCTGATTATCTCACATTCAAACTTTGGATAAGATGATCACTTCCC
This sequence comes from Hibiscus mutabilis, assembly GCA_019671005.1. Lineage (NCBI taxonomy): Eukaryota > Viridiplantae > Streptophyta > Magnoliopsida > Malvales > Malvaceae > Hibiscus > Hibiscus mutabilis. The sequence goes on from CM033745.1 coordinate 30,350,583, forward strand.
TTTTCCCTTGAGCATTAAAAATTCAAACTCAAGAGCTTATCCTAGGTCTTCCTTGCATGCTCATTTAAAAAACGATCAAGAAAGTGATTTAGGGATATTTTTGAGAGATTTTTTTGGTGATCGTGAGATCCATCGATGACTGGCTACACCAAGGAGACGTAGTTCGACTAGCTTGATCGAGAGCCTAGATCTTGAAGGGCTACATCGAGAGACCCTTTCTCGCCCATTCTCTTTGTTTAGTTGTTTTTATTTTCTTTTAGATGATGATGTGTTTGCAAAACGTTGAAGGTTTTTTGGTTGATACGCTCACCATAAACTAATTTAATAGTTGGTGGGGGATGTTTGCATTGAATGCTATTTTATGTTTAATTTTTAATAATGAAAATGCTTCGGCATTGTTTTCCCTATCTGGCATGTTCTACAATGTTTCATCAAAACTGTGCCAATCTAGAGCTGGCTTTGTTGGCTTATTGAACCTTAATATCTTAACAGACTTAGGGGGCAACGATCTGTTGCTAGATACTAAGGTGAGATACTTCGAAAGAAGATGTTCAAGTAGATGAGCTTACTTCTAAAGTGAATCTACCCCTTAGGAGTATAGGTTGGAACTTAATCAAATTGATTTATGAAAAAACATCACTATAGAGATATAGAGGTTTTTACATGGTTAATTTAGGGCATTGACCATCGAGAGAGGCATTGCTAATTTTGAATCTGCTCGTTAAACGATGCCAAGGCATTACATTATTAAGGCTGGCATGGCATGAATAACGTGAAAATTAGGCATCCCTTGCCAACGCTCATTTATTTTTATTTATTTTCTTTTAAACTGTTTTCAAAACCAACTTCAAATCAACAACACTTTGCCTTTGACAAGTAAACAAGCAAGGCAATCAAACTCTTGGCCAATCCTTGTGGGATCGATAACTAGCTTACTGCTGTATTACTTGTCGACTGTGTATACTTGCACGTAAAAGACTATATCTTGGCACTATTTTATATTTTTCCAATACATTTTCTACCCCTTTTGCCAAGCACTCTCAAAGTCGAACACTAACCCTCGATTTAAGCTTTCCCATGCATAGCATCCCATATGCAAGGCTTAAAGAGTAAACATGTATCTATCAACATTATACAACATAATCAACAACCAAGTTCCACTTAAAAAATATTACATCGAATATACGAATTCAACAAGTTTCCTCTCAACACTTCATACAATCTCAACCGAAATTAAGGTACAATCACAACCGGGTACTGTCACAACCCAAAACATCCTTTATATGTATAATCCACTAACTAGAGTTTTCGGTACAATAGAACCTCTCAATCGTTAGGGTACTCGTGGTGGAGTATTCGGTACACATAAACCCCTCAACACCCGAAGTGACTTTTTATAGTGCACTATCAATCTTATGGTCGTCCAACTATATCCAATAACATTTTAAACCACATCACTTGCCAATATAATTCATTATTAACCATGTACCTCACTATTTTTATATGCAACATCAAAACCATTTCCAATGCATTAAACCATGCATTACAAGTATTCCACATACTTACATGGATCATTTACCAAATCCATCCATTATCAACATATGATCAAAAATAGTATAAAACATACTCAAAACATGCTTAAACAGTAGGTACCATGTATTTCAAAAACAAGTGCATAAAAACAATTTCCCCAAAGCACGACCGAGGGAGAAATTTCATCATACTTACTTCTGAGTTTAAACCGGCATTTCTCCCAAAATAACCTTTAATCCATTTCAAAGTTGAAATCCACATTTTCACTCACCAACTTTGCAAAACCTCGTTCGTCGATAGACCTGGAAAACTTAACCCGAGAACCGAATTGATTTACCCGAACTGAGACCCAAAATTGACCTGAACACGATAACCTAAATTTGATCTGAAACCCGAAATAAACCGAACCGAACTGAAACTGAATTGAATTTTAGTTGAACTGAAAATTGATCCGAACTAATTTTCAACCAAACTCAATAGACCCGAATCTATTTTCAACCGAACTAAATGGAACCAAACCGATTTCACCTAAACTGAAAGCAACCGAACCGTCACACAACTTATCAAAAATTCAAATATACATGCTATATAAAGTCATATATAGGGTGGAAAAACCTAACTCGGTCAAAAAACCTGACTAAAACTGATCGATCTCCTATTAACCCGATATTGACCCGACCCGAAATCAACTGAACTGAAAATCAACCAACTCGGTGTCCTGATCTGATACCCGAACCGAAATCACCATAGACCCGAACTAAAATCGAACCAGACCCGAACCGAACTGAAACCGAATGCAGTCAGAACCAAAGTGACCCAAACCGAATGACCCATTTGCCACCTCTATTCGTCAATGCGAACTACTCCTCAAAAGCTTCCGTAACTGTGCCACAAGCTTGAGGATCAACCTCCCCTGATTTAACCACACAAAATAGAGGATTCAATGCATCAAAATGCATTCAAAGACTCAACAACATTAATCCCCAACAACCCTATCCAAAAACCCTTCTACAACAATCGAAATCAACATCAAACACCTTGCAAACTTAACCCATCCAAAACCTAAAGGTTTAATCCATCAAATAACTTCAATTAACATCCAAGAACAACTTAATATCATCCTTATACTTCCAAAATTCATAAAACACCCACAACTCACCAAAACACATCACTAACAACCTAAAAAATTAGAGATTCACCTAGTTTCGGGATTCCAATGTTAAAACCAACTTATTAGCATTATTAACCACCAAAATTATGATTAAAACCAATCAAGAACTCATCAAAATAGATATAATATCGAAATCACTCAATTTTATCAATTAAACCTTGATTTAACCAATTTCTATAATTAAATCATTAAAACTCATTAGAAAATATTAAACAAGGACCAAATACTTAGGAATTTCAGTAAAGAACCATTCATTCGAAGAGAAGAACGAACCATACCTCTAATGAGTGAATTTTCTCTCAATTGGATGTTTTACTCTTGAAAAACAAAGGAAAACAACAAGATTTTGGAAAACGATATTGAAGAATCCATTAGAAATCAAGAGCTTAAGAAATCAAAATCATTACCTCAAATCTTTGATGCAAAAGAAAGTGTTTGGCTGAAGAAATTTTGAGAGAAAAGTTTGAGAGAAAAAGTTACTTCAAAAGTAGTTTTGGGAAAATAACCACCTTTCCTTAATTAAATCCCCTTTAATTTCCCTATCTAAAACTCATTTAAAATAATCCAAATTAAGAGGAAAATCAAATTAAGAAATTTGGTAAAATTGCTCCTTAAAAATTCTAAGATTTGACCCTTTTTCATAATAGTCACCAAAACAGTTTTACATTCTTTACATTTTGGTCACTAGCCAAAATGTCCAATTTCCAAATTCCATTTTTCAAAATTGAATTTACCAAAAATATCCATATATTAAATAATGAATTTAGGATATTTTCCCATATTTTTCTCACACCAAAAATATTTATTCTGATTTTTAATCCTGAATTCGACTCAAATCTCTAATCTCGATCCACTGGACCGTCTAATCAACCTAGAAACTCCTAGGCTCAAAATCGTGGTGTTAAAACTCTCCCCCACTTAAGAAATTTCATCTTCGAAATATACTTGAAGGAAACTAATGCGGATAACTGTTTCATCATGTCCACCTAACTCTCCCACGTGGCCTCCTCAACTCCACGGGGTCGCCACAACACCTTTACAAGCTCAATCATTTTGCCAGGAAGAACCTTACTACTAGAATCAAGGATCTCAACAGGTTCCTCATCATACGATAAATCTGACTGTAACTTAATGTCCTCCGCCAGCATAACATGCGATGGATTCGACCGATACTTCCGCAAAATCGACACATGAAACAAATCATGAATCTTCTCCAACTCAGGAGATAAAATCAAACGATAAGCCTCAGGACTCTTACGCTCCATAACCTAACACAGTCCAATGAACCTCAAACTAAGCTTTACTTTACGTCCAAACCGCATCACCTTCTTCCAAGGTAAGACCTTCAAGAACACACGATCACCAACAGCATACTCAATCTCCCTACGCAAAGGATTTCTGACGATCTGATGCCACTTTAAAGTGATCATAAACAAGCTTTACTTTCTCAGTTGTGTCTTTCAACACATCTGGCATAGAAACATATTATCACCAATCTCAGCCCAACACAAGGGCGTATGACACTTCCTACCTTACAAGGCCTCATACGGTGCCATCTGTATACTTAGCCTGATAACTATTGCTATAGGCAAACTCCACCGAAGGCAACTGTTTCTCCCAGGTTCCTTGGAACTCAGTGATGCAACATCTCAAGATATCCTCCAAGACTTGGATCGCACATTCAAACTGACCATTCGTCTAAGGATGATATGAAGTATTGAAATTTAGCCATGTACCCAAAGCTTGATGCACACACTCCCAAAACCTCACTGTAAATCGCAGATCCCTATCTGAAACTATGGATTTAGGCACCCCGTGCAAACGCACAATTTCAGCAATATACAATTATGCCAACTTATCCAAGGTATACGCGATATGCACAGGCACAAAATGTGCACACTTTGTAAACCGATCAACAATCACCCAAATGGAATCCATTTTAGTGGGCATCAACGACAACCCAGATACAAAATCCATGGTGATTCCCTCCCACTTCCATTCTGGTATCCTCGATGGTTGCAACAACTCGGAAGGAAATTGATGCTCAGCCTTGACACGCTGACAAATCGCGCATCTAGCAACAAAATTAGCCACATCTTTCTTCAGACCAACCCAATAGTACACTTCTTTCAAGCCTCGATACATCTTAGTACTATTGGGATGCATAGCAAAAGGACTAGTATGTGCCTCGGTCAAAATGGTACGCCTTAACTCATCATCATCACACACCACTATTCGATTCTTGAAACAAAACACCCATCATCATTAAAGTGAAAATCCGTCGGATTTTCATCCATGATATCCTTAACATGTGGTACTAACACATTATCAAAACGTTGCTTGTCCTTAATCAACTATGATAAAGATGGCTTTACTTGCAACTCGACCAACAAGCCTCCATCATGCGTCACATTTGACCGTACAAACATTGCTCTCAACTCCACCGCAACCTTCCTACTCAAAGCATCAGCCACTACATTAGCCTTTCCTAGATGATACTCAATTGTAAAATCATAATCCCAAAGAAACTCAAACCATCTACTTTGCCTAAGATTTAAATCCTTTTGCGTCATCAAATATTTCAAACTCTTATGATCCGTGTACACAACACACTTCTCACCATAGAGATAGTGCCTCCAAATCTTCAAAGAAAACACAACTATTGCAAGCTTAAGATCATGCGTAGGATAATTGCGCTCATGCACCTTCAACTATCTAGATTCATAAGCCACAACTTTTCCTTCCTACATCAACATACAACCCAAGCCTACATATGATGTATCACTATAGACAACAAACTCCTTGCCGACTCAGGTCGAATCAAGATTGGAGCTTGTGTCAAAGCCTCCTTTAACTTTTCAAAAGCCTACTGTATATCCTCCATCCACTCGAAATGGACATTCTTTTGCAAAAACTTGGTTAAAGGAGTGGTAATCCTTGAAAAACCATCCACAAATCGACGGTAATAACCAGCCAACCCAAGAAAACTATGCACTTCTAACACGAACTTAGGTGATTTCCAATCTATCACCGCCTCAACCTTGTGTGGGTCAACCCGAATACCTTCGGCCGACACAACATGCCCAAGAAAGACAACCTTCCTAAGCCAAAAATCGCACTTGCTCAAATTGGCATACAACTGATTATCCAACAACGCATGAAGCATAACCCGCAACTGTCTGTCATGTTCCTCCTTGGTACGAGAGTACACAAGAATATCATCAATAAACAAAACTACAAACTGGTCTAATAACTTATAGAATACCCGATTCATCATATCCATGAATGCAACCAGTGATTGGTCAAACCAAATGGCATCACCAAAAACTCATAATGCCTTTACCTCGTACGAAAGACAGTCTTAGGCACATCTACATCCTTTACTTTCAACTGATAATACCCAAACCTCAATCAATCTTAGAGAACACAAAAGCACCCCTAAACTAATCGAACAAATCATCAATCTGCGACAAAGGATACTTATTCTTAATTGTCAACTTGTTCAATTGCTAATAATCAATGCACATCCACATCGTGCCATCCTTCTTTTTCACAAACAATAACAGTGCACCCCACGACAAAACACTAGGCCAAATAAACCCTCGATCAAGCAACTCTTGAAGTTGCGTCTTTAACTCCATCAACTCCTCCAGTGCCATACGATAAGGAGTAATAGACACTGGGGTTGTATTTGCATATAATTCAATGCCAAGCTCCACCTCCCTATCCGGTGGTAAACCCGATAACTCCTCCAAAAAATACTCAGAAACTCACATACTGTACGGATGTCCTGAACACGCGCCTCCTTTGATCTCAGATTCATAACATAGGCTAAGAATGCCTGACATCCAGAATCCATCATACAACTCGCTTCCAGAGCTGAAACAACATTAGACAAGAACTTAGCATTTTCACCCACAACAACCACTTCATAGTCATCAGCAAGTTTCAAGGAAACTCGCTTGGTTTCAAAACCAACCACATCCCTATGCTCGGTCAACCAATCCATGCCCAAGATTACATCAAAACCGTAAAATGAAAACTCCATCAAATCAACCGCAAACACATGACCTTGAGCCGTCAAAGGACATCTCCTAAACAACCTTCTTGTGACAACTGTCTCATAAAAAGAACTAGTTACTTGTATACCCACATCTAACACTTCTACGGGCATATTAAGAAAATGGGTATGCTCACGCAAGATATATGAATGTGTAGAACTAGAATCAACCAAAGAAAACAACGGCAAAGATTGCAATGTAAATGTACCTGCAATCATGTCAATGTCATTACATCCCTCGTGATGTGCATACACCCTCATAGGACCACCATCTTCTGGTTGAATAGCAACGGTATGAGCCACCATCCTCGGATACTCTTCCCTTTGCTTAAATTATCCTCGGCCACGACCAGGACCTCCATGTGGTGCAACTGCATGTGCCCTAGCCTGTGCGCCCGGCAACAACGAACAATCATGTCTCAAATGATCACTCGATCCACAACTCCAACAAGAGTTAGAAATAACAGGAGTAGGAGCATGTCCCTCACGAGCCAAACATAGACAGTCTCACCTTATGTGATCACGCGATCTACAAACCCAACAGGTATTATGTGTCGTTTTAGCCTAGGTACCCTAACCTTGTAATCCTCATCTAGCACTACCACCACCATGCCTCAAATCGGGGTGATACCTCTTACGATGATGCTTTTTAAATTGAGCACCACTAGAACCAGAGTCTGTAACTCTCATGCCAATGCCAGAACCTCCTACACGAACTGATAAACCTAGGTTCTGCTCAATGTCCTTCACCCGTGTAACCAACACGTCAAAATCAAAAGCCAACATATATGTCTTAAGATCCTGCACCAATCCATAACGAAATTGATCATAGTGACCCCTCTCATCTGGTACCAATTTAGGAGTATACTGACTCAATTAATCAAATTGCACCTCATACTTTTCCACAGACATACCGTCTTGAACCAAGGCCATGGACTCATGCTTCTTCTCATCCAAGTATCTAACTCCCATATACTTTTTCTTAAAGACAGCTCAAAAGAACTTCTAGGTCACATCACTGGGTTCCATGCTCGCAGTCACGGTACTCCACCAACTATAAGAATCATCCTGCAACAAGGATACACCACATCCCAGCTTACGGGCATTATTGCACCCTATTTGTTCCAAAATCCGTTCAGTACTCGAATGCCTCGGGTGAAAACCCTCGAAACTCAACTCCTCCCAAACTATGCAAACATTCCAATGACAACCCTATCTACCTATCAACTGGTGCAGACACATACGCTCCAACAACAGCAGCTTGAAAAGCTCTTATCATTGCCTGAATCAGAGGTGCCATATCATCCAACAATGGCCTAGCTGGCGCAGGTGGTACTTGCTCTATTCCTACATGTGAAGGAAGTGGCAATCCTCCAAGAGGCATAACATTCTCCTAATTCTCTTGCCCAATGACAACAACATTCATGCCACACCTTAATTATCTCCTCGGTCCCATCGTACTAAAATATCTAAGGCATGATAATTACACCAAAACAAAAACAATCAGGCTAGCTTCAAGCAATGATCCAATACTTCCTTTCAAAATAAAACATTTCAGACTGTAGAAATAAGGCAATGTGTCCCACAAAATATCCCCCAACATGGCATATAACAATCAACGGATAAACAATCACCATACCAACAACAGTAACCAACCAATAACAATATTCCAACAATCATAACCTCATCTCAATTATCGTAAACCTGGCTCTGATACCACCAAATGTAACCCCCTTGACCCGGTCGAGATGCTAGACTAAATCGAGTGAATTACATTGGGTCTGCCGGAACAAACCCGAAATGATTAACCAAACTTAGGTAAGTTTTAGGAAAAAACGCTTTGAATGTATGAGTTAGCATACACCTATCTTATAGATGCCTAGCTATATATGATGCATGAATGATGTCAAATGGGGACTACTTGGGTAAGCTTTCATCGTCAGGGAAGCTAAAAAATTCCCTGCTTTATTTTTCAAACACTCTTTTTGTCGCCAAAGTAACCCATCTCACACTCAGATTCAATCTTCAGGATCTCTGCATCTTTTGCTCTAAAGCACCTTTTTAGATTTTCACTTTGGATTGCTTTTCTCAAAGAGCCCTTTTTGGTTTTCACTTTGTTTTTTTTTTTTTTCTTTTTCTCAAGGCGCCCTTTCAGGTTTTCACATAAATTTTTCTTTTTTTTCCTTCTTATTCTTTTTTCTTTTTCATTCTTTCTTTTTTTTTTTTTTTTTCTTCTTCTTTTTTCTTTCTTTTTATTTCTTTCTTTCTTTTTCGAAGTGCCCTTTCAGGTTTTCACCTCGTTTATTTCTTTTCTTCTTTCATTGACTTTCCTTTTCACATAATCTCTTCTCTTGTTGTATCTCGACATGTATTTCTCAAAACTCGAGTTCTGGTGCTAACTGTTATGTTTTCATTCAACTTTTTTAATAACATTCTTTCGTATGGTTCCAAAAGAGATCATCACTTCTGTCACTCCAGCTTGCAGACTCTATTCACCGGAATAAAACATATTATTTTGTACTGCTCTTTGTAACATTGCTCCAATCTTGAATTCAACTATCATCTTTGCTCACATTACAAGATTTTCTTGTCTCGCAATGCCTCAGAAGTAGTGATCTTTGGCAAACTGAAATTGCTACACTTTTTGCCCCAAAATGGTCCACGTTCTCTCTTTGCCCCCAAGGTTGTTTGTGTTACTTTCCTGCAGCTTTTGTTTCTTGCACTCCGAATTGTGTCCTTTCCTCGACATACTTTTCATCACTAAACAAGTACCGAGGCCACCTCCTATTCTACCTACACTTAAATGATTAGTACATCATAATAATACCCACAAAATCATTTTCTTTTCTTATATTTAATCGATTTATATGCAAGATGTTTGTTGAATTAATAAGTGAAAGGCTTAAAATATTATTTTTCTAAATTTAAGAAAATGGAATAATTTGACAAGTTATGGCAAACATGAGAAAACAAAACCAAAATTAGGACCTTAAATATTAAGTGCAATTGCGCCTTTGAACCAAACTGGAAAAGATCAACTCAAATATGACCCCTTCCAAATTATTAGATTTTCGAGAGAAACATTTCCCATATGCCTAATTCTATCCCATTTAAGTGGCACTGTTTACCTCACTAACTCACCATGCCCAGTCCTTCCCTCTTTTCTGATCTCATTCAGGCATTAGAAGTCTAGAAATCTTTGAAGAAGGTTAACCTTGATAAGAGAGATGTATTCTGAAGACAAACTCCTCTTACTCAAATAATCGTATATGATCAATATGGTCTTTTGAGGCTTGTAATGTAGGCTAAGGCTCACGGCTATGAAAGAAAGGATATATAGGCTCAAATAAGTGTTTAAGGGTGATGAAACCAATGATCATTTCTTCCAAGTGAAATCTTATTTGTGCAGTCCTTAATCTGAACACTTTCTTATTTTCTCTTTTTCCTTTCTTCTTCTTCTCCTTCTCTTTTTTTGATCACTTTAGATTGTCCATTTCTAGGTTTTCACCCTAGAGTTCATTTCCCTTCCTCAAATTCCAAGGTGGTCAAACCTCCATTGCTCATTTAGATAGAGATTCATTTGAAGGGAAGATCTTACATATGTCGCTTGCTCTTCCTTTGTACTTTTTCAACTTAGTGCTTTCTCTTTCAATTGCTTCAACTTTCGCGTCAACAATTTTCAACTTGATTTAGTTGACTCTTTGAACACAAACTTTCCACTGTTTTCTATTTTTGTTTTTCTTTTTTTGACTTGATTCATAATATTTGTCTTCATTCAGCTTACTTTTCTTGCTCTTGTACTCAAGACATCCACTTTTGTTTTCTTGCCCTAAATTCATAAGGTGTCACTATCATAGCATGATCAGAACCAAACATATTCCACTTGTAAACAAACTCATGTCCTATTTTCCCCTAGTGTGAAGGTGATCCTTGGTTTGGGTTGAATCGAAAGAAAATTACCAGGCTCAAAGAGGGACAACAAAGGATATTTTTCTTATTTTCTTTCTTTATGAAGGGAGATGAAGGAATGTCAAATGTCCTTCCATATACGAATATCTTCGAAGAAAAATAGTTTTCAGGTGGTAGATATTTTAGGGTTACCACTTCATTCAAGGACCTTAGTCAATAATGCCTAAGAGGAAAATTCACTCAGATTTTTTATTTGAGATTTTCCTGTGATTCTTGAGCATTCATTAATGTCTTCTCGTTGGCCTAAATAACTTAAAAGAGATTCACATTTCAGAATTGATCACTGAATTTGATTCTTTGTCCCTTTTGCAGCTAATATTCAAGTACCTGATAGAAAATAATAGTAAAGATATATACATATATGTATGGGATAACAAAACTAACCTATAATAAAGAATAAATGAAATGTTAAAAGAACCAAAGATTGTAAATGTTTTCCATTTGAGAAAATTATGTAAGAAACGAGTATCAAAAACAAATAAACCGAAATAGCTTCTTTTACAAAGGACCCCCAATGCTCGTGAGCAAAAGCGATTAGGAAGGTTCAGGGTATTATTCTGTAATGATCCAAAACTGCAGACAGATCTCCTATGGTCAAGCTGTCAATTTTTATTCAATGAAAACTTGAGTGAATTTCAGCCTCAACAATTCTTTACTTTCCCTTGCCAGCACAACGACATGCCCCTTCCTTTTTTATATTTTGATGTCCTCATCGAATCTTGAATTAAGATCATACTGCCTATGAGTCTTCTTGTTTCTTCAATCAATTGCTTCCTTTTTTCTATAGAATGTTCGATCATTTGCAAGTGGAAATTAACAACTTATTTTGTCCGACGACTAGATAAACTCTGCTTTTCGAGGTGTTGGCTGGATATGTTGAAGGCTTTAAAGAGCATGTCCATTCGAGGTTTCTTTGTTGTCGGCTGTTGGTTCTCAATTAATTTCACCTTGCTCTTCTTTTTTTTCTTGACGTCTTCTAGCACTTGATATTCAAGCATTCCAACCGCATTAGCTCCAATCAGGTGACTACCTCTTGGGTTACAAATCTTAATAGACTAACCTTCAGTGCCGACTTCCAAAATCCCCTGATTCAAAAAGTTTTGAATTTGCCACTTGAAAGTGTAATAGTATTCAAAAAGTTTTGAAACCTATTGCCCATGTTTCTCAGGATATTGGTTTTCAGCTTTTACAATGTTATTCAAAAATGCAATGTTTTTTGATAAAAAAATGCAATGTTATTTAAAAACATTCAATGTAATATTAAAGCGATGTAATGCATGAATGCACGAGGTATCGATTTCAAGAACTAACCATTAGAACAACTTTCATTACCCAAAAGGTCGAATACAAGAAATAGACAATCAAATTGTAGCAGGCATCTAGCCCTAGATTGATGACTTTGTTCAGCCTCGGAGTCAGCGTCTGTCCTAGCTCAGTGTCGATGTTGGGGTGATGTTGTAGGTTTATGGCTTCATTGGACAAAATCTGCACATACTAAGCAATTCACTGTACTTGGTTTCTGAAGTTGATCCTTTCATGCTTCTGCCCCTAGATAATTTGGGTGGCTGCCTAAAACTTGTTTTTCAATGCCTTGTCCACCATTTCTAGTGCCTCTTCGAAACTTACAAGATGGTCTTTCAGATGTTGTATGACACTTTCCAATTTTGTCGCCTTCTTTTTCAGCTCTTCACTTTCTTGTCGGAGATCAACTTTTCCTTTATTGTAGTACCCTTTCAAGAATTTTCTTCATTTGTGAAACTTGAGATGACAAGCTTGCTCTTCCTTTTATTTTGGTTTGGTCCAACTATTTGAATCTATTAATTCTTGAATTTTCTTCCTTGCTACTTTCTTAGTGTTTTCACATAACTTCTTGTAACTGCTTGCATCTTGACACATGATTCCCCTGGATACTATCTATCTTCTTGTATTGGATTTCCTCTGACCAGGTCCACACCGACATATTGTCTTCTCCTTGTTTATCAGACCCTTCAACTATTATGATTGTTGCCTACTTGTCTGACCCTCGAATCGATACCTCTAAAGATGAAAAATGATGCCAAATATATAAAAAAAAGACAACAAAAAGGGAAAAACAAAATAAAAAAATAGTGTTAGTATGGTAAAATAATATTGTAAACAAAAATTAAATGGATACAATAAAGCATGTTATATTGAGCAAAGAGAATAACCAGAGAAATGTATTTAAACCGGTAGCACCCTATCCTAGGTTCCTGTCTGGATCTAGTAGGGTGGGTTTCTAGATTACCACATATAGTTTTTGTTCTAGACTCTGGGTACCCAAACTGTCGTTACTGTCTACTGCGACAGCAAGACATCGATTCGGGAGTATACGACCCCATATCGGAGGGATGTACCTTATGTTGTATAAGGTTGATATACATGAAGAAAGACAAAATTTCGAACTCGGAGGTGGAGATCCTCACGTCAGATGATGTCTCGCTCCCACTTAAAGAAGAAAGCCCAGATTGAAGGCTAATACATTAATGACAGTTTATATCACACAAAGAAAGAGCTATCTCCATTCTTTCTAAAAATCCATCGAATAATTATTGGAAAAATTAAATTTAAATTACCACTCTTAATGTCAAAATGCAACGTAAAATTAATTACGCTTGACTCTCGAGTTTTCTACCCAGCGAAGTTGCCAAGCTGTCGAAATCATTTTTTACCGCTATGAAAATAGCTTGACGATTGATTTTTAAAAATTGGGGGTTTTGCTTTTTTATTCATTTTATCTTGGAAAATTGAATTTTTCATATTAAATTAAAATTTATGATTAAGTCATGAAAATTGGGTTTTTCTTTTTATTTAATCTTTAAGTTAATATGAAAATTCATTTTTATTCTTTAATTTTGAGAAATAGACTTTCAAATTAATCCATTTAAAAAAAATCAATTTTATCCTTTTATTTACCTTTGAAAAACATTTGGAGTTGCCACCGGTCACTTCAAGGTAGACCAAACAACATAAAAACAATCAGAGATTCATTTTTTTAAAATTTGAGTTCGAGAGTCGGTTACGTGTGGGGAAGGATTGACACCCTACAAACGCCTATTATCGGTACCTTTTAATTTTATGTGGCATTTTTGGCATTCAAGAATAATAATTCGAATTTAATTTAAACCTTAATTATTAGTTGGATTTTAATTCTAAATGGAGGTATCCTTTTATAAGGAAATATATTTTTATCCGAATATGTGATTAGAAGCACCCAGTTACGTTAGGACACCCCCATTCATATTCAAAAATATATTTCCAACATAAAAGGTTTCTCATTCATGATCAGTTATCGTCTTGTTTATTTAAAGTTCTAACTTAAAAAGGTTCTAATCAATTGTGTCTTATTTAATTCTATGAATATTATTCAATTTTAAGACTTATATGTGACAGCACCCAATTGCTTGGGCACCATCCATGTTTAAGCCTCAAAATTATATCTAATATTCCTAGTCCAATTAATTAATCTAATTATTAAAGTTCTATTTTTAATTAAGGCTCTAATTAATTACTAGATTAATTATCATCTTCTAGGTTATAACAAATATTATTTGTTCTATCTTTAAAAGTTTAGGTTGAATAACACCAATTACTTTAGGGCACCATTCAAATTTAAACTCCTAAGTTCCCCAAATAACACTTGTTAATTTTCTACATTTATCAATTCTATTTAAATTATTAAAACCTATAGAGAACTTAGGACTAAGGCTCTAAACAATTTATATCTAAGTGAATTAATTATCTAACAAATATACTACATGCTATTTTAAACCATGCATCAAACATATAAATTAAAGCATTAAAATTAATTAACAATTAAATTTAGGACCAAATGAAAAGAAATTAAAGTTGTAATTTGATTTTATTAACCATAGGGACCAAAATGAACCACATTACAAAGATGCAGGGACTAAAAACCCGATTAACCCATTTAGGAAAAATGCGGATCCCTCTCGACCCGAACAATGGCGCGCATGTCCTCTTTGACTTGGTGCCAAAATGACACCGTTTCAGTTTGAGTATAAAAAAGCCCCCACCAAGTCAATTCGGTCATTTTCCCCAACTCTCTCTCTCACTCACTCTACTCTTTCACCTACGGTATTCTCTCTGCAACAAACACCTTATACCTAGATTTTCCCCCTGAACAAGATTAAAAATCCTATATTTTGGATGGTGTTCATCCTTGTTCCTAACGAACAAGATGAACACTAACATTTCCGGCATAGCTCCATCATCCACACCACTGCATGATATTGGGCCGCCATGTTTCGATCACTTTCAAGTTGTTCATCGACCGCTAGGGTGATTCTCAGCCACCGTGCTCCTTTACTGTTTTGAACTAAAATTTTTGATTTTGATCCCTAATTCCAAATCTAAGCCCAGTTTGATAAAACCACCCTTCTTCCTGACCGAAAGCCTAAAACTACCCGAAACCCTAACTTTTTCGACTCCACCACTGCTCAAACAACAACCACCATAGATAAATTTTGGCCTTCTCTTTATTTTTATTTTTTTTACTATCTTTGCTACGCTCCAACACATTTTTATATTTTAATGCAGGAAACTGAAAGATGAAAAAAAGATGTACCTTTCGAATAGTATAATCGCGATTCTGGTGACCTTCGACGACCTATCGTCTCCTCGAATTTCAGATTTAGCGGCCGATCAACATCCTAGCGGTGGTTCAGCTTCCAACGACTCAGCTCCCCAGGTAATTCTCTATCTCCTAATTATTATTATATTTATTTTAATAATAGGTGATTAATTGTGATAGTTAATATCTGACATTCTCTCTCTTGTAGGTATTTATAGTAAGTGGAGAATGATGTAATAGATGGCGTCACATGGCTGACATCATCAAGTCAGATGTGTTTAAAGAAACATAGATCCAAGTGATATTTATTTAGTTGAATGAGAGGCTACCACATGTCCATTTGGGATTAAAATTTGGGCGGGAGAGATTGGTTTTCTGATTCAATTGTATTTGTTGGTTGACAGAAATGTATATGAGTCGTAGAGAACAGAAATTTGGGCCTTTTGTATTGTATCTTTGGGTTTTATAATATATGTATTGGATATTATGTAAATGGACATTTGGATAAAGGATTTTGACTTTTATTTATTTAAGGACTATTTATTATTAGTAAGAGTTTTATTATATTTATTTATTTATTGTTTACAAGAGAAATATATCTATATATACATACTCATACTCGGGTAAAATTCAGGTATTATATTCCCAAAAGTTCAAGGACCCTTAAGCCTAGTATTTATATTTAAAAAAAAACTAAAGATGACCCTGCCTAACCATAAAACGATAAAGGTCCAATGAACGATCGTGGTTTTGTTGGCTATGTCCTCGTCTCAACATTCTCGTTGGTTTTCAGATGACTTGTATTATTCTATTTTGTACCTATTTTTATGATTTTTACTGGTCTTATCTGTTCTGTTTTATGGTTTCCCTGTCCGTTCATGAGCCCTCTGCTTAGGCTTGGCTTATGGTTTCTCTCTGGTTTGTTTGTGATTGGTTTATCTATATGTAGGGACGGAGCAAGATTAGGGGTTGGAGGTAAAACATAAATGTTTGAAAGTGCGAGAGGGCAAATTTGTAACGACCCAATTTTTCAGTTAGCGAATCGGGTCTCAGACTCGAGTTATGGGCTTTTATTTTAGAAGTTTAAGTTGAGAATATTTAAGTTGGGCCTTGTAGTCACCTATTTTTACCCCATCATGCAAGGAAAGAGCAAAACAAAAAGAAAAGAGATCAATGACCAAATCAAACTAAAAAAGAAGAAATCATTCAGCAAACCAAATAAAAAAGGGAGGAAATCAGTCAAACCAATCAAGCAAATCAAGAAAGAAATCAAGCAAATCGAATCATGCCAATCATTGAAACCAAATCAGTATAAAATTAGGGATTTTATTTCTTATTGTAATTTTGGTATGAAATTGGCTATATAAAGCCCGAGCATTTCTTTGTAAAAACACATTTTTTTACATACAGGGAGAGCATTGTAAGAACAATGAGATACCCAAATTATTCTAGAGAGAAATAAAAAGCAGAAGTTTTTTTAGTATTTTTTTGTTCAATATTTTACTTTTGTTTCGGAATAGTGAAGATTCAAGGCATTACAACGTGTAAAAACCTCTCCACTCTAGTTCAGTAAAATATCCAGCCATTCTTTTTATATATATATATTTAGTTATCTGGTCCTTTCGTTTTATTTCTTTTCGATTTTGCATTTCTTTTCATTTTTGCATTTGACTTCCTTTACATTTCAACCCTTATTTAAGTTTTTGTTTATTTAATTTCGATCTCTTATTCTATGCTTATTTTTAGTTTCATCCTTTCTTGCATGTTAGTAGTGTACTGCTGTTAATTTTGTCCTCATGATTGTGGGTGTGTTAATTTGCATTGTTTATTTCCTTTTTATTGTTTTATTTCCATATTATTTTGATGTATATGCCAATATATTTTAAACGTATATAGTAGTATTTTTTTATATATGTAATGTATCATATTATTAAATCATTTTATTTTTTATGTTATATCATAAATTTATACGTACATATCGTATTCCCTTAAAAACATACCATATATATATTGGATACTAGTTGTCTATATATATTGTTTCCACGGTTCGTTTATTATATATATATTGATTAATATTATACTACAGTAAAGGGTACATATAAGTTGCTTTTATTTATGTATATTTTATATTAATTGTGTACATATATTTTACTTGCATTTTTATGTATGACATTCTTTATTTTTGTTCACTATGCATCTCGAACACATAAATTGTTAATGCGTTGTTCCACCAAAAGGGGATAAATTGGGTTAACTCCAGAAGTGATGGCGGTGATTATTTGTTTATTCCGCAGGTGGTTGGGCCGTTAAAATAAATTCACATTCATAAATAGAAAATAATTTAAATTCTACTCGAACTTGCAAATTCTTACATTGAAACTGTTTTTAATCTGCTAGGTACCAATTTTGGGTGTTGTGGGGTGCTCACCCTTTCCCACGCGTAACCGACTCTCGAACCCAATTTTTTTGTTTTCCCAGACCATAATTGTTGTTTTAACAAAAATAAAAGGTTTTATTAAAATAACCCGTTTTAGGTGATCCAATCACACCTTGAAAAATATTGGTTGCGACTCCATTGTTTTTAAATGTCGAGCTTGAAAAGGATGAGACAGCTTGACGACTTCGTTGAGGATATTTTTTTGTTTTTACAAAAAAAAGAGTAGCAAAAAGCCGATTACACTTGGTCTTAATGTCAAAATTTGCTAAAGTTAGTGTAAAATTTAATATAATTATCCATTTATGAATATGATTTCATTTTAAACATTTAAAATTTGGCATAATAAGCTCTATACTCGAGCTTCGACCCGTTCGTTTAAGTGAAGGGAAAACACTATTGCTCTCGTAGGAATATTGATTCTCCGTATGAGCCTAGCAAGTACCTTTGGAGCTCATATGCCCTATGTCTTTGTGAGGATATTGATTCTCCATATGGATATAGGAAAATGGGTCCCCTTGAGTTGAACTTGATTCATAAGAGCATATAATGGGTGGGAATCAAGGGCCTTGCTACCCTTAGTAGGGGACAACGAGGATAGCTCGAGGACCTTTTCTAGAACCAAACCCTTGTGTGTGAATCTAGTAGCCCACCCCGATAGAGCCATGTAGAAAATCTTAGAATTAGAATTCGATCAAAATTATTTCATGAGAATGATCCTTGAAGATGTCTCCAAAAATATTGGAATGTGCTTCCCAGTTTTTAATCGACCAATGTTATTGTTTTGGACCTTTATGTTTTATTTATGTTATTTTATTTTTAGGATACTAATCCTTTCTTTTTTTTGTCTAGTTTTGTTTTGCATATTTGCTTCTTGCATCCACATTTCATATTTAAACGGAGTTGCTTCTTGCTTCTTCCGAGTATGGGTGTATGTTCCGATGCTATGTGACTCGACTTCACTCAAGGTGTTTGTTCTGATGTTGTGTGACCCGACCTTACCCTTAGAGTGCATGTTCCCGATGCTGTGTGACCCGAGCCTCACTTCAGAGTTGTTGTTTGATATATGTGCTTTTACCTAGATGATCTGATGAGATCATGGATATGTGATGCTTGTCGAATAGTGATTCACTTTAGAGCAAGTATATACTCGTCGATCAAGTAATAAAGTGATAGAGTAGAGTGTTGAACCCACGAGGATTGGATCAATAAATACTTAGCGATTGTACTTAAGGATGGTTGAGCAAGTATTGGTTGATGTTGGTTTATCAAAACTTAATACAAGATAAAGTAAAGTATTTATGATTAAGACAATTAGATACTGCGGCAAATAATAGATAATTATGGAAGTTGGGTTTATTACCTAGGGTTTATGCTTGATTACTTATTTCGATGTTACATGTAACACCCCCTTCCCGGTCTGGTAGAGAACTGGGTCGAAAAGAGTTATCGAAAAATATACTCAAAAATCGAAAGCTTAATCGAAGTCAGAAATTTATTCGGAAGTTCTAATATGGGTCAATTTTAAACTTTTACAAACTTAGAAACTAAATTGAAAATTTCATAAATTAGCGATCCTAATCCAAATTCTTTATTACCAACTTGTAATTAAACTTACCAATTATTAATCTGTGAAGTTTCGTTATTATCGGATATCATTAACCTAATCAATTAGTCCGTATAGTTATTAGTGACCAATTTGTAAACTGCCCAAATTTTGTTTTTATGCCTTATAACAGATTTAACTGACACTATATCGATACCCTAAGGGCCTTATCGATACGCTAAGCCTAATTTTTAGACTTCTAGATTCAAAGGACGCCAAGCCCGTACCGATACAGCTAAGCCCGTATCGATACAAGTTGACTACGTTGACCCCGTATAATACGCTATAAGACAGTATCGATACCATTTTTCAAACCAAATTCTAGTGACCAATTTTTGTACCGATACACCCAAACTGTATCGATACGCCTTGTTCCTTAAGTCAAATTTGTGCCTAACTGTACCGATATGCCATCACCCGTATCGATAAGCCCTGATCTGTAATGACAGAGTTTTGCTGGTTTCTATTCGAATAAACCTAGCAAACATTGTCCAAATATTACCAAATTTTACCAGAAAACTAATATACAGTAAACCTAATAGCATGTCAAATTTTAGGGCGATTTAAATCTATTTACTATGATTTTACCAATTAGGACCTATAAGCTTATTTTAGTCCATTTAGCCATTTCAATACATACCATTTTACTCATACCATACCTAGTCACTATTAAGCTTACACAACCACATCAAAATAAGTTATTACAACACATCTAAACCTTATGCCACCTTACTAGGAGTTCGGAAACAAAAGCAAACATACATATAGCTTGTGGAAGTGACTTGCAACTGGGAGATTACATGATCGGAGTTCGAAAAGCTTTAGGATCCTAAAATGTATGAGACACACGTATGTTAGGCTTACATAGCCTAGTGAGGTAGTCATAACAACATAAGCAATGAAAATACGTAAATGGCATGCTATGAACATGAATGGCATATTGGCATACTTAAATATCATAATCGTATTCTTTTAATCACAAGGTCTCATGCTTAGGCCATTTATCATAATTGTACATAATCATAATGAAGCTTAATACATTTAAATTCCCTTGGACAATGTAACAAGTGGATACGCGGATTCCCCTTTACACCACACATATATCCAAAAATAGGCCGTAGCCACATATAACGAAAAATAGGCCGTAGCCTTGAGCCGTAGCTCCGGGTAGTAACCCTTACACGATCTATCCTTATCTCCCCCACATATAGGTCGTAACCCCGGACCGTAGTCCAATCCCTTACTTATACGAGCTCAAATAACCCTATGGCATGCCAATTGTATCCAAAACTCATAAATGTCCAAGGTTACACATATTTCATCATATAACTTACCTTTATGCCCGTAGGCCATAGCATGTCGGATTCGAAATTGAGCCTTAGCTCCTTATAACGGATCATATCATATACGTACCATATGAAAGAATATTCATCTCAGATTCACATATAGCATATTCATATCGGATTCACATATAGATATCATAGCATATTCATATCAGATTCACATATAACATATTCGTAGCATATTCATATCGGATTCACATATAACATATTCATAGCATATTCATATCGGATTCACATATAGCATATTTCAAACATAGTACATAAACTTACCCATATCAATCGTATCGAAGACTTACCATGCTAGCCGTTAGCATCCACACATGTTTGTTCTATGTGAGCCTTTAAACAAAATGCAATTATAACATAAACGAATGCAACGGGATGGCTCCGTGCCTATCCCTCGACACTACTACACTCACCTTAATTACGAAAGCTTTTAGGATTCCCAAATTTTAATTCCTTTGCTCCTAGTCTTGATTAGAGATGATGGATCGTTCTCCTCCAATTTTTGAGCTAGGAAAAACATAAGGAATTATCATAACCAATATAACAACATGGTTAACGATTAGGCTTAGAGTTTACAACTCGAAATTAAATTCCAATTGCCTATGGAATCCAACAATTGAAGGAGGGCTTCTTCTTACCAACCGATGGATTTTCGATGGAGTCTTCAAATCAAAGAACACTTGAGTTTAAGGTGGCCAATAAAGGAGGTGTGTGCTTGGTTGAGGTTGAAGACAGCAGTGGAGGAGCTTGCTTATTTGAAGACATGGTTTTTGGGTTTTGCTTTCGGGAGTTCAAAAGATGATAACTTCACATTGGTTTATTCTTTTAATACTTATTTGGCCATCCTAATCATGGCTCACATATCCTTCAAACAATAGAAACATTTCCTCTATCTAGGGGTTTTCCTAAACCCAATGGTGATTAGCTTTCCAAGTTGGCTAATGACTTCAATAGTCACCTTTTCTGATGACTTTCACGCAGGGAAGGCCAAGCAAGAAGGTGAGTAAGTACCTTGCTTCAATTTCTCTCCAATTAAGCCTTAAATAGATTCGAAACAAGGGAGCCCTATCGATACGCTCGTGGTCGTATCGATACGCTCATGCTAAAATATGTAAGTTAGTTATCGGCAGTTGGACCGTATAGATACTGACTTGACCGTATCGATATGTCTAGCTCAAAATTTGCATTTTTGGTTTTGAATTTTGTACAAGGAAGTTCATTCACTCAAATAGGAATAAAATGTAACTTCATTATACAAGAGGTATACAAAGGTAAATCATTACAAACGTTTAACATATTGGGTTCAAAATTTCCGATCACCGGAACCTAGTTCTGAATAGGCCGGTTTTCGGGATGTGACAACTCTCCCACCCTTAAGAAAATTCATCCTCGAATTTTCACATCAAGCAAAGAGGTAAGGATACTGCTTTTGCATGGTTTCTTTAGGTTACCACGTGGCTTCTTTGATGGAATAACTTCTCTAGAGAACTTTCACTAAAGGCACAGACTTGCTATGAAGTCTCTTGACTTCTCGTGCGAGGATCTTCACAGGTTCTTCCTCATACGTTAGATTAGTTTGAATTTCCACGGATTATGGCTCGATCACGTGGGAAGGATCCGGTCGGTATTTCTGTAGCATAGATACATGGAAGACATTATGAATTCGACTTAATTCATAAGGGAGAGCTAGCCGGTAAGCAATAAGTCCAACTTTTTTGATCACTTCAAATGGGCCAATGAAACAAGGACTTACCTTCCCCTTTTTGCCGAAACGAAGGATCTTCTTCAATGAAGACACTTTGAGGAAGGCTTTCTCACCAAATTTGTACTAAATGTCCCTTTTTTCAGATTAGCATAAGCCTTTTGTCAGTCGAATGCTGCTTTGAGCCGGTCACAGATGATAGTCATCCTTTTTTCGGTTTCTCGAAGTAAATCAGGGCCTAACACCTTGCCTTAACCGAGTTCGCTCCAACAAAGAGGAGTTCTACATCTCCTCCCATAGAGAGCTTCATACAGAGCCATTTGAATTGAAGCCTGATAACTATTGTTGTAAGCAAATTTGACCAAGGGTAGGGATTCCTCCCACGTATCCCCAAAGTCGATAACACAAGCTCGGAGCATATCTTCTAGAATCTGTATAACCCTTTAAGATTGGCCATCGGTTTGAGTATGGAAAGCAGTGCTTAGGTGCACTTGAGTCCCCAGAGCCTCTTGCAGGGTCCTCCAAAATCGGGACGCAAAGCGTGGATCACGATCGGATATAATGGATATTGGGGCTCTGTGTAAACAAATGACTTCACGGATGTACAACTCCGCGAGCTTAGGCAAACTGAAATCCATTCTCACTGGAAGGAAATGAGCAAATTTGGTGAATCGGTCTACCACAACCCAGATAGCATCATTCTTTTTCAGAGTCATTGGCAAACCACTTACGAAGTCTATCGTAATACTCTCCCATTTCCATTGTGGAAGCTCAATAGGCTGTAGAAGTCCAATAGGCAGCTTGTGTTTGGTTTTGACTCGTTGGCAAGTCAAACACCTAGCCACGAAGTTCGTAATTTCATTCTTTATACCAAACCACCAATATAACTCTTTTAGGTCCTTATACATTTTGATAGCTCCCGGATGAATAGAGAAATGACTAGAATGAGCTTCACTTAGGATTTGATTCCGAAGATCATCATCATCAAGAACATAGATACGGTTTCAAGAACACAAAATGCCTTCGGAGTTCATAGCAAAGTTAGGATCTAAGCTGTCCCTAACCTTAGCAATGAGAGGTCGCAACTCCTCATCAGATTCTTGGAGTGGTTTGATTCGAGATATAATGGTTGACTAAACTCTCAATTCCGCCAACAACTTTCCATGCTTCTTAAGTCAAAAGTGAGCATTCATACATCTTGGAGGGGGAGTGGGCTTTCGACTAAGAGCGTCAGCCTTAATATTGGCTTTATCGGGATGGTAATCAATAACCAAGTCGTAGTCTTTCAAAAGCTCCAACCAACAACGTTGACGAAGATTTAATTCCTTCTAAGTTAGGAGGTACTTTAGGCTCTTTTGATTAGTGTACAAGTAACAATTCTCACCGTAGAGGTAATGCCGCCAAATCTTCAAAGTAAACACAACTGCGGCTAACTCCAGGTCATGGGTCGGATAGTTTAACTCGTGAGGTTTAAGTTGACGTGAAGCATAAGCTATTACTTTTCCTTCTTGCATTAGTACACAGCCTAATCCCAGGTGGGATGCATCACTGTACACAGTGAAGTCTTTACCCGACTCAGGTTGCAGCAAAATAGGAGCATGAGTAAGGACTTGCTTAAGCTGATCAAAATTTCTTTGCTGATCCACTGTCCATAGAAAGGGAGTTTCCTTACGGAGAAGCTTCGTCAAGGGTGCAGCAATTAGTGAGAACCCTTTAACGAATCTATAGTAGTAGCTTGCAAGGCCCAGAAACTACGAACTTCTCCAACATTCTTTGGAGGAATCCAGTCAAAGATTGCTAGAATCTTCTTTTGGGTTAACTTAAACCCTCGTAGAAGAGATCACATGGCCTAGGAAGGACATTTCGGATAGCCAGAATTTACATTTGCTAAATTTGGCGTACAGTTGTTTCTCTTGGAGAGTCTGAAGCACAATCTAGAGATATTCTTCATGAGTAGTGGCATCTTTCGAATAGATTAGAATGTCATCTATGAACACCGCCACGAACTTATCTAGGTAAGGCCGGAACACATGGTTCATCAAATCCATGAAGGCTGTAGGTGCAATTGTAAGTCCTAATCATGGCTCACATATCCTTCAAACAATAGAAACATTTCCTCTATCTAGGGGTTTTCCTAAACCCAATGGTGATTAGCTTTCCAAGTTGGCTAATGACTTCAATAGTCACCTTTTCTGATGACTTTCATGTAGGGAAGGCCAAGCAAGAAGGTGAGTAAGCACCTTACTTCAATTTCTCTCCAATTAAGCCTTAAATAGATTCAAAACAAGGGACCCCTATCGATACGCTCGTGGCCGTATCGATACGCTCATGCTAAAATATGTAAGTTAGTTATCGCCAGTTGGACCGTATAGATACTGACTTGACCGTATCGATACGCCTAGCTCAAAATTTGCATTTTTGGTTTTGAATTTTGTACAAGGAAGTTCATTCACTCAAATAGGAATAAAATGTAACTTCATTATACAAGAGG
Source organism: Hibiscus mutabilis (assembly GCA_019671005.1). Lineage (NCBI taxonomy): Eukaryota > Viridiplantae > Streptophyta > Magnoliopsida > Malvales > Malvaceae > Hibiscus > Hibiscus mutabilis. The sequence continues at coordinate 30,375,510 of CM033745.1, forward strand.
TATACAAAGGTAAATCATTACAAACGTTTAACATATTGGGTTCAAAATTTCCGATCACCGGAACCTAGTTCTGAATAGGCCAGTTTTCGGGATGTGACAACTCTCCCACCCTTAAGAAAATTCGTCCACGAATTTTCACATCAAGCAAAGAGGTAAGGATATTGCTTTTGCATGGTTTTTTTAGGTTTCCACGTGGCTTCTTCGATGGAATGACATCTCTAGAGAACTTTCACTAAAGGCACAGACTTGCTATGAAGTCTCTTGACTTCTCGTGCGAGGATCTTCACAGGTTCTTCCTCATACGTTAGATTAGTTTGAATTTCCACGGATTATGGCTCGATCACGTGGGAAGGATCCGATCGGTATTTCCGTAGCATAGATACATGGAAGACATTATGAATTTGACTTAACTCATCAGGGAGAGCTAGCCGATAAGCAACAAGTCCAACTTTTTTGATCACTTCGAATGGGCCAATGAAACAAGGACTTACCTTCCCCTTTTTGCCGAAATGAAGGATCTTCTTCAACGAAGACACTTTGAGGAAGGCTTTCTCACCAAATTTGTACTGAATGTCCCTTTTTTTCAGATAAACATAATCCTTTTGTCGGTCGAATGTTGCTTTGAGCCGGCCACAGATGATAGTCATCCTTTTTTCGGTTTCTCGAAATAAATTAGGGCCTAACACCTTGCCTTCAACAAAGAGGAGTTCTACATCTCCTCCCATAGAGAGCTTCATATAGAGCCATTTGAATTGAAGCCTGATAACTATTGTTGTAAGCAAATTCGACCAAGGTAGGGATTCCTCCCACGTATCCCTAAAGTCGATAACACAAGCTCGGAGCATATCTTCTAGAATCTGTATAACCCTTTAAGATTGGCCATCGGTTTGAGGATGGAAAGCAGTGCTTAGGTGCACTTGAGTCCCCAGAGCCTCTTGTAGGGTCCTCCAAAATCGGGGATGGAGCGTGGATCACGATCGGATATAATGGATATTGGGGCTCTCCCAAACAAATGACTTCACGGATGTACAACTCCGCGAGCTTAGGCAAACTGAAATCCATTCTCACCAGAAAGAAATGAGCAAATTTGGTGAATCGGTCTACCACAACCCAGATAGCATCATTCTTCTTCAGAGTCATTGGCAAACCACTTACGAAGTCCATCGTAATACTCTCCCATTTCCATTGTGGAAGCTCAATAGGCTGTAGAAGTCCAGTAGGCACCTTGTGTTTGGCTTTGACTCGTTGGCAAGTCAAACACCTAGCCACGAAGTTCGTAATTTCATTCTTTATACCAAACCACCAATATAACTCTTTTAGGTCCTTATACATTTTGATAGCTCCCGGATGAATAGAGAAATGACTAGAATGAGCTTCACTTAGGATTTGATTCCGAAGAACATCATCATCAGGAACATAGATACGGTTTCAAGAACACAAAATGCCTTCGGAGTTCATAGCAAAGTCAGGATCTAAGCTGTCCCTAACCTTAGTAATGAGAGATCGCAACTCCTCATTAGATTCTTGGAGTGGTTTGATTCGAGATATAATGGTTGACTAAACTCTCAATTCCGCCAACAACTTGCCATGCTTCTTAAGTCAAAAGTGAGCATTCATACATCTTGGAGGGGGAGTGGGCTTTCGACTAAGAGCGTCAGCCACAATATTGGCTTTACCGGGATGGTAATCAATAACCAAGTCGTAGTCTTTCAAAAGCACCAACCAACAACGTTGACGAAGATTTAATTCCTTCTAAGTTAGGAGGTACTTTAGGCTCTTTTGATTAGTGTACAAGTAACAATTCTCAATGTAGAGGTAGTGCCGCCAAATCTTCAAAGCAAACACAACTGCGGCTAACTCTAGGTCGTGGGTCGGATAGTTTAACTCGTGAGGTTTAAGTTGACGTGAAGCATAAGCTATGACTTTTCCTTCTTGCATTAGTACACAGCCTAATCCCAAGTGGGATGCATCACTGTACACAGTGAAGTCTTTAACCGACTCAGGTTGCAGCAAAATAGGAGCATGAGTAAGGACTTGCTTAAGCTGATCAAAATTTCTTTGCTGATCCACTGTCTATAGAAAGGGAGTTTCCTTACGGAGAAGCTTCATCAAGGGTGCAGCAATTAGTGAGAACCCTTTAACGAATCTACAGTAGTAGCCTGCAAGGCCCAAAAACTACGAACTTCTCCAACATTCTTCGGAGGAATCCAGTCAAAGATTGCTAGAATCTTCTTTGGGTTAACTTAAACCCCCGCAGAAGAGATCACATGGCCTAGGAAGGACATTTCGGATAGCCAGAATTTATATTTGCTAAATTTGGCGTACAATTGTTTCTCTTGGAGAGTCTAAAGCACAATCTAGAGATATTCTTCATGAGCAGTGGCATCTTTCGAATAGATTAGAATGTCATCTACGAACACCACCACGAACTTATCTAGGTAAGGCCGGAACACATGGTTCATCAAATCCATGAAGGCTGTAGGTGCATTTGTAAGCCCAAATGGCATTACTAAGAATTCATAGTGGCCATATCTAGTTCGGAAGGCACTCTTCGAAACATCAAACTCCTTCACTAGGATTTGATAGTACCCAGATCGAAGGTCTATCTTTGAGAAGATATAAGCATCTTTCAATTGATCGAAAAAGGTCATCGATCCTAGGCCATAGGTACTTCGTCTTGATTGTCACCTTGTTCAACTGACGGTAGTCAATGCATAAGCCCATCGATCCATCTTTCTTCTTTACAAACAACACCGGTGCTTCCTAGGGTGAGGAACTCGATCGGATGAGGCCCTTATCCAAAAGGTCTTGGATTTGGGCCTTTAGTTCTCTTAACTTCACTGGGTCCTTTCTATACGGAGTAAAAGAGACTCGAGTAGTCCCAGGTTGCATTTCTATCCCGAATTCCACTTCTCGAGTGGGAGGGAGTCCCAGAAGTTCATCAGGAAACACATCGAAAAACTCTTTCACAACTAGTACCTCTTCGAGTTTTAAATCTTCTTTAGACCCCATGGCACACATAAGAGTCTTCTTAGGCTCAGGTTCGAATTTCATCAAGGTTATACTGTCTTTATCGAGTCCACAAAGATATAACTTCTTCTTAGAACAATCCACCTAGGCTCGATGTTCAGCTAGCCAATCAAGGCCTAGGATGAGATAGAACTCATGAAAGGGCAGGGCCATCAGATTGGCCGAAAAAAGGATTCCTTGGATCCTTATAGGGCAAGCTTTACGGATCGACCGAATAACCATACTATCACCTAGTGGGTTAGAAACAACAATCTCAGAAGCAGCAAGTTCGAAGTCTAAGGCATACTTTTCTATTAAAGGTTCACTCATGAAAGAATGCGTAGAGCCTGGATCTACTAACACATAAATAAGATCAGAACATAATTCCACCATACCTGCAATCACATCAGGATCATCTTCCTGTTCACGACCCTGAACATGGTACATCTGGGCTAAAGTTTAAGGGTCACGACTAGCTAGAGGAGCATTGGTGTTGCGAGGTCTCCCCGCTAATCCAGACTGCATCTGCTTTGCTTCTCTTCCCTTACTAGGATTATTCTGAGAAGCTATGGTAGTAGGGGCATTTGGATTCTGCGGACATTGCCTGATGAAGTGGCCAGATTCACCGTAGAGATAACACGATCCAAATTGTCTATGGCACTGCCCAGGGTGCCTCCTCTAATAGAAGTTGTATAAAAGAATCTGGGAACCCTTCGCGAAACTGCCTATACTGTCGAAGGAAGCTGTACGAGCAACAGATGTTCCCGTAGACCGGACCTGTGGCACATAACCTAACCTAGGTAGTTGATGGAAGGTAGCAGTCTTATGATCCCACTGTCTACCCTTATTCTGAGGCACATGAGGTTTGGGATCATCTCAGAATCTCTTTCTGGACTGCGCTTGGTTCCCCTTTCTTGTAGCGATGGCTCGGTTGACCAGAGCCTAAAAGTCCTCTATCTCCAATGCAACAAAGAAGGGACGTAATTCATCACACAGGCCATCTATGAACATCCAACACTTCTCCTTCTATGTGCGGATGATCTCGATACCATATCTTGCATATTTGCAGAAGTCGTGGATGTACTATTCCATGGGTCTTCCCCCTTGTCTTAGATGGAGGAATCACTTATGCCTTTCAATGATATAATGGTCAATGATGTACTTCTTGCAGAACTCTTGAAGGAAGAAGTCCCACGTAACTCAGTGTTCGGGCACGGTGAGCGCCACAGTATCCCACTAACTTTGCGCGTCTTTGGCAATCAAAGCCAAAGCACACTCTAGCTTGTGCTCCTCGGGGCACTTCATTTGCTTATTCAGAACTTTAAGCGTATTCTCCAGCCAGTATTCTGTGATCTCAAGATTATCTAAGTCCTGGTCAGTGAATATATAAACTGGATATTGTTTGAGCTTATCGATAGGGGGTCGAGAAACAGACTAAGTGATTTTGGCAGGCTGAGGAAGTTGTTCTTGTCGGAGAGACACAACCACTTGCTTAATCATATCGACCATTGACATAAGATACTCATGATGAGCTGCAGGCATCGGAGGAGGACGAGGTGGGTCATTCTGCCCAACTTGTTCATCCCTGGCTTTGGCCCTCAGATTATCCCCCTAAATTGAGGAGGAACCGGGGTTTGGTTCATTAACAGCGCGTCTATTAGTAGGCATAGACATTTTCAGATCTGATCATATAGAAAGATTGAATCGGTTGTAAGTCACAGATAACCTATACAAATAACTCCTAGGTGGCATAAGTACATACGGACTCGTAACAGGCTTCGGTTTAGTCCTAGAATCGACTAAACCTAGGCTCTGATACCACAATTGTAACACCCTCTTCACGGTCTGGTAGAGAACCGGGTTGGAAAGCGTTATCGAAAAACATATTCAAAAATCAGAAGCTTAATCGGAGTCAAAAATTTATTCAGAAGTTCTAATATTCTTATTTAAGGCTTAGTGAACTTAATTATCAATTACTGACTCAATATGGGGTCAATTTTAAACTTTTACAAACTTAGGGACTAAATTAAAAATTTTATAAATTAACGATCCTAATCCAAATTCTTTATTACCAACTTGTAATTAAACTTACCAATTATTAATCTGTGAAGTTTCATTACTATCGAATATCATTAACCTAATCAATTAGTTTGTGTAGTTATTAGTGACCAATTTGTAAATTGTCCAAATTTGGGTTTTATGCCTTATAACAGATTTAACTAACACCGTATCGATACCCTAAGGGTTGTATCGATACGCTAAGCCTAATTTTCAGATTTTCAGATTCAATGGACGCTAAGTTCGTACCGATACAGCTAAGCCCGTATCGATACAAGTTGACTACGTTGACCCCGTATTGATACGCTATAAGACCGCATCGATACCATTTTTCAAACCAAATTCTAGTGACCAATTTTCGTACCAATACACCCAAACCGTATGATACCCCTTGTTCCTTAAGTCAAATTTATGCCTAATCGTACCGATACGCCATCACCCGTATCGATACGCCCTGACTTGTAATGATAGAATTTTGTTGGTTTCTATTCGAATTAACCTAGGAAAAATTGTCCAAATATTACCAAATTTTACCAGCAAACTAATATACAGTAAATCTAATAGCATGTCAAATTTTAGGGCGATTTGAATCTATTTACTACGATTTTACCAATTAGGGCCTATAAGCTTATTTTAGTCTATTTAGCCATTTCCAAACTCATACCATACATAGTCACTATTAAGCTTACACAACCACATCAAAAAAAGTCATTACAACACATCTAAACCTTATTCCACCTTACTAGGAGTTCGGAAACAAAAGCAAATATACATATAACTTGCGAAAGTGACTTGCAACCGGGAAATTACACGATCGAAGTTTGGAAAGCTTTAGGATCCTGAAATGCATGAGACATACATATGTTAGGCTTACATAGCCTAGTGAGGTATGTAGTCACCAATTTTATCTGGCCCTTTTAAATTTTATGCTTGTAAATATATTAGAGTCTGTATATAAATTATAGTCCATTAAAAAAATAAAAAAGAGTCCATGTACATGAATAAAGGCCTATTTGGCCCATTTTTATTTCATTAATATTACTTTTATTAATGTATTTTAGTTTTTCTTGCAGACCACACAAGATCCTAATCAAGTCAGATATGAGAAGATTACAAGAGATCCTGCCCGACATACATGGAAAGTCAAACTACATGCAAGGATTCCTCACTGCGTACTTATGGCAAATTTCTGACAGGATCCAAGTATTTTCGGGTCAGGGTGTTTTCTTAAGTATTGACCGTCTTTCAGTTAGCTTTCCAACGCATCTTGAAACGTCTCAATCGGACGTCGGGAGCTCAAGATATGCTCGTTTTACTGAAGACAGCGCGTTCAGAAAATTGAATACGAGTTCAATACGAGAATTTGATTTTATTACGAATTTTCAATTATTTTATTGAATATTTGTAATTAAATTCAAGCCTAGACATTTCTCTATTTGTTTTAATTCATTTAGGATCATATTGAATGTAAGGAAAGAGTTTGATGCCCAAGTAATAACATTATGCCCTTTCCAAGAATGTTGAGCATAAGAAGGGAATATGCTTTTAGGGTTTTGGGATTTTTAGGTTTTTAGGGTTTCTTGAAGCCTATAAATAGGCTTCATTCCATTGTAATTCACATTCACACCGGACAAACAAGATTCATTCTTTGTAACACACCAGATAAAGAGAAATAAAAGCTATAAGAAAAAAAGGTACGTGTTCTTACCAAACCAAGCGTGCGAAGGAGTTGCCATCACCGAGAGGCGGTGTCGTTACCACCACCGAAACTGAAAGATGAATCAGGAGGTGCCCGCTACCAACAAGCAGCGTCTGGATTCCACACACGACGGTAGACATGATGGAGTAAGGCGGTCCACGGCTTGACCCGTATCCTAGCTCCAGCGAAATTACACTACAGCCCCCACTGTTGCATTTCTTCACTTTAGCTTTTTTTTATTTCAATTTCAGTCCTTTATTTTTATTTGCTGCAACTTATTAATCATGTGTTATTTAATTCTTTTTTTTGTTATTTAATTCAATCGGTAATTATGTCACCTAATTAAAGTTAACTCTTAGTTATATAATAATATAATAATTTCCATTAAAAAAGAAAACTTTTAAGTAAATTGACTAAAAGATATTCTCTTAGGCTAGTTTCCATGTAATGTAATAATTAATAAGTTTTAGATGCTTAATTAATTTTTAGATTGTAGGTTAGTTCACTAATAATATAATTTAACTTAATGTCCTAGATTTAGATTCCTCAAATAATTTATCTTTAATAGTTAACTTGGTAAATTATTTTAAAAAGTAAAAAAAATTCCTTTAATTGTAAATAATTATAAATATCCTTTCTTAGGTAATTTTTAGAAAAGTAATTGTACCTTCCCCTATTTGTAAGTAATTAAATAAAATCCTATAGGTAATCTTTTAGAAAGGTAATTAATCTCTTTTCCTTAATTGTGAATAATGGTAAATAAAAAAACTAATTTGGTAAATTATTTAGAAAAGTAAAAATTCTTTAATTGTCAATAGAGTTCACTTAAGTAATTTTTAGAGAAGTAATTATAGTTTTCTTAAATCTAAATAATTAAATAAGGCCTTTTAGGATTAGTTCCTTTAAAAACATGCTTTTAATAATAATAATAATTAACTTTGAAAACTAAACCACCCATAAAAATTAAAAAAAAAAAAAATGTCATTTAAAAAATAGATTTTCTTGCATCATGAAAATGAAATATTTTCTCAATTAGGGTTAATTCAGTCTTCCCCTAGCAGTTGTGGGAACGGTCGAAACTCCTATGCAAGACTATATTTTCGGATTTTTAGGGATTAATGCCTTAATCCCTTTGTGTCTAGATTGATTCGAGTTTTCTCAGTCGGGAGCGAATTCGGGTCATTTTTAGAACTCTGTGGATTTTTACATTAATCTTTGCACGCACGCATCCGAGTTATCAAGGAAAATATTAGTGATCAAGTAAGCGCCGGTCTCCTGGCGTGATGGGGGTGCTAGTCCTTCCCCACACGTAACCGTGCCCCCGAACCCTATATTTGGTTGGTTTTTAGGTTTCTGGTGCGCCTAATATAATAAAAGGGACCGGTGGCGACTCCATTGTTACAAGGTTGTCATAACAACATAAGCAATGCCAATACCTAAATGGCATACTATGAACATGAATGGCATATTGGCATACTTAATTATCATAATCGTATTCTTTTAATCATAAGGTCTCATGCTTAGGCCATTTATCATAATTGTACATAATCATAATGAAGCTTAAAACATTTAAATTCCCTTGGACAATGTAACAAGTGGATACGCGGATTCCCCTTTACACTACACATATATCAGAAAATAGGACGTAGCCACATATAACGGAAAATAGGCCATGGCCTTGAGCCGTAACTCCAGATAGTATCCCTTACACAATCATCCTTATCTCCCCCACATATAGCTCGTAGCCCCAAACCGTAGTCTAATCCCTTACTTATATGAGCTCAAATAACCCTATGGCATGCCAATTGTATCCAAAACTCACAAGTGTCCAAGGTTACACATATTTCATCATATAACTTACCTTTATGCCCGTAGGCCATAGCATGTCAGAGTCGGAATTGAGCCTTAGCTCCTTATAATGGATCATATCAAATACGTACCATATCATAGCATATTCATATCAGATTCACATATAGCATATTCATAGCATATTCACATCGGATTCACATATAGCATATTCATAGCATATTCATATCGGATTCACATATAACATATTCGTAGCATATTCATATCGGATTCACATATAACATATTCGTAGCATATTCATATCGGATTCACATATAGCACATTTCAAACATAGTACATAAACTTACCCATATCAACTGTACCGAAGACTTACCATGCTAGCCGTTAGCATCCACACATGTGTTGCTCTATGTGAGCCTTTAAACAAAATGCAATTATAACATAAACGAATGCAACGGGATGGCTCCGTGCCTATCCCTCGACACTACTACACTCACCTTATTTGCGAAAGCTTTTAGGATTCTCGAATTTCAATTCCTTTGCTCCTAGGCTTGATTGGAGATGATGGATCGTTCTCCCGCTATTTTTGAGCTAGGAAAAACATAAGGAATTATCATAACCAATATCACAACATGGTTAACGATTAGGCTTAGAGTTTACAACTCGAAATTAAATTCCAATTGCCTATGGAATCCAACAATTGAAGGAGGGCTTCTTCTTACCCAACCGATGGCTTTTCAATGGAGTCTTCAAATCAAAGAACACTTGAGTTTAATGTGGCCAACAAAAGCGGTGTGTGCTTGGTTGAGGTTGAAGATGACAATGAAGGAGCTTGCTTATTTGAAGACAAGGTTTTTGGGTTTTGCTTTCGGGAGTTCAAAAGATGAGAACTTCACATTGGTTTATTCTTTTAATACTTATTTTGCCATCCTAATCATGGGTCACCTATCCTTCAACCAATATAAATATTTACTCTATCCGGGGGTTTTCCTAAACCGAATGGTCACTAGCTTTCCAAGTTGGCTAATGACTATAATAGTCATCTTTTCTGATGACTTTCACGTGGGGAAGGCCAAGCAAAGAGGTGAGTAAGCACCTTGCTTTAATTTCTCTCCAATCAAGCCTTAAAAAGATTTGAATCAAGGGACCCGTATCAATACGGTCGTGGCCGTATCGATACACTCATGCTAAAATAGGTAAGTTAGTTATTGGCAGTTGGACCGTATCGATACTGGCTTGAATGTATCGATACGCCTAGCATAGAATTTGCATTTTTGGCTTTGAATTTCATACAAGGAAGTTCATTCACTCAAATAGGATCAAAATGCAACTTCATTATACAAGAGGGGTACAAAGGTCAATCATTACAAACGTTTAACATATCGGGTTCAAAATTTCTGATCACTGGAACCTAGTTCTGACTATACCAGTTTTCGGGATGTGACATTATAGCAATTGGCATTACATGTCTGCATAAATCAATTAAGATCTTTATCTACTCGACATGATTTTCTAATGAACTTTTGACTCTCTCGATGCCTAGAAGATAATAACAAAGAAGCTAAGGTGATACATGTCTGCGTGAACCCTAACAACTCTATTATTTATTCAAATTCTCCTTATTAGTTATTAAAACCCTAAACTTATATCTAAGCCAGATTAAGACTAAGTTAACAGTTTAGCCCCACTATTCACGTTTGTTTAACCTAACTTTCTTGATATTAAGCCGCAGATCAATAGTTAAAAGGCCTCGCTCGATAGCTCTTACAATAACTACGCATGAATAACAATGAACATAATAGATAAAGAGGAAAAGAACTATAACATTAAAACAAAGTGTTCAAAACATAAAATCCTATAAAACAATAAACCCAACTAAAAGTATTTAGCTCATGTCTGAGCCTAAAACATCCATAATAGAAATAAAAAACATAAGCAATTTATCAAGCAAGGGATAGAAAAGGTTCAAGCGTCCTCGGTGATCTCCTCCGAGCTTTCCAACTGTTGTTGCATGTAGTACACTCCTTCAGCCTCTCTCGATGGCGTATGTCATGTCGAGACTCCTCTAGAAATTCGACTCCGATGGTTCTCCGATAGCTGAAGACTAAGGACTATTGTCTGTAATCGTGCACTCTTTAATTGTTCTCCAAGTCTTCCTTATATAGGCGAGAAAGCTAGGGTTTCATAACCCTAAAGCGTACGACCTCCTTTAAGAAGATCTTTGTTTTTTCGCTTTCTTTATTGAGTTTTGTATCTAAAAAGAGTCTACGTGGGTCAAAGGTAGATTTATCTCCAACTCTTCTTGCCTCGTCAGCTCTAACCAAGAGATCTACTATCTTTCTGCTCCAACATTCCTCCAGATCCAATGGATCCTACGCGTGCACTATAAAAACACTATCTTTCCCATTAAAGCACCAAAACATATAACATTTAAGCACAGACAGTGTAACTCCCTTACTACATGCAAACTATATGCAAACTACTCTAAATGCAACTCAATGAGATTAAACACATGCAAATTCAAGTAAAAAGGGTATGCAAAATAGGATATCTACATAGTCATCAAATACCCTCAAACTTGAACTGTTACTTGTCCTCAAGCATTGTCATTTTTAAACATGAAAAACAAAAAAAAAAGAATAAACAACCTATTGTTTCCAAGGCTCCAACTAAGCTATGATTACAAGGATTCCAACACTTGCTGCAGTAGTAATTCAGTCCTCGACTATTTTAATGAAATGCAATGCATTAGAGCTTACAGTTCTATTCCAAGGATCAATTCTACTGTTGGTAGAGTGGGTGCTATGTCACATACATTCATCAGTTAATGGCCTTTGAAAGATTCAATGATTTCTCTCTATTATTTCATCAACACTTTTGTTTTCTTTTAACCATAATTTTGTACTCCCTTCATTTTTTAAATTTAGAAATTGTATCACTGGGCTTCAGCTCATCACGGCTACTCTTCAGACCTGAAGATGAGTGGAGTAAATAGCCCATCCCCGAGCCCTACTAGCAGAGTCGTCATGTGAAGACTTTCATTCACTCTTATGCTAGTACTACCATTCCTACCAGGTAAAGTTAAATGGAGTAAACACAACTCACCCAATGTACTAAGATAGCAAGATGCATAAAAGAGTTTCCCTCAACAGTTTTGCCTACGACATCGACTTTTCAATTAATTTTCATTCATTTTCTTGATTTTTCTGGAAGTTTAATTGAGCCTTTAATATGCTACATTGAGCATTTAGTTCATTCACATTAATTCATTATGCTTTGGCATCAAAGAGTCGACCTAGAACTTCCTTAAGGTTTCTTAAGCTTTTAGAAAGCATGCAACATATGATTTTAAAATCTACAACAGTTTTAATACTAGGTTCAAAACACGAAAGCTCTTAACACATTGCAAATCATTAAGCATAGATTAATCATTGGAAATCATGATCAACACAACATTAATTTTAGAATTAGTTGAATCATAGCAAAGGGAACCATAAAAAATAAATTAGGCTATTTACAGGAAAAAATTGATTTTTTTTTTAATTTTTACCTTAATTTAACCTAATATATACATGAGACAATACTCCCCAAACTTGAGAAAAGAATTGTCCCCAATGCAAAAGGGAAACAAGAAAAACAATTAAAAATAAAAGCATGCATATGCAATAAGATAAACTAAAAAGAAAAGAAAACTAAACTAACCGAAGGAGTTACTAGGGAGAAAGTTCCTGAATGAAAATACCCTTACCTTTGTCTCGGGAGGACTTGGTCTTCTTGGCAGGGTGAGAGGAGGCACCAGTATCAGTATCTGGCCGATGTCTCTATTGTGTAAGGGGTGCAGGTACAGGTAGATAGAAGTTTAGGAGGCAGCAATGGAAAATCCTCCTGTATATTTGGGAGGAGCTTGTTAAAGAGTGATCGCTCATCAGTATCCCTTGTTTGGACATATTGAAAATAAGGTTCTAAGAAGCTGGCTTCTACCTCCTGAATGGCATAGTGGAAGTTATGAGCATAGGCAAAAGATGTGCCTTCAGGACTTCCCAAACCTTTCATAGCCTAAACTTGGTGGGGGAGCCATCAAATGAATCGCTCAATAATCTAATCATATTCCCATTCTTTGACCCCAAACCTCTGACATAGGGTTGTGGTGAGATTTGGGAAAGGTAGATCCTTGTATTTCCGTTTTAAGGTCATCCTTGCAATGATGGATTCATAGATGAGTTAAAATGGGTCGACTCCCCCTCCATTCAGCGTGGAGTAGAGTAGAAAAGACTTTGGAACGGTTTCTAGTTGGGAGAATTCAGTTGTTGATAAAGTGCATCCAAAAATTAGAATCTGGTTTGAGCTGCTCCCAGAGCACAACCCTTGCATTGGTCTCCTTCCTCACCCATGTAGTGCCAGAGACGCAGAGGTCACTCAGCACTTGATCATACGTCTCAACAGCAGCGGAGGCTACAAAATCCTTATGGTTTCCACTAACCACCGATAAATTTTAGCGATAGGCAATCACCAAGGTGGAGAATCTCAATTTTCTTCCTCGAACGTAGACCCATTTGTGCTCAAGCTGTCTAGATTGAGTGTAAAACTCATGTACCCAATCAATGTTTACCTGCCCCGACTAATGAATGAAATCCTCCCATCCTTATGTGGTGATTACGACATGTATAAAAACTTCAAATTTGAAGTGATAATTTGGAATGAACTCCAAACCCTCTTCCAAGATGAGTTCTTGTTTATTCATGTGTCCGTAACGTCCCTTATACGTGAATAAACAATGATGGTAGAGGTGAAGGAGAAGATAGGGGCTAGGTTGTCTTTTGAGGTGGGGAGGTTGTTGGTTGTGATGGGTTACCTTGAGTTGTCTAACCATGATTGCACAATAAAAGTGGAGGAAGACGAGTTAGAGATTTTAAGGTTACAAAGTGAGAATTTTGGCAGTGTGTATTCTGAGAAAGAGGAGTTGCTTTCCTTTATATGGTATGTGAAGGAAGAAGGGGAAGAAATGGAAAGGTAAAGATTTAGGTTATCATAGAAGGATTATCAGTATTTAATACAGAAATCCTTGCTACGCGAGAAACTAGAGATGTAGGCGGCGTGATAAATAGGGAAATAACGTGTGGTGATTTATGAGGAAGAAATATAGGTGAAAGTGATAGACAAGATATGGTAAGGTTATTAAGGAAACAAAAACATATATTGAGACTTTATTTTCTCTCTCCTCATCCCATGTGGCTGTTAGATATTCCTACTCCGAGTCAACTGAGTTTTCTATAGAAAGAATCCATATCCCTAGAAAATAAAATTGTTTGTTCAAAATGATCTGCGAAGAGTTTCTCTAATGAATTGTATGCTTTATAACTGCCAAAATAAAACAAAACATTAAGTAAAACCTAAATTCTAAAATAAAAACTATGTAAAATAAATTGTGGGAACAAAAAATGTTGTAGTAAAATAAAAGGCAAAAATTTTAAATGTAAGAAATTAAATTCATAAAAAATAAAAATGTAGATCTGAATTTGCTAGACATCTAGTAACGTGAGTGAAGATTTGTCATGATAAACCAATACTCCTTTTAGGCCTTCAAACGTTGTCCATTGACTTTTAAGATTGGGCTATCTTTTAGATCCTTGATGTCTGCAACACCATATGGATACACGTTCACAACTTGGAATAGGCCGGACCAATGAGACTTCGAATTGCCCGGGAAAAGCTTCAAGCGAGATTTGTACAATAGAACTTTTTGTCCTTTAGAAAATTGCTGAGGCATCAGTTTAGCATCATGCCATCTTTTAGTCTTTTCCTTGTAAATCTTGGCATTCTCATAAGCATCCATACGATGCTTGTCTAACTCATTCAACTCGATCAATCTTCTTCCTCTAGCTAGTTGGCAGCTCATGTTAATCTTTTTGGTAGCCCAAAAGGCTTTATGCTCAAGATCAATCGGTAAGTGACATGCTTTGCCACAGACAAGTCTATAGGGTGACATGCCAAGCGGTTTTTTGAACGTGGTTCGATAGGCCCATAAGGCTTCATCTAGTTTCAAGGACTAGGCTTTGCGGTTTGGCTTGAACACTTTCTCAAAGATCTTTTTTATCTCTCGATTGGAAACTTTAGCTTATCCATTTGTCTGCAGGTGATCTACCGTGGCGATCTTATGGTGGACTCCATACTGACATAATGCCTTGGCAATCAGCTTATTGTCGAAGTATTTTCCCTCATCACTAATAATAGATCAGGGTACTCCAAACCGAGTGAAGATATTCTTGTACAAAAACTTCAATATGGTATTTGCATCATTCTTGGTCGTAGCAATGGCCTCCACCGACTTGGACAAATAATCAACCATGAGCAAAATGTAAAATTATCCATTAGAAGATGGTAATGGTCCCATGAAGTCAATGCCCAAACATCAAAGAGTTAAACTTTAAGGATGACTTGTATGGGTAGCTCATTACGTCGAGAGATGTTCCCCGTTCTTTGACATCTATCGCATGCCTTGTAGTATACATGGGCATCTTTAAACAAGGTTGGCCAATAGAATCAAGACTGTAAGACCTTTGCAATAGTCATTTGTCCTCTAAAGTGTCCTTCAAATAAAGTAGAGTGGCAATGGTAGAGGATGTCTTCTTGTTCTTCTTCGGGTACACATATTCGGGTCATCTGATCGACGTATTGCTTGAAAAGGTAGGGTTCATCCCAATAGTAGTAATGTGTATCGTGTCAAAATTTCTTCCTTCCCTGACTACTAAGATCATTAGGAAAAACACCATTAACAAGAAAATTGACAATGTCAGCATACCACAACAATGACGTAGCTTTCAAAAGTTTTTCATCAGGGAATTCCTCTTTAATGTCACATGCAACATCAATATCACATGGATTCTCAAGCCTAGAAAGATGGTCGGCTACTTGATTCTTAGTACCTTTTCTATCGACTACCTCAATGTCAAATTCTTGCAGCAGTAATATCCACCTAATAAGTCTAGGTTTAGTATCCCTTTTAGTCACTAGGTATTTAATGGCACAATGATCAGTATGCACAATGACCTTAGTTCCTATAAGGTATGACCTAAATTTATCAATAGCAAAAACTACAATAAGCAATTTCTTTTCAGTGGTAGTGTAGTTAACTTGTGCCTCATTAAGGGTACAACTAGCATAATATATAACATGAAAAATCTTATTGCAGTGCTGACCAAGGACGACGCCAACAACATAGTCACTAGCATCACACATAAGCTCAAAGGGTTGTGACTAATCGGGGGGAACTACAACCGGTGCAAAAATAAGTTCCTTCCTTAAGGTTTTGAACACTACAAAGCATTGGTCATCAAACTCGAACTCTCTATTCTGCTCTAGAAACAAGCCTAAGGGCTTCGAGATTTTTGAGAGTCTTTAATGAATCTCTTGTAGAAACCGGTATGGCCAAGGAAGCTTCGAATGGCTTTGACATTAGCTGCTGGTGGAAGCTTCTCTATGACTTCAACAATCTTGGCCTTGTCCACTTCAATGCCTTTATCAGAAATATGGTGACCTAGGATAATGCCTTCGGACATTATAAAGTAGCACTTTCCCAATTAAGTACAAGGTTAATTTCCTCATATCTCTTCAATACCTTGGCAAGGTTGCCTAAGCATTGATCAAACGAGTCTTCATAGAAAGAATAGTCATCCATGAAGATCTCCAAAAAATCATCCACCATGTCAAAAAAGATGGTCATCATACAATGCTGGAATGTTGCTAGAGAATTGCAAAGGCCAAAGGGAATTCAGCAAAAGCATAAGTACCATATGGACATGTGAATGTTGTTTTCTCTTGGTCCTCCAGTGCGATGGCAATCTGGTTGTATTCAGAGTAACCGTCCAGGAAGCAATAGTAGGGTTTTCCTACAAGCTTGTTGAGAATTTGATCAATGAATGGCAACATGAAGTGGTCATTTTTCATGGCATTGTTTAGCTTCTAGTAGTCTATACAGATCCGCTATGCAGTGACAGTTCTGGTTGGGAGGAGTTTATTGGTGTCGTTCTTGATCACAATCACGTCTCCTTTCTTTGGCACACACTGGATAAGACTCATCTATAGACTATTCAAGATAGGGTAGATGATTTCGGTGTCAAGCCATTTGCTGATCTCCTTCATAACCACGGTCCTTATGATTGGCTTGAGTCTCCGTTGTGGTTTTATCGAGCTACTGTGATCATCTACAAGAAAAACTTATGCATACACAAACTAACGCTTATACCCTTCAAGTTAGCAATAACCCAACTGTTACCTTCCAAAAGTACTATTTTAATGCCAATTTTACATTACTCTTGCTTGTTTTTAGGTACATTTAGTTGCATTAAGTTGTTAGAATCATGCATTTGCATAAGGAGTTTAGTATTCTATCTATGCCAGTGTGAAGGGTTCTTTTTGTGGCTATTTTGCAAGTTTGGCATAGGATTAGGCGTAGGAAAGCAGCACAGTTTGGATTACTAAGGAGAATGTCAAGTGCTGTTAGCATAAAAGACCAGATAGTGCCAAGCACTTGTTGGTAGAGAAGTGACTTTGATGCCATGCCAAGAGGCTGTTGAACCCAAAAAAAATAGGACATGATCATGCTCCTAAAAGATCGCAAATAGATCAACCTTTGAGAAAATAACGGATAAGGTGATGACAAGCTATGTTGGCAAAGACATGCCAAGGCAACATCGGCATGATGACGTCAACCCTAGCTTGATAAGCTATCACACTGATCAGATAAAACTCTATCTCTTATCATTGGAGCATTTGAAATTCAAATGAAGAAGTTATCATATTCCCTTCCCTTGCACACCTATATAAACACCAACTGATCAAGCATTAGGGGATCGTGAGAGAGATCGCAAGAAAAGAGATCGGGAGGAATTTGAGTGATCGGAGTGAGGTGTTGGAGTGCTCGACGAGTGACGGTCGGGTGCACTGAGGAAGGGTGGTTTAACCACTTGGCCGAGAGCCTGGATTTGGGGGCTACATCGAGAGACCCCTCTCGCCTATTCTCTTAGTTTTAAGTTGTTTTACTTTTATTTTTATGATGATGTATTTGAAAACGGTTATGTTTTTGTTGGTTAAACCCTTCACCATGAACTAATTTCATAGTTGGTGGGGGATGTTTGGTTTAAACGTTGATTTCATGTCTTAGTTTCTTAAATGATAAAAGTATTTTTGGCAATGTTTTTCTATTTGGCATACTTGAATTTTTCCTAAATACTTTTCTAAGTGAGAGCTGGCACCGCTGGCCTATTTCTTCCCAATATCTTAACAGACTTGGGTGGCAACGATTAAGTTGTTGAATACTAGGGAGAGAAGCTTCGAGAGAAGTCGTTCAAGTAGATGAACTTACTTCAGAAGTGATATCTACCCCCTATGAGTATAGATTGGTTCTTAGTCAACTTGGTTCATTTAAAAACATTCACTATAGAGATATAGGGGTTTTTACATAATCGACTTAGGGCAATAACCATCGAGATAGGCATTGCTAATGTTGAATATACTCGGCAAACAATGCCAAGACAGTTTGCCAACAAAGGCTGGCATGAGTAGCAATAAACTCAAGCATTCCCTGCTAACACTCATCATTCACTAAGAACACCTTCCTTGCCAACGTTTTACTTTTATTTCTTTTCATTTAAGTATTCTCAAAACAAACTTTCGAAACAAACATCTTTTCTTCCAAGGCAAGTATCAATCAAACAATCGAATTCCAAGTCAATCTCTATGGGATCGATACTCAGCTTAACTATTGTATTGCTTGTAGATCGTGTATACTTGCACGCAAAAGACTCTTGGCACTGTATTGCTTGGAGCATTTGAAATTCAAATAAAGAAGTTATCCTATTCCCTTCCCTTGCACGCCTATAAAAACACCAACCGATCAAGCATTAGGGGATCGCGAGAGAGGAGGTTGAGAAGACTTTGAGTGATCAAAGTGAGGTGTTGGAGTGCTCAACGAGTGACGGTCGACTGCACCGAGGAAGGGTGGTTCAACCTCTTGGCCAAGAGCCTGAATTTGAGGGCTACATCAAGAGACCTCTCTCGCCTATTCTCTTGGTTTTAAGTTGTTTTACTTTTATTTTTATGATGATGTTTTTGAAAAAGGTTATGGTTTTGTTGGTTAAACCCTTCACCATGAACTAATTTCATAGTTGGTGGGAGTGTTTGGTTTAAACGTTGATTTCATGTCTTAGTTTCTTTAATGATAAAACTGTTTTCGGCAAAGTTTTTCTATTTGGCATACTTGAGCTTTTCCTAAATACTTTGCCAAGCAAGAGCTAGCACCGTTGGCCTATTGCTTCCCAATATCTTAACAGACTTGGGGTGGCAACGATTAAGTTGTTGAATACTAGGGAGAGAAGCTTCGAGAGAAGTCGTTCAAGTAAATGAACTTACTTTGGAAGTGATATCTACCCCCTAGGAGTATAGATTGGTTCTTAATCAACTCAGTTCATTTAAAAACATTCACTATAGAGATATAGGGTTTTTTACATAATCGACTTAGGGACCTGGCCATCGAGAGAGGCATTTCTAATGTTGAATCTGCTCGACAAACAATGCGAAGATAGTTTGCCAACAAAGGCTGGCATGAGCAGCATTAAACTCAAGCATTCCCTGCCAACACTCATCATTCACTAAGAAAACCTTCATTGCCAACATTTTACTTTTATTTCTTTTCTTTTTAAGTATTCTCAAAACAAACATTCAAAATAAACATCTTTTCTTCCAAGGCAAGTAACAATCAAACAATTGAATTCCAAGTCAATCTATGTGGGATTGATACTCAGCTTAACTGTTGTATTACTTGCAGACCGTGTATACTTACACGCAAAAGACTATTGGCACTGTTTTACTAATATATATATTTGCCCATTTTGCCAGCATTCGCTTTACACATCTTCTACAGAGTCTATAGCTTTCTTATGTTGAGATAAAACATGCAACAATTTAATTTCTTGGTCATATATTAAGCTAACGGATATAAAAAAAAGAAACATATTATTCTCCCCTAAATATGCATGTTTAAGTTGTGGGGGAAAATGTTTAAGATCAAGTATCAGCGAATGCTCTAGCGATGGCTTGGGAGATTTGAACTCAGAATAATCTAATAGTTCAAAAGACATGCCTGGCCTGGTAAGCACAACATTGGATTGTTCAATCTCAACCTCACCTTCTTCCTCATCTTCTTGCATGGCCTTGTCAAGGTCAAATTGCTCTACAACACTAAGCATATTGTTGTAGCATATCTTTTGAAGACTTTCTTCAACTAGAGTTTCTTCACTTTGCACAAGCTTGCATTCTTCATAATCATCCGCGTACTCGAGAATGCTGAAGACATTGCATGTAATCTTTTGGTCGTTCATCATTATAGTAAATTCACCCTTCTCACAACCAATCACAATTCGCCCATTGGCAAGGAATGGTCTTGTTAAGTGTCTAAAAGTACTATTTTATTCACCCTTTTTATTCATATTATTGCTAGACTTAGGCTCATATTAGTTGCATTATTATCCATTCATGCATGTTTGCATTGTTTCCTTGGTGGTTAAGCTTGATATCATATTTTGCTTAATTTTGTAGAAAAAGGGTGTTGTCGATAGTTACTTTTGTATGTGCAGAATCAGTTGCCAAAGTAAGGTTGGAACCAGTTTGCTGGGGTAGTGCATGAAGGAAATGCTGAGCTAGTTGCCAGGGCAATTGTCGATAAGGGATAAGATGATATGGCGACCGAAATTGATGACTAGATAAACCAAAGATGACATGGAGCAAAGTCAAATCCCAAAGGAGTTTGATTTCCATGAAGAGGTCAAAGAGAAATTAAATCCCAAGAAGATAGGAGAAGATCTAGAAGGAATTTAAATATGATAAAGAATTATATTCTTTAAAAGTATTTAATTCCAACTTAACTTCCGCCTCAAGAAAGACTTTGACCTAGCCCTATAAATTGAGGACCAAGCCGTCAAATTCCAAGAGGTGCAAGGGGGAGAGAATTCGAGAAGAGGCTTCAACCATTCTTCATCCTTTTCTTTCTTGTTCGATTAGGTTTATGTTAGGGATTCTTTGTTTTGTGTTTCTTTGGAACCTAGCCATGAACTAAATCTATTTGGCTAAGGTTATTATGTTTTGTGGTTGTGAGAAACAATTGGATTTTGTTTAGGTAATAAGAGTTTGCACTTTCAATTCAAGGTTTACTCATTCTTGGTTTTTATTCTTGTTTGTGAGTGAATTGGGAGAGGATCTCGTAATTCTATCTATTTATCTAATATCGAGAGAGTTAGATTCAGGAAACAAATGAGTATGGTTTTTATTCAATCTATTGATGAAGATTAATCCAGCTTAGGAATAAGTTAAGGATTTCAACGGCTAAGAGGAGCGCAAGATTGGTTGTTGTTCACCCTTGATTCACGCAGGGATGTATTGTCAAGGCATGCACAATTAGCTAGAGTTTTGACTTAGGGATAAGAAGAAACCATTGAAGAACGCTTTGCCGAACCTTGAAGTTGCTGCCCAGCTGCCCAAACAGTTGCCCAGGCAACCGTTCGATTAGTTGCAAAGGCAACCCAGCTACGCAAGTTGCAATGGCAACTGAGGTGCCTTTGTACTCTTTTACCAAGACGATCCAATTGGCTATCACTCCTCAACTCACGATAACCTGGCATGTTCCCTCTCTTTTGATTACATCTTCTTTTACTTTAATTGCTCTTTCTAGTTTAGTTGTTAATAAAACTCCTACAATCTTCTACTTGTGTTCTTTTACTTTTTACAGTGCAAGAGGTTAGATTCTTGAAGTGGCACCAATCCCTGTGGAGACGATATCTTTTATACTATAACTTGCGACGTGTACACTTGCACAATTGCGGAGCACTTATTACGCACAACAAGTTTTTGGCGCCGTTGCTGGGGATTGGCAATAACGACTTTGTTTTTGTTTTGTTGCACTTTTTATTTTTATTGTTTAAAATTCGAAGGGTTAACAAACTTTGGTTTTGCATTGGTATATGACCAGGGCGAGACCAACTACACCAGAATATCTCTTTGATCCAGAAATCAAACGAACCTTGCAAAGACTCAGACAAAGGTTAAGAGTAGCAATGGCTAATCAAGACGGCAATATGAATCAGGATGTTCCAGCAAGAGGTGGAGTGATTTTTGCATGAAACAAAACTATTCGAGACTATCTAGAGGAAGATCTTGAAGGACTTAATCCAGGAGTTGTCACACCTAAAATTGAAGCCGACCACTTTGAGTTGAAATCGGTGATGTTCAATATGATCAACACAATTGGTCAATTTGGCGGCTCAGCAACTGAAGATGCACGACAACATCTTAAATCTTTCCTCGAGATTTGCAACTCATTCAAAATACAAGGAGTCACCCCAGATGTTTTACGGCTAAGATTATTCCCCTATTCACTAAGGGATAGGGCGAAAGCATGGTTGAACAGTATTCCTGTCGGATCAATAGGATCTTGGACCGATCTTTGTCATGATTTCCTTGCTTTATTTAATCCTACAAATTTGACTGATAAGCTTCGTAACGAAATTACTTCTTTTCGGCAGGCAGATGATGAATCCATGTACGAGGCTTGGGAGCGATATAGAGAACTTCTACACAAATGCCCCATACACGGATTCCTACTGTGGACACAAGTGACAATGTTTTACAATGCTTTAAATACACCAACAAGGATGATGCTAGATGCCTCGACAAACGACATACTCCTAGATAAGTTTCTGAAAGAAGCAATGCAAATTCTTAACAGGCTTGCCAATAATGATTATCAGTTCCCATCTGCTAGAAGCGGAGGAGTTAGGCGCCAAGCCACAATACATGAACTGGGATCATCAGATTCAATTTCGGCACAATTGGCCACTCTAACCAAGATGGTCCAGAACATGCAGAAACAAAACAACACACATGAGGTCAAGGTAGTAGATTCCTTTTGTGAGTTATGTGGTGGTAACCATAATTCTTCTGAATGTATGCAGAATCCAGAGTCCAGCTTTTATGTGGGGAATTACAATCGGAACAACAATGTGATGTCCAACACATATAATCTAGCTTGGAAGAAGCACCCGAATTTTTCATGGAGTAATCCCAACAACGCTCTGAACCAGAACAATCAGAATGCACAAGCATCGGAATTCCAGCAAAATATGCCACGGCAACAGTTGCCGCAGCAACAACCGACAGCATCTAGTTTTTTGGAAAATTCTCTCAATGCTTTTATGTTAAAAACTGAATCTTATATGACTGAGAATAGTAACTTCATAAAAAGAACTAATGCTTTTATTAACAGGACCGAGATGAGATTGCAAAACCAAGAGGCGACAATCAAATCATTGGAAACTCAACTCAGACAATTTGCCCAACACCTGAATACTAGACCACAAGGAGGTTTACCCAGTGATACTGAAGTCGCAAAAGAAACTGGCCATGAGCAATGTAAGGCAGTCACCACTAGAAGTGGACGGTAGCTTAAGGAGGCTCTAGCCCGCTCATCAAACAAAACTCTACAAAAAGAACAAGATGAACTCAGCGGCAAAGCCTCAAATGCTGAACCAGGAAATGTCATGGCAACCTTTGTTGATGATGCCGCGACAATCGATGATAAGCATGCCCAAGATGAGCATGCTACTGCAACCAACGATAAGCATGCCACGGCAACCCCAGTTGACGATGCCTCGGCAACTCCAGTTGCCCCGGCAATGCCATCAATCAGATTCCAGACCAATAAAAGGATCAAAGATATCCGACTTCTACCACCATTCCCACAATGGTTGAAGCGACAAAAGCAAGAATATCAATTCAAGAAGTTTCTTGATATCCTAAAGCAAGTCCATATCAACTTGCCGTTGGTTAAGGCAATTGAACAAATGCCAAACTATGCCAAGCTTTTTGAAAGACATTGTGTCCAAGAGAACAAGGCTAGGTGAGTTTGAAACAATTGCCGCGACAGAGGGATGCATGGCCATGTTGCACAATCG
This sequence comes from Hibiscus mutabilis, assembly GCA_019671005.1. Lineage (NCBI taxonomy): Eukaryota > Viridiplantae > Streptophyta > Magnoliopsida > Malvales > Malvaceae > Hibiscus > Hibiscus mutabilis. Next base: position 30,399,081 of record CM033745.1, read on the forward strand.
CATGCCACCCAAGTTGAAAGATCTCAGAAGTTTCATAATACCTTGTTCCATCGGAAACCACTATGTCGGGAAAGCATTATGTGACCTTGGAGCAAGCATAAACTTGATGCCTAAATTGGTTTTCCATAAACTAGGAATCGGGAAGGCAAGACCTACAACAGTTATGCTACCGCTAGCCAACAAATCCTATGTGTATCCAAAGGGAAAAATCAAAGATATAATGGTAAAAGTTGATACATTTATTTTTCCCACTGACTTTATTGTTTTGGATTGTGAAGCAGATGAACATGCACCTATCATTCTCGGGAGACCCTTCCTAGCGACAAGGAGAACCTTGATCGATGTTGAAAAGGGAGAACTCACAATGAGGGTGAATGACCAGCAAGTTAAACTAAATGTGTTCCAAACACTAAGGCATGCCAATGATCCGGAAGAATGCCAACTTCTTCATGCCACGACAGAGTTTGACTTCGACGAGGAGATTAGTTGCCTTGGCAACTACATTACCGATCTAGAGAAACCTGAGGAGTATGAAGAACCGATCGATGAGGAACAACAAGAAGAGGCAAATTGGTTAGTCAATCGGCCAGGTATATACTTTGGACCACTGGATTACGTAGGTAAGGAAGGTAAACTCGAAAAGCCCTCCATTGAAAACAACCACCGATTCTTGAGTTGAAACAGTTGCCAGGGCAACTAAAATATGCTTACTTGGGAACCGATAATACATTGCCTATAATTATTTCCTCTAAGTTACAGCCTGAGCAAGAAAAGAAGCTGATCAACATGTTGATGCTACACAAGAAGGCAATAGGGTGGACAATTGCTGACTTGAAGGGAATTAGTCTGGCAGTGTGCATGCATAAGATTTTTTTGGAAGATGATCACAAACCTTCGATTGAGGCCCAAAGGAGACTGAATCATGCCATGAAAGGGGTTGTAATGAAAGAAATCATCAAGTGGCTTGACGCCGGCATCATATACCCTATCTCTGATAGTACATTGGTAAGTCTGGTACAATGTGAACCAAAAAAGTGAGGTATAACGGTGGTAAGTAATGAAAACAATGAACTCATTCCAACCAGGATTGTGACCAGTTTGAGGGTTTTTATGGATTACCGAAAGCTAAACAAAGCCATCAGGAAATATCACTTCTCATTACCCTTTATTGATCAAATGCTTGACCATCTTGCAGGTAAACCCTTTTATTGTTTTCTTGATGGTTATTTAGGTTACAATCAAATTACCATAGCACCAGAAGATCAAGAAAAGACAACCTTCACATGCCCATATGGTACTTATGATTTCTGAATAATGTCGTTCGGATTGTGTAATACCCCGGTAACCTTCCAAAGATGCATGATGGAACTCTTTTCAGACATTGTCGAGGACTTCCTTGAAATCTTCATGGACGATTTTTCTGTATTTTGTAATGACTTCGACAGTTGCCTTGGCAATTTAGAGAAGGTGTTGGCAAGATATGAAGAATCCGATCTAGTCCTTAATTGGAAGAAGTGCCATTTTATGGTAGATGAAGGAATTGTGCTCCGCCACAAGATTTCATCCAAGGGAATCGAAGTAGACAAAGCCAAAGTGGACGTGATCGAGAGATTAGCCCCACCAAGTTCGGTTAAAGGAATTCGAAGCTTTCATGGACATCAGGTTTTTACATGAGGTTCATTCATAATTTTTCTAAGATTGCTAAACCCTTGTGTAATTTGCTTGAATAGGATAAAGTCTTCAACTTTGATGAATCTTGCGCCCAAGCATTCAAAACCCTAAAGGAAAAGCTTGCCTTGGCACCCATTGTCGTTCCACCCGATTGGACATTACCTTTTGAGCTCATGTGTGATGCGAGTGATTCGCGGTAGGAGCAGTCCTAGGCCAACGCACAAGTAAGATTTTTCATGTGATATACTACACTAGTAAGACTCTTAATAGCACCCAATTGAATTACACAACAACGGAGAAATAGTTACTAGCAATAGTTTTTGCATTTGACAAGTTCCGATCCTATTTGATTGGTACAAAGGTAATTGTTCATACGGACCATTCGACAATTATGTATCTATTTGCTAAAAAGGATGCCAAACCTCATTTGATTTGTTGGATATTGCTTTTACAAGAGTTTGACATTGAAATTAAGGATAGGAAAGGAACAGAAAATCAAGTTGCCAATCACTTATCACGCTTAGAATGCAATAGGGAAGAGGACGCGGATTTAGAGATATGTGATGCATTCCCGGATAAGCAACTGTTAGCTGCCTCGGCAACCCCTGATGCCTCTGCAACCACCGTTGCGCACGCCTCGGAAACCCTCGATGCCTCAGGAAACCTTGACGCCTCAGCAACTCTAGACGCGCTTGTCTTGGCAACCACTAATGTGCATGCCTCAGCAAACCTTGACGCCTCAGCAACTCTAGATGTACATGCCTCGACAACCACTGATGCGCATGCCTCGGCAACCCTTGACACCGTAGCAACTATAGATGTGAATGCCTCGACAACTCCAGACGCGCACATCTCGGCAACCATAGAAGCAGTTTCTATGGTAACACATGTCTCGACAATACCCTGGTACACTAATTTAGTTGATTTTATTGTTTGTGGTATTTTACCTTATGGCCTTACTCATTAAGGAAAAAAGCAGTTTCGTCATGATGCTACGCATTATTTCTGGGATAAGCCTCTTTTGTTTAAACAATGTGCATATCAGATTATACGCCGATGTGTCCCTGAAGAGGAGTAGCAGAATGTACTCCAGTAATGCCATTCTTCACCCTATGGAGGACATTTTGGAGGAACACGTACCGCGGCCAAAGTTTTGCAATCCAGTTTGTATTGGCCAACACTGTACAAAGATGCCCAAGAGTTTTACAAGCAATGCGATTGTTACCAGAGGACGGGCAATATCTCTAGACGACATGAGATGCCACTCCAAAACATCCTTGAGGTGGAATTGTTCGATGTATGGGGGATTGATTTTATGGGACCTTTCCCATCTTCATTTGGGAACCTCTACATTCTACTTGCCGTCGACTACGTGTCTAAATGGGTTGAGGCAACTGCAGTTCCCGCCAACGATTCCAAGACCGTGCAACGATTCTTGCAGAAAAATATATTTACACGGTTTTGGATGCCGAAAGCAATTATCAGTGATGAAGGTAAGCACTTTGACAACAGACTCATTGCCAAGATGCTGCAACGCTTCGGCGTGTCACATAAAATTGCCACGGCATATCATCCACAAACTAATGGGCAAACACAAATTTCTAACCGAGAATTGAACAATATCCTCGAGAATGTTGTGAATCCTTCCCGAAAAGATTGGTCTACAAGACTAGACGAAGCACTTTGGTCTTACCGAACCGCATTCAAAACACCCTTGGGAATGTCCCCGTTTCGCCTTGTCTATGGTAAGACTTGTCACTTACCGGTGGAAATCGAACACAAAGCATATTGGGCAATCAAGACAGTGAATATGGATTGGGAATGTGCCAGAAAAAAGCATTTACTAGATCTCAAGGAGATAGAAGAATTTCGTGCACTTGCCTATGACAATGCACGAATCTATAAGGAGAAAACAAAGCAATGGCATGACAAGAATCTATTGCCGCGGCAATTCATACCAGGGCAACTAGTTCTCCTATTCAATTCTTAGCTGAAACTTTTCTCGGGAAAACTAAGATCAAGATGGTCGGGACTATTTGAAGTAGTCAAACCATTCTCCCATGGTGTCGTGATAATCAAGTCCACCACTGATAAACATGAATTCAAAGTTAACGGACAAAGATTGAAGCACTATAATGGTGCCCATGTGGAACGTAACAAAGAAGTGGTCACCTTAGGAGATGCATGATCATGCTCTCCTTTCTATATATTTTTTTGAACTTATTATTTTGGTTTATATTTATTTTATTTTATTTCGGTTATTCTTAGGATATATTTTATTTTTTAAGGTTAAGACTATATCTTTCTTCCATTTTTATTTAATTAATTTGAATTTTAGGTTTAAGAATTTCTTTGCACATCTTTATTTATTTCTTTTTATTTTATTTACTAGTTTATCTTTAATTTTATTTCTTATTTTATTTGTTTTTGAATTATATGAAAAGAGTTCAAGATAAAGAGGAATTTGATTCAAGAAGGAAGTTTCTTCAACAAGGAAACTAATGGGCTAAACCTAAGGCTTATATTAAGCCTCCAATTTACCCTAAATAAACCCTATTAGCCGGCCAAACCCTTCCCCAAATCCCTTTGCTGCCCCCTTCCCCCAATTAAAACCCTTGCTTTCTTTCTTTTCAAACAATCCCACCCACCATATTTACTACCTATCATTTCTATTTAACCCATCACCCTTAACTTCAAAGAAACCTATTCCTACTTTAAACCTTGCAACTCTTTAGTTTCTTTTGCTTTCTTTTCTTTATTTCTACCTAACTCACAACCAAGAACATCCATGGCATCCAAAATCAAGTTTTTGGAGCACCCAAGCTCTTCCAAAGAACCAAGCTACAAGAAGTTTGCTACACCGGCGGTTCAAGAACGATTTCACTCCAAGTTTGAAAGCCGAAAGATTTGCGAAGAACAAGGCTTCGAATACTCCAACTCTCATCATGATTTCAGCCTTGAACCATTCATCTTCCAAAGGATTGCACATCAAAAGTGGTAAATCTTTTGCCATCAATCGGAACCGGGCAACATCTCATGGGTAAGAGAATTCTATGCTCACTCACCTAACCCGGATAATCTTTATGTTTTTGTTCGCGACAAGGCTATCCTCATAAGCCTCGAAAGTATCAACGCCTTTTACGAGCTCTACATTGAGAAGGACGAGCATCAAGCCTTCGTTGATCAACTCACGCCCAAGAAACTCGACAAGGTGCTTCAAGAACTCACTCTACTGGGAACTCATTGGAACGACGGTAAATACAAGGGCACGGTAAACCGCCTTTGGCTTAAACCCGAGGCAAAATTATGGAATAAATTTATTAGAACTTCTATAATGCCCACAACACACAATACCACCTTTGATACACCTCGTCTTTTGCTCATACATTCTATTTTGCATAATCGCATCATTAACATTGGAAAAATTATTTGTGATGAGATTTTTGTATGTAGCACAAAAGACAAGGGTTCTCTTTTCTTCTCTTGCTTAATTTCCAATCTATGCAAGGAGATGTATGTCCCAAGTGAGTCCACTGATGAAAAGGCCCTACCAAAGTCCGGTTGGAATCGAGCACAAATCTGAAAGCTAATGAGAGAGGCACCGGTAACATCCCCAATGCCTATAGTTGTCGCGGCAACTCCTTCCGCCTCTGCAACCCTTGACGCCCAGGCACCTGATGCCCGGGCAACTCGGCCAGCAACCCCAGGACAAATTGAAGCACTCTTACAACAGTTGGCGAACCACCTTAGGCAAATTGAATACCGGCAACTAATGTTCATGTGGTACATGAAGGATCACAACAATGCAATCATCCAAGTCATCCTGGAAAAGTACCCGGACAGCCGCGTGCTATTCCCTAACCTTCCTGCTGAAATCCTCGCCATAGCAACCAATGAAGTAGTTGCCACGGCAACCACAACAGATGATGCCGCGGTAACCTACACAATGCCTGCCCCAGTAGTTGCCATGACAACCAACACTGAAGATGCCCCGGCAACCACTGCAAAAGCCAAAGGTAAAGTGTCTATGCCCGAATCAACTCGTATTGAATCATTGTCCGATTTTTCAGATTCGGACGAGTCCTCCATTGCACCAATGAAGACCACACCAGTCGACTCCTCCAAGCCAAAGCGAAAAGCCAATGAGATTGAGGAAGAGGATGATAAGGACGATGAGGACACCCTCATATGAGGATCGATTCCACCATCGGCCACAATGAAGCAACCACCGCATTCAAGCAAAAGAATCAAGACATCGGCCAAAAGGAAACTAATCATCCACGACGATGAACTCTCGGAGTAAGTCCTCGTTTGCATTTTACTTTTCTTTATTTTTATTTTTCTTTGTTACATGCATTGAGGACAATGCCTCACTCGAGTTTGGGGGGATTGTTACTAGTTAGTTATCATGTTTAGTTGCATTCATTTTAAATATTGCATTTAGGATACATAAATTGCTTTCCATGCCTTTAGTTGGAACAAGAATTGCCTAGATTTGATGAATATCCGATGATGACTTTTCCAATGCACTTAATTGATAGAATTTTTTTATTCTAGGATATCCGTGGAAACACTTAGAATCATACTATGATGCTAAACTTGATGAAACACTGTTGTGGCTTGATTGATTTAAGGAATTCTAGCGAACTTGGGTTGATAGTTAAATAATTGGAGGATTAAAATAAAAATTAGATGAATGCTATAGGTGCCCGAAATTGGCTCTAGTATGTACTAGAAATTGATCGCTAGAGGTGCCCGAAACCGGCTCTAGTCGAATAAAAGAAAAACTTAAGAAAACTAAAAACAAAACACTAGAGGTGCCCGAAACCGGCTCTAGTCAAAACATGTTAAAAGAACCTAAGAAAGTAATTTGAAAACCTATGGCTTGCATAGAATCTGAAAAATCAACTTGCACACAACTCTGCACTCACTCACAAGCATTATAGTTTGATTCCGAGTAACTCCTAAGTTTTTCGAAAAAAGAAAAGCCAATCATAATTTGTGCCACGATTTTGAGGATTGAAATCAAGTTCAAAGCTAAGTTTGTGGAAATTGAAGTCTTGGCAGGTAAATATTAGTTTGCATTGCTTGAGGACAAGCAATAGTTCGAGTTTGAGGGTGTGTTAAATGTCTAAAAGTACTATTTTATTCACCCTTTTTATTCATATTATTGCTAGACTTAGGCTCATATTAGTTGCATTATTATCCATTCATGCATGTTTGTATTGTTTCCTTGGTGGTTAAGCTTGATGTCATATTTTGCTTAATTTTGTGGAAAAAAGGTGTTGCCGATAGTTATTTTTGTATGTGTAGAATCAGTTGCCAGGGCAGTGCATGAAGGAGATGCCGATGCAGTTGCCTGGGCAGGGCATGAAGGAGATGTTGAACTAGTTTCCAGGGCAATTTTCGATAAGGGATAAGATGGTATGGCAGCCGAAATTGATGAATAGATAAACCCAAGATGACGTGGAGCAAAGTTAAATCCCAAAGGATTTTGATTTCCATGAAGTGGTCAAAGAGAAATTAAATCTCAAGAAGATAGAAGAAGATCTAGAAGGAATTTAAATATAATAAAGAATCATATTCTTTAAAAGTATTTAATTCCAATTTAACTTCCTCCTCAAGAAAGACTTTGACCTAGCCCTATAGATTGACCAAGCCGTCAAACTCCAAGAGGTGCAAGGGGAGAGAATTCGATAAGAGGCTTCAACCATTCTTCATCTTTTTCTTTCTTGTTCGATTAGGTTTATGTTAGGGATTCTTTGTTTTGTGTTTCTTTGGAACCTAGCCATGAACTAAATCTATTTGGCTAAGGTTATTATGTTTTGTGGCTGTGAGAAACAATTGGATTTTGTTTAGGTAATACGAGTTTGCACTTTCAATTCAAGGTTTACTCATTCTTGGTTTTTATTATTGTTTGCGAGTGAATTGGGAGAGGATCTCGTAATTCTATATATTTATCTAATATCGGGAGAGTTAGATTCAAGAAACAAATGAGTATGGTTTTTATTCAATCTATTGATGAAGATTAATCCATCTTAGGGATAAGTTAAGGATTTCAACGGCTAAGAGGAGCGCAAGATTGGTTGTTGTTCACCCTTGATTCACGCAGGGACATATTGTCAAGGCATGCACAATTAGCTAGAGTTTTAGCTTAGGGATAACAAGAAACCATTGAAGAACGCTCTGTCGAACCTTGAAGTTGCTGCCCAGCCGCCCAAACAGTTGTCCAGCCAGTTCGATTAGTTGCCAAGGCAACCCAGCTGCGCAAGTTTCCACGGCAACTGAGTTGCCCTTGCACTCTTTTACCAAGACGATCCAATTGGCTACCACTCCTCAACTCACCATAACCTGTCCTTTTCCCTCTATTTTGATTACATCTTCTTTTACTTTAATTCTTTCGAGTTTAGTTGTTAGTAAAACTCCTACAATATTCTATTTTTGTTTTTTTATTTTTTACAGTGCAAGAGATTAGATTCTTGAAGTGGCACCAACCCCTGTGGAGATAATATCTTTTATACTATAACTTGCGACGTGTACAATTGCACAATTGTGGAGCACTTATTACGTGCAACAGGTCTCCCAAGGATGATGGGAGAATTCTCATCAACTTCGCGATCAAGGATGATGAAATCTGTTGGGAAGACAAATCCATCTACCTTGACTAAGACATCTTCAATTATGCCTTCATGTTGGATTTGAGAATGATCAACCAATTGGAGGATCACCAATGTAGACTTAGCTCTTCCCATGCCTAGTCTAGTAAACACGAATTTCAACATCAAATTGACATTTGCACTGAGATCATATAGAGCACGTCTTAAATAATTCCAACTTATAGAGCATGGAATGGTAAAACTGCTAGAGTCTTTTATCTTGGATGGTAAATCACTTAACATAGCCACACACTCGCCCATTGTATCAATGGTTTCAACTTCACCCACCATCCTTTTATTAGTTACGATCTCTTTCAGAAACTTCACATATATCAGCATCTGATCAATGGCCTCTAAGAATGGTACATTGATGTACAACTGTTTGAGCATATCCAGAAACTTCTAAAACTGGATATCTTGTTTATAAGCCTTCAATCATTGTGGAAATGGAGATGGTGGTATAGGCTCATCATGTGGTTTACTGGATGCGGTGGCATCCTTGATCTTGCCATCAGTAGTAAGGTAAATCAATGTATCAAACACATGAGTTGCATCTTTAGGTACGGGAGCATCAATGGATAACTTGCTTGGAGAGGAATCAACAAGGGAACCTTCCCCAAACTTTTCTGATATAGTAAGTCACCTTGAAGTGGAATCAACAAGGTCACTAACTATTTCTGAGCCTTGTGGCATTGTGCTCTGCACTAAAAGTTTTAGTGACTTCAGTATCACTAGGCAAACTGCCTTGTGGTCGCATCTTCAAGACTTGGGCAATCTGCCCCACTAATGTTTTCAAAGACCGTAAGGAAGCGGTGTGGCTTTGCATGATCAATTGCTAATTTTGCAACATAGCGCCTTGCAATGTGAGCATGCCATTATGATTCTTTAATTGTGCTAACTGATCCTACATAATCACTCAGGTAATTTCCATAAAATTTTATTAAGTAGAATTAAAAGAATTAGAGTTAGAGGTAAAAACTATATGGTTCTTCCTCTGAGTTCTCTGTTGGAATCCATGAGGTTCTGATGTACTATTCTATCGTGCTCTTAAATTACATGTGTTACCTCCTCAACCAAAATTTGGATGTTGTCGCCACCTTGGGTTGTAGGTGTTCAAGTAAGGATTGTTGTTGTGGTTGGTATTCCCTACGTAGCATCTAGACTCTTGTTGTTAGGTGTTATTATTCGATTGGTGTTCCCCATCACAATGCTCACATGTGTATTGAATTAGATTAGCCTCTTATGTATTGGATATCGGCAGCATGTTCTTGAGCAGATTTGTAATGGTAGAGAGTTGAGCCGCCATACTCTGGGAATTATCCAACTGGATTGATCTAGAAGACTTAGGTTGGGCTTTAATCTCCCCCTAGGAAACTAGTAGTCGTTATTGGCTATCTGATCATGTAGTTCAAAATCCTCTTCAGGATCTTTGTCGAGCAAAATACCATTGGTTGAAGAGTCAATCATCATCATTGTTTGTGCATTGACGCCGTTATAGAACGTCATTATTTGTAGCCAATCATGGAATCCAAGAATCGAGCACTTGTATAGCATTCTTTGTATCTGTCCCAACAATCATACATGGATTCATCATCTCATTGCGTGAATGCAATGATCTCACTTCACTTCTGTTTGTGTATGTTTGGTGGATCATATCTCTACAAAAAGTTCTTACACAAGCCATCCCAGGATGTAATGGATCCCGAGGATATAGTTTTTAACCATGCTCTGGCTCGATCTCGCAATAAGTAAGGAAATAGTTTAAGTCTCAACACATCATCAGGAACTCCCAGTTGTTTAAAACAATCAAAAACTTCCATAAAGGCTTGAATGTGTTCTCTAGCATCCTCTCTTGTTGATCCTCCAAATTTTCCAATGGAGTTGAGCAAGTTGAACATAACGGGCATTAACTCAAAGTGAGTTGTCTCTAGAACTGGCACAATGATTGATGGGTTAAGGTTGTTGATAATAGACTACATATTGTCACGAATAGGTCTTCTAGGTCTGGCAGGTGGAGAAGCCTCTTGTCTTACCTATCCTCTATTATGGGCTACATTGTCAACAACCACCCTTGGTGGTATGCCATCATTAAGAGTTCCTTCGTCGTTCAGGTCATTCTCTCCATCCCTATTCATATTTATCCTTTGTTCTCTGCGTAAATCTCACAAATGTTTCCCAATCTCTAGATTATATGGAAAAGAACTATAACATTAAAACAAAGTATTCAAAACATAAAATCCTATAAAGCAATAAACCCAACTAAAAGTATTTAGCTCATGTTTGAGCCTAAAACATCCATAATAGAAATTAAAACATAAGTTGTTTATCAAGCAAAGGATAGAAAAGTGTCAGGCATCCTCGATGATCTCCTTTGAGCTTTCCAACTATTGTTGTAGGTTTCACAGTCCTTCAGCCTATCTCGATGGCATCTGTCATGTGGAGACTCATCTAGAACTTTGACTCTGGTGGTTCTCTGATACCTGAAGACTAAGGACTATCATCTGTAATCGCGCTCTCTTTAATTAGTGTCTATGTCTTCCTTATATAGGCGAGAAACCTAGGGTTTCATAACCCTAAAGCGTGAGGCCTCCTTTAAGAGGATCTTTGTTTTCCTGCTATCTTTAATGAGTTCCATGTTTAAGGAGAGTCTACGTTGGTCAAAGGTAGATTTATCTCCAACTCTTCTTGCCTGGTTAGCTCCAACCGAGAGATCTGCTATCCTTCTACTCCAGCATTCCTCCAGCTCCATTGGATCCTGCATATGCGCCACAAAAACACTACCTTTCCCATTAAAAGCACCAAAATATATAACATTTAAGCACATGTAGTGTAGCTCCCTAACTACATGCAAGCTATATGCAAACTACTTTAAATGCAACTAAATGAGCTTGAAAACATGCAAAAGTCAAGCAAAAAAAGGTCTGCAAAATAAGATATCCACACAAACATCAGTATGGTTGGGCTTTATGGGCCATGTATGATGATTACTATGATGCTAACATGTGTTTAGGTGACTAGTGATAGCGCCACATGTTTATCTATCTCTCTTTATTGCTCATACTATCTTGCATACTTATATTTATTGTTAGCATGAAGTATAGTAGAGTAGACGTGTACCACTGAGCTTTGTATAATACCTTTTTGGGCTAAACTGAATTAAGAGATTTTATGATAACAGGTTGAGCTTAAGGCCCAAATGTGACATCTGGGTTTAGGGTGTTACAAAATTCATCATTAATCTACTTTTAAAAATATGTAAATAAAATAGTAAAAAAATTGTGCCTTGGAGGCAAGAGCCCATCCCACTCATCAAAGGGCTTCATCCCTGTAATGCCCTGGTTTTGGGCTTAGAGGTTTTTGGGCCAATTTAAGGGTCCAGTGGACCGGAATTAGAGATTTGAGTGGATGAAAAAGATTTGAATCTTAGGATTTGATGACTAAAAAGGATTTGAATCTTAAGCAACATAGATGGTTGGAGTTGCTTACCATCAATTTAAGCACTTCTTGGAAGTTCTTAAGTAGTTGCAAATTGACATTCCATTGGTAGAAGCCCTTGAGCAAATGCCAAACTATGTAAAATTCATGAAGGGCATTTTGTCCAAAAAGAGAAAGTTGGGAGACTTTGAAAATGTCACTCTCACTGAGGGATGTAGTGCCATAATCATAAATCGATTGCCACCAAAGCCGAAAGATCCAGAAAGTTTCACTATTCCCTACACAATTGGCAACAAATTTATGGGCAAGGGATTGTGTGACTTGGGAGCCAGCATCAACTTGATGCCAATGTCAGTTTTTAGGAAGCTTGGCATAGAAGCAAGACCTACCACCGTGACACTCCAGCTGGCAAACCGATCCTATGCGCATCCCAAGGGTAAGATTGAGGATATGTTGGTAAAGGTAGATAAATTTTTCTTTCCCGCCGATTTTATCATTTTAGATTATGAGGCCGATGTTCATGTTCTGATTATTTTAGGTAGGCCATTCCTTGCCACGAGTATGGCTTTTCTTGATGTTCATAAAGGTGAACTAACAATGTGCATGAATAACCATCATGTTACTTTTCATGTGTTTCAAGCTTTGAAATGTGCCGGTGAACCTGATGAATGTCAAGTCGAGGAGATGATGGAGTCCATTTATACTGTGGACATGGCACAGTTATGCCAGGATACAAAATTTGATGCTAGCATACTTGATGGCATAGCTGAAATGACTGAAGAATCTGAGGAATCAACCTAAACCATCAATGGAGGCTAAAGATGTAAGTTATTTTGAGCCTCTACAGTTGGTCGGTAGAGAGATCAAAGAACCTAAACCATCAATTGAGGAACCACCAAAGTTGGAGCTAAAGCCACTGCCAAATCACTTGAAGTATGCTTATATAGGTAAACACTCAACTCTGCCAGTGATCATTGTCACTGATCTCACTAATGATTAGGAGGAGAGATTGCTGGCAATATTAAGAAATTATAAGCAAGCGTTGGGTTGAACCTTGGCAGACATCAAGGTATTAGCCCAACCATTTGCATGCACAAGATCAAATTAGAGGAATACCAAGGTAAGACCATTGAAGGTCAGAGAAGGCTAAACCTGAGCATGAAAGAGGTAGTTAAGAAAAATATCATAAACTGGCTTGATGCGGGATCATTTATCCCATTTTCAATAGCTCATGGGTTAGCCCGGTGCAATGCGTGGCAAAAAAAGGTGGCATGACCGTGGTACAAAATAGTGAAGCTGAATTTATTCCCTTCAGGACCATCATCAGATGGAGAGTGTGCATGGATTATAGAAGGCTAAATAGTGCCACAAGGAAAGACCACTTCCATTGCCTTTCATCGACCAAATGATAGATAGGTTGGCGGTAAAGCTTTTTATTGATTTTTGGATGGTTATTCAGGTTATAGTCAGAATGCCATCGTCCCGATGGTCAAGAGAAGACCACGCTCACGTGTCCTTATGGAACATTTAATTTTAGAAGGATGCCATTCAGCCATTGTAATGCGCCGACAACATTCCAGCATTGCATGATGTCCATTTTTTCCGATATGATAGAGCATAATATGGAAGTATTCATGGATGATTTCTCAATGGTTGGCAAAACATTTGGGGAATGCATTCATAGTTTGGACCAAGTCTTAAAGAGATGCATTGAGACGAACCTAGTGCTGAATTGGGAAAAATGTCACTTCATGGTGAAAAAAAACATTGTTCTCGGGCACAAGGTAACCGAGAGAGGATTAGAAGTCAGCCAAGCAAAAGTGAAGGTAATCAAGAAATTGCCACCTCCAATAAGTGTAAAAGGTATAAGGAGTTTTTTAGGACATGCCGAATTTTATCGGCATTTTATTAAAGATTTTTCAAAAATTGCAAAACCCTTATGCTTGTTATTAGAATGTAATGTCACTTTTGCATTTGATGAAAGCATTTCAGGAACTTAAGTAGAAATTGATTAATGCCCCCATAGTCATAGCACCGAATTGGAATGAGCCTTTTGAGCTCATGTGTGATGCCAGCGACTATGCCGTTAGAGCAGTTTTGGGACAGCGGCATGGTAAGGTTTTCTATGCCATCTACCATGCCAATAGAACCTTGAATGAAGCACAACTTAATTACTCCACAATCGAGAAAGAATTTCTTGCAGTTGTATTTGCTTTTGATAAATTTAGATCTTATTTAGTTGGTAACAAGGTTGTGGTTTATACAGATCATTCAGCATTGAAATATCTCTTAGCAAAGAAAAATGCCAAGCCCAAATTAATCCGATGGACGCTCTTACTTCAAGAATTTAACCTAGAGATCAGAGACACGAAAGGCAGCAAAAACTTAGTAGCTAACCACCTCTCACGTTTAGAGCATCCCATTGAAGATGGTATTAGAGATGAATTTCCTGACGAATACTTGCTTGCACTTAATACTATGCCATGGTACGTTGACATTGTCAACTACCTGGTGAGCAACATTCGTCCACCAGACTTGGCATACAATGCCAAGAAAAGATTCATGCGAGAAGTTAGGCTATACTATTGGGATGAGCCAATATTGTTCAAGCAATGTGCTGATCGAGTGATCCGCCGGTGTGTACTCACGGATGAACAACATAACATATAACATTTGTGCCATGTCGCACCATATGGAGGTCACTTTGCTGGGATGAAGACTGCTGCCAAGGTGCTACAGTCAGGATTCGTTTGGCCCATATTATACAAAGATGCCCATAACTTTGCCAAGGCATGTGACCTATACCAGAGGACAGGAAACATTTTCGACAGACACCAGTTGCTGCTCCAGAACATTATGCTAGTGGATTTGTTTGATGTATAGGGGATAGACTTTATGGGTACTTTTCCTCCATCATTTGGTAACCTATACATCCTTGTGGCTGTTGACTACGTTTCAAAATGGGTTGAAGCTGTTGCTTTGCCAATAAAAGATGCCAAGGCTGTTGCCAAATTTTTGCACAAACATATTTTTACTCGATTTGGTGCCCCTAGAATGATTATTCATGATGAGGGTACCCATTTTAAATGCAATCTAATATCTATAGCTTTGTATAGATATGGAATTCAACAGAGGGTTGCCACGACATACCATCCCCAAACGAATGGCCAAACAAAGATTTCCAACAAGGAGATCAAGAACATTTTCGAAAAGATTATAAATCCAACAAGGAAAGATTGGTCTTTGAGACTAGATGACTCATCGTGGGCTTATAGGGCTGTTTTTAAAACACATTTGGGAACCTCCCCATTTAGACTTGTTTTCGGGAAGGCATGCCACTTACCAATAGAGATGGAGCACCGTGCTTATTGGGCAATCAAAATGCTTGACATGGCATGGGGGGATTTTGGAGAAAAGAGGTTATTAGACTTGAATGACTTGAAGGAATTTAGAACACATGCTTATGAGAATTCCATACTCTACAAGGAATGAACAAAGCGTTGGCATGACAAACGGATATTACCAAAGCAATTTGAGGTAGGCCAATGTGTTTTGTTATTTAACTTGAGGTTAAAGTTGTTTCTAGGAATGCTCAAGTCTAGATGGTCGGGACCCTTTGAAGTTGTGAAGCCATATGCTTATGGAGTAGTGGATATCAAGGATTTGAAAACGGGAGCAATTTTCAAAGTAAACGGCCAGCGTTTGAAGCACTATTTGGTTGGCACTCAAAAGGATGCCAAGAAGGTTATCCTTCTGGCAGAGTTACCGTGATCATCATCATCGTCATAGTTCGATTCTTGTATATTAGGATAGATATTTTTTCTAGTTTTTATTTATTTTTCTTTCCTTTATTTTAATTTTCATTCTCCTTTTTTGCGTTGAAAGGTTTTTGTTGAGTGAGTGTAGGATTTTTATTGTTAGGCGGACTGCCAAAGCAAAAGATTGGCATGAAAAGATTGAAAATGTTTGCCAAGTGTTGAATCTGCCACACCACTTGAGTCTGAAGATGAAGGAGTCCAAGGCCAAGCCAAGGTTGTGGCTAGACTTGCAGCACCTGTCTCATCTACTACCACCGATGTCCCTGCTGCCTCAGAATTGGCAAAGCTTCTTAAGGATGTTTTCCACAACATCAGAGCTTCCATTGCCGCATCGAAGGGGAGTCCCCCTCGTCCTAAAATCCTTTAAATTCATATTATTCATGTATTTTACTGTTTTCATTTGTATATAGGTTATTTTCATGCATTGATGACAATGCACACCTTTAGTTTGGGGGTGTACATCCTTACATTTGTATGCCATGCATTCATGTTTAAATTTCAGTTTTCCATATAGGATTAAAATTTTATACCAAACCACCAAAAAAATTTGTTGCCTTGGTTAAGATTGGAACTTTTGTCAATAATTTGCTAGCCTAGTTAAATTTGTTCTAGGTTTATCTGTCTAATAAAGAAATTGGAATTTTAGAAATTGTATGTCGGCAGGTTAGCAATGCCAAGTAGCTTGGCAATTAGACTCTAGTTTAGGGAACTTTAGTTTCACTCTACACGGGGTATGCATCTAGTCTGCAAAACGAACTTAGGTTCTCTTTAAATTAATCTCGGAATAATTGTTAAAAAAAATTCGATGCCATGGTAAAAGGAAAAGAATAAGGTAACAATGTTTTCCCAAGGCAAGAAAAAAATAGAACTCTCATCTACCTTAGAGATAATAAGTAATTTGATGCTTTGTGGTTTGCTCCCTCTTAGTTCTCAAGTCAAAAACTTTAGGGTATGAGTTGAAGAGTTAAAGCCTAGTAATGTCTAGATTAACCTGGGGGGTTTATGGTATGCTCCATCTTATTTCTCACGCCAAACAGTATTACAAAGCAATCCTGAAATTATTGCCAGAGAAAAAAACTAAAAACCCTTGGCAAATAAAAACAAAAATGATGACAATAAATTTTGAGTTTGGGTAGTAAAGTTGACTAAGGAAGTTGAGTAAACTTGATGCATATTGCCCGCACTTCATGCACAGTAGACGACCTTAGACTAGAGCTATATTGTTGCACTTGAATTTGTTTATCTGCTTGGCATTGATATACTGAATATCCAAGGATAGACCTAGGATCATATTTTGCTAGCTGACAAGTGTTGGGAACCATGACAATCTCTGCCGAGGTACTTTCTTGTCTTTTTTTGTTTTTCATATTTTTAGTTGCATTACTTGTGGACAAGCAATGAGCTAGGTTTGGGAGTGTGTTAACTCCTCAAAAGTACTATTTTATACTTATTTTAAAAAGCCTTTCCTAGCCCTTTTAGTACATTTAGTTGCAATTAGTTGTTAAACTCATGCATTTTCATAAGGAGTTAGGAAATGGGGAATTTTTGTGCTTTGCCAGTGTGAAGGGTTGTTTGTTGGCATCATTACAGGCATGTTAGAGCAGTGAAGGAGTAGGAAGCAAGAGGATCAGAAGACCAATGCCAAGCATCCTTGTCAATATGTTGCCAAAAGAGTTTTGCAAAGAACCCTTGGCAACACCAGACTGAAAAATAGGACGAGATCAGACTGCAAAAAATAGCACTTGATCAAGCTCCAAAAAAATAGCATGGCAAAAAAATTAGATTCCAAGCTGGTCTGGCATAGATGGACCGAACAATGCCGAGCTCGGCTGGTGAAAGATCAAAGACTAATGACATCAACCCTAGTCAAGATAACGTCAGCCCTAGTCAAGATGATGTTAGCCCTAGGATTCAAAGTGCTACTAAGGTGATCATAGGCCTTAGCCCGCCCAAATTAAAACCCTAAGGCTTATCCTAGAGTTTCCCACGCATGCCTATATAAAGGATATCAAGCAAGCACATAAGAGACGACACATTGGAGATTAAATTGAGAAAAGACTGCCTTCTTACACACTCTCTTAGTTTATTTGGTTTTTATTTGATGATGTTAAACGATTTTAGTTTTTGGATGGAAACCCCAACCATGAACTAATTTTCTTAAGTTGGTTGGAGGATGTTTGGTTTAAACGTTGAATTTATGCTTTACTTTCTTTAATGATAAATCTGTTTTGGCAAAGTTTTTCTATTTGGCATACTTGAATTTTTCCTAAATACTCTGCCAAGCGAGAGCTGGCCCTGTTGGCCTATTGCTCGTCAATATCTTAACAGACTTGGGGTGACAACGGTTGAGTTGTTGAATACCAAGGAGAGAAGCTTCAAGAGAAGTCGTTCAAGTAGATGAACTTACTTCGGAAGTCATATCTACCCCTTAAGAGTATAGATTGGTTCTTAATCAAATCAGTTTATTTAAAAACATGCACTATAGAGATATAGGGTTTTTTTATATGATTGACTTAGGGCAATGACAATCAAGAGAGGCTTTGCTAATTTTGAATCTGCTCGGCAAACAATGCCAAGACAGGTTGACATTAAAGGCTGGCACGACGTGAATAGCGTGAAAACCTGGCATTCCCTCCCAACGCTCATCATTCATTAAAACACTCTCCTTGCCAACATCTTTACTTTATTTTACTTTTATTAATTTTCTTTTCTTTAGTGTTAAAATCAATTCCAAAACAAATCATCTTTTCTTCCAAGGCAAGTAACAATCAAACAATTGAATTCCAAGTTAATCTATATGGGATCGATACTCAGCTTAACTGTTGTATTACTTGCAGACCGTGTATACTTGCACGCAAAAGACTCATCTTGGCACTGTTTTACTAGTACATACATTTTGCCCCTTTTGCCAGCATTCGTAGCACACTTCTTCTAGAGAGTCTACAACCGCTCAACTGTTAGGTTACTCATGGTGGAGTATTCGGTACACTTATACCCCTCAACACCCGATGTGACTTATTTATAGTGCACTATCAATCATATGGTCGACCAACTATATCCGATAATATTTTAAACCACATCACTTGCCAATGTAATTCATTATTAACCATGTACCTCAGTGTTTTGTGCAAAATACAAAACCGTTTTCAATACATTAAACCATGCATTTACAGGTATTCCACATACTTACATGGACCATTTTCCCAATGCATCCATCATCAATATATGATCAAAAATTAGTATAAAACATACTCAAAACATGCTTAAATAGTAGGTACCATGTAATTCAAAAACAAGTGCATAAAAACAATTTTGCCAAAGCATGACCGAGGGAGAAATCTCATCATACTTACTTCTGAGTTTAAACCAGCATTTCAAGCTTAATTTAAACTCCCAAAATAACCTTTAAACCATTTCAAAGCTGAAATCCACGTTCTCATTCACCAACTTCGCAAAGCCTCATTCGCCAGTACGAACTACTCCTCCAAAATTTTTGAAATGGTGCCGCAAGCTTGAGGATCAATCAACCCTGATTTAACCACAAAACATTGGGGATTCAATGCATCACAATGAATTCAAAGACTCAGCAATAGAAACCCCCAAAACCACTATCTAAAAAACCCTTATACAATAACCGAAAACAACATCAAACATCTTCCAAACTTAACTCAGCCAAAATCTAAAGGTTTAATCCATTAAATACCTTCAATTAACCTCCAAAAACAACCTAACATCATCCTTATACCTATAGCATTCATTAAACAATCATAACACCCCCAAAACACTTAACTAACAACCTAGGAAATTAGAGATTCACCTAGCTTCGGGATTCCAATGATAAATCCAACATACTAAAATCAATCAAAAACTCAACAAAACAAATCCAATTCAAAAATCATATAATCTCATCAATTAAATATTGATTTAACCTACTTCCATAATTAAATCATCAAAACTCATTGAAAACATGTATAAAGGATCAATATCTTGGGAATTTCAATAAAGAATCATACATTAGAGGAGAAGGACGAAGCTCGCCTCTAATGTTAACTTTTCCCCTTAATTGACTTGATTTACATGAGAAACAAGATTAAAATAATAAGGTTTTGATAGGAAACAATTAAGAACTCATTTGAAACCAAAAGATTGATGAAATCAAGAAGTTACCTGTAGATTTTAAAGAAGAGAAGAGTGTTTGGCTGAAGAGAATTTGATAGAAAATCTTTTAGAGAAAAGGTAGTTACGTAAAGTTAGCTTAGGAAATTAATTATAAAGTTAATTCCCAAAAATCTATTTATATTTTCTCAAACCTTTTTAAATATCCAATTAAGGAGAAAAATATAATATTAGACTTTGGGCAAATAGCTCCTTAAAGATTCTAAGTTTTGACCCTTTTACAAAACAATCACTAAAAATAGTTTCCATTCTTTACATTTTGGTCACTAACCAAATTGTCACATTTTCAAATTCCATTTTTCAAAATTGGCTTTGCCAAAAATATCTATATATCAAATAATGATTTTTAGATATTTTTCCCACACATTCTCTTACTCAACAATATTTAAACTAATTTTAATCCTGAATCCGACTCGAATCTCTAATATCGGCCTATCGGACTATCTAATTAGCCTAAAAATCCCTATGCCAAAATCGGGGCGTTACAACTCTCTCCCACGTAGGAAGTTTCATCCTCGAAATCTACCTGAAGGAAACAAATGTGGAAACTATTTCAACATATCCGCCTTACCCTCCTATGCGGCCTCCTCAACTCCAGGTGTCGCCACAACACTTTCATAAGCTCAATCGTCTTGCCACGAAGAACTTTACTGCTAGAGTCAAGCATCTCTATAGGTTCCTCATCATAAGATAAATCTGGTTGTAACTCAATGTCCTTCACCGGCATAACAAGCGATAGATTCGACCGATACCTCCACAACATTGATACATGAAACACACCATGAATCTTCTACAACTTAGTAGGTAACCTCAAACGATAAGCTAAAGGACCAACACGTTCCACAACCTCATATGGTCCAATAAAGCTCAGACTAAGTTTACCCTTACGTCTAAAACACATCACCTTCTTCCAAGATGACACCTTTAAGAACACATGATCACAAACTGCATACTCAATCTCCCTACGCTTCAAATCTGCAATGGATTTCTGGCGATCCGAAGCCTTCACATTCTCATTCATGTTTTTCAACACATCTGACATAGATACATGCTTTTCTCCAGCCTCGGCCCAATAAAATGGAGTACGACACTTCCTACCATACTAGGCCTCATACGGAGCCATTTGTATACAAGCATGATAACTATTATTATAGGAAAACTCCACCAAAGGCAACTGCCTCTCCTAGGTTCCTTGCAACTCAATGATACAATACCTTAACATATCCTCCAAAACTTGGATCACACGTTCAGACTGACCATCCGTCTAAGAATGATACGAAGTAATGAAATTTAATCGCGTACCTAGAGCCCGATGCAAACACTCCCAAAACTTCACAGTAAACCGCGGATCTCTATCCAAAACTATGAACTTAGGCACCCCGTGCAAATGAACAATCTCAGCAGTATACAACTCCACCAACTTATCCAAGGTATATGTGGTATGCACAGGTAGAAAATATGCACACTTCGTGAACCGATCCACAATCACCCAAATGGAATCCTTTTTACTAGGCGTCAACGGTAACCCTGACAAAAAATCCATGGTGATTCTCTCCCACTTCCATTTCGGTATCCTCAACGGTTACAAAAACTCAGAAGGAAAATGATGCTCAGCCTTAACACGCTGACACACCATGAATCTAGCAACAAAAGCAGCCACATCTTTCTTCAAACCAACCAATAGTACTTTTCCCTCAATCCTCGATACATCTTGGTACAACTGGATGCATAGCAAAAGGACTAGCATGCCCTTCGGTCAAAATGGTACGCTTCAACTCATCATCATTAAGCACCACTATTCGATCTTTAAAATACAACACCCCATCATCATAAAGTGAAAATCTGTCAGATTTCCATCCATGATATCGTTAACATGCGGTACCAATGCATCATCATAAGGTAGCTTTTCCTTAATCAATTACGATAAGGATGGCTTTACTTGCAACTCAGCCAACAAGCCTCCATCCCGCATCACACTTAACCATGCAAACATTGCCTTAACTCCACTACAACCTTTTCTACTCAAGGCATCCACCACAACATTAACCTCACATAGATGGTACTCGATCGTCAAATCATAATCCTTAAGCAACTCTAACCATTTATGTTGCCTAAGATTCAAATCCTTTTGTGTCATAAAGATAGTGCCTCCAAATCTTTAAAGCAAACACAACCGCGACAAGCTCAAGATCATGCATAGGATAATTGCGCTGGTGCACCTTCAACTGCCTAGATGCATAAGCCACAACTTGTCCTTCTTGCATCAACATACAACCCAATCCTACATATGACGCATCGCTATAGACAAAAAACTCCTTACCCACTCAGGTTGAATGAAGATTGGAGCTTGTGTCAAAGCCTCCTTCCACTTTTCAAAAGCCCGTTGTCTAACCTTCATCCACTCAAAATGGATGTTCTTCTGCAACAACTTGATCAAAGGAGTAGTAATCTTCAAAAAACCATCAACAAACCAACGGTAATAACCAGCCAACCCAAGAAAACTGAACCTCTGACATAGACTTAGGTGACTTCAAACCTATCACCACTTCAATCTTGTGCAGGTCAACCTGAATTCTTTCGGCTGACACAACATGTCCAAGAAAAACAACCTCACTAAGCCAAAACTCACACTTGCTCAACTTAGCATATAACTAATTATCCAACAATGTCTGAAGCATAATCCGCAAGTGTCTATCATGATCCTCCTCGGTACGAGAGTACACAAGAATATCATCAATAAACACAACCACAAATTAATCCAAAAACTCATGGAACACCCAGTTCATCATATCCATGAACGTAGCCGATGCATTGATCAAACCAAACGGCATAACCAAGAACTCATAATGCCCGTACCTTATACAATAAATAATATTAGGCACATCGACATCCTTCACCTTCAATTGATAATACGCAGACCTCAAATAAATTTTAGAAAACACTGAAGCACCTTTAAACTGATAAAAAAATCATCAATCTGTGGCAAAGGATACTTATTCTTAATCGACAACTTGTTCAGTTGTTGATTATTACTGTACATCCGCATCATGCCATCCTTCTTCTTCACGAACAACACCGACGCACCCTACGGCGAAACACTAGGCCTAATAAACCTTCAATCAAGCAACTCTTGAAGTTGTGTCTTCAACTCCTTCAGCGCCATACAATAGGAACCAATAGACATTTGAGTGGTATTTGCATACAACTCAATGCCAAACTCAACCTCTCTATTCGGTGGCAAACCTGACAACTCATATGAAAAACACCTAGAAACTCACATACCGTATGGATGTCCTAAATATGCATCTCCTTTGATCTCCGATTCATAACATAGGCTAAGAATGCCTGACATCCTCCATCCATCAAATGACTCACTTTCTAGAGCTGAAATGACATTAGGTAAGAACTTAGCATTTTCACCCATAACAACCACTTCATAATCATCGACAAGTTTCAAGGAAACTTGCTTAATTTCAAAATCAACCATAACTCTATGCTCAGTCAACCAATCCATACCCAAGATTACATCAAAACCATGAAACAAAAATTCCATCAAATCAACCACAAACACATGATCTTGAACACTCAAAGGACAACTCCTAAACAACCTTCTTATAACCACCATTTCTTTGAAAAAACTAGTTACATGCATACCCATATTCAACACTTCTACAGGTATATTAAGCAAATACGCATTCTCACGCAAGATATATGAATGAATTAAACCAAAATCAACTAAAGAAAATAATGGCAAAGGTTCCAATGTAAATGTACATGCAACCATATCACTATCGTTGCATCTCTCGTGATGTGCATACACCCTTGCAGGACCACCACCCTTTGATTGGATAGCAACAATATTAGCAACTATCCTTAAACCTTCATCCCTACACTGAAATTACCCTCGGTCACAACCATGACCTCTTGGTGGTGCAGTTGCAGGTGCCCTGGCTTGTCCACCACCAGCCAACAACGAACAATCACGTCTCAAGTGATTGCTCGACCCACAACTCCAACAAGAGTTAGCAACCACAACCACAAGAGCCTATCCCTCATGAGCCAAATATAGACATTCTTGCCTCACATGATCATGCGATCCACATACCCAATAGGTATTAAATGTTGCTCTAGCTTGGGTTCCCATACCCTATGGTTCTCACCCAGCACTACCTCCACCTCGCCTCAAATTAGGGTGATACCGCTTATAACGATGCTTCTTAAATAGACCACCACCAAAACTAGAGTCTACAACTCTTTTGCTAGAGCCCGAACCACCCATACAAACTGATAAACCCAGGTTCTACTCAATGTCCTTCGCCCAAAGCCAACATATATGTCTTACCGTCCTGTACCAATCCATTGCGGAATCTGGTCACAGCAATGCCTCTTATCCGGTACTATTTCAAGAGCATACTAACTCAACCGAACAAACTGCACCTCATACTCAGCCACAATAATACTACCCTAAATTAAGGCCATGAACTAGATATGGGGTTATGCATCAACTACCAGCAACTTAATCTGTTTACTATCAAGAATAAGTACCCACTTCCAATAATTGAAGACTTGTTTGATCAATTGAAGGGTGCTACGGTATTTTCCAAGATTGACCTTAGATCTGGATACTATCAAATGAAAGTCAAGGAGTCAGACATACCTAAGACTACTTTTAGGACTCGATATGGTCACTATGAATTTTTGGTGATGCCTTTTGGCATAACAAACACCCCTGCTGCGTTTAAGGACCTTATGAATCGAGTTTTCAAGCCTTATTTGAATAAGTTCATAGTAGTTTTCATAGACAACATTCTTGTCTACTTGAAGGATAAGGATGAGCATTGAAACATCTTTGAATAGTACTACAGATTCTTCGAGACAAACAACTCTATGCTAAATTCAACAAGTGTGATTTCTGGTTGTCTGAGGTGTCTTTTCTTGGTCATGTGATATCAGCTGAGGGGATTAAAGTTGATTCGAAGAAAATCCAATCTGTTTTAGAGTGGAGATCCCTGAAGAACATTAGTGAAGTTAGAAGCTTTTTAGGCTTGGCCGGTTATTACCGAAGGTTCATAAAGGGATTCTCAATTTTAGCTGCTCTTTTAACTAAACTTCTCCAAAAGGATGTGCATTTTATTTGGTCTGAGGATCAACAACAAAGCTTTGACCAATTGAAAGAGGTGCTCACTCGAGCTCCAGTTCTAACGCAACCTAAACCCAGAAAAGAATTCACAGTTTTTAGTGATGCTTCTCATTTGGGTCTAGGGTGTGTTCTCATGCAAGAAAATAAAGTATTAGCATATGCTTCTCAGCAATTGAAATCCCACGAATTGAACTACCTGACATATGATCTCGAACTTGCTACGGTAGTCTTTGCTTTGAAAATATGGAGACATTATTTGTATGGGGAGAAATGTTATCTTTATACAGATCATAAAAGCTTGAAGTATCTCCTAACCCAAAAGGTGCTTAATCTTAGACAAAGAAGATGAACTGAATTGCTCAAGGAGTACGATCTAATTATAGACTACCACCCAAGAAAGGCCAATTTAGTGGTTGATGCACTCAGCCGCCAACATTCTCGTGGTAAGATTTCGATCAAGCTATCTTATCTTATACACCTATTCAAAATTATGAGATTGCCATCTAAGTTAATCTTGTTAACTTGCTGCCTCAACTTCCTTTAATGCACACTTTCAATTGTACAAAAGTTAAAGGTTCCTAGCTGAATTTCAAATCCAATCTGAATTGGTTTCAAGGATTCGGCTCCTGTAGCAATCTGATTCAGAATTGTAAGATATTATGCACAAGCTTGATGGAGGAACCGAATCAGATTTTGCTATAAAAGAAAATGGTCTACTCTATTTTCGAAGTAGAGTTTGTGTGCCTAATGACCAGGATCTAAGAAGAGAAATTTTGCAAGAGGCTCACAATAGTCCTTTTTCGATTCATCTTGGATCAGTGAAGATGTATAAAGACTTAAAGGAGTTATACTGGTGGCCAGGGATGAAATTTGCAATCACAAACTTTGTATCTAAATGCTTAATATGCCAAAAGGTGAAAGCAGAACATCAAGTTCATTCGGGATTGTTACAACCCATTGAAATACCATATTGGAATTGGGATCGTATAACTATGATTTCGTGAGTGGACTGCCCTTATTACCTAGGAAAAATGATGCAATTTGGGTGGTGGTTGATAGATTTTCTAAATAAGCTTACTTTCTTCCTGTTCGAATGAGCATGAGCCTGGATCAGTTGGCCGAACTTTACATTCGAGAAATAATAAGACTACATGGTGTTCTAATCTTTGTAATCTCTGATCGAGATTTTAGATTTACTTCTGTATTTTGGAAATCCTTACAAAAAGCTCTTGGGACTAAAACAAACCTTAGCACAACCTTTCATCCTCATTTGAATGGCTGCCTTTGAAGCCCTTTATGGAAGAAAATGCAGGATACCTTTGTGTTGGTCAGAGTTGGGAGAGAACAAAGCTTTAGGACCTGAACTTCTTCGAGAGACAGAAGAGCAAGTCCAAGTCATTTGTAATCGATTAAAAGAAGCTTTCGATTGATAGAAGACTTATGTTGATAAAAAGATGGGATATCCAATATAATGTGGGAGATAGAGTGTTTCTCAAGGTATCTCCGTGGAAAAAGGTGTTTAGATTCAAAAAGAGAGGAAAACTCAGTCCCCGTTTCATTCGATCATTCGAAATAGTAGAAAGAATTGTCCCTATTGATTATCAATGGGCTTTCCCTGATGAATTTAACAAGATTCATAATGTATTCCATGTGTCAATGTTTTGAAGATATTGATCAGATCCATCTCACATTCTTGAACAAGATGAAGTTTAATTGAACCAAGACTTATCCTATGAAGACGAGCCAATTCAGATCCTCAATCGAGAAGATAGAAAGCTTCATAATAAAACAATCTCCCTTGTCAAATTTTTACGGAAGAATCATAAAGATACAGAAGCTACGTGGGAGCTTGAAATCTACCATGAGAGATCAATACCCGTATCTATTTTCCTCAGGTATGTTCGGGGACGAATGTCCTTAAGGGAAAGGGAATTGTAACACCCTAATTTTTGACGTAGGAAAATGTCATGACATGGCTCCCAAGAAAATTAAACTAGGTGACTATAATTGAGTTTCAATGAAGGGCCAAATTGAAAGGTTAGAAATTAAAGGTGTTAGATTAAAGTGACTATATAGTCTAATATTCAAAATTTGAGTGTTACATGGTTATTTAATAATTATTAAAGTAATTGATTATGCGTCTTAGTGTTAAAAAGGGCGGGCACGTGTGGTTATCCTTAGATGGATAACAAACAAATTTCCATCATCTTCTTCACTCTCATTTACACCGAAAATTAGAATAGAGAGAGGGAGAGAGTTTGTTCAAGGTGATATCTTGCTTGGAAATTGATCATTTTGATGCTTGAATTGTGCTTGCATGTTTGTGAATGTAAGCCTTCTTTTTTTTGTTATCCCTTTGATTCGAAATGTGGGTTGTTGTAATTGATTTGATTATTGTTTGAAAAGGGTTGTTGTTTGATTGAATAATTTGGTGTGATGGAATGTTAGTATAGAAATGGGAATTAGTAGATTGAAGCATGAAGTAGGAATCAAATGCATTTGTAAAGTTCAAAATTGAATCATTCTAATGATACTCAATGCTGGAAATTCAAGTAATGAATTTGTATGAACTGATTCATGATTTAAACAAAATTTAAAGGCTGCCCTGTTTGAGTATAACATGAAAGAGAGTTGTTTTGGAATTAACATGTTTAAGGGCTGTTGGGAAATGAATTAGGGACCAGAATTGTATGATAATTTGGTAGTAAAGGGATATACTAATTGTAAGAAACAAAGAATGATGTATTAAAAAGATTGGTGGCAGATTTAAGCATATGTTAGAGAAATTAGATGTTGCCGTGTTTAAGATAAAGCAAAATCTATAAGGGGGACTGCTATGTATAATTGTGACATATCCAATGACTTGAAGTGTTAATTATGGAACTAAATGAAATGGAGGAAAATATATGTATGTAAGCAGTAGAAAATTCAACCTTAAGGATTGTTTGAGCATGTATATGATGAATAGGTAACAATTAAATGATTCTAATGCACCATTGAATTGTTGTTATAAATAGACAAGAAGGGAGTTGAACAAGGGGACTAAAGGTAGAAGCGAGTGATGATTCACGATTAGGAATAGCTCGACATTCTATGAGTGTAAACCATGTTTTCGATTAAGCTTAAGGTTGTTGAATTAGATAAATCTAGATGATTAACATTTAGGGCTTAAATGTTTATCTGTGCTATTGCTTGCTTGAATCTCGGTAAGGTGAGTACAACAAGGTAAGTACGTATGTTAGTTTGATAAGTCAAGCATGAATGTAAGATTGGCGGATTTTAGAATGAAATTGAAAGCATATTGAATAGATGATTGATTACTTAGTGATATAAAGTTTATACGGACTTATTTAAAATAATACGTAGAGCCTTTACTAGTATTGGTCCTAGATAGATTGAAATGCTAATAGAATCTCTGAGCTCAGCTTGAATCAGACTACGGTCCCTTAATTGGTACTATTGTACCCTTGTAATATTTGGGAAAGAATATAAATTTCAATGGCACCAAGGTGCCATTGCTTGTTGATGATTGTGATTGAAATTGTATATCTAGACTAATAGCTAGTTAAGGCCATTATAATCAACTATGATTGCGCGTATAATTGACCACTAGAGTGGTTTGTTTAGCCTTGTTGAGTAACTTTAATAAGTTGTATAACAATGTAAAATTCTTCTTTTAGAAGCATGGTTTGGTTCGAAATGAATTAAGGACAAACTTGAAATAAGCTTCATGCTCAATGACTAGTGACCATGATATTTAGGTGATCAAATATTAAAAAATATTAAGAGATAGTCTTGATTGAATTATTTATGATTTTGAACAACTAAACAAAGAACTAGTTTGTTAAGATAATTTACACTCAATTGTTTAAGTGAATTGCAAGACTGAATAGCTAATTGTTCACCTTGATACTTTTCAAATAAAGTTGATTTTGTTCAAGGTCGGAAGGCTACACAAGGTCACAAAGAACTCTAAAGTATGTTTGTAATTATTCTTATAAACTCCTAGAAGTTGGCACAAGTAATTGTATAATGGCTATATCATGTTGAGCATTTTGTGATGGCTTTTGTAAATTCTTATACTTTGTGGATGCTTTATATTCTTCCTTGCTTATGGTTAATGGTTAGGTTGATGTAGTGGCAATTTTGGTTTGATTATTATATGGAAATTGCCTCATCTATATCTATCATGCAAGTTGAACCTTGATAATAGAGGTAATAGGGTTTTGAATAAACTTAACCAATTGATAATAGCATAATAGATCATGAATTTAATTTGATGGCTTGATTCTTGATGTTCATTTATAGAATATCAAGTTAAACTATTATATATATGTAGACTTAAAGACTAGGCTTAGTTTAAGTGTTCAAATTGTATCACTTACGTCCTAATTTTGATAAATCTATCTTGACATTACATCCTCGTTATTAATTAGTTAGAAAACATAAAGCTTCCTTTAGGGTCAATCGATTGCCATGGTGTATGTATCATTAATGCTTATTTGCTTGGTTGGTTGCTTGAATTCAAACTTGTCTTTCTTGAAGTAGATCAATCACTAACTTGAATAACAAGTTAGTTTGTTTACTCTAGTTTGCCTCTACCTTCTAACTCCAATGAGGGGGCATTATAGTACGGGCATCTTTCAAAAATGATTTTTGTGATTAAATCAAGGGAATTGGAGATGGATGGGTGAGTCACCTCTTTGCTTGACCCACCCCACATGAACAAGGGTCATCTATTTGACAAAAGATGACAATTGATTGAGGAAAAACAGATTTATTGATATTAAATAGGTTTCCTCCCAAGCTAGGAAACCATGTGATTGGTTGCTTAGGAGGCAACCCTTGTGTACAGGAAACCATCGGCCGAAACCCTTAGGGAATAGAAGAAATGGGTTAAAAAGTATTTTAAGAAAATCGAGGCTAAGTTCCTATCTCTTCATTCCTTTCCTTTGAAGAACAAGCAAGCACCACCATTTCCATCTTCTTCCTTGAGCTTAAGCAAGCACCTCCCTTGGTTGCTTAGGTTTTCTTAGATTTCTCTACATTGTTAGATAACCCTCGATTGGGTAAAATGAAACCCTCAAACAATTGTTCAAATCCTTGGATATATTGAGTTTAATTTCAAATTGATGTTTTTGAGCTTATAGACTAATCCATGGAAATCCTTCTTGCTCAATAGCCAATGGTTAATCCCGAACATAGATATTGAATTTGGTATTGTTATATATTGCATTCAATACCATACTATCGATTCTAATTAATTCCTATTGTTGTAACCTAGATCAAGAATTGGAGAAAGATCAGAAAGATCTTCTGTCATCTCCAAAGAAAGCTAGAAGCAAAGGAGTTGTAATTTGAGAGCCTTGAAAGCTTCAAAATCAAGGTGAGTGTAGTCGGAGTCTCGGGATTAAGCTAGGAGCTTTCCCGATTTCATTGTCATTAAATTTTGCATAGCTAACCTTTTTGTCAAAGGACATTGGATCGAACCTCTTTGGAGGCATCATTGGTAAGATTTTGTAAGCTATTACATTGAAATATTGTTCATAGAAACATTTTCATTGTCATCATCGAAGCATTGAATTATAGAACATTGACCATTGGATATTGATAGTGTTATTGTCATAGACATTGGACATTGATGTAGGCATTTTATTGTCATTGATATTGATATTGCCACTTCTATTGAACATTAGTAATGTTATTGTCATTGTTATTGAATCATTGCCATTGATATTGTCATCGCCATTGATATGGACATTGTTATTGTCACCGTTATTGTTTTTGTTACCGAACCTTGGATTTGAAAGGACATTGGATACAATTGGCATGCCATAGAATTCACGAGCTCAGTGTACGAGTAGACTACAGTCCTAGGGCTACGTACTATATTGATTTGGCGAGGCGGAGGGATGTGTTGTTGTAACACCCCTACCCTGTCTAGAAGTTAAACCGGCATAGGACATGTTAACAAAGATAAGTAAAAACATTCATGAAAACTTACAACGTAAGAATAGATGTGCCATCAATATACAAGGTAAATTAAAAACCTTTTTAACTAATTTTCATGAATCTAACTTCACTTAATCCTTAATTTTGGCTTATAACCATATATTATGCAATATATTTCTTTCTCTAGTGCACCACACAACATTAATCCCATGCATTTCAAAACATAGATTTTATGGTAGTGATCCAACTAACGTGTGAGCAACTTATCCTTCATATTCTTTAATAACTTTCAGGTCAGAGGATAGCTTAATACATATTACCTATAAATGCCATTGCATATCATAAGTCACTTAGTCATAGCAAGAAGCTTGGTAAAACCCTTGAATACTAACTCCATTTAGAAATGACATTCAACAATAATTTACTACTTATTGTTACAAGTTATCTCTTTAATTAGACTCATCTTGAAGGTTAATTCAATGATTCCAATTTCGATTATTTAGTCTATCTTGTTAAGCAAGTGATCTAAAAATCATGAAGAATATCTTATTAATAATATGAGGTCAGTTTTAGCTAAAGATCATAATTACACAATCATACATAACCATATTATGTCCATTTATTACGTATCACCTTCACAATCTCAAATAGATTATTATGTCTATTCCACTGATCTCCAAACAATCCAACTAAACACTTCTATAATCATGAATGATACTCACCAATCAAAGGAATCACTCAGACATACTATCACCTCCCATAATCAAGTTACTATGATCAAACATCAATCAAGCCTTAGCTTAACTACTAGCAATCATAATTCGTCATTCAAGGAAGTATTAGCTTTCTTATGGTATTAGTGAGATCTATCGCTTTTAAGTCCATTTTAAATAGTTAAGCAACCACTCAACCATATTAGCCTTTAAGCTATAAATAACAAGCAACCAAATAAAGATACTTAAAGGCCTTTTACAAACTTTGAGAGCCTATCAAACCTTATACACATAAATGTAAACAAATTGAGATCTATATGCAATGTGCTTTACGTGCTACCATGTGCCACCAATTAGGAGGTTATAGGGGAAATGCAAGCATACGTGTTGCCCTGCCCCAATGATCATGTCTAAGCTCAAGCAATAATCGAAAACACGTTTAACCTGAAACGTATCCAAAGAATGGAATAAGCAAAGCTTAGTGAGGTAGTTTAAACCATTCTAAAGTATAAAAGGGATGTTATATTTTTATGTTTTTAATTCTTTTCTTTCTAAAGATTATCAAGATTCAGGTAAGTACTAGCATGATTGAATCTTAAGGCAATAAACTGGAAGTTTTTCGCCTCGGAATACCCAATACATGGTACATATCTCTTAAATTACTAATCATATTATCTTTTACGCCAAAATTACTTACTACTTAAACCTTAACATAACCCATCAGTGTATGTTTTATTTAACTCGGAAGTTAAAACCATAGCATTCTGAGACATACATTACTTAACATTCAACTAACTCATTTAGCATCCCAACATTATAAACATTTATAGCCTTAAACCACAACCCATGAATTATTCATTAAGTATCAAAACACTTAGTCAAGTACATACAATTATACACGGCATCTAATGTCCATTGGTGAAACTATATTCGAACAAAGCATGTGTGTACATATATATACATACTTTCAATCCAAGCATTTACACCGGCATATATATATATATAATCATTCGATCAAGTGTAACACCCCTCGCCCGGTTTAGGAGCGAGGAGTGTCTGGTGCAAACAATCAAACGTGTCACATAAAATTAGGGGTTAATTTGAACTTTTCTTACAATTTACTTAAACATCAAGAAACTCTTTCATTATAACCGAATAGGCTACTTATAGATCAAGAACTACATTTGTTCTATACCAATTAGTTTCATTCGAACACCATGTAAATAATTAGGGCCCAATTCAATTCATTTCAACTAGATTCACTAAACAATTCCTAACATCATTCTAACCATCTACTTGAAAGACAAGAAAGGATTCGAGAATCCATACACATATACAAACATGACTATTTATGAACAATTACTAAACTTAGTTACCTAACATGATCATTTGAGTAAGTTTCAATCAATCAAATTATACTAAAGTACTAACTATGTCATTTTGAATGGTATATAGGATTCAAGGCAAGTAATAAGTCATGGCATTTCAAATTGGCAATCATGATTCAAGATAACTATGATATATACCATTTAAAAGGTCCATAAGCCTTACAAAACATTACCTACACATATACATGTCAAAAGATGCCCTAAAGGTCATACAATAAGTTCCATGTAGGTACTCAAAATTTTACAAACTATATCATCAAGTTTTTACAAGCATCTCATATACAATTTCAAGATGAGCCAAATGCATGAGACTTGTACAACTAAACATACAACTAGGCCACCAACTAGGAGTGTAACAAGACAAAAGCAAGGCATACATTCAATCTTCTCTTGATAAACTTAGCTCAAGGTTGGGAAGCTTAATCTCTTTAAAACCTGTGCTTTTGGGAAGAAGGAAACGAGAGTGATAAGTACACATGGTACTTAGTGAGGTAGTTCCTAGAACTAGCATGTTATTGAGTTATTCACTTTAGGGAATTATGATTCATTTATTCTAGATCAACCTAGCTAGGCTTCAACCGATTAGAGGGTGATCTAGCTATCTCAAGTACTAATCAAATGTACACAATACACATTTCAAACAAACAGCCAAACACTATTTGAATAATCAAACATACAAAGTCTATCAATTTTAAGTAAGTGAACACAATCTTCATCAATCCCCTATTCGAATGGGTCATTAATCCATAGAGTTTGTCTTGCAATACTGAGCAAATTAGAATATCATTTCTATCATCATATACATGTAATTTCATTTCAATAAAGGCTCATTATCAAGTATTACATTACTTGTTCACTTATCATGTGACTTGTCTTATTCAAATTCAATAGCTTGTTTTGCCTTGTTAGCTAGTAGGGTTAGGTAATCAAGTCTCAGTAGGGTACTCAAAGTACCAGAAATAGTAGGGTGTATATAACACCAAACAGTAGGGTACTCAATTTCAATACCACAAAACAGTTTCTAGATTATATAACTATGTTCATGTTCTTATCCTTCATTTCCAGCATTGTTTGCATCTAATTCAATTGTTTAACACCTTCTATACATTACCTATTCATGATCATCATTAATTCATTATTTCCTTAGCTCAATTTTAAGTTCTAATCATTCAATTCCCACTTCAATAACACAATTCAATTTTCCAGCAACCTAGGTTTGTTACACTATCAAGAACGCATGATTTCCAGCATTGGACCTAGTTTCATTCTTCAATTTTGTATAATTCAACAACCATTCTATCATCTAATAACACATTCAATGTCTAATTCCATCAATAATAATCAAAAACAGTCCAATTTGAACAAGATAGTTGCCTATTCAATTAAACACAAGAAGAACTATACTTACTTTGCTTCTTGCTTAATTTCGTTGAAAAATCACTACACATGCAAGCTAAAATTCTTCTTTAATGGCTGAATATTCCTAGGCTTTCTCTCTCAATTCTTTCTCTCTTTCATTCGGCTAGAGTGGAAATAATGAAGAAGATGACAACAACAATTCCTTGTTATTGGAATTGTGTTTTGTCTAATTTGTCCCTTGATTAGACACTAATCTTCTAATTAGTCAATGGCAAATAAGAGATTCATGATATTTATCATGCATCTCAAACTTTCTCCTTTAATTCAATGTAGTCATTCTAATTTAGTCACTTATTTTATTCATTCTTTCAATTAGGCCCTTAACTATTCAATTTAGCTTAATTCTCAGTTCAATTAAGCTATCAACTTATTCAATTTAATTCCAATAGTACTAAGCTAGGATTTAGGGTGTTACAATTCTCCCCCTTTAAATAAAATTCATCCTCGAATTTACCTGAATCGAATAGGTGAGGATATTGCTTCCTCACGACTTCTTCAGATTCCCAAGTAGCTTCTTTTATCTTGTGGTTTCTCCATAAAACCTTGACAAGTCAGGGTTTAACTCAACTTCTTCTGGCTCAAGAATATGGGATGGATTTGATCTATATCTTCTAAGCATAGTACCTGGAATACATTGTGGATGCTATCGAATTCTTCAGGGAGAGCTAATCGATGGCCATCAGTCCAATTCTTTTAGTGATTTCAAATGGACCAAAGAATCGGGGATTGAGTTTCCCTTTTCTTCCAAATCGAAGGACTTTCTTCCAAGGTGAGAGCTTCAGGAAGACTTTGTCTCCAATAGCATATTGGATGTCTCTTCTTCTCAAGTCAACATATGCTTTATGTCTATCCAAAGTTGCCTTCAATCGATCATGGATGATCTTCACTTGTTCTTTGGTTTCCTAAAGCAATTAAGGTCCTAGGACTCAGTTTTCCCCCAATTCAGACCAGCATAAGGGAGTTCTACACTTCCTTCCGTATAGAGCTTCGAATGGAGCCATATGAATAGATGCTTGATAGCTATTGTTGTAGGCAAACTCTACAAGGGGTAGAGATTTCTCCCAGTTCTTCCCGAACTCAATAACACAAGCACAAAGCATGTCTTCTAGTACTTGAATAATCCTTTTAGATTGTTCATCAGATTGAGGATGGAAAGCTGTACTTAGATTTACTTTAGTCCCAAGAGCTTTCTGTAGAGACTTCCAAAATCGAAAAACAAATCTAGGATCATGATAAGAGATTATTGCTATTGGTACACCCTGTAATCGAATCAGTTCACGGATGTACAGCTCGGCTAAGGTTTCCAAGCTCATGTTCATTCGAACATGGATAAAGTGAGTAGACTTTGTGAATCTATTAACAATCACCCACACAACATCGTTCTTTATTGGAGTTGAAGGTAGACCAGTAAAAAAATCCATTGTAATACAATCTCATTTCCACTGAGGGAATTCGATTGGCTGTAGTAATCCAGTAGGGACTTGATGTTCAGCTTTAACTCGTTGGCAAGTCAGGCACTTCAACACGAAGTCTGTGATAGTCGATTTCATACCCGGCCACCAGTATACTGGCTTTAAATCCTTGTACATCTTGACAGATCCTGGATGAATCGAGAATGAGCTTTGGTGAGCTTCTTGTAACATTTCTTGTCTTAGTTTGAGTCTATTTGACTTAAGGGAGAAGTCAGAATTTGACTCAGAGTCTAACTTGGATATGATCTTTTGAAGATTTGAATCAGTTTGCTAGAGTTCTTTAATTCTCAAGATTAAACTGGATTGAACTTGAAGTTCAAACAAGAATTTCCGTCATTTGGATAAACGGAAATAAGAATTGATAGCCGGAGTAGCTACAAGAATACATAGGATCATTAAGGAAAATTTTGAGTGGTTACTTGCAAAACAAGTAAGTGTTCAAATAGTTACTTGTGATTCAAGTAAGTTTGAATTTGATTGAAAATAAACTAGATTTTAGATTTAGGAGTTTACCTGATTATGGTTTGTGACTAAGAGCATCAACAACCACATTTGTTTTCCCGGATGGTAATCGATAACCAAATCGTAGTCTTTAAGCAATTCAAGCCATCTTCTTTGTCTCAGATTCAAATCTTTCTAAATTAGGAGATATTTGAGACTCTTTGTGGTCCGTGAACAGGTTACATTTCTCCTTGTACAAGTAATGTCTCCAAATTTTAAGAGCAAACACGATAGGTGCCAATTCTAGATCGTGTGTTGGATAGTTTGATTCATGTGGTTTGAGTTGCCTTGAAACATAAGCTACCACCTTTCCATCTTGCATTAGGACACAACCGAGTCCTAAATGAGATGCATCACTGTAAACAATGAATTCTTTGCCCAATTCTGGTTGGATGAGAACCAGTGCATGAGTCATGGCTTGTTTAAGTTGATCGAAGCTTCGTTGTTGGCTTTCTGACCAAACAAAAGGTATATCCTTTCGGGTTAATTTTGTAAGACTTGTGGCAATATAGGAAAAGCCTTTGACAAATCACCGATAATACCCAGCTAAACCGAGAAAGCTGCTGATTTCACTAATATTCCTTGTAGGTCTTCAATCCAGGATGAACTGAATTTTCTTCGGGTCTACTTTAATCCTTTCAGCCGAGATGACATGGCCAAGGAACGAGACTTTCGATAGCCAAAATTTACACTTAGAGAACTTTGTGAACAATTAACGTTCCCGAAGAGTTTGCAATACAATTCTTAGATGTTCAAAGTGTTCTTTGTTCTTGAGTAAACTAGGATGTCATCAATGAAGGTGACTACAAACTTGTCGAGATAGGGCTTGAACACTCGATTCATGATATCTATGAAAGCAGTCAGAGCATTCGTTAACCCGAATGGCATTACAAGAAATTCATAGTGGCCATATCGAGTACGAAAGACTGTCTTGGGCACATCTTCTTCTTTTACCCTCATTTGATAGTATCTTTATCGAAGATCGATCTTTGAGAATACCGAAGCATCCTTGAGTTGATCAAAAAGATCTTCTATTCTGGGCAGAGGATATCGGTTCTTGATGGTGAGCTTGTTTAACTGACGGTAATCAATACAAAGCCGCATAGTTCTGTCTTTCTTCTTTACAAACAAAACTGGTGCACCCCAAGGAGAAGTTTTAGGCCATATGAAACCTTTATCTTGCAACTCATGAAGTTGCTTCTTTAATTCTTTCAACTCAACATGTGTCATTCGATAAGGTGTGATGGACACCGGAGCTATTCTAGGCTGAACTTCAATCCCGAACTCTACTTCTCTGGTCGGAGGGACACTAGGGAATTCTTCAGGAAAAATATCAGGGAATTCAAACACAATTGGCATACTAGGTAAGCCGAATTCAATTTCATCTTGAATGATCATTTTAGCAAAAATTGAGGTTGGTTTCTTGTCTATTAAGAGAATGGATTCTTTCCCTAAACCCCGAAGATACAATCTCCGATTTTGGCAATCTATCCAGGCCTCATGTTTACTTAACCAGTCTAACCCCAATATCAAGTCAAATTCACAAAAAGGTATAACATAAAGATCAATATGAAAGGGTATGTTTCGAATGGTCAAGGAAGCTTGCTTGTGGCGCAAGTTAATGGGTGTTTTCCCACTAATGGATTCTAAACTACAAGATTAGATTCAATAATTTCGGGTTTCAATCTTAACTTGTTTATCAAGGCAGAACCCTGAATCAATTAAAGCATATGCATGACTGGAATTTAACTCAACGGTACTTACAATAACATCGGGAGCTTCTTCATCATCTTTGCCACAAATGTGGTATATACGAGCAGGGGCTCGGGATTCCTAATGGGTAAGGGCATTCAAATATGTGCTTTTGCCTCTCCCTTGATTTCTCGATTGAGCTTACTTGAAACTCTTGTTTCGATTGGATGGTGTCTGATTAGGATTTGCTGAATTTCTAGTTGAAGCTTGTTCAGCCTTTCGAGGACAATCTTTGATATAATGGTCATGACCACCACATGCAAAGCACAAGTTGGATTGAACAAAGCATTAGCCACGGTGAGGCTTTTGACAAAATTTGCAAGTAGGCAATTTCTCAAAATTTCTTGTGCTATTAACAGAAATAACTGGTACTGCGAGCTTGTTCACCGATTGAGGTCTCGGCGTATAATTACTTCTCGGAGCATGAGTATAAGTCGAGGAGCTTTCTTTCTGAAATTTGGCTTTCTTGGATTGCCTATGAGACTTATCATCTCGCTTGTGCTTTTTATCACTTCTGTTATTACTCTTTCTTCTTTCTGAAGCTTTCATTTTTGCCTCAGCTGCAATAGCTCAATTGACAAGAGTTTGAAAATCCGTGATCCCTAGAGCCGTAAACATTGGACTTAATTCATCATTTAAGCCATCAATAAACATTCGGTACTTGTCTTTTTTAGTTTTAATGTATTCCGAGCCATATTTACAGTACTTGCAAAAATCAGCTACATAATGTTCAATTGATCGATTAGCTTGCTTGAGGTACAAGAAATATCTTTGACGTTCGGCCATATATTGCTCGTTGATGTAATTCTTCTTGAATTCTTCAACGAAGAATTCCCAGGTAACCGAGTCAGCGGGAGCAGTCAGGGTCGTAGTTTCCCACCAACTCAAGGCTTCATCAGCTAAAAGTGCTATGGCACATTCAAGTTTATGCTCATCCGAGCATTGCAATTGTTTAGTCACAACTTTGATAGTATTTTGAGCCAATACTCGACATCCTTGGGTTTCTCTTCATTTGTACCAGCAAAGGTATAAGCTTGGTGTTGGGCCAGTTTCTCAATTAGAGCTCTGGTTGGTGCAGCAACAGCAGGAGCAGTAGGATGATCTCGTTTGAGATTTGATACAAATTGATCGAACATCTCATTCATGCTAATGAGACATTCTCTTTGAATAGTTTGGATAGCAGGAGCTTCCTGCTGAGGATGAGCCTGATCTTGGGGTTCAATTTGTCTTGGAGGATTCGATTCCATCCTCACACTATCTCCTTAATTAGATGAGCCTCAGGGACTTTCAATGTCCCGAACAACTCTTGTCTCAGACATACTACGATTGGGTAAACAAGAAGAAGTTAGATGAGCAAAACATAAGCATATCAAGAATATGACTCCCAAGTGGCTTGACTCAATCCTATATGATACATAAATACTCGGTTTAGTCCGAGGATCTAAACCTTTAGCTCTGATACCACTTTTATTGTAACACCCCTCGCGTGGGATAGGAGCGAGGAGTGTCGGGTGCAAACAATCAAATATGTCACATAAAATTAGGGGTCAATTTGAACTTTTCTTACAATTTACTTAAACATCAACTCTTTCATTATAATCGAATATGCTACTTATAAATTAATAAATACATTTTTCCTTTACCAATTAGTTTCATTCGGACACCATGTAAATAATTAGGGCCCAATTCATTTCATTTCAACTAGATTCACTAAACAATTCCTAGCATCATTGGAACCATCTACTTGTAAGACAAGAAAGGATTCAAGAATCCATACACATATAAAAGCATGACTATTTATGAACAATTACTAAACTTAGTTACCTAACATGATCATTTGAGTAAGTTTCAATCAATCAAATTATACTAAAGTACAAACTATGTCATTTCAAATGGTATATAGGATTCAAGGCAAGTAATAAGTCATGGCATTTCAAATTGGCAATCATGATTCAAGATAACTATGATATATACCATTTAAAAGGTCTATAAGCCTTACAAAACATTACCTACACATATACATGTCAAAAGGTGCCCTTAAGGTCATAAAATAAGTTCCATGTAGGTACTTAAAATTTTACAAACCACATCATCAAGTTTTTACAAGCATCTCATATACAATTTCAAGATGAGCCAAATGCATGAGACTTGTACAACTAAACATACAACTAGGCCACCAACTAGGAGTGTAACAAGACAAAAGAAAGGCATACTTTCAATCTTCTCTTGATAATCTCGGCTCAAGGTTGGGAAGCTTTAATCTCTTTAAAACCTTTGTTTTTGGGAAGAAGGAAACGAGAGTGATAAGTACACATGGTACTTAGTGAGGTAGTTCCTAGAACTAACATGTTATTGAGTTATTCACTTTAGGGAATTATGATTCATTTGTTCTAGATCAACCTACCTAGGCTTCAATCGATTAGAGGGTGATCTAGCTATCTCAAGTACTAATCAAATGTACACAATACACATTTCAAACAAACAACCAAACACTATTTGAATAATCAAACATACAAAGTCTATCAATTTCAAGCAAGTGAACACAATCTTCATCAATCCCCTATTCGAATAGGGTCATTAATCTATAGGGTTTGTCTTGCAATATTGAGCAAACCAGAATAGCATTTCTATCATCATATACATGTAATTTCATTTCAATAAAGTCTCATTATCAAGTATTACATTACTTGTTCACTTATCAAGTGGCATGTCTTATTCAAATTCAATAGCTTGTTTTGCCTTGGTAGCTAGTAAGGTTAGGTAATCAAGTCTCAGTAGGGTACTCAAAGTACCAGAAATAGTAGGGTGTCTATAACACCAAACAGTAGGGTACTCAATGTACCAGAACAATTCGATACCCGAGGTATCTAGCAGTAGGGTGTCTTCAACACCAATCAGTAGGGTACACTAACGTACCAAAATAATCGAGCTCTAGACTCTAAGGCATGCCGTTCTACCTAAGACCAACTAGTAACCAAGGTCTTATAAAATCTTTTGTTTCAAGCAATCACACAAGTTGCTTAGTCATCAAGTAATTCAAGATCAAATACATTTAGAATCATAGGCCAATTGCATCTAGATCATTACATATTAAATCAAACTTAGCAAGCATCATTCAATTCAACCATAAAATCCATGTACATTCGGCATTTCCATACCAAGCAATAATTCAATCAACATTTCATTACTTCATAATCAAACCTCAATACATTTAAACAAACAATTGAATTTCTTAATCATTGTTAGTCATTTCTTCCCATTAATCAATTACCACGTATGATTTAGATTCATTTAATAGTATGGAGATCAAACAATAATTTAGACATGCAAGGTTGGTTAGGACCTAAGTCCCAACCCTAAAGTACTACACTCACTATACAATCCAGCAATCTAGCAATTGTCTTGAATGGCTATTCCTTTTCTCTTAGCCCTTGAATGATTTCCTTTTTCTTCCTCAATTTTCTGCCCTTGATCTAGTAAGCATAACACATGCACATTCATCAAAACAAGCACAATATGTCATACAATCGTAGTAGCAATGTTATCACAATGTACCTAACATTTAGCTACTGTTTTTATACTTCCTTTTAAGCATTTCTTACCAATTTATCTCCACATTGTTATTACTTCATTTTAAACCATAATTGGACAGACTACAATGTCCTAAAACTGTTTTGGAACCAGTTTCTTACTAGGTGCAAAAACAGTCCCAAACTGCCCAGGACACTGCTGCTTGGCAGTTTGCACACTGTCCCTTTAAAAGGCCATATCTTTTAATTCGTATGTCAGAATTTCGATTGATATACACTGTTGGAAAGCTAACAAAATTTCATATATGACCATGTAAGAATTTCATTTTATTTCTTATCCAATTAATACAGTTTATTGTTCAAATACAGGGCATTTACACTCTCTGGACAGTTTGCATTGTCTAGCTATTTCTATTTATAGTTTTTAGTATAGGACCCAATTTTCAGTATAGGACCCAGTTTTCACCTAATGAAAATAGACATTCTAAGGATCATTTCATTAAAATTTCAGCCCAGAATTCAATCTATACAATTTTTGGTGAATATTCAAAGTGACTGCCCAAAACAGATCAATTCTGGGTAGATTACACCTAGTCACCTTTTAATGCCTTTAATCCATTTTAACCAATGTCATGGCCCTATAATTCATTTCATAATACATTCTAAACATGTTAGGTCCATGTTA
Organism: Hibiscus mutabilis; assembly: GCA_019671005.1. Taxonomy (NCBI): domain Eukaryota; kingdom Viridiplantae; phylum Streptophyta; class Magnoliopsida; order Malvales; family Malvaceae; genus Hibiscus; species Hibiscus mutabilis. Next base: position 30,441,389 of record CM033745.1, read on the forward strand.
GTTCATTAAACAAGGCTGTCAAAATAGGGCAAGTTGATTACAAAGCCTAATCTTGCATGTTTACTCAATTGAATACCACAAAACAGTTTCTAGATTATATAACTATGTTCATGTTCTTATCCTTCATTTCCAGCATTGTTTGCATCTAATTCAATTGTTTAACACCTTCTATACATTACCTATTCATGATCATCATCAATTCATTATTTCCTTAGCTCAATTTTAAGTTCTAATCATTCAATTCCCACTTCAATAACACAATTCAATTTTCCAGCAACCTAGGTTTGTTAACACATGATTTCCAGCATTGAACCTAGTTTCATTCTTCAATTTTGTATAATTCAACAACCATTCTATCATCTAATAACACATTCAATGTCTAATTCCATCAATAATCATCAAAAACAGTCCAATTTGAACAAGATAGTTGTCTTTTCAATTAAACACAAGAAGAACTATACTTACTTTGCTTCTTGCTTAATTTCCTTGAAAAATCGCTACAAATGCAAGCTAAAATTATTCTTCAATGGCTGAATTTTCCTAGGCTTTCTCTCTCAATTCTTTCTCTCTTTCATTCGGTTAGAGTGGAAATAATGAAGAAGATGACAACAACAATTCCTTGTTATTGGAATTGTGTTTTGTCTAATTTGTCCCTTCATTAGACACTAATCTTGTAATTAGTCAAGGGAAAATAAGAGATTCATGATATTTATCATGCAATCTCAAACTTTCTCCTTTAATTCAATGCAGTCATTCTAATTTAGTCACTTATTTCATTCATTCTTTCAATTAGGCCCTTAACTATTCAATTTAGCTTAATTCTCAATTCAATTAAGCTATCAACTTATTCAATTTAATTCCAATACTACTAAGCTAGGATTTGGGGTGTTGCATCAAGGCTTATGCATTTAAGAACTATAATAAATTTGCTTATTCAATCTACCCATCTAGCTTATCCATTCCTTGAAAGACATTCCTTGATTAATAGTCACATTTTAGTTGTTACACAAGTTAGTGTAGTAATCATTGATTTAGCTCTTAAGATTATGATCCTTCTTTAACATAGCATAATAGCATGTAGGTTACCATTCTATAGCTTACTGAATAAGCTACCAACATGGAACATTATAATCTAGTATTACTAATCATAAGCCATAGTAAACATATCACATTATAGCATATGTCTTTGTTTTGATAAGCATCAAGAAATATCAGTTAAATTAATTACAGTTCATTATAAGTTTCCAACAAAGTATCATAAATCAAAAAGACACTTGCCACACAAGTTACGTAACAAAGGATTGCGAATGTGAGTATTAGAACAAAAAATAAGCTTATTCACATCAAGGAATATACAAGAAACACTTTGGTAACCGAAGTTTGTCACGTAGGTAATCAAAGTAATTCGTTAATCTGTCTTGTTGTTGATACTAATTTCTTAGGTATAATGTCTCATATTCGTGTTTTTAAACAAAGTATGAATCTTTAATTACAAGACTATACCAGAATCAATCTCTAAGAAGATATTTAAGAAATCCATAGATACATATATTACCGGTTATACCAGTTAATGTGAAGACTCATTCATTTAATTTATAGCTTTCATTATTTTCTTGGAAACGTAACTTTTATAATAGTATACATTACTTATCATCCACATGCGATCCTTGTCATGCAAGTTATCACATTTGTCATATCATAGCACAAGCTTTCTTAATCCATAAGGCAATAATCACAATTATCTTTTCTTGCATATAAAGTATGTATTTAGGTTCTTAATCTAATAAACGAATTCCCTTGTTATCATTTATCATAGCCTTGAGAATCGAGACTCAGCCTAGGTACTCGAATCCCCAACCAACTGTCGCCCATAAAAATAGTACTCGCAGTACCGGTCAATCCCTCCTACTGTCATCAAATGACCACACATACACTTCCCTCCTACTGTCGGCAAATAGGGACCACTATCCTGGACCGCAGTCCACCCCAACACTAAGCTCTATGGACTCTATGGAATGCCAACTATACCTAAGACTGACTCGAGACCAGGGCTTAATCATATATCATTGTATCATTTACAATCTCATCACCCTTTAATAATGGGTAGGTACATACACCTCATGTGAATCAAAATTCTCAAATTCTTTACTTGAATGGCATCAAAGCCAGGATCTCAATCACACATGGACCACGTCCAATCTTTCATTGTATTCATATTTTTATTTTCATTTGGCTTATCATAAACACTGCATTCAAGTATCATTATTTAATATCTCATGATAAGTATAGGTCCATGTTCGATCATCACATATTGAAGCTCAATTTCTTCCGTAACATTATATATTCAATTGATGCATTTCATAAACATTTCACTCTTCATTTCGAATATATATATAACAAACAAAATCACTTTAAGAGCATATCAAAGGATCAAGCATTACATAACATGTCATGACAATCACTCATTTATTTACTTCAATTCCAAGATTACTTGCCCCAAAGGACATGACCTAATTTTCATCAATGGTGAGTTTAGCTTCAATATCATATACTTACATGAGTAAGTCTTATAGCTTTTCCAAAGTCAATCATGTCGTACTACATATATGCTTTTGAATAATTCTTGTATATATATATACTCATGCGCATAACATCTCATCCATATGTCATAATTAATCAATTTAACATTACAAGTACTTTTCTATACGTACTTACCTGGAATCCGAGCTTAGCATTAATAACACCATTTACTTTAAATGCAAGTACGAACAATTTGCAAGAAATAAAGATACTCAGGATAGCTTCACTCTAACCCGAGACTTAAAACTACTCCCACCTTCTATCTCGAAGTTATGGGATACCTGAATCCACTCTCCTTTATACTTCTAATTTGTTTCCTTTTTTAAGCCTTCGTGCCATTACCCACTCCTTTTCCGTGAAATGTTTCTCTAATTAGAATAAAAAATCATCAATACCAACTCAATCTATTTACCATTAATTCTATTTCACACAATTGCATTTATATATACATATAATTCGGTTCCTTAGTGTTTTCAGTTAAGCAAAACAATCCACAACTCATGCATGCACGTTTATGCATCAAAACATTCCAATTTCCATATAATCATAAGCATATATTTCAAAACAGTCCAAACTGCTTATAATTATACAAAACAACCAAACGTTTTCTCATACATTTCCCAAAAATTGTCCACATCATTTACATGTCTACTTAACCATTCCAAAACAGGGCAGCACCTACATAATTATACATTTACAAATGAACAACATACTCCTACATGCATACATATACATTCAATTCAGGGCAGATTTCTTCTATACACATTTAGCCATTCAAAATTGATCAATATATACTTATATTTTACACCAATTGTTCATACTCACATACCAGCTTAAAAACAGTTCCCTAATGTCTTCGAATATGTTAAATAATCCCAAATTCATATATGTTCATATTCTTAACCAAAACAGTCCACAAAAATTCATACACATGCCAAAACAGTCCATCATTTTAGCGTACAATTTTATACATTCAAACAGTTCCAAAGTGATATTATTGAGCCTAGTTTACCCTCATATCTTTAAATTTCAATTATTCACAACTTAAAACTATAGATTCAAAATTATTATCACAATTTATACTTTTAATTTAACATCTAGGGCTGTTTACAACCGTTCCAAAACAGAGTGCACCCAAATGACATTTAATTACTTCAGTTTAATACTAGTTTACGAACCAAAACTTTAGAGCCCATTCAAGCATGTTTATTGTGCCAAACAAAACTTCATTTCCAGCAATGTAACCATTCCATTTAACAATTTTTAGCAAGATTCTTAAGACTTATCAATCAATGTCTAAGATTAGTCAAGAAGACTAGCATCGACCTTTTATCTTATACATCTATGTAGTAGTCCAAGTACAACACTTTATTAATGAAAAACTCTCATTTAGGTACATACATATTTTACTCTTCTAGACAATTTTCATTGTTAACAATTACAGATTTTTCTTTGTTTTTAGGACACCAAAGCAGCCCCCTAATTGCTCATATGATACAAAACAGTCCCTTTATTCTAAGTCGTAAATAAAACAGTCCCTATAGCTCGTATGTGTGCACTTTCTGCCCTGTTTCTTATAAATACTATCTCATGATCAGAACAACCCCAAATTGCACACACACATATATATATATTTTACGTACAAAACAGGGCAGATTCAAGAGTACCACATATTTAATTTATGTGATCAAGAAATTCACATAATCACCATTTAAGCATACACCACGTTCGAACATGCAACATTGTCAACCACCCTTTTGTTTAATCTCAAGCAATAATTCCCTTAATACATGCTTAAAGACTCATTTGTAATCTACTAAAATATCATTCAAAGGGCTTCTCAAACACATCAAAATTTAGCAACCAATTCTAATTTGATCCTACAAATTGGAAGAAGGAAAGAATTTGCGTACCTTCTTCCCAAAGACAATCGAACAAGGATTCAAGGCACAAAAATTGGTTGAGCTAGAACCTTCAACTCCATAGCAAATCTTCTATGGATTGTAAAAATTCTCCCATTCTCTCTCTATTAGGTTCGGTTGAAGTAAAGAAGACAAATGGGATATCACCCCTTATTACATCACCAAATCCTCCCCACATTTCAATCTAAGTAATCGACATGTGTAATGACCAAAAGGTATATTTGTTTTACCTTGCATTCATGTAATTTTAACTATCTTTTAATTTGGTCCTTCACACATTGGGCACACTCTTTTTTTGTTTTTCTCATTTTAATCCTAGCCTCTTAATTAAGAAATCAAATTTCCCACCATAACGATATACTTATAAAATTTGATAACATAACACCTTCTGGGCTAGGTTTTGGGGAGTTACAGTTGTGATGTTTGTCATATTGGTGAGGCGGAGGGACTAGACCATTCATTGATTTGACAAGGCATAGGAATTCGCGTATCCACTATCCGAAATTGATCCAAGGGTTATTGTTAAAATATGGAAATATTGTTATCAATCATGATCATTGCATTGATACTAATAGTTTGTTGTATTGCTATTGTCATCACTTGAATTGGAATGCATTACATTGCTAATGACATTGTTTATGGCTACCTCACTAGGAAATGTATGCCTAATGCATTGCATCTCATCCATTTCAGGTTAAGAGACTCATCGTAGAAGATCAGAGAGGTTGAGGCGTTAGACAAGTCATAAACAAGCCTAAAGCAATGTATATCGAACCTATGAACTCCTAGTAGGGTGGCAAAGTACTTGGAATATTCACATAGGGCTCTTTTTCTATGTATATGTTAAGTCTGTGGTGTAATAGTGCTTGAGGCTCTAAGTGGTCTTTTTGTATGGTTTAAAAATGACTAAAAATGCGTAGTAGGCTCCTAAAGGTGAAAACCTAGTAAATGGATTCACATTGACATGAAACTTGACATGCTAGTAGATTAAATGGTTATAAACTTGCTAGTAAAGTTTCATTATATTTGGACATCATTTGGTAGGTCAAATCGAATAAAAATCAGATAAAATCTGTCATTACAGTGCATTGAGTATCGATACAGGTGGTGGTGTATCGATACATCCTCGCATATTTGGTCAGGTCAATGCTGGTCAAAAGGGAGCGTATCGATACTACGTAGTGTATTGGTACAGACTTTGGTTACAAAAATTGTATCGATATGGGTTTAGGGCGTACCGATACGAAGTTAACGTGGTTAACGTGTATTGATACGGTCTCAAGTGTATCGATACAGGCTTTTCCCTTTTAATTTGGAATCCTTGTATTAAGCATGGAATATCGATACATTCTTCAAGGTATCGATATGGTGGCATGTAAATTAGTTACAAATGATAAAGAAAAGCTTTTAAATTTTTGCAATATAGTCACTAAAATCTTGTAAGTCTAATTGATAGGGCATAAACTCTGATTAACATGAAATTTTACAGGCTCACTATTATTGCATTGAATTTCATTATGGTATTGTTAATTATAGTAAAGGACCCCTAAATTACCAGATTTACAGTTTAGTCCCTAAAACTTGTAAAAGTTATAAATTAGTTCTAATTGAAGGATTATTGTTCCATAGAGGATAAATTAGAATAATGCCTATACTTGGTAATGTTTAAAGAGTATAATATCGATTGAATATTAGTCATTGATTGAAATTTTATAGCACTGATCACCGTATCGTTTAACAGTAGCATGCTCTGACACGGTTCTTAACTAGGCCAGGAAGGGGGTGTTACATTTGTGGTATCAGAGCTAGAGTTTAGTCGATTCTAGGACTAAACCAAAGCCTATTGCATTGTTATTGTGTTACTTTGCCACCTAAAAGTTGTATATTGAGTATATTATGACTTGTCGACTAATCTGATCTCTTTATGTTTTTAAATGTCTAAGACTAACCAAGCTCACATCAATGAGCCTGCTACCAGCTCCTCAACCCATGGCAAGGAAGTACGGGGGAGACCCACTGAATTCGCCTAATCCCCTACCCTAAAATGTTGAATCGATATGTTTGATGCACAGGTAGAGTGTTATCGAAACATGGCCGACATGTTCAAATAATTTATGACCTCGATGAGAGCTGAATAACTTGTGCAACCAGCTCCACCTGTTGTCCTGTATGCTCGGCCCTTATTGATAAGCTGGCATCACTTCAAGCCTACACCTTCACTGGACAAGATGATGATAATCCCGAGGTTGCTGAATATTGGCTCGACAACACGCTGAGGGTCCTAAATAAACAACTATAGTGTTCAGACAAGAATGAACTAGAGTGCGCTATTGCATTGTTAGCTGATGAAGCGCTACAATGGTGGGAGACTACTATTCTCACTGTCCCTGAAGAGTCCATCTTTTGGGAGTTCTTCCTTCAAGAATTTAGAAAGAAGTACATTAGTGAGTACTACCTCGTAGAGAGGCGTAGTATCTTCCTTCATATGATGCAAGGTGGTTGACCTATCGAGCAGTACATCCATGATTTCTACAAGTACTGACAAATGCAGGATGTTTATTATCGGGCTTAGCGATGAGCTACGCCCTATGTTTAATACCTTAGGCATCACTGACTTCCAGGACCTTGTGAATCGAGTTAAGGCCACCGATGTTGCACAGAGGGCTCAGAGAACGGGTGGATCTAGTAAGTCTAAGAAGAGATTCAGAGATGACTCCCGATCTCCCAAGTGGAACAAGAAGGGTAAGTACCAAGGCCCTAAACAGAATACTTACTCTCAGCCTTCCCGTTCTGGAACATTGAGAGACTTTAGACCATAACACAGTTTTTTGCCAAGACGGCTTTAGTTGAAAGCACTAGAGGCTCCAATTAAAGTTCATAGAATCCAATTTGCAACTATTGCTAGAAACGACATCTAGTAGGTCAGTGTCGTAAGCAGACTAGAGCTTGTTTATACTGTGGTGAGCAAGGTCATTTCATCTGTAACTGTCCCCTTGGTGCCACAAAGTCCACTGTTGCACCGACAAATGTCGCTTTTCCTACTCAGTCCTTCTGAGGTAAGGGATTGAGACAAGTACCATCGAGAGCTATGGGGAAACCTAGTGGCTCAAGAAGACCATCAAATAGGCATGAATCTAAGGCATCTGTTCAAATGTACCACATGAGGAGCCGGGAGAAGGATGACGAGCCTGATGTTATCACAGGTACTATTGAATTGTACTCTCATTCTTTGTACGCATTGATTGATCCTGGATCTACACATTCCTTCATAAGCACTAAGTTATTTAAGAAGCATAGAATCTCCAGTGAACCCATAGCATCAAGAATCTCTATCACGAACCCATTGGGTGATTGTGTTATTGTGAGCCTTGTGTGCAAGAACTGTCCTTTGATAATTCAAGGGATTCCATTATCGACTGACTTATTGCCCTTACCGATACACGAATTTGATGTTATGCTAGTCTTAGACTAGCTTAGTAAGCATCAAGCTTGGGTAGATTGTAGCAAGAGGAAATTGTATCTTCGAGGCCTTGGCAAAGAGAACATTGTCCTGATGAAATCCCGAAGCCCTTCATTGTATGATTTTATGTTGGAAGCCAAGGATGAACCTTGAATAGCAGACATCGATACTGTGTGTGAATTTCCAGATGTCTTCCCTGATAAACTTCCAGATCTACCTCCAACCTATTAAGTTGAATTCAGTATCGAAGTGCAACATTGAACTGCCCCAGTTTCCATTGCACCCTATTGAATGACAGCCGTTAAGCCGAAGGAATTGGAAGCTCGAATTCAAGATTTACTTAATAAAGGCTTCATTCAACCAAGTTCCTCTCCCTAGGGAGCTCCGGTTTTCTTTGTGTAGAAGAAGGATGGTTCCATGAGACTATGCATTGATTATCGGCAGTTGAACAAGGTGACCATCAAGAACAAGTACCCATTGCCAAGGATAGATGACCTATTCGATCAACTTTAAGATGCCTCTGCATTTTCCATGAACGATTTGAGGTCCGGGTATTATCAAATGAGAGTTAAAGATTGTGATGTACCTAAAACTGCTTTCTGTACCTGGTACGGTCACTACGAATTCTTGGTGATGCCTTTTGGGCTAACCATGCACCAACAATTTTTATGGACTTAATGAATCGGGTTTTTAGATCCTATCTCGATAAATTCATAGTGGTGTTCATTGATGACATCCTAATCTATTCCCAGAATGCTGCAGAGAATCGTGACCACCTCCGTATTGTGCTTCAAACCCTTCATGAGAAGCAGTTATTTGCTAAATTCTCCAAATGTGAGTTTTGGCTTACCGAAGTTGCCTTCCTCGGGCACATTGTGTCAGCTTCGGGCATCCAAGTAGACCTTAAGAAAACTCAAGCTATTCTTGATTGGCATCCACCAAAGAATGTTTGTGAGGTGAGAAGCTTCCTTGGTCTTGCTAGATACTATAGAAGATTTGTCAAGGGATTTTCTATGATAGAAGCTCCGTTGACTAAGCTTTTGCTAAAGGAAGCTCCATTTGTTTGGACTGAGGAATAACAACAGAGTTTTGACCAGTTAAAGCGTGTGTTGACTCATGCACCTGTCCTAACCCAACCTATGTCTGGAAAAGACTACACAGTTTATAGTGATGCATCACATCTCAAGTTAGATGTGTATTGATGCAAGAAGGCAAGGTTATTGCATATGCTTCGAGACAACTTAATCCACATGAGATGAATTACCCTACTCATCATCTAGAATTGGCCGCAATTGTTTTTGCATTGAAAAACTGGAGGCATTATCTCTACAGAGAGAAATGCTATCTTTTCACTAATCACAAGAGCCTCAAATACCTATTGACTTAGAAAGAGCTAAACCTCCAGCAACGGAGAAGGATGAGACTCCTTAAAGACTATGATCTTGTCATAGATTACCATCCAGGGAAGGCCAATGTTGTAGCTTATGCTCTCAGTCGCAAACCTTTGCCTGGTAAGTATTGTCATTGATGATTGAATCTCATGTATTGTATAGCAAGTGACTCCTTGTAAAACCATTGTTTTGTAGCTCCTCGAGCCATTAATGCTCACTTCTGACTTCGGAAAAATCATTATTTCCTAGCTGAATTTCATGTTCAGTCTACCATTGTTTCGAGAATCAAGGCATTGCAAGTTCAAGGCTCTGAACTTTAATCCATTGTCTCTAAACTTCAAGATAATCCTGATTTCAAAATCAATTCCGAAGGACTCCTATGTTTCCATGATCGGGTTTGCGTACCTAATGATGAACCACTTCATAATGATGTTCTTAAGGAAGCTCATTCAAGTTCGTTTTCTATTCACCCGGGGTCTGTAAAGATGTACACAGACCTCTGTGAATTATATTGGTGGTTAGGCATGAAGCAAGCCATAATTGACTTCGTGTCCAAGTGTCTCACTTGTCAACGCATTAAAGCTAGACATCGTGTCCCTACTAGATTATTGCAACTCATCGATCTACCGCAATGGAAGTAAGAGAAGATTACTATGGATTTTGTTAGTGGTCTACCCTTGACTCCTGCTAAACACGATGCCATTTTGGTCATTGTGGACCGTCTTACCAAGTCAGTGCATTTCTTACTAGTTAGAATGGACTACGATCTTCAAAAATTATGTTTCCATTTCGATTCAAACTTATGTACTAAGCTTGACCATGACTTTAGCTTATAACGAAATAAGAACTCAAAATCCCTTACAAGTTTAATGAATGCATGGAAGAATGACTTTAACTATACGTATGCTAGCAATTCTTTCTAAGCTAGGGAAACAATGATATCTTGTATCTCTAACAAGTTTATAGTTCTAATAACCAACAACTTATGCCACTACCTTATTTAATACTAACTCAAGTCATTTATTATATATAAGCATGCATGCTAACATTTCATAAGATACTTGCCCATTTTAAGCATTTCTTTTATAATTCTGATCTACCAAACCAGTAACATATCTATTATATGCATTTCACAACCAAGCAACCATAAAAGAATAAATGGCCCATTACAAGCTTATAATATACATATATGAAATCAATGATGCTCTGAATACTCGATGCATACATAACTACATTGTGCCACCAACTAAGAGTCTCGAAACAATATGCGAGCATAAATCTTGACACCAAAGATCATATCCCAGCTCAAGGAATACCCAACAATATTCTGCCTGAAATACAAATAAAAGGATAGATAAGCTTATGCCTAGTGAGGTAGATCAGAGTGGCTATTAACATCGAATTAAGTTTATCCTTTCATAAGCTCCTAAGGTTTATGTATGATTTCAAGCTTGGATATCAAGAAGCTTATGTATGATAAGCATTCAAAACCGATCATGTACTTATTTAAATGTGACCTGAACCAAGCATAAAAAGACATGTATAATTATATATATATACTTTGAGCAATCGTATGAAACCTATCTTCAGGGTTTCAATCAAGTCCACCCATATCACTTAGGCAATCTGTTCAATTATTTCCATTTTCTCTTTGACTCTTTTAATTAGTATCTAAATATATTTTTTATGTATGTGTAAAATAGTTTACTCAAGATATTACTACTCCATTAGTTCTTTTATTACCGTATGACATCTTAGGAATTCTTCTTGTATGGCTTGATTTGACTTTTAAGTTGTCAACTATCACATATCAAGGTCATTATTATTACTTATTACATACACAAAATCAATTGTATCTTCTAAAATAAAGCTACAAGTTTTCATTCGGACACACAAAAAGCCATCAAGCTAGACTTTTTAAGCACATAAGTTGGGAGCTTAAAACTATTCTGCATTACCAATTTTCGACTTACCAAATCTTGGTTAAACTTTCAACTCAGGTAAAAGTTTGAGTAACATTGAGGTCTAGCTTGAACTGTAAGAAACCCAATGACTAATTCGAATTCAAGTAATGAGACATAATTAGAAGGTTCTTCTCTTTCACTATAATGCTCGATATAAGCTATTATGGACATTTTCAAACTTATTAATGGCTTTAACAATTCAATACAAGATTAACATAGTAATAGTTATCCCATGACTGATTTTCATTGCCATTATCATGACTAACATTTAGTCTACCAATCCGCATTTCAAGCACCTCTCAACATGCATGACATACTAGCCATTAAGCAGTCTATTGCACTAATCACACACATGTATTATCAATTTCTAAAGCAAATCATACAATAGAAACCAAGCATTGCATATCTTGTATAAACTTTAAATCTTTCAATGATTCATCATCATATACTTACTCAATTGAAACATATCAATTATTATAGATAATAATCAAATGGAATAAGTTAAACATTGTTTGGTAAACAATCTTCCACATTTCATTCTTAATTTAATAATTTCAATTATACTTGTTTGTTATCATAGCCTTGCGAATCGAATTCCCAGTCTAGGTACACGAATCCCCAACCAACTGTCGCCCATAGAACATAATGGTACTCACAGTACTGGTCAATCCCTCCTACTGTCGCCAAGTGACCACACACACTTCCCTCTTACTGTCTCCAAATAGGGACCACTGTCCCGGACCGTAGTCCACCCCGACACTAAGCTCTATAGACTCTATGGCATGCAAACTATACTTAAGACTGACTACAAACCAAGGGTTTAACATATTTCTTTCATTTCTTAATCATGATGAGCATAGCTTCATATCAATATATGCTCTCAAGGATTTCATTCTCCCTTCAATAAGGGTATACATTTTTGCATGATCACCACGTATGATTTCCATGCCTCAATTCACTTGTTCAAAAGGCCTTATAGCCAACATTTCCTTTGTTAATTCATTCATAATATTCAATGTATTCAATCTATCCTGATCATATAGAATTTTGCATATTCAATATGCCTTTATCCTTTCACAAGCAATCATATCTTATTCATAATCATCATTCGAATCATACAAACATTTCTTACATTTAAACAATTCAATCCTAATCATGCTTTTAATCAGAATTGCATATAATAGAATACTTCTTTTAGTATAGCACATACCTTGCATCCAAGCTTGCATATCCATATAATTAACTTAAGCAAATTAAAGCAATCATTACAAGAAAGAATTGCTCGAGAAGGTTATTAGCCCCTCCTGAGACTTTGTCTACACTCACCTCTTATCCCGAAGTTACGGGATACCTGAATCCTCAATCATATCGAGCCACTTATCAATCCTTCCTAGCTTCCTCTTGGTCTAATATGAAAAAAGTCAAATCATGTATTAGAATCTCTTCATGACTCTTTAGCTCATATAACAATTTACCATTAAACATTGGTTTAAAGACCATCCTATAATTCATTTGGTCAATCATACATTCATATAGCAATCATTCAAACACCAGTGTACTTACATTAATCATCAATAGCTCTAATTACATGCATTTCATAAGTGAACACTAAAACAATCCATTATATAAGCAAACAGTCCATTACTTGAGTCAAAAACAGTCCTTTAAAACATATATAAATATATGATCAGTCCAATAGTTCACCAATACAAACATCCATGTTTAGAGCAGCCCATTAAGCTCATGTAACTATACTTTATGCCCTATCTCCATCTAATTCGTTGTAAATAATTAAAACAATCCATTTCTTCCCTAAGAATGCGAAAACATGGCAGTATGTATGTTACTATATTCTTATGCAACCAAAAACTGTTTTCCTGCATTTACTCACACTGTTTTACTGCATTTTATAATTCAACACATGTTCAATTTTATTCAATTCTTTTAAATCGTTAAGATAGATTCAACTTATTTACCAACAATCCAACTTTTCACGTGTACTTATATACATATATATATTCATCGATCAGCCCAACCTACACACATGTATACATGTTCAAACAACCCTTATACTATATGGCAGTCGTTACAAATGTGTATACACTCACCAAAACAGTCTCAAATTCATACATATATACTCACATACAATTCGACAAACAAAAAACATTTATAATTAAGCAAGGCAGTCCCAACTCATGTATTTTTATAAACACTAAAACAATCCAGTATACCTTTGTTTACATAGTTCTTATATGTATCAAAACAATCTCTAATATTTATATATATATATAGAAACAGTCCAACTCTTGGGTATACATGTATATGTGTACAAGGTAGTCCTTAAGGCTCTTATACTTGCAAAGCAGCCCATTCACCTGTTTAATCACACACATATACATTAAAACAGCCTCCTAATGGAATTTAACATCAAGTAAAATTCCTAGTTCAAATTTAAGTAACATAACCACTTTAAATTATACTACCAAAATCTTGTAGCATAGAAATTCATCACTTACCCGTTCGAATGACTCTAACATTTCTTGAGAATCTTAGACAATCGAGTTTTCTAAAATTTAGGCAACCAATTTCCAGATTTCATGCATGATTTATTCTTTAAATCCATGCAACATATAAATGTTCAAAGTGAAGTTCATGTTTTGAATCTAATTCTCCCTCTCTAACCAAAACCAAAAGCTTAAATATATGAGAGATTCATACCAAATTCTTAATTTCAAACTCTAAAACAAGGAGAATAATGAAATGCTTACCCTCTCCTTTAAAACCCGAGCATACTAAGGATTCGAACTAGCTCTACTTCGGTTCTTCAAAACTCCAAGACCAAAATGCTTGTGTTTTTCCCCTTTTGTGTTTCGGCTTTCTAATGGATGAAGATGACAAACTAAGAGTCACCCATCCATGTGGCTAAATCCTCTCCATCATTGCTTCATTCTCAAATGCCAAGTGTACAAGCACTCCATGGAATTTTCCTTATCATGCAAACTTCATCATTTCCTTTTTATTCGTTTTAGTCCTTCCTAAAAGTTATTCAAGTTCTTCTTTACTCATAATTTGGCCCTTGCACAAAATAATCTAATAGATTACAACGTTATATCAATTTAACTTTTAATCCATTGTAGCATACTTCTAGTCCATAATTTAGGGTTTTACATGACATTTCTTCTTAGCCAAGATTCGGGATATTACAATTCATCCCTCCTTAAAAGAAATTCGTCCTCAAATTTCTTTGACAGTGACAAATTTGAATTACCAAACTCAAAATATTCTCACATATTCTGAGTTTTCAATAGAGCAAACAAATTGCATTGGTTACAAGTTACCAATACGGAATAGAAATTTAAACTCCTAGGTGGCACAATGACTTATAACGGCGAAACGACTTCCGATTTAGATCGAGAATCGACTAAACCATGCTCTGATACCAAATTGTAACACCCTCAACCCGGACCAAAAGAAAACCAGAATCGATGATGTTAAAGCAAGAAAGATCAAGAAAGCATGAACCAAAATTTCTAAAATTTCTTTAAATTATTAATTAGATCATTAATCACAGGAGCAAACTTACAAGCCAAAGAATTATCAAATTTTACAACTGAATTAAAACCATAGTTGGATTTATAATTACTTGATTTGTTCAACCACCTCAACATATGAAACCATCCATCTTTTAATCTAGATAGCAATCACCCGAACAAGTCTCACATGTCTCATCTAATAAGGATTCATTTTAATTACATACATAAATCTTGTGGTTTAATAGACAAAACATCAAGGAAGCCAAAGTAAATCCCACCCAATCTAAACAATTTCATTACCTTACTTCTTTAATCTCATACATGCATATATGCACCCATCAAAATTAGTGCATACCAACGGGCTGATTCGACTCTCATGATATACTTAGGACAATTAAATTGAATATACATTTGAAAGCCGGGTACTTAAAGCCTTCTTAAAAATTCAATTCATGGACTTACATTGCTTCATGCATCAAGTGAAACGATCATCGAAACCATTTCATTTTAGACATTTTTATTCTAACATTCTTCTTATCACTAGGTAAATTGTTTCAATATATTTTTAGCCTTGTCCAAAACGTATAGGACTTATGTATACCTATTTATGCCGTGACTCAAACATATTCCAATAGATTAATATCTTCTTGAACTTAAACTCATTAATCAAACATGAACAACGCATACTTGTAACTTATGAAAGAATTCGAATAGAGATAAGAAATTAGCTTATGAATTAAGTTACCACTTAAATCAAGTCTTAGATCAAGTGTGAATATATTTTCAACTGGATATCATAGCCTAAACATTTGTCTTGAAGCATTAGAAGGATCTAAAACCTTAAAGATTGGCTTACTCGTATGACTTAATTCCAAATGTAAGATCTAGTTTACATGATCTGAGATTAACCGTATGAACTTAATCTAATTCACGATAAGATCGATTAGACTTTCAAACTTTACCAATCAGACATTGAACAACAACCCATCTTCAAGAAATATGCTTAATAACGCTTTTACCCATTCATCACAACAAGCATTATAGGCTATATAACCAACCTTTTTATCGCAACAACCACTCATACATTCTGATCAAGCTTACCATGCATTTAATTCTAATCCTTGGATCAAGACTCAATCAATTTTTATAAATAGCTATTTAAACATGATTAATCTGAGTGGGAAAGTTTTCCCCATTCAACACATGTCATGCTATCACATTCAGATTATCCAAGACTTTCTATAATCACTATCATAATTGGGCTTAATTACATAACCAATTAACTTAGAAGTCAATATCCATCGATTTGTCGTAGACTAGATGTATCAAAATATAATATTGTGCCAACATCCTAGGCGTTATCTTAAGGAACAAGACATTATACAAAGCCTTGTAATATTACTTGTAGGATCCTTGATCACGATCAAACTCAAGCTTCTAAGTCCTGAAAATGCATGACGATGAAATGCATCAGGCTTATATAGCCTAAGTACGATGAAATGCATCAGGCTTATATAGCCTAAGTGAGGTAGCTCTGACAAAGTATTTAGCAGTAATATCCATGATCTTCAAATGACAAACAAACAGTACAAATATGCAAATATATAAGAATCATTGTACTTCTTAAGTTCTGGAACTCATTTATGTACTTTGATCTTCCAAGGTTCATTCATAATCCTTTCGAAAGTTTAGCTTTTAGCACTTCTTTTGCTCACTAAGAGCTTAATATACATCATATGCTCACCAAGAGCTCAATATTCACATGCTCACCAAGAGCTCATTATTCACATATCTTGTTCATAATTCTCTTGAATTCTTTATTTGATTATAAACATTTCATGCTTTTAAAGGTTTGCCTTGGATCACAAATGGTTATGAGTAACATTGGTCCGTTTTTGACCGTATAGGTCCAAGCGATACTTAGCTCAAAGCACATAGAAATGGCTAATATCGAAAACATATCAACCCTAAACTTCTCACTATCCAACCAAACTATCGCCAATCTCTGTACATCTCCCCCACTACCTCCTTCTATCGCCAATCAACATATGACATATAAATGGGGTGTCCCCCGAGCCATAGCTCATGGATCGTAGTCCGAATATACCAAGCATCATAACAATGTATCCAAGGACTTCCATTGAATAGGCAACTTAGATATCTTACCTCATTCCTTTGATATTGGGGGAAATATCTTATTGTACAAGTAATCTTGTTTGTCTTTCATTCAATGTCTTATGATTCAAGTATTCTCCTCAATTCTTTGCTTAGTGTCTTTTAGTCAGTAGTTAGCTTCAAGAACATATCATAACATACATAAAAATTTCATTACAATATAACATATCAAGACATGAAGTGTTTATATAATGTATAACCAAAATGTCATCAATAATGCCATGCTATGAATGCTCTTTCCCAATTAGCTCTAATTGAGCCTTATGCACAATGTATATGTTTGATGTAACTCATCTATAAACATTCAATAATTAATCATAACGAAATAAAGATCGGGATAACTCCGTGTTACTCAAGACTCATGTAACTACACTCACCTTTTATCCCGAAGTTACGGGATACCTAAATCCACAATCCTATCTTTCTTCCCAACAATTCCAATTCCATTTCTTAGGCTTCCTTCTTGTTGTACGCACCACAAAACAATTAGCAATTCATTACTAACCAAGATAATTCTTTATACAAATGCTCTTATTCTTATTTATGCACATAACCAACCAATTTCATAAATTTACATTCAAAACAATTCACATGCTTGCACACATACTTGTATCTCCAAACAGCCCATTATGTATTGTATACGCATCAAATGATTTATTTATATATACATACATGTTCACAAGACTCGTACATGTGTTAAAACAGTCCCGTCATACTCATATATTTTTATATAGTCATAAATTAGATTACTAACGTTTGTATCAAAATAGTGCAGTCCTTAACATGCATATTTACACATATAAATTCACTAGACAATCCACTGTCTTGTTTTCTTTCCCGAAAATTTTACTACTATCTTAACTATACATGTATATTTAAAACTGCACACTGCGCATGCATTCTAGACTGCATTTTTGAAACTGCACAATTTACGCATTATACTGGACTGCATATTCGAAACTGCACAGATTACACATTATACTGGACTGCACTGATCCACAAAATTGTTTTCCTGCATTTACTCACACTGTTTTACTGCATTTTATAATTCATCACATGTTCAAATTTATTCAATTATTTTAAATCATTAAGATCGATTCAACTTATTTACCAACAATCCAACTTTTCACGTGTACTTATATACATATAAATATTCATCGATAAGCCCAACCTACACACATGTTTACATGTTCAAACATCCCTTATACTATATGGCGGTCGTTACAAATGTGAATACACTCACAAAAACAGTCTCAAATTCATACATACATACTCACATACAATTCGATCCAAAAAACATTTATAATTAAGCAAGGCAGTCCCAACTCATGTATTTTTATAAACACTAAAACAATCCAGTATACCTTTGTTTACATAGTTCTTATATGTATCAAAACAATCTCCAACATTTATATATATATATATATATAGATAGAAACAGTCCAACTCTTGGGTATACATGTATATGTGTACAAGGTAGTCCTTAAGGATCTTATACTTGCAAAACAGCCCATTCACCTGATTAATCACACACATATACATTAAAACAGCCTCCTAATGGAATTTAACATCAAGTAAAATTCCTAGTTCAAATTTAAGTAACATAACCACTTTAAATTATACTACCAAAATCTTGTAACATAGAAATTCATCACTTACCCATTCGATTGACTCTAACATTTCTTGATAATCTTAGACAATCGAGTCTTCTAAAATTTAGACAACCAATTTCCAGATTACATGCATGATTTATTCTTTAAATTCATGCAACATACAATTGTTCAAAGAGAAGTTCATGTTTTGAATCTAATTCTCCCTCTCTAACCAAAACCAAAAGCTTAAATATATGAGAGATTCATACCAAATTCTTAATTTCAAGCTCTAAAACAAGGAGAATAATGAAATGCTTACCCACTCCTTTAAAACCCAATCATAATAAAGATTGACAAACTAAGAGTCACCCGTCCATGTGGCCAAATCCTTGTGTTTTTCAAAACTCCAAGACCAAAATGCTTGTGTTTTTTTCCCTTTTGTGTTTCGGCTCTCTAATGGATGAAGATGACAAACTAAGAGTCACCCGTCCATGTGGCCAAATCCTCTCCATCATGGCTTCATTCTCAAATGCCAAGTGTACAAGCACTCCATGGAATTTTCCTTATCATGCAAACTTCATCATTTCCTTTTTATTCGTTTTAGTCCTTCCTAAAAGTTATTCAAGTTCTTCTTTACTCATAATTTGATCCTTGCACAAAATAATCTAATAGATTACAACCTTATATCAATTTAACTTTTAATCCATTGTAGCATACTTCTAGTCCATAATTTAGTGCTAAAACCTTATATCAATCTAATAGATGAAATTGAATTTGATTAATTTTAAATGGGCTGTTTTAATATTAATTAAATGGTGACTATTTTACAAAAGGTTGTAAAATATTATTAATAATAATTTTTTAAAAAGATATTAAAGTGGTATTTTTAATGGAATTTTAAAATTAAATAAAGAAATATCTTTTCCCACTTGTTTTTCTTGTTGGAAATCAAGAGGGAAGTTCTTCATCAAGTTGGTTTTTCATCAAGCATGGTGAGAAAATATTCTTTAATAATTTTCTACATGATTTTGATTCTTATTCTATGATTTATCTTGCATTGGGATAATTAAAATGAATTTCTAATGGAATTATTGGATTTTAATGGATTTTCCTAATAAACCTTGATTAGATTATATTAATCTAATGATTTCGATAGAGTTATAATGTTTTGTGTATGGGTAATAATAATCTAAAGTTGATTTTGTAATTTAATTCTCGAAATTAATCTAATTGGTTGAATTTAGATTTGAATCCTTGGATTGGGGGTTTTTGGTAGAGTATTGATTTAATTATTGGATCAAATATGAGAATGCACCGTATATGTTTGATGAAATTCTTGTAAGGAGTGTAAAAAAAAAAACAAAGTGGCCAAATTGGTGTAGTGGTGCAATTTGGCAATACTGCTATTGCCGCCCTTTCATGCGTGAAAACTGATTGTGGTTTAAGAAGAAGAAAAAGGGGGATTTCAAATATTTGTGAGTTGTTGTTCGAATAGTTATGGTTCAAATATTTGTAATGGTGGTGCTATAATAAATTGGTTACTTTGGTGTGGTTCAATTTATAGTGACCCTTGTATTTTCTTGTGGAAGATGGCAAGAGTTTAGACGTTTTTTGGTTAGGCGTCGAAGCGTTAGCGTCGAGATGTCAGCATCGAGGTGATATCAAGTTGGTGAGTGAGAACGTGGATTTCATCTTTGAAATGGTTTAAAGGTTATTTCGGGAGTTTAAATTGAGCTTGAAATGTTGGTTTAAACACTAAAGTAAGTATGATGAGATTTCTCCCTCAGTCGTGTTTTTGCAAAATTGATTTTATGTACTTGTTTTTGAATTACATGTAACCTACTTTTTAAGCATGTTTTATACTCATTTTTGATCATATATTGACGATGGATGCATTGGGAAAATGATCTATGTAAGTATGAGGAATACTTGTAAATGCATGGTTCAATACATTGGAAATGGTTTTGTATGTTGCAAATAAAAGTAGTGATGTACATGGTTAATAATGAATTATATTGGCAAGTGATGTGGTTTAAAATGTTATCGGATATAGTTAACTGGCCATAGGAGGTGCACTATAATAAGTCGCGTCGGGTGCTGAGGGTTTATGTGTATCGAATACTCCACCACGAGTACTCTAACGGTTGAGGGGTTATATGGTATTGAAAACTCCCGTTAGTGGATTATACATCTAACCGATGATTGGGTTGTGATGGTACTAGGTTGTGATCGTACCTTAATTGCGATAGTATGAAGTTTTGAGAGTACACCTATTGATCAGTGTATCCGATGTAATATTTTATAAAGTGGAACTTGGTTTATGATCACTTGAAAGCCAATATAATTGATGATGTATCATGGTAAATGGATTATGTTTTATAGAATGTGATTTATACATGTTGCGCTCTTTAAGCTTTGCTATTGGAAGAATAAGCATGTGAAGGCTTAAATTGAGGATGCATAAGGAAGTTATGCATGGAATCCATGATACATGATTATGCTTATGAGCTAAAATAATTTGAGTTATGCATATGTTTCAGAGAGTTTAGCAAATGATCTTTTAATTTCAAGAAATGTTCTTTAATCTTTGCAAATGAAATGATCATGCATAAGGAAGCTTAAATTGAGGTTTTGCATATGGGATAGTGCTCGTAATCCATGATACATGATCATGCACTTGATGTAATATGTTTTGAGGGTTTGTGTAAATGATTTGAAATGTTTTGGCAAATGAACATCTTGTCCTAAAGATGGTTTTATACATTTGTTTAAATACTTTGAAAAGGGAAATTTTGACTTGCTTTAATATGAGTTTTTAATATCGGTTTTGGTTTTGAAAATGCATTGACGTTTTACTTTTTTTGAGCGCACTCACTAAGCATCATATGCTTACGCTCTCTTTTCTTCCTTCAATGTAGAGAATTAAGCAAGCACGATGTAACACCCTCAACTCGGTCTAGAAGAAAATCAGAATCGATGATGTTACTACAAAAAAGACAG
Organism: Hibiscus mutabilis; assembly: GCA_019671005.1. Taxonomy (NCBI): domain Eukaryota; kingdom Viridiplantae; phylum Streptophyta; class Magnoliopsida; order Malvales; family Malvaceae; genus Hibiscus; species Hibiscus mutabilis. The sequence goes on from CM033745.1 coordinate 30,463,006, forward strand.
AGAAATCAGAAGTGAAACTTTTAATTAACTCAGAAGGCTTACAAAATTTTCTCATAACCACTTAAGAGCTTATACTTAATTCATAAGGATTAAATCACATCTTCAATTTCCACTAGTAATTGATTCAAGCTTAATCTAATTTCTTTAGTATTCAAAAACATCATAGCAAGCTTACCATTTCGTTCAAACAAACATTTACATTGTTAAATAACACGATCATATCAATAACTAATTTAAATTTCATTATCATCTCTCAATTCATGATCAAAACGTAGCTCAGCTTCAGTTATTGATCAAGCAAGAAATCTTTATCTTAACGATTAAAATATGTGGTTCAATTATAATTACACAAGCAAATCAAGGCATATTACAATACAGAATCATTTCAAAGACATAACCTATTCAACCGTTCCATTTAATTCAAACATTCATCCTTCGTTAACAATTTTAGGATTATAAAGCTCTAAACAAATAGTGTCATACCGAACCACATGATAAGAATACATTTCACATGAACTTAGATCGCTTAAATATTCATGCTTTCGAAAACTATATCCTCTTAGTTATTATCGATTTATAAAGTTACCAAAATAGATCTTATACTCTGGGGTTGAGGCTTAATTAAATACATTCATTAAATGACTGGCTTGGTATGCAAGTTAAAATTCGAATAAACCAGGGAGAAACTATCTTGCATGCAAACTATCACTCAATAAATTGAGACTCTAACTTATTACTCAAGCTATCATTCGTTCAAGACAAAACAAAGGTAAAATTTATCTAACTATTCTAAATCCATATACATCATCCTTTAGATTAGTAGAAGTGATCGAAAGCTTTAAAAAGGGTAACCCCAACATCATGAGACAAATTAAGATAAAGTTAACTTCTACTTATTCAAGCAAAGTCATTTAACTTAATCCAAACAATAGTACAATCCAAAATTTATATAGATTCCATGTGACTACAAACGGTTAACTTATTATGATCTTTATCAAGCATTCTCCCGATCATAACTACTTACAAGTGACACAGAAAAGAAAATTCACTTATAAGCTTTGGTGATTAAACCTTTAATTACCAAACAAACTAATCTAAATACTCCTACCTCATGTGTAACACATATCACAAACAAGGTGATGATCCAATCAACATTCCATCATACAAAATCAAGTTTCCATTTTCAAGCATTCAAAGCCAATAAATTATCTAAAATTCAGCCATCATCATCGAGAGCAACCAATTATTCAAAGCATATGCATAATTATTTACAGACATGAATTATTCTTAAATTATACATGCCAAAATAGAGAAAACATATGCATACACATGGACATAGTGCCACCATTCTAGGAGCATTTTAACTAAGAGAAAATCCAAACTCTACTTGGATCTTGAGTAAAGACTTGCAACTCTTGTTCATGATTGAAACACTCAAGCTTTAATCCACCTGCAATGCATGATAATTAATGCATTAGGCTTAAATAGCCTAAGTGAGGTACTGAACCATGAAAATGTAGTCATCAGTGATATAAATATATAAGAGAATGGTAATAAACTCCAATTTTTTATTAATGGCAAAGAAATACTCGAATTTTAGCTTTAATAAGATTAGGCTTGGCATTTGAAAGATTATCAGGGTTTATATTTTCCCAATTCTTATTCGGAACCTTTCATAGTTTTAATTGAATTCTTTAGAATTTCATATCGAACTTATTAGAGTTCATAACTTACATTACCGGAGTCTTATCAAGGCTTATCGAAGTACTTATCAAGTTCTCAGAAATCGGGGCTTATCTGAGCTCGTAACATTTCCTATCAAAGTTTCTTTTCGAAGCTTAATATCTGAGTTTATATCTTTTAGAACGTTTGCCTTGGATCACATTTGGACATGGGTAGCATTGGTCCGCATTGGTCCATGTTGCACATAGCTCAAAGCACATAGGAATGTCTAGTTTTGGAAACATAACAATCCTAACTTTTCAACTATCCAACCAAATTATCGCCAATCTCCTTATTATCTCCCCTGTTACCTCCTACTATTGCCAATATATCACATATAATGGGTCATCACCCGAGCCGTATCTCATGGACCGTAGTCCCTGAAATGTATACCTCTACAACATGCCAATTGTCCAAGAACTTCCAATTCTAAAGCAACTTACGTATTTTATACTTTAAAGATTAGGAGGTATCTTATGTTGCAAGAAAACTTATTTGTTTCTTTTCTTAGTATCTTATAACATAAGATGTGCTTTTAGCTCCTTAGAGTATAGGCATTCTTAAAATATTTAAACATGGCATTATTTCTTGTATATTATACTTTCAAAAGATTAAAGTTTGATTGTAACACTCTCTTCAAGGTCTGGTAGGAAACCAGGTCGGAAAGTGTTATCGAAAAATAGATTGGAAACTCGAAAGCGAAATCGGATTTCAGATCTTTATTCGGAATGTCTGATAGTCTAATAGAAAGTTTAGTGGACCTGTCGTTACTAATCTTATTAGAATTAAGGCCAATTTTAAACTCTTTAAACTTAGGGGACTAAATCGTAAATTTTGCAAATTAACGATCCTAACCTGAATCCTTTATTACCAATTTGTAATTAAACTTTCCATTTATTGATCTGTGAAGTTTCGTTATTATTGGATATCGTTAACTTGATCGATTAGACCGTAGAGTTATTAGTGACCAATTTGTAAACTGTCCAAATTCTGTTTTTAAGCCTTATAACAGAATTAACTAGCACCGTATCGATATCCTAAGTGTCATATCAATACGCTAGGCTTAATTTCAGATTTCCAAATTTACAGATTGACAAACTCGTACCGATACAGCTAAGCCCGTATCGATATCGGTTGACCGCGTTGACCCCGTACCGATACGCTCTAAATCGTATCGATACCATTTTCCAAACCAAATTCCATGACCAAAATCCCTATCGATACGCCCTAGCTGTATCGGTATGCCCTTCTTCATTAAGCCAATTTACGCCTGGCCGTACCGATAAGCCATCAACCGTATCGATACATATTGACCTATAATGACAGAATTATGCTGGCTTTTATTTGAATTACCCAACCAAACATCAATCAAATTTTATCAAACTTTACCATAAATCTTAAAAACTGTATCTCTAATTGCGTGTCAAATTTTAGGATGTTTCAAATCCGTCTACTACGACTTTACCAATTAGTGTATTTAAGCTCATTTTAACCATTCTAACCATTCCCAAACACACCATTTAAACCATACCACACCTAGTTACTATAGGTTTGCACAAACACATCAAAATAGGCCTTTACAACACGTTAAACCTTATGCCATCGTACTAAGAGTTCAGAAACAAAAAACAAACATACATATGATTTGCGGAAATGACTTGCAACCAGGAGATTACACGATTGTAGCTCAAAAAATCTCAAGACCCTGAAATGCACGAGACACACATATGTTAGGCTTATATAGCCTAGTGAGGTAGTCATAACAAACATAATAGGATAATAAGACATACATAGCAATCTATCATCATGAATGGCTTGGCAACATAATTAGGCATCATAATAACATCTTCATTTTCATAAGCATCATACTTGGAATCATTTATCATATTCTCACATAAACATAGCATAACTAAACACTTATTAATTCCCTTAGACATAGTAACAAATGGATACACGGAATCCCCTTTACGCCACACATATATCAGAATGTAGGCCGTAGCCTTGAGTCGTAGCTCCGGATAAGTCCCTTACATAATCCATCCTTATCTCCCCCACATATAGGTCGTAGCCCCAGACCGTAGTCCGCCCTTACTTATACGAGCTCAAATAACCATATGGCATGCCAATTGTATCCAAAACTCACAAATGTCCAGGGTTCACATATATCATTGTATTTCCTTACCTTCATGTCAGTAGGCCATAACATATCAGAAACGAAAGTGAACTGTAGCTCCATAACACATCATCGTACATGTGTACATCAAATCATCACATATCCATATTAATTTCACATAATATAACATAGTTGTTCTAATTTCAACATACCATTTTCATAGTTCATTTATACCGAATCATATGTCACAAGTATATCCATAACCATATCAAAACAACACAAGGGCTTACCCAACCTTACCATTAAAGTTTATAGCAGATTGCTCTACTTGAGCTTTGACACAATGCATAGCAAACCACAATAATGCAACAGGATGGCACCGAGCCTATCCCTTGACACGACTACTCTCACCTTGGTTACAAGGCACTCGAATCGAGATTTTGATGTGCCTAGCTTTCTTCGGGGATGACAAAGAGTCCTTCTCCAATACTTGAGCTAGCATAAAGTTAAGATTATATTAGGATTCGAATTAAGGATTCAGAAACATATTTCTAGCTCACCGAAGCTTAAGGACAAAAAAATCAAATCCTTAATTCATGGGTTCCCACATGAATCAGGAAAACCTAATTTTGAAATTAAACTTCAACAAAATATCAAATCATCAATTCAATTGGGGGGGTTTTACTCACTGAATCGTGGGCTTTCAAACGGTGCATCAAACTTGAACGAAGATCGAAGATTGCACTGAGGTGCTTGCTTAGCTTGAGCTTGAAGATGGAAATGGAGGTGTGTGCTTATTTGGTAACAAGGTGGGTTTAGTTTACCGGGAGGTTTAAAGATATAAAGATGAAGGAATAAAAACGTCTCTCTTTATTATTCATATAAAAACCACATCAATTCTTTTAATGATTGCCCACCAAAGTTTAGACCAATGAAAGCATTTCCCTTGGGCAAGGGTTTGCTCAATTAAAGCTCATCATATAATCACTTCTTTTCACTTTGATATAAATTACTTTTCTGATGATTTCACATGGGAGTGGTCAGGCAAGGAGGTGAGTAAGCACCTTGCTTACTTCTCTTCAACTTTTGACTTCGAATGAATTCAAAATAGGGGACCCGTATCAATACGCTCGTGCCTGTATCGATACACTCATGCCCAAACCGATAAGCTAGTTATTGACAGTTGGGTCGTATCGATACTAGCTTGACTGTATCAATACGCCTTTCTTGGAATTTGCATTTTGGGCTTTGAATCGCATTTAGGGAAGTCCTTTTACCCATATAGGACCAAATTGTGATTTTATTACAAAAGAAGGGTATAATGGTTATTCATTACAACATTTTATATATCAGATTTGAAACTTCCGATCACCGATACCTAATTCTGACTAGGCCAGTTTTCGAATGTGATAACTCTCCACCCTTTAGGAAATTCCTCCTCAAATTTTCACCCTAAGCAAAGAGAAGAGGGTACTACTTTTGCATAGTCTCTTCAGGTTCCCACGTTTCCTTTTCAACATAATAACTTCTCCATAGAACTTTCACTAAGGGCACAAACTTGTTACAGAGCTGTTTGACTTCTCGTGCAAGGATCCGTATGGGTTCTTCCTCGTATGTTAGATTGGACTGAATCTCCATAGACTCCGGCTCGATCATGTGGGAGGGATCTGACCAATACTTGAGTAACATAGATACATGGAAGACATTGTGAATCCGACTTAACTCCTCAGGAAGAGCTAATCGGTATGCTACTGGTCCAAACTCTTTCAATCACTTCAAATGGGCCAATGAAATAGGGGCTTAGTTTCCCCTTCTATCTGAAACGAATGATCTTCTTCCACAGAGATACTTTGAGGAAGGCCTTTTCACCAACCTCGTACTGGATATCTCTTTTTTTCAAATCAACATATGATTTTTGTCGATCGAAGGTAGCCTTAAGCCAATCCCGAATAATGGTTGTCCTTTCTTCGGTCTCCCGAAGCAAGTCAGGACCTAGTATCTTGCCTCCACCGAGTTCGGTCGAACAAAGAGGAGTTCGACATCTCCTTCCATACAAAGAGTCGTACAGGGCCATTTAAATTGAGTCTTGATAACTGTTGTTGTATGCAAACTCGACTAAAGGTAGGAATTTTTCCCACGTATTCCCGAAGTCGTTGACACAAGCTCGGAGCATATCTTCCAGAATCTACAAGCAACAATCGAGATTGACACAAAATATTTAGACACGTAATTCAAAGGAGGGTTTAGAGTTACATGGAAAACTCTCTTGGATTGGCCATCGGTTTGAGGATGGAAACCAGTGCTAAGGTACACTCGAGTCCCCAAGGCCTCGTGTAAAGTCCTCCAAAACTGAGCTGTGAATCAAGGGTCACGATCGGAGATAATAGACACAGGGACTCTGTGTAACCGAATGACTTCACGGATATACAACTCTGTGACCTTAGGCAAACTGAAATCCATTCTCACCGAAAGGAAATGAGCGGACTTAGTAAATTGGTCCACAATGACCCAAACATCACCATTCTTCTTCAAAGTCCATTGTAATACGCTCCTATTTCCACTGAGAAAGCTCGATAGGCTGCAGAAGACCAGTAAGCACCTTGTGCTCGTCTTTGACTCATTGGTAGGTCAAACATCTTACCACGAAGTCTGTGATCTCATTCTTCATCTCAGACCACCAATATAGCTCATTTAGATCTTTGTACATTTTAATTACTCTCGGATGAATAGAGAAGTGGCTAGAATAAGCTTCTCTCATAATCTAATTTCGAAGATCATCATCATCGGGAACACAGATAGGGTTGCTGAAACATAGCAACCCTTCAAAATTCATAACGAAATCAGGATCGGGTTACCTTTGATCTTGCCAATAAGAGGTTGCAACTCTTCATCGGATTCTTGCAGTGTTTTGATTCGAGACACAATGGTCGACTGCACTCTTAATTTAGCCAACAACTTGCCCCACTTCTTGAGTCAAAAGTGGACATTCAAACATCTCAGAGAAGGAGTAGGTTTTCGGCTAAGAGCATCAACCACAACATTGGCTTTGTCGGGATGGTAACCAATGACCAGATCATAGTCCTTCAAAAGCTCCATCCATCGACGTTGGCGAAGGTTCAAGTCCTACTAAGTTAGGAGGTATTTTAGACTCTTATGATCGCTGTATATGTAGCATTTCTCATCATACAAATATTGTAGCCAAATCTTTAAAGCAAACACAACTGCGGCTAACTCTAGATCATGTGTCAGATAGTTCAACTCGTAGTGGTTTGAGTTGACGTGAGGCATAGGAAATGACCTTTCCTTCTTGCATCAATACATAGCCTAATCCCAGGTGGGATGCATCACTGTACACAATGAAGTCTTTACCCAACTGGGTTGCACCAAAACAAGAGCATGAGTAAGGACTTGCTTAAGTTGATCTAAACTCCTTCGCTGTCTATCATCCACACAAAAGAAGTGTCCTTACAGAGTAGTTTCATCAAGGGCGTAGCATTCAGTGAGAATCCTTTAACGAATCTACGGTAGTAGCCTACAAAGCCCAGAAAACTACGAACTTCTCCAATATTCTTCGGGGGAATCCAATCAAGGATTGCTTGAACCTTCTTCGGGTCAACTTGAATTCCTGCAGAAGAGATCACATGGCTTAGGAAGGATACTTCGGATAGCCATAATTCACATTTGCTAAACTTGGTATATAGTTGCTTTTCTCGGAGAGTTTGAAGCACAATCTGGAGTTGTTCTTCATGAGTAGCATCATCTTTTGAATAGATCAAGATGTCATCTATAAAGACAACCCTGAACTTGTCTAAATAGGGCCGAAACACACGGTTCATCAAATCCATGAAGGCTGTAGGTGCATTTGTAAGCCCAAATGGCATGAATAGAAATTCATAGTGGCCAAATCTGGAACGAAAGGTTGTCTTTGGAACATCATACTCCTTCACTAGCATTTGGTAATATCTGGATTGGAGATTTATCTTGGAAAACACATAGGCATCTTTTAACTGATCAAAAGGATCTTGGATTTGGGCTTTCAACTCTCTTAGCTCCACCAGTGCCATTCTATACGGAGTGATAAAGACCAGAGTAGTCCTAGGTTTCACTTCTATCCGAAATTCTACTTCTCGAGTGGGAGGGAGTCCCAGATGTTTATCGGGAAACACATCGAAGGATTCTTTCACAATGGGTACATTTTCAATTTTTAGATCTTTCATGGCATACATGTGAGTCTTCTTAGGCTTGGGTTTAGATTCCATCAGGGTTATGCTTTCCTTATCGAGCCCACGGATATACAACTTCTTCTTCGAATAGTCCACCCATGCTTGGTGTTCAGCTTACCGGTCGAGACCTAATATGAGTTCAAACTCTCAAAAGGGCAAGGCCATCAAATGAGCCGGGAAAGGGATCCCTTGGATCCTTAGAGGGCAAGCTTTACAAACCCATCGAATGATCACACTATCTCCTATCTGATTAGAGACAACAATCTCGAAAGTGCCCGGTTCTGATTCTAAGGTATACTTTGCAATCAAAGGTTCGCTAATGAAAGAATGCGTAGAGCCCGGATCTATTAAAGCATAAACGAGATCAGAACATAATTCCACCATACCTGCAATCATATCAGAATCATCCTCCTACTCATGACCCCTAATTCATACAATTCAATCCCTAGATCATTCATGGTTTCGATTCTAGTCCCTATTTCACATACATCTCAACAAGCATCTTATAGTAGTCCAATTGATCATTATTCAAGGAATTCAATCCAGCAAGCATTTAAATTGACTTTCCCCTATTCTAAGTTCATAAATTCTAGCCCTCAATTCTGTCAAAACAGTCTAGCATTTATTAATTCTTTCAAAATAGTCCCTAGTTAGCCATTTATCAATCAAATGTGACCAGTTTCATATTTGAGCTCAATTTTCACTATCCAATCATGATTTTCAATTGATTAACATCTCAATTTAACATGTTTCTAAATTTCCAGCAAGTTTTTTACTCAATTCAAGTCCCAATTCATACAATTCGAATTACCTTACCAAGTTACATGATCAATCAAACAATGGTTTCATTCATGTACATATACCATTCGGTCAAGCATAGTTTCATCCTATTTTCAATAGCATTTCAACCACATTCAATATACAATTGAAGGTAGTTTGAAGCATAACATCTAACATATAATTCTATGCATCCAAGTTCAATTTCTATCATCAAACATTCAAACAAGTTGCTAGGGAGAAAGGACTTAGAAATCACTTACAATCTTCCTAGCTTATCAAAGTACATGAAAAATAGGATCAGATGCAAGCTTCCAATCTCTACAATGGTGGCTTTTCTTTCCCTAAAGGGTTGAGAGGGTTTCGGCCAAGGAAGGAGAAAGGATTAGTGGAGAAGATGATAGAAAAATGGACACCTATCCAAGTTGTTATCACTTGGCTTGGATGAATGCCTCAACATGCCAATTCTAGGTCTAATTACTTCATAACTCCTTATTTATACATCCTAATTCCATGCAAATCAACATTTAAACATTGTTACTATTTGATCCTTCATGATTCAACTATTTAGTTATCAAATCCATTTAATTTGGTCAGTCGATTTAATCAATTATTCTAATTTGTAGATTGTTTGTACAATTAAGTTCTAATTAGTTTGTGACATGCTACTAGGCCATGATTTGGGGTATTACAATTCTCCCACCTTAAATAAATTTGCCCTCGAATTTACCTGATTTGAACAAGTGAGGATATTGATCTCTCATCGCAGCCTCAGGTCCCCAAGTTGCCTCTTCCATCTTATGATTCCTCTATAATACTTTCACGGAGGGAACATTCTTGTTTCGAATTCTTTTAACTTCTTTATCAAGTATTCATATTGTCTCTTCTTCATATGATAGGTCAGGATTCAGTTCAACTTCTTCAGGTTCTAGAACATGGAATGGATCATATCAATATTTTCTAAGCATGGAAACATGGAAGACATTGTGGATCTTATCAAATTCACTAGGGAGTGCCAATCGATAAGCCACTGGACCAATCCTTTCAATGATTTTGAATGGTCCAATGAACTGCGGACTAAGCTTTCCTTTTCTTCCAAATATGAAAACTTTCTTCCAATGAGACACTTTCGGAAAAACTTTGTCTCCCACATTGTATTGGATGTCTCTCCTTTTCAAGTCTGCATAGGCTTTCTGCCTATCAAAGGCTTGCTTCAATCGATCATGTATGATTTGAACTTGTTCCTCGGTTTCTCTGAGTAATTGAGGTCCCAACACCTTGTTTCCCCCAATTTAGAGTAACACAAGGGGATCCAACATTTTCTTCCATACAAGGCTTCAAATGGTGCCATTTGAATCATCGTTTGATAGTTGTTATTGTAAGCAAACTCTATAAGTGGTAGGGACTTTTCCAATTCTTCCCGAAGTGTATAACACAAGCTCGTAACATGTCTTCAAGTACTTGTATCACCCTTTCTGATTGGCCATCACTTTATGGATGAAAAGCTGTGCTCAAATGCACTTTGGTTCCAAGGGCTTTTTGCAAGGATTTCCAAAATCGAGCAGTGAATCTAGGATCTCTATCAGAGATTATGGATGTAGGAATTATGTGCAATCATACTACTTCACGAATATATAACTCAGTTAAGGCATCCAAGCAAAGTTCATTCGAATAGGGAGGAAATGAGCCAATTTAGTGAATCTATCTACTATCACCCACACGGCATCACTATTTCTTGGAGTACAAGGAAGACCACTCACAAAATCCATGGTAATACGATCCCACTTCCATTTGGGTAATTAAATTGGTTGAAGTAGTCATGTAGGGACTCTGTGCTCGACTTTGACTCTTTGGAAAGTTAAACACTTGGATACGAAGTCTGTGATAGCTGATTTCATGTCTGGCCACCAATATAGGGGTTTCAGGTCTTTATACATCTTGACTGATCTAGGGTGTATTGAGAAAGAGCTTTGGTGAGCTTCTTGCAAGATTTCTTTCTTCAATTCTTCATTGTTAAGAATTTAAGGCTGGAATTATTATGGAAAGCACCTTGATATGTGTAAATTCATTAGGAGAAAACGGAACTGAATTCTGGATTGTATAATGAATTGTTGAGAAGAAACATTAAGGACAGTGCAAATTGTCCAGTGTAGAAAAATGCCCTATCTTTAAGTTAAAAACTGTATTAATTGGAAAAGAACTAAATTGCAAGCCCTATATGTTAGAAAGACAGTTAAGTTAGCTTTCCAACGGTATAAACCAATTGAAATTCTGACGTACGGAATGAAAGTTATGCATGTTTAAGTGAATAGACTACATGCTGCCTAGTAACAACAGTATAGGTAAATGTACACTATTTTGTGGCAATTTGTAAACTGTTTTGTAAACAGTTTTAGGATTGATCCTGCCCTGTTTTACATGAATTAGTGTATAGATAAGCGTAGTTAAGTTTAGTGAAGAATGTACATAAACATGCTGCCAGAATTGTATATGTTGTATACATGTAACCTTGCCTTGATTAAATGATTATGTGAACTTGTTTTGATATGTGTTTACTTGTAATATGTTAGAACCAGGATTGAACTTGGTGGATGAGGAAAGAGTGGAACATCCTAAATCATAGAACAAAGGAGTATGGATCCAAGACTAGCTAAGCTTGGAGTATTTTGAGTGTAGTTATCTCTAGGGTTAGGATTAGGTCCTAACCAATGCTTGTTTACCTTCTAGTAATGCTTAAATGAACCTAATAAGGACTTGAATTAAAAAAGGAAGAAGGACTTGTAATACATGAAATTTGATCACATCTTGAATACATGTTTTATTCGAATGCTAAGCTTGTTTAAGTGGTAACATTGCTGCTTGTATGTATCATGATGCACGTGATCGAATACTAAAGAACATGCTTGAGATATTATCTCATCTTGATGAAATGAAACATGAGAATTACATGATGTTTGAGCTATGGCTCAATTGGCCTAAGGGCCTAGCATGAAATGAACTTGCTACTTGACATGATCTTGAACTTGAAAACTTGTATAAATGGTAAATCGATCAACCTTGGCAGCTAGTTGGACTAGGTAGAAGGGCATGCCTTAAATTCTAGAGCTCATTATGTCAGGGTGGACTACGGTCCAGGGCTAAGGCCCTATTTAGCGACAGACGAAGGGTACGTATGTGGTCTTTGGCGACAGTAGGAGGGTTGACTAGTAGTGCGGTGCATCTTGTGGTGACAGTTGGTTGGAGACTCGATTACCTATACAAACTAAATACCAAGAGGGTTGTTTAATTGATAACACATGAAATAACAATCCCATAACACATGTTACTTGTCTTGAAAGCTATGAATTGAATGTTACTTGTCTTGAAAGCCATGAATTGTATGTTACTTGTCATATAAGCATGACTTACTTGATTACTTGTTTTGCAAGCATGATGTGCTTAATTCTTGATATGAAAACATGAAGTATAATTTATTGTTTCTTGTAACCTTATTCTAGCCGAATGCTTGAATCTTTAATTAAAATTACTCTATTGCTTGAAATACTTAGCTAGGATTACTCAAATGCTTGAAAACCTTAGCTAGTTTCATTCTTGTTAAATGACACAAAACTTGATATAACAAATGGTTAGAACTAGTACTACCTCACTAAGTACATTCTTGTACTTATCACTCTAGTTTTCATTCTTCCCAACTACAAGATAAAGGGTACGAGTGTTGCTTGATCTTGAAGCCTGATTTCTTGAGCTAGAAGCAAGTTACACAAGCATTGCCTAAGTTTAGCTTGATAATGCTTGTTTTCATACTTGTTTTGTATATCTTATAGATTTGTGGCACTAGATTGTATAAAGTTTAGCTTGATCATGCATTTTGGCACACTTAAAACTTGTATATATTGTCCTTGTATGGGCCTACTCTGTTTATGATCTTGCTTAACAAATGAGAAACAAGTTTGTATTGAACTTAGATTACATGCAATGGAATGATGTTTGCTGAGCATATGATGATACAAGTGAAATGATCAAATGTTTGATCTAGATTACCTTGTGCCAATCGAAAGCCTTGTTTGATGAACATGTATATGATTGAATGAATAACATGAAATGTTTCATGTCTTGCTTGAAATGAAAGTTGTATGAGATGAACCATACTTGCTTGTACTCCAATCGAATGCCTTGGAAACTATATGGTCAATTGTGTGTGTGTACATACCATGATGTATGTGTTTTGGTAGTAGTATGATGTTTGCCGAATGGTTAGGTATAGAGCAAGACTTGAATGAAAGCAAGTTACATGCAAATTGAATGTTCAAGAATAATGTTAATTATTTATGTATGAGATGTACATGTAAGAGTCTAAGGATCATTGAAAAGAAATGGAAGCATGCTATACACTTGGGTTATTCGAATAATTATAGTATAAGAACAAGTTAATATGAATCATGAAAGTAGTAACTTGTAATGAAGGCATGAAAGGAAATAATTTAGTAGCCTATTCGAATGCTTTAGGATGTATTGAAATTAAAATGTGAAGTTACTTGTTTGATAAGTAACAAATGCTCGTACTGCTTGCTTGCCTTGTTTATTCTTGTTCTTATATTGTTTGTATTGTCTTGTTCTTGCATGAGTAACGCTCCTGAGCCGGTTTGCTACTAGCCTGGGGTAGGGGGTGTTACATTTAATTGGTATTAGAGCTTTTTAGTCGATTCTAGGACTAAACCGAGCTCTCTTGCATCATATAGGATAAATTGTGCCACTAGGAGTTCTATTTGAAGTTGCTTGTGTCCTTGCTTAAACTAAACTCTTCTTGTTCTACCTAAACTAGAAATGTTTGAAACGGTACTTTGCCAGGACAATGAAAGTCTTGAAGTCTCCTCGAATGAAGGAGGCAGTGTGAGGATGGAACGGAACCTTCCACAACAATAAACTCAACCTCGAGCCCAACCTGCTGCTCAACAGAATGTCTCCTGAGTATGAAGGAGATGTTCAATCATCTTGTAACTGCTTTGAAACAAGATCATCCTATTGCTTATCTTGTTGCTGTGCCAAATAGATCTCCGATTGACAAGCTGGCTCAACACCGGGCTTATACTTTCATTGGCACTGATGAAGCCAATCCCAAAGTAGTTGAGTACTGGTTAGAGGCCACTAATCGAATCTTGACCAAGCAACTACCTTGTCCTGATGAGCACAAGCTCGAATGTTCTATAGCCCTATTGGCAGATGAAGCTCTAAGCTGGTGGGAAACCACTACACTGACTGCTCTTGCTAAAGCTGTAACTTGGAAATTCTTCCTTGAGGAATTCAGGAAGAAATACATCAGTGAACAATACCTAGCCGAGCGCCAAAAACGTTTCTTGTATCTCAAGCATGGTGGCCAACCCATTGAATAGTACGTGAGTGATTTCTGCAAGTATTGGAAGTACGGGTCTGAATACATCAAGACTGATGCTGATAAATGTCGAATGTTTATTGATGGACTGAATGATGAACTAAGTCTTATATTCACTACCCTGGGTATCACTGACATCCAGAATTTGGTGAACTGGGCCATTGCAACCGAGGTAAAGATGAAGGCCTCTGAGAAACGTAAAAGTGGTAACTCCTAGAAGGACAAACGATCCAGAAATGATGACAAGCCTCACTGGCAGTCAAAGAAATATAAACACACCAAAGATCATTTCTTGAATTACACTCTTATTCAGAAGAGTAACTACATACCAAGACCTCAATCAGTTTATGCTTTAATAGACTAGGGATCCACTCATTCATTTGTATTCTCATCCTTGATTGTAAAGTTGAAACCTGAAATTGTAAAACAAAGCCTTGCAGTTTCAAACCCAATAGGGAGAATCGCATCCATTAACTTCCTTTGCAAGGAATGTTCTATAAGCATTCGAAACATACCCTTTCCTATTGATCTATATTTATTGCAAAATTGTGAATTCGATCTAGTGTTTGGACTAGATTGGTTAAGAAAACATGAAGCCTGGGTAGATTGCCAAAATAGGAGATTTTATCTCAGGGGTTTAGGAAAGGAATCCATTCTCCTAATTGATAGAAAACCAACCTCAATCTTTGCTACTATGGTCTTACAAGATGAACTTGAATTTGGCTACTTAATATATGACAATTGTATTTGAATTCATTGATGTTTTTCCCTAGGAACTCCCTGGTCTCCCTCCAACCAGAGAAGTAGAGTTCGGGATTGATGTTCAACCTAGAACAACTCCGGTGTCCATCACACCTTATCGAATGGCACCTGTTGAATTGAAAGAACTCAAGAAGCAACTCCAAGAGCTACAAGACAATGGCTTTATTCGTCCTAGCTCGTCTCCTTGGGGTGCTCCAGTCTTATTCATGAAAAAGAAAGACGGACTATGAGACTCTGTATTGATTACAGACAATTGAACAAGCTTACTATCAATAATCGATATCCTCTCCCAAGGATAGAAGATCTCTTCAATCAACGTAAGGATGCTTAGGTGTTCTCAAAGATCGATCTTCAATCGGGATACTATCAAATGAGGGTAAAAGAAGAAGATGTACCCAAGACAGCCTTTTGTACTCGATATGGCCATTTTGAATTCCTTTTAATGCCATTCGGGTTAACGAATGCCCCAGCTATTTTCATGGACCTTATGAACCGTGTATTCAAGCCTTATCTTGATAAGTTTGTGGTCGTCTTCATCGATGACATCCTGGTGTATTCTCGGAATAGAGAAGAACATTCCAAACACCTTCGAATTGTATTCCAAACTCTCTGAGAACGTCAATTGTTCGAAAAGTTCTGTAAGTGTGAATTTTGGCTATCAGAAGTCTCGTTCCTTGGCCATGTCATCTCGGCAGAAGAAATTAAAGTAGACCCGGGCAAAATTCGATCCATCATGGATTGGAGACCTTCGAGGAATGTTGGTGAGGTCAGAAGCTTTCTCGGTTTAGCTAGGTATTATCACTGTTTTGTCAAGGGATTTTCATCCATTATCGCAAACTTGACTAAGCTAACCCGTAAAGATACACCATTTGTTTGGTCAGAGAACCAACAACAAAGCTTTGATCAATTTAAACAAGCCCTGACTCATGCACCAGTTCTTATCCAACCAGAATCGAGCAAAGAATTCACTGTCTATAGTGATGCATCTCATTTAAGACTAGGATGTGTCCTAATGCAAGTTGGAAAAGTGGTAGCTTACGCTTCAAGGCAACTAAAACCACACGAGTCAAACAACCCTACACACGATATAGAATTGGCAGCTATCCTGTTTGCTCTTAAAATATGAAGACATTACTTGTACGGGGAGAAACGTAACCTGTTCACAGACCACAAGAGTCTCAAATACCTTCTAACTCATAACGACTTGAATCTGAGGCAAATGAGATGGCTAGAATTTCTTAAAGACAACGATTTGGTTATTGACTATCATCCGGGGAAAGCAAACATGGTTGCTGATGCCCTTAGTCGCAGACCATACTTGGGTAAACCCCTAAATCTAAATTTTAGAATAATTCATTCGAATTTAATCTTTCTTGGATTACAAGTAATCTATTCGAATTGACCATTCTTGTCTTGCAAGAAACTGTTCGAAAACCATTCTTAGTGATCTTGTTTATTCCTTGTAGCTTCCTTGGCTATCAATGCTCATTCCCATTTATCCAAAGGATGGAAATTCTTGTCTGAACTTCAAGTTCAATCTAGCTTGATCTCGAGAATTAAAGAACTCCAACAAACTGATCCAGATCTTCAGAAGATCATATCCAAGCTAGACTCTGAGTCTAATTCTGACTTCTCTCTCAAGTCAAATAGACTTCTCTATTTCAAGGATAGAGTATGTGTTCCTAACAACGAGGAACTAAAACAAGAGATGTTTACAAGAAGCTTATTAAAGCTCTTTCTCGATTAACCCGAGATCGGTTAAGATGTACAAGGATCTAAAGCCACTATACTAGTGGTCAGGCAAGAAATCGGCTATCACAGATTTTGTTTCAAGGTGCCTAACTTGTCAGAGAGTTAAAACCGATCATTAAGTCCCTACTGGATTGCTCTAACCAATCGAATTCCCTCAGTGGAAATGGGATCGGATTACAATGGATTTCGTTACTGGTCTTCCTTCCACTCCAAGAAAGAATGATGTTGTATGGGTGATTGTTGATAGATCACAAAGTCTACTCACTTCATCCCTGTTCGAGTGAACATGAGCTTGGAAACCTTAGCCAAGCTATACATCCGTGAAGTGATTCGATTACACTGTGTACCTACAGCTATAATCTTTAATCGTGACCCCATATTTGCTTCTTGATTCTGGAATTCTTTGCAGAATGCTCTAGGAGCTAAAGTGCATCTTAGTACAACCTTTCATCCTCAATTAGATGGAAAATCTAAAAGAATCATCCAAGTACTCGAAGATATGCTACGTGCTTGTGTAATAGACATCGGAAAGAACTGGGAGAAATCTCTACCCCTAGTAGAGTTTGCTTACAACAATAGATACCAGACATCTATTCAGATGGATCCCTTTGAAGCTCTATACAGAAGAAAATGTAGAACTCCCTTGTGCTGGTATGAATTGGGAGAAATCAAGGTTTTAGGACCTTAATTGCTCAGAGAAACCGAATTACAAGTGAAGATCATTCATGATCGATTGAAGGCAACTTTCGATAGACAGAAAGCATATGCTGACTTGAAAAGGAGAGACATCCAGTATAATGTTGGAGACAAGGTCTTCCTCAAAGTATCCCCTTGGAAGAAAGTCTTTAGATTTGGAAGAAAAGGAAAGCTCAGCCCTCGGTTTAATGGACCATTCAAAATCATTGAAAGGATTGGTCCAATGGCTTATCGATTGGCACTTCCTAGTGAATTTGATAAGATCCACAATGTCTTCCATGTCTCTATGCTCAAAAGATATAGATATGATCCATCTTATGTTCTTGAGCCTGAAGAAGTGGAATTGACCCCGACTTCTCATATGAAGAGGAACCAGTTAGAAACCACATTATGGAAGAAGCAACTTGGGAATCTAAAGAAGTCATGAAGAAACAATATCCTCACCTTTTTGATTCAGGTAAATTCGAGGACAATTTTATTTTAAGGGGAGGAGAATTGTAACACCCTAAAATTGGCCTAGGAAGGTTACCACAATATAAGCTATTGGCTAATTGAATGTACGTGTTAATCAATTTAAAGAAGAAAGAACATTAGCCATCCTTAAGATCAAATAAGTGAAATTATAACCAAATTGAATTGAAATTAAAACTAGAAGGCTTAAATGGAAGGATGCAAATGTGAACATGCAAAGTCATAAGGATTGCATGTAAAAATTGAATTAAATTAAGGCCTTGACACATGTTCTCATTGGAAGAGAACATGTGCCATTTGAATGGTGACTCACGGCTAGGGAGAATAATGAACCAAACAAATTGTCATCTTCCTCCCATTATCATCCCATGGCCGAAAATACTTAAGAGAGAAAGGGGAAAGAAAAGCTTCAGAGATCACCTTCAAATTCAAGCTTCTTGACTTAGCTTTAATCAAATTTAGCTTGGAGAAGGTATAATGCTTGACTTTACATGTTATAGATTGCTTGAATCTTGAATTGAAAATGTTATTGTTGTTTAGATTGATTTGGATGATTGTTATGTATGTTAGGGTCATGCTAGCCTCTAATAGAACTTGAAATTTGAATGTTAGAAGCTAAATTGCTAATACAATATGTATATGGTTGAAAACAGTATTGATTAGGAATGATTTTACTAGTGAAAATGTGTGAGTAGACTAAATGTATTTAGAAACCTGATTTGATCATGTTAGTAGATGAATTGAGGATTGATTTGAGTAAATAAGTTGCTGGAAATGTGAAAGCACCTAACTGAATTAGTTAAATTAGGTAATGGACTGCTCAATATATGAATTGGATGTATAATGTTGATCAAGTAGATCAAATTGAATTGAACATGATAATGCCCTGCTTTAAGAACATTTCTAGGTGAATTAGAATGACCTAGACATGTAATAACATGAAAATGAATTGAATTGCCATGTTATAACCTTGTTAAAATGAGTTATGAAACTAGAAACTCAACCTAGTGTAATCTGCCCAGAATGCTCTGTTCTGGTTAGTAACTTTGAAAAATCACCATAAATTGTATAACATAAATTTAAGGCTGAAATTTTTATGGACAACACCTTGATATGTCTAAATTCATTAGGGGAAAACATAATTGAATTCTGGATTGTAGAATGAATTGTAGAGAAGAAACACTAAGGACAATGCAAACTGTCCAGTGTATCAAAATGCCCTGTCTTTAAGTTAAAAACTGTATTAATTGGCAAAGAACTAAAATGCAATCCCTATATGGTTAGAAAGAAAGTTAAGTTAGGTTTCCAACAGTATAAACCAATTGAATTTCCGACGTATGGAATGACAGTTATGCATGTTTAAGTGAACAGACTACATGCTGCCTAGTAACAACAATATAGGTAATTGTACACTGTTTTGTGGCAATTTGTAAACTATTTTGTAAACAGTTTTAGGACATTGATTCTGCCTTGTTTTACATGAATTAGAGTATAGATAAGTGTAGTTAAGTGTAGTGAAGAATGTACATGAATATGCTGCCAGAATTGTATATGTTGTATACTTGTAACCTTGTCTTGATTAAATGATTATGTGAACTTGTTTTGATATGTGTTTACTTGTAACGTGTTAGAACCAGGATTGAACTTGGTGGATGAGGAAAGAGTGGAACATCCTAAATCCAACAACAAAGGAGTGTGGATCCAAGACTAGCTAAGCTTGGAATATTGTGAATGTAGTTATCTCTAGGGTTAGGACTAGGTCCTAACCAGTGCATGTTTGTTTACCTTCTAGTAATGCTTACATGAACCTAATAAGGACTTGACTTAATAAAGGAAGAATGACTTGTAATGCATGAAATTTGATCACAAATTGAATACATGTTTGATTCGAATGCTAAGCATGTTTAAGTGGTAACATTGGTGCTTGTATGTATCATGATGCATGTGATTGAATGCTAAAGAACTTGCTTGAGATATTATCTCATCTTGATGAAATGAAGCATGAGAATTACATGATGTGTGAGCTATGACTCAATTAGCCTAAGGGCCTAGAATGAAATGAACTTGCTACTTGACATGATCTTGAACTTGATAAACTTGTATAAATGGTAAATCGAACAACCTTGGTAGCTAATTGGATTAGGTAGAAGGGCATGCCTTAGACTCTAGAGCTCATTGTGTCAGGGAGGGCTAAGGCCCCTATTTGGTAATAGACGGAGGGTATGTATGTGGTCTTTGGCGACAGTAGGAGGGTTGACCAGCAGTACAGTGCATCTTGTGGTGACTGTTGGTTGGAGACTCGATTACCTATACAAACTAAGTACCAAGGGGGTTGTTTAATTGATAACACATGAAATAACAATCCAATAACACATGTTACTTGTCTTGAAAGCTATGAACTGAATGTTACTTGCCTTGAAAGCTATGAATTGAATGTTACTTGTCTTGAAAGCCAAGAATTGTATGTTACTTGTCATGTAAGCATGACTTACTTGATTACTTGTTTTGTAAGCATGATGTGCTTAATTCTTGATATGAAAACATGAAGTATGATTTATTGTTTCTTGTAACCTTATGCTAGCCGAATGCTTGAATCCTTAATTAGAATTACTCCATTGCTTGAAATCCTTAGCTAGGATTACTCTGTGCTTGAAAACCTTAGCTAGGCTCATTCTTGTTAAATGACACGAAACTTGATATAACAAATGGTTAGAACTGGTACTACCTCACTAAGTACATTCTTGTACTTATCACTCTCATTTTCATTCTTCCCGAGTACAGGATAAAGGGTGCTAGTGTTGCTTGATCTTGAATCCTGATTTTTTGATCTAGAAGCAAGTCACACAAGCATTGTCTAAGTATGGTTTCATACTTGTTTTGTATATCTCCTAGATTGGTGGCACTAGATTGTATAAAGTTTAGCTTATTCATGCATTTTCAAATACTTGAAACTTGTATATATTGTCCTTGTATGGGCCTACTATGTTTATGATCTTGATTAACAAATGAGAAACAAGTTTGTATTGAACTTAGATTACATGTAATGGAATGATGTTTGCTGCGCATATGATGATACAAGTGGCATGATCAAATGTTTGATCTAGATTACCATGAGCCATTCGAAAGACTTGTTTGATGAGCATGTATATGATTGAATGAATAACATGAAATGTTTCATGTCTTGCTTGAAATGAAAGTTGTATGAAATGAACCATACTTGCTTGTACTCCAATCGAATGCCTTGGAAACTATATGGTCAATTGTGTGTGTGTACATACCATGATGTATGTGTTTTGGTATTAGTATGATGATTGCCGAATGGTTAGGTATAGAGTATGACTTGAATGAAAGTTAGTTACATGCAAATTGAATGTTCAAGAATCATGTTAGTAATTTAGGTATGAGATGTACATGTAAGATTCTAAGGATCATTGAAAAGAAATGGAAGCATGTTATACACTAGGGTTATTCGAATCATTATAGTATAAGAACAAGTTAATATGAATCATGAAAGTAGTAACTTGTAATGAAAGCATGAAAGGAAATAATTTAGTAGCCTATTCGAATGCTTTAGGATGTCTTGAAATCAAAATGTGAAGTTACTTGTTTGATAAGTAACAAATGCTTGTATTGCTTGCTTGCCTTGTTTATTCTTGTACTTGCATTGTTTGTATTGCCTTGTTCTTGCATTAGTAACACTCCCGAGCTGGTTTGCTACTAGCCCGGGGCAGGGGGTGTTACAGAATGAATGGAGAAATCAGAATTTGGTTATGAATCTAGTTTCATCAAGATAACTTGAAGATTAGAGTCGGTTTGTTGAAGATCTTTGATTCTAGAGATCAAGTTGGATTGAACTTGGAGTTCAGACAAGAATCCATGCTTTTTGTACACTCGAAAGTGTGCATTAATTGCATGAGAAGCTACAAGGAGAGCTATAAAATTAGGTTCATGGATTCAAGTGGAATTTTGAAGGATATGATTATCTACAAGGCTTTCGAATGGATTACCAAAGCTCAATTTACGACTAAGAGCATCCACAACTACGTTGGCTTTTCCAGGATGATAATCGATGACCAAGTCATAGTCTTTCAAAAATTCCATCCACCTTCTTTGTCTCAAGTTCAAATCCTTATGGGTCAAGAGGTATTTGAGGTTTTTGTGATTGGTGTATAGGTAACAGTTCTCACCGTACAAGTAGTGCCTCCATATCTTGAGAGAAAACACGATAGTAGCCAATTCTAGATCGTGTGTAGGGTAGTTTAACTTGTGAGGCTTCAATTGATGTGATGCATATGCTATAACATTGCCTCATTGCTTCAAGGCACGTCCTAGTCCCGAATGTGATGCATCGCTGTACACAATTGAATCTTTTCCTGATTTTGGTTGTATAAGGACCGGGGCATGAGTCAAGGCTTACTTAAGCTGGTCGAAACTTCTCTGTTGTTTCTCTGACCATTCAAATGGTTCATCCTTTCAAATGAGCTTGGTCAAAGGTGTGGATAAGGTTGAAAATCCCTTGACGAATCGTCGATAATACCCCACTAAGCCAAGAAAGCTTCTGACCTCACCTACATTCCTCGGAGGTCTCCAATCCAAAATAGATTGAATTTTCTTTGGGTCTACTTTGATCCCTTCTGTCGAGATGATATGTCTGAGAAACAAATCTTCTGAAAACCATAATTCACATTTGGAGAACTTTGCGAATAGTTGACATTCTCGGAGAGTTTGTAAAACAATTCGGAGGTGTTCAACATGTTCTTCCTTGTTTCGAGAATAAACCAAGATATCGTCTATGAATACTACCACAAATTTATCAAGATAGGGCTTGAATACTCGATTCATGAGGTTCATGAATGCAGCTGGGGCATTGGTTAACCTGAATGACATTACAAGGAATTCATAGTGACCATATGGAGCTCGAAAGGCTGTCTTGGGTACATCTTCTTCTTTCACCCTCATTTGGTAATATCCAGATCGAAGATCGATCTTTGAAAACACAGCAACATCTTTAAGTTGATAAAATAGATCTTCAATCCTTGGCAAAGGATATCGATTCTTGATAGTGAGCTGGTTCAATTGTCGATAATCAATACAAAGTCTTATCGTGCCATCTTTCTTCTTCACAAACAAGACAGGAGCACCCCAAGGAGATGAGCTAGGTTGGATGAAACCCTTTTCTTATAGCTCTTAAAGTTGCTTTTAGAGTTCTTTCAACTCAACTGGTGCCATCCGATAGGGCGTAATGGACACCGGATTTGTTCCAGGTTGGACATCAATCCTGAACTCTACTTCTTTGTTGGAGGGAGACCAATGAGTTCCTCAGGAAAAACATTAATGAATTCAAATACAACAGGGATAGTTGACAATCCAAAATCATATTCATCTCGTTTGATCATAGCAGCAAAGAAGGATGTAGGTTTCTTATCAATAAGAATGATGGATTCCTTTCCTAGACCTCAGAGATAAAGTCTCCGATTTTGACAATCTACCCAGGCTTGGTGTTTCCCTAACCAATCTAGTCCCAGTACTAGATCGAATTCACAAGATGGCAAGATATATAGATCAATAGGGAAAGGTATATTTCGAATGATTATGTGACATTCCTTGCAATGGAAGTTAGTGGACGTGATTCCCCCTATAGGGTTCAAAACTACAAAACCTTTATCAACAGTTTCAGGTTTCAATTTCAATTTATCAATCAAGGATGAGCAAACAAAAGAATGGGTAGACCCCGAATCAATTAAAGCATAAAGCAAGACTTGAATTTAATTCAACAGTACCTGCGATGACATCGAGAGACTCTTTGCATTCTTTTCCCCGAATGTGATAGATTCGAGCAGAGGCTCGGGGCTCCTAATGTATTGAAGTCAATTGTTGACCTCTACCCTTGCCTTGATTTCCCGAATGAGCTTGTCTCGGGCCTTTTCTATGATTGGAAGGTACAACACTAGCATTTATCGGGACTCGAGTCAGGAGCTTGTTAGGATTTTGGGGACAGTCCTTGATGTAGTGATCTGAGCCTTGACACAAATAACACAAGTTGGATTGAGTTCTGCACTGACCCGAGTGGAGCTTTTGGCAGAACTTGCAAGTAGGGACTTGAGTAACTTTTCCAGGATTCCCTGTGCTATTAACAGAGATAACCAGGGTTGAGGGCTTGGATACCGATTGAGGTCTCGATATGTAATTACTCTTATGAGTAGGAGTGAAGGTTGAAGAGTTTTCTTTGTGATACTTAGCTTTCTTAGACTGCCAATGAGGCTTGTCATCATGCTTGAATCTCTTATCATTCTGGTGGCTACCACCTTTTTGTTTCTCCAAAGTTCATCTTTTCCGCGGTTGCAATGGTTCGATTAACCAGATTTTTGAAATCTATAATCCCCAAAGCTGTAAAGATGGGACTTAGTTCGTCATTGAGAGCACCGATGAACATTTTATACTTGTCTGCATCAGTCATTATATACTATGAGCCGTACTTGCAGTACTTGAGAAATCACTCACGTATTGCTCAATGGGTCTGCCACCTTGCTTCAAGTACAAGAAATGCTTTCGATGCTTGGCTAGGTATTGTTCGCTGATATACTTCTTATTAAATTCCTCGAGAAAAAATTTCCATGTAACGGTGTCAGCAAGGGCAGTCATGGTTGTGGTTTCCCACCAACTTAAGGGTTCATCTGCCAAAAGAGCTACGACACATTCAAGCTTGTGTTTATCAAAACACGGAAGTTACTTGGTGAGTATTCGAGTAGTAGCCTCTAGCCAGTACTCGACTACTTTAGGGTTGACTTCATCAGTACTAGTGAAGGTATAAGCCCGGTGTTGAGCCAGCTTGTCGATTGGAGCTCTATTTGGCACGACAATATGAGGCGCAACAGGTTGGTCTCGTTTTAGAGTGGTTACAAAATGATCAAGCATCTCCTTCATGCTAAGGAAACATTCTCTTTGAACATGATGAATAGTAGGGGCTTCTTGCTGAGGTTGAGCTTGTTCTTGAGGTTCAGTCTAATCTCGAGGATTCTGTTCCATCCTCACACTATCTCCTTCATTCCAGGAGCCTTCAGGACTTTCATCATCCCGGACAAGTCTCGTTTCAAACATTTCCAGTTCAAGTAGAACAAGAAGGGTTCAGTTTAAGCAAGAACACAAGCATACTTGAAATACAACTCCTAGGTGGCACAATTTAATCCTATATGATGCATGATGGCCCGATTTAGTCTGAGAATCGGCTAAACCTTTAGCTTTGATACCACTTCTTGTAACACCCCTCACCCGGGTTAGGAGTAACCAGGCCAAAGAGTGTTAAAACAAGCAAACAAGCAAGCACACAAGAATTCAATCCATTTTAAAACTTTTGAACTCATGCTATTAGATGAGCTACTTGCCTAACAAGAAAGCCAACAATCATCAAGATCATGCTTTACAAACATTATAACTCACCCAATATAAACATAAGTATCCAAGTATCAATTAAGAAGATATAACCTAGTCCAGTATACATGTAGGCAATCGAATACACTCAAGGCAAGACACAAATTCTTTTAAGTTTATCCAAGTATGCGCAACTTTGATCTATTTCAAGACAATGTCAAACATGGTTTCAATGTCATATTCATGTTAAGTTAACTAAGCATAATCTTCTAGCATTTTTCATTCAAGACAAGGTGACATATAATGTTGGTTACTAGACATGGTCACCAATGTATTCATTCGAATCATATCACCATTAACATGCCTTTAGGCAAGCTTAACATCATCTAGAAATCATGACTAACTTATCATAACTTTAATTACTTGAACTAGAAACATCTTAATCGACAAGTGATCAATTCGAATAGAGCATTCAAGAGTTAAGCACATAGTGTCCCATTGTTAAGCACATTCAAATATAACTAGATCATGTAACCAAGTTCTATTCTCCATATTCAACAAGATATACCTAATTCATTCATATAGCATTCAGATATCATGACATCAAACATTGCCAACCAAGTCTTTACAAGCTTCTAAAGGTCAAGGCCATATATATACAAACTTCAAAATGAACAAAATGCATGATCTAGATTAAATATGTACATATCTAGGTGCCACCAACTAGGAGAGTTACAAAATAGATTCGAAGTCATACTTCTATCTCTGCTTGTATCTTGCTTCAAGCTCAAGGAAGATAGCTTTAAGATCTCTTTAAACCTGTGGTTTGGGAAGGATGGAAACATGAGTGATAAGTACATAATGTACTTAGTGCGGTAGCAAATATTTACTAGCCAATTATCAAGTTTAGGTAGTCTTAAATCAAGTACAACCTAGCTAAGGTTTGAGCATGTGAAGTTATGTCTAACATAGGGTTTCAAGTGTTTCAAGACAAGTAGGGAGTCAAGTAGTCATGTATAGCTATTACCATTTATATACATCATCACAAGCACAAGAACATATAATTATCCTCAATCTCAAGTAATATACATTAATTCATGCTTCAATACCATTCGAAAAACAATTAACAAGAAGGTTGTTTCTATTTCAAGTTGGATCGAGTACTATATCAAGACAAGAGGCATGCTTAAGCATATCAATTCAAGTATGATCACTTTTCAAGTATCATATAAGCAAGCAATTTCAAGGTATCAAGTCAAGTATCATTCAAGCTTCAGGCCATGCATTTCTTTCTTGCTCATTCATTTTAGATTAGGCCTTGGTACATAGTTATGTCAAGGTAATCGAGTCACCAACCAAACTGTCACCAAAATAAGAAACTGGTTATATTCCTCCTATTGTCGCCAAACAAGGGCCTTGGCCCAGGACCGTAGTCCACCCAATCACAATGAGCTCTAGACTCTATGGCATGCCATCCTACCTATGACCAACTAGCAACCAAAGCTTTATTTGAATTACTAGTGAATTAAGTAAGCTTCAAGATTTTAAGTCAAGGCAAGTACTTACAACAAGATCATGGCAAGTTAGTAGCTTATTCAAGCATCCCTTTCAAGTGTTTATCTATCAAGATCAAGATAGCCCTTAGGCCATTCAAGCCTTAGCTCAATATATCATGCATTCATTATAATTCAAGCAAGTTTGCATTTCAAGTTATCATAGCATCAGGCAAGATTATGAATAAGCATATTTGATTCATTCGATAAGGTCAATACAAGAAACCATAGAAGATCAATCCATTGTTACATGATCCATTTGCATTACCAAATCATATATCAAGCATATCTTACTACCAAGTTTCCATTTAATCCATTCTTCCTTTAATTCATTCCCAAGCATAGTTTAGGTTCATTTCATAGCATAAACATATCAATGGAATAGTAGTTGTGCATATTTGGTTAGGACCTAAGTCCTAACCCTATGTAAAAGTTACACTCACAATACTCCAAGCTAGTTTTGATCCTTGATCCAAATCCCTTTTTGCTTGTTACTAGGTTGCCCAACTCTATCTTCTACAACAAGATTCACACCTTGTTCTAACATACATCCAATATAATGGAATCAAAATCAACAACAAAACAATACATTTCAAGCAATCCAAGTTCACAAGAAACTAGAGTCAAGCATTGTATTTGCAACAATCAAATAATTCAAGCATTTCTATTTAGCATTTTCATCCATGTTAACTTAGCCATTGCATAACATGGCAAAACAATTTCATATTTCCATTCTTATTAAAACAAAAATAGTCCTATTTTAACTATATTTACAATCTATACAAAGCAGTCCCCAACAGTCCTAATTTTTGCTAAAATAGCCCACTAAAACAAATTGCAATTACACCCTTCTCTTTGTTTTACAATCAGTCCAAACTGTGATCATCTCATAAAATTCATGTTAACAACTTTTAATCAACTTCCCCTGTTTTTAAGTCACTATTTCCAGCCCCTAATTCATACAATTCAGTCCCTATATCATTCATGGTTTCGATTCTAGTCCCTATTTCACATACATCTCAACAAGAATATTATAGTAGTACAATTGATCATTATTCAAGCAATTCAATCCAGCAAGCATTTAAATTGACTTTCCCTGTTTTAAGTTCATAAATTCCAGCCCTCAATTCTGTCAAAACAGTCCAGCATTTATCAATTTTTTCAAAATAGTCCCTAGTCCATCATTTATAAATTCGAGCTCACCGAAGCTTAAGGACAAAAAAAATCAAACCCCTAATTCATGGGTTCCCACATGAATCGGGAAAACCTAATTTTGAAATTAAACTTCAACGGAAGATCGAATCATCAATTCAATTAAAGGGTTTTACTCACTGAGTCGTGGGCTTTCAAATGGTGTATCAAACTTAAACGAAGATCGAAGATTGCACCGAGGTGATTGCTTAGTTTGAGCTTGAAGATGGAAATGGAGGTGTGTGCTTATTTGGTAACAAGGTGAGTTTAGTTTACCGGGAAGTTTAAAGATAGAAAGATGAGGGAATGAAAGCTTCTCTCTTTATTATTCATATAAAAACCACATCACTTCTTTTAATGATTACCCACCAAAGTTTGGACCAATGAAAGTATTTCCCTTGGGCAAGGGTTTGCTCAATTCAAGGTCATCATCTAATCACTTCTTTTCACTTTGATATAAATCAATTTTCTGATGATTTCACATGGGAGTGGTCAAGCAAGGAAGTGAGTAAGCACCTCGCTTATTTCTTTTCAACTTTTGACTTTAAATGAATTCAAAAAGGGGACCCGTATCGATACGCTCTTGCCCAAACAGATAAGTTAGTTATTGACAGTTGAGCCATATCAATACTGGCTTAATTGTATCGATGCGCCTTGCATGGAAATTGCATTTTGGGCATTGAATCGCATTCAGGGAAGTCCCTTTACCCATACAGGACCAAATTGTGATTTCATTACAAAACAAGGGTACAACGGTCATTCATTACAATATTTTACATATCAGATTCAAAACTTCTGATCACCGATACCTAATTCTGACTAGGCCAGTTTTCGAGATGTGACATTGATACTAAATTTAGAGCAAAGCTTATACATAAGTATACTATAATTAAAAAATCCTCAAAACATCATAAAATAATACGTAATGCATTCATGATGCATGTATAATGCATTTCTTAACAATGAAACTTTTCACTTGTATGCCATGAATGTAATCATTCAAAGGTGCTCTATTTGAGCCACATGCAATAATGTACAAAAACTTAAACACGTATGAAACAAACATTAGAGTGACACCGTGTCACCCGAGACAAATAAACTACGCTCAACTCTTATCCCAAAGTTACGGCATACCTGAATCTACACTTCTTATACTCTTAATTGGTTTCCCCTTTCTAGCCTTTATGACATTACCCATTTCCTTATCATGGTATGTACCTCAAATTAAACAGCAAATAATTAACATTAACTCAATTCGTTTACCAACAATCCTATTGCACACATATACATTCAAACTAGTCCATTAATGTTCTTAACTAAGCAAAACAGTTCATAACACATGTATACACATTCGTATTCATCAAGAAAGTCCACTATTCATATATGTATATACAAACAGTCCAGATTAGGTATATATACATTTTTATACTCAAAAACAGTCCTTTATACGTTTATGTAGCTTCAAAATTGTCCCAACATTAACATACATTCTTACGTACACGTTTACCTATTATAATCAGTCCACGAATTCTTTTGTTTACAAACAAAATAGTCCCATTAGTTTTATATTCAATGAAAACAGTCCCTAACATTGGTATACGATTCGGTGTACCTAAAACAGTCCCTTTACACAGCAAAATAGTCTTCTAAAGTTTCATATCATGAATTTCTTTTTTGTTTTAATATCTATTCAATTACATGTTCAATTCAGTCTATACTATTCTTAATTACACAAAAGCAGTCCACTAATGCTTCCTAATATACCAAAGCAGTCCTTATAACACACATTTTCACATGTACAATTATAAAACAGTCCATGACATGATTATTCTAGTTCAAAACAGTCCCAAACACATTAATATGCATATACATACATAAAACCTATCCCTAATGTGATTATATTGTAGAAAAATAGTCTTAATTGTTTATAAAATAGTCCCCCTATTTTCAAATTGTCGAATTTAGTCCTTGCACTATTCAAAATAGTTTCCTTGTTTGCTATAAATACTCAAAATAGTCCTTAGGAACATTTACAACCCTTTCTTTTTTTAACACTTCAAAAATGTCCTTAGTTTATTTAAAACCTTCAAAGCAACCCCATACTTTTACATACATATCTATACACATCAAAACAAGTTTTAAGAGTTCATTAGCATTTTATTCTACAGCAAAACAATCCTTATATTATACATATGCACTCAAAATAGGGAAGCAACTCTCTATATATTTTAATTGTCTGTATTTCTTTTTATAAACAAATAACAGGGCAGCATGTACTTATAATTACATACATACAAAAACAGTTTGTCTTGCTATCTTTACTGTCCTCTTTTATCAATAGAACCGTCTATTTCATTCACAAGATGTATTGCCCTGTTTTTTATCATCAACCAGCCCCTGTTCAAAGTTATACATATACATGATAACTTAATTTACTAATATACCAATTTGCATACTTAACTTAAGTTCAAGTATCACATATACCATAAATTTGATTTCCTCTAGCACCTAATTCCCTTAAAGCATGATCTCAACATTTTCACCTTAGTGCCTATTTCAACATATCACATCAATATCCAATATACATTATTCAATTGAACCTGAATTTTTTCATAACAATTCAAGCAAGGGCCACATGCTAACATCATTCGAATATCCTTTAATTTCCACCTTTCTATTTCTTTATGTTTCGAACAAATATACCTAGTTTAGCTATATCCTTATACCACTAAACACAAGAATTCACACATATTTCATCCTATATAATCATGAATTTTATTAGAGTATCATAGCAATTCTATTTGGAAGAGTTTCTGTGAAAAAGAATTTCACCTTCCTCTAAGGATACTCAAAGTAGTCCTATGAATTGAATCAAAGCTTCACTTAATTCTCCACGGTTTCATGAAGCTTTCTCACTCTCTCACTAGTTTTGGATTTCGGTTAAAATGGAGGAAGAAAGAAGATGGAGCTCATAATTGCTTCCTTCATCAAAAATGCCGTGACAAACAACATCCCCCCTCATGTCTTCATAAGGAATCGACATGTGTACATATCCTTCCACTAATTGGAATTTTACATGCAAACAATGGATTTTAAAATGTATTCATTTGAGTTATTCTAAAATAGCTCTCTACTTTCTTAAGGTGTAACACCCCTACCTCGGGCTAGTAGCAAACCGGCTCAAGAGCGTTACCAAAAAAGGACAAGGACATTACAATACAAGCAAGCAAGGCAAGATTTGATAACTCATCCCTATTAGATGAGTTACTTAACTAACAAGCAAACAAACATTCATTCCTTAACATGCAAGCAAACTCACATTTGATTTCAAGACATCCTAAAGCATTCGAATAAGCTACTAAATTATTTCCTTTCATGCTTTCATTACAAGTTACTACTTTCATGAATCAATTAAGTTCATCTTATACCTAAATCATTCGAATGACCATACTATACAACATGCTTTCATTTCATTTCAATGTTCCTTAATTTAATACATATAACATTTCATACCTAGATTACTAAACATGATCATGTTAACATACATTTACATGTAACTACTTTTCAAACATGTAGACCATTCGGCCTTCATCATCCAAACACACAATAACACTTACATTAAGGTATATACACACCCAGATGACCATATAATTTCCAAGGCAATTGGAATAGAAGACAAGCAAGCATAGTTCAATTCCTACTACCTTCAATTCAAGCATACACATGTACATAAACAAGGCATTCGAATGGTTCAATGCAAACTAGATCAAACACTTGATCATACCATTCGTAATCTCATATATGCGCAGCAAAATCATCCCATTGCATGTAATCTAAGTGCAATACAACTTGTTTCTCATATGTTAATCAAGATCATAAACATAGTAGGCCCATACAAGGATAATATATACAAGTTTCAAGTATTCCAAAATGCATGATCAAGCTAAACTCTATACAATCTAGTGCCACCAATCTAGGAGATATACAAAACAAGTATGAAACCATACTTAGGCAATGCTTGTGTGACTTGCTTCTAGCTCAAGGTAACAAGCTTCAAGATCAAGCAACACTCGAATCCTTTATCCTATAGTTGGAAAGAATGAAAACGAGAGTGATAAGTACAAGAATGTACTTAGTGAGGTAGTACTAGTTCTAACCATTTGTTATATCACGTGTCATTTAATCAAGAATGATCCTAGCTAGGGTTTTCAAGCATTAGAATAATCCTAGCTAAGGCTTTCAAGCATTAAGATAATCCTAGCTAAGGATTTCAAGCATTCGGCTATCAAGGAACAAGAAACAATGAATCATACTTCATGCTTTCATATCAAGAATCAAGCAAAACATGCTTATGTAACAAGTAATCACGTAAGTCAGGCTTACATGACAAGTAACATACAATTCATGGCTTTCATGTCAAGTATCATTCAATGTATAGCTTTCAAGACAAGTAACATGTGTTATTGGATTTTTATTTCATGTGTTATCAATTAAACAACCCCCTTGGTACTTAGTTTGTATAGGTAATCGAGTCTCCAACCAACTATAGCCACAAGATGCACCGTAGTGTTGTTCAACCCTCCTACTGTCGCCAAAGACCATATACGCACCCTCCGTCTGTCACCAAATAGGGGCCTTAGCCCTGGACCGTAGTCCACCCTAACACAATGAGCTCTAGACTCTAAGGCATGGCCTTCTACCTAGTCCAACTAGCTACCAAGGTTGTTCGATTTACCATTTATACAAGTTTATCAAGTTCAAGATCATGTCAAGTAAATTCATTTCATACTAGGCCCTTAGGCCAATTGAGCCATAGCTCACCTATCATGTAATTCTCATGTTTCATTTCATCAAGATGAGATAATATCTCAAGCAAGTTCTTTAGAATTCGATCACATGCAACATGACACATACAAGCACCAATGTTACCACTTATTCAAGCTTAGCATTCGAATAAAACATGTATTCAACATGTGATCAAATTTCATGCATTACTAGTCATTCTTTCGTTATTAAGTCAAGTTCATATTAGGTTTATTTAAGCATTTCAAGAATGTAGACAAGTATGCATTGGTTAGGACCTAGTCCTAACCCTAGAGATAACTACACTCACAATACTCCAAGCTTAGCTAGTCTTGGATCCACACTCCTTTGTTCTTGGATTTAGGATGATCCACTCTTTCCTCATCCACCAAGTTCACTACTGGTTCTAACACATTACACAAACACATTCATGTTAAAACAAGATCATATAATCATTCAATCAAGGCAATGTTACAAGTACATAACATACACAATTCTGGCAGCATGTTCATATACATCCTTCACTACACTTAACGACACTTATCTATACTCTAATTCATGTAAAATAGGGCAGAATCCATGCCCCAAAACTGTTTACAATACAGTTTACAAATTGCCACAAATCAGTGTACAATTACCTAAACTGTTGTTACTAACCAGCACGTAGTCTGTTCACTTAAACATGCATAACTTTCATTTCGTATGTCGGAATTTCAATTGGTTTACACCGTTGGAAAGATAATTTAATTACGTTTATAAATATATAAACCTTGCATTTTAGTTATTTGGAAATTAATACAGTTTTTAACTTAAAGACAAGGCAAATTGCTACACTGGATAGTTTGCACTGTCCCTAGTGTTTCTTCTCTACAATTCATTATACAATCCAAAATTCAGTTATGTTTTCTCCTAAGGATTTTAGACATGTCAAGGTACTATCCATAAAATTTCCAGCCTTAAATTCACTTTATACAAGTTTTGGTGATTTTTTAAAGTTGCTGCCCAGAACAGAGCATTCTGGGTAGATTACACTAGGTTGAGTTTCTAGCTTCATAACTCATTTTAACAAGGTTCTATCATTGTAATTCAATTCATTTTCATGTTCTTACATGTCTAGGTCAGTCTAATTCACCTAGCAATGTGCTTAAAATAGGGCATTATCATTTTCAATTCAATTTGATCTATTTGATCAACATTATACATGCAATTTATCAATTGTGCAGTCCATTACCTAGTTTAACTAATCCAATTAGGTGCTTTCACATTTCCAGCAACTTATTTACCCAAATCAATCCTCAATTCATCTACCAACATGATCAAAACAGGGTTTTACATTCAATTAGCATTTTACACATTTTCTCTATCAAAATAGTCCCTAATGAAGACTGTTTTCAACCATATATACATTTCATTAACAATTTAGCTACTAGCATTCAATTTTCAAGTTCTATTAGAAGCTAGCATGATCCTAACACACATAAAAATCATCCAAATCAATCTAGACAACAAGGATATCTTCAATTCAAGATTCAAGCAATCTATAACATGTAAAGTCAAGCATTATACCTTCTCCAAGCTAAATTTGATCAAGGCTCAATCAAAAAGCATGAATTTGGAGATGATGTATAAAGCTTTTCTTTCCCCTTTCTCTCTCAAGTATTTTCAGCCAAGGAGGATAACGGGAGTAAGATGACAATATGTTTGTTCATCTATTCCCCCTAGCCGTGAGTCACCCTTCTACAAGACACATGTTCTCATCAATTGAGAACATGTGTCAAGGCCTTTAACTTAATTAAATTTTACATGCAATCTTTATAGTTTTGCATGTTAACATTTCCATCCTTCCATTTAAGCCTTCTAGTTTTAATTTCAATTCAATATGGTTTTAATTTCACCTATTTGATCTTAAGGATAGCTAATGTTCATTCTTCTTTAATTTGATTACCACATATATTCAATTAGCCTATAGTTTAGATAGTGGTAAAATTTCTAGGCCAATTTTAGGTTAACCGTATCGGTACGGTCCTCTGTTCAAATTTGTTTTGAAAGCCAAAATTGAAAGGAAGGAAGTTTAATTGTGACTCACCTGTTTGCTGCCACGCATCACGTGGGAATGTTCGGAGAAAATATGAGAATTGGTGATAGCTATTATTATTGTCTTGATAGGATGAAAATAAGTTAATTGATAAAATAAGTTTACCTTCTTGTGGAGGAAACTTTTTAATTGGTGCTAAGTGAGGTTGGATGGCTATGTTGGGTTTTAATAATAATAAGCTTTGGTAAATTGAGGGAGTTCATTAATTTGGAAACCTTTCTGAAACCATAATCCTCCCAAATTCCATCATCTTTGCTTAGACAAGAAAGCACCACCATTGTCTTCTTTCCCCTCCAAGCTCAAGCTAACACCTCTTCCATTGAATTTCTTAAGCTTAAGTTTTCTTCAATTCGTAGATATCATTGAAAAGCTATCAATCGGGTAAGAAGAAACCCTCCATCAAATTGAGAAATCCATGGATAATTTATGACAAATTTCATGTTGAAATTTATTGTTCATAAACAATTCGTTGAAGCTTTATGGCTAAAGGCTATAATGAATTCTAATATCGGTTTTGATTTAGATATACCGATTATAATACCATTATTTTGTTTACCTAGCTCAATAAGTGAAAAAGGACGATCCGATATCTCCAATCAAGCCTAGGAGCAAAGAAATTGAAATTCGGGAATCCTAAAAGCTTCCATAATCAAGGTGAGTGTAGTCGGAGTCTTGAGAGTTGGCTAGGTGCCATCTTGAATCATTGGTTATTGTTTATTGTGTGACTAACCATTGTGTTGAAGGATTTTACATAAACATCATTGAAATATTTGTCGGTAAGCATGTGTAAGTGTGGTATTAAGTATTGACCATTGCATATAGTTATCAAATCATTGAGATATGTTCTTTGTCGTTGAACCATCTGTAACACCCTAAAATTGGCCTAGGAAAGTTACCACAATCTAAACTATAGGCTAATTGAATACATGAGCTAATCAATTTAAAGAAGAAAGAACATTGGCCATCCTTAAGATCAAATAAGTGAAATTAGAACCAAATTGAATTGAAATTAAAACTAGAAGGCTTAAATGGAAGGATGGAAATGTTAACATGCAAAATTATAAAGATTAAATGTAAAATTTAATTAAGTTAAAGGCATTGACACATGTTCTCATTGAGAACATGTGTCTTGTAGAAGGGTGATTCACGGCTAGGGGGAATAGATGAACAAACATATTGTCATCTTCCTCCCATTATCCTCTATGGCCGAAAATGATTGAGAGAGAAAGGGGAAAGAAAAAGCTTTATACATCATCTCCAAATTCATGCTTTTTGATTGAGCCTTGATCAAATTTAGCTTGGAGAAGGTATAATGCTTGACTTTACATGTTATAGATTGCTTGAATCTTGAATTGAAGATGTTCTTGTAGCCTAGATTGATTTGGATGATTGTTATGTATGTTAGGATCATTCTAGCTTCTAATAGAACTTGAAATTTGAATGCTAGTAGCTAAATTGTTAATGAAATGTATATATGGTTGAAAACAATTTGATTAGGGACTATTTTGACTAGTGAAAATGTGTAAAATGCTAATTGAATGTAAAACCCTGTTTTGATCATGTTGGTAGATGAATTGAGGATTGATTTGAGTAAATAAGTTTCTGGAAATGTGAAAGCACCTAATTGGATTAGTTAAACTAGGTAATGGACTGCTCAATTGATAAATTGGATGTATAATGTTGATCAAATAGATCAAATTGAATTGAAAATGATAATGCCCTATTTTAAGCTCATTGCTAGGTGAATTAGACTGACCTAGACATGTAAGAACATGAAAATGAATTGAATTACAATGATAGAACCTTGTTAAAATGAGTTATGAAACTAGAAACTCAACCTAGTGTAATCTGCCTAGAATGCTATATTCTGGGCAGCAACTTTAAAAAATAACCAAAATTGTATAAAGTGAATTTAAGGCTGAAAATTTTATGGATAGTACCTTGACATGTCTAAAATCATTAGGAGAAAACATAACTGAATTTTGGATTGAATAATGAATTGTAGAGAAGAAACACTAGGGACAGTGCAAATTGTCCAGTGTAGCAAATTGCCCTGTCTTTAAGTTAAAAACTGTATTAATTTCCAAATAACTAAAATGCAAGCCCTTATATATTTATAAACGCAATTAAATTATCTTTCCAACGGTGTAAACCAATTGAAATTCCGACATACGAAAATGAAAGTTATGTATGTTTTAGTGAACAGACTACATGCTGCCTAGTAACAACAGTTTAGGTAATTGTACACTGATTTGGGACAGTTTTGTAAACTGTATTGTAAACAGTTTTGGGGCATTGATTCTGCCCTGTTTTACATGAATTAAAGTATAGATAAGTGTAGTTAATTATAGTAAAGGATGTATATGAACATGCTGCCAGAATTGTGTATGATGTGTACTTGTAACATTGCTTTGATTGAATGATTATATGATCTTGTTTTAACATGAATGTGTTTGTGTAATGTGTTAGAACCAGTAGTGAACTTGGTGGATGAGGAAAGAGTGGATCATCCTAAATCCAAGAACAAAGGAGTGTGGATCCAAGACTAGCTAAGCTTGGAGTATTGTGAGTGTAGTTATCTCTAGGGTTAGGACTAGGTCCTAACCAATGCATACTTGTCTACATTCTTGAAATGCTTAAATAAACCTAATATGAACTTGACTTAATAACGAAAGAATGACTAGTAATGCATGAATTTGGAGATGATGTATAAAGCTTTTCTTTCCCCTTTCTCTCTCAAGTATTTTCAGCCAAGGAGGATAACGGGAGTAAGATGACAATATGTTTGTTCATCTATTCCCCCTAGCCGTGAGTCACCCTTCTACAAGACACATGTTCTCATCAATTGAGAACATGTGTCAAGGCCTTTAACTTAATTAAATTTTACATGCAATCTTTATAGTTTTGCATGTTAACATTTCCATCCTTCCATTTAAGCCTTCTAGTTTTAATTTCAATTCAATATGGTTTTAATTTCACCTATTTGATCTTAAGGATAGCTAATGTTCATTCTTCTTTAATTTGATTACCACATATATTCAATTAGCCTATAGTTTAGATAGTGGTAAAATTTCTAGGCCAATTTTAGGGTGTTACATAAGGTTTCCAAAACGGTCCTAAAATCTTGTTTGATTAACCTACAAAGCATTTCCAACAATTCGAGCCACCTACAAAATAATGTTGCAGATTCTAAGTCATAATTTGGGGTATTATAATTCTCTCCCCTTAAAATAAATTCATCCACAAATTTCTCTTGAACTAGGAATGCTAAGTCTATTGTTTATACAAAATTGCTACTAAAACAAAGAAGTTACATATCATGTTGATTGGAAGTCACCAGTACCAGACATAAACTTGTACTCCTAGGTAGCACATGAAGAATGCGGACTTACAATGAAACTTTAGTTTAGTCTGAGAATCGACTAAACTCTAGCTCTGATACCAATTTGTAACACCCTCAACCCGGTTTAGAAGAAAATCGGAATCAAGGATGTTACTACAAACAAGACATAGAAATTAGAAGTGAAAATTTTAATTAACTCATAAGGCTTACAAAATTTTCTCATAACCACTTAAGAGCTTATACTTAATTCATAAGGATTAAATCAAATCTTCAATTTCCACTAGTAATTGATTCAAGCTTAATCTAATTTCTTTAGTATTAAAAAACATCATAGCAAGCTTACCATTTTGTTCAAACAAACATTTACGTTGTTAAATAACACGATCATATCAATAACTAATTTAAATTTCATTATCATCTCTCAATTCATGATCAAAACGTAGTTCAGCTTCACTTATTGATCAAGCAAGAAATCTTTATCTTAACGGTTTAGAAAACGTGGTTAAATTATAATTACACAAGCAGATCAAGGCATATTACATTACAGAATCATTTTAAAGACAACCTATTCCAGCGTTCCATTTAATTCAAACATTCATCCTTTGTTAACAATTTTAGTATTATAAAGCTCTAAACAAAAAGCGTCATATCGAACCACATGATAAGAATACATTTCACATGAACTTAGATCGCTTAAATATTCATGCTTTGGAAAACTATATCCTCTTAGTTATTATCGATTTACAAAGTTACCAAAATAGATCTTATCTCTGGGTTGAGGCTTAATTAATTACATTCATTAAATGACTAGCTTGGTACACTAATTAAAATTCGAATAAACCAAGGAGAAACTATCTTGCAGCAAACTATCACTCAATAAATTGAGACTCTAACGTATTACTCAAGCTCTCATTCATTCAAGACAAAACAAAGGTAAAAAGTATCTAACTATTCTAAATCCATATACATCATCCTTTAGATTAGTAGAAGTGATCGAAAGCTTTAAAAAGGGTAACCCCAACATCATGAGACAAATTAAGATAAAGTTAATTTCTACTTATTCAAACATAGTCATTTAACTTAATCCAAACAATAGTTGTAAGACCCCAAAAAACCGGTCTAGTCGAAATTGGATTTTGGCGATCGGAAACCCTACACTGAACAAACTTAAATATTGTATCGACGTTGATTTAGGATCCCTTTCATTTGATATAGGACTTTGATTAAGTCGAACCCCTGATTAAGAACCTGATGGAAATGTTTAAAATGTTGAGTCTGAGTTAAGGGTATTGATACGGCAAGTATCGTATCAGTACGGTATAACAGTTTTCAACTAACTTACCTGTCTAAGGTTAACCGTATCGGTACGGTCCTCTGTTCAAATTTGTTTTGAAAGCCAAAATTGAAAGGAAGGAAGTTTAATTGTGACTCACCTGTTTGCTGCCACGCATCACGTGGGAATGTTCGGAGAAAATATGAGAATTGGTGATAGCTATTATTATTGTCTTGATAGGATGAAAATAAGTTAATTGATAAAATAAGTTTACCTTCTTGTGGAGGA
The DNA here is from genome assembly GCA_019671005.1 of Hibiscus mutabilis. Taxonomy (NCBI): domain Eukaryota; kingdom Viridiplantae; phylum Streptophyta; class Magnoliopsida; order Malvales; family Malvaceae; genus Hibiscus; species Hibiscus mutabilis. The sequence goes on from CM033745.1 coordinate 30,502,825, forward strand.
AACTTTTTAATTGGTGCTAAGTGAGGTTGGATGGCTATGTTGGGTTTTAATAATAATAAGCTTTGGTAAATTGAGGGAGTTCATTAATTTGGAAACCTTTCTGAAACCATAATCCTCCCAAATTCCATCATCTTTGCTTAGACAAGAAAGCACCACCATTGTCTTCTTTCCCTCCAAGCTCAAGCTAACACCTCTTCCATTGAATTTCTTAAGCTTAAGTTTTCTTCAATTCGTAGATATCATTGAAAAGCTATCAATCGGGTAAGAAGAAACCCTCCATCAAATTGAGAAATCCATGGATAATTTATGACAAATTTCATGTTGAAATTTATTGTTCATAAACAATTCGTTGAAGCTTTATGGCTAAAGGCTATAATGAATTCTAATATCGGTTTTTGATTTAGATATACCGATTATAATACCATTATTTTGTTTACCTAGCTCAATAAGTGAAAAAGGACGATCCGATATCTCCAATCAAGCCTAGGAGCAAAGAAATTGAAATTCGGGAATCCTAAAAGCTTCCATAATCAAGGTGAGTGTAGTCGGAGTCTTGAGAGTTGGCTAGGTGCCATCTTGAATCATTGGTTATTGTTTATTGTGTGACTAACCATTGTGTTGAAGGATTTTACATAAACATCATTGAAATATTTGTCGGTAAGCATGTGTAAGTGTGGTATTAAGTATTGACCATTGCATATAGTTATCAAATCATTGAGATATGTTCTTTGTCGTTGAACCATCTGTAACACCCTAAAATTGGCCTAGGAAAGTTACCACAATCTAAACTATAGGCTAATTGAATACATGAGCTAATCAATTTAAAGAAGAAAGAACATTGGCCATCCTTAAGATCAAATAAGTGAAATTAGAACCAAATTGAATTGAAATTAAAACTAGAAGGCTTAAATGGAAGGATGGAAATGTTAACATGCAAAACTATAAAGATTGCATGTAAAATTTAATTAAGTTAAAGGCCTTGACACATGTTCTCAATTGATGAGAACATGTGTCTTGTAGAAGGGTGACTCACGGCTAGGGGGAATAGATGAACAAACATATTGTCATCTTACTCCCGTTATCCTCCTTGGCTGAAAATACTTGAGAGAGAAAGGGGAAAGAAAAGCTTTATACATCATCTCCAAATTCATGCTTTTTGATTGAGCCTTGATCAAATTTAGCTTGGAGAAGGTATAATGCTTGACTTTACATGTTATAGATTGCTTGAATCTTGAATTGAAGATGTTCTTGTAGCCTAGATTGATTTGGATGATTGTTATGTCTGTTAGGATCATTCTAGCTTCTAATAGAACTTGAAATTTGAATGCTAGTAGCTAAATTGCTAATGAAATTTGTATATGGTTGAAAACAATTTGATTAAGGACTGTTTTTACTAGTGAAAATGTGTAAAATGCTAATTGAATGTAAAAACCTGTTTTGATCATGTTGGTAGATGAATTCAGGATTGATTTGAGTAAATAAGTTTCTGGAAATGTGAAAGCACCTAATTGGATTAGTTAAACTAGGTAATGGACTGCTCAATTGATGAATTGGATGTATATTGTTGATCAAATAGATCAAATTGAATTGAACATGATAATGCCCTGTTTTAAGCTCATTGCTAGGTGAATTAGACTGACCTAGACATGTAAGAACATGAAAATGAATTGAATTGTCATGTTAGAACCTTGTTAAAATGAGTTATGAAACTATAAACTCAACCTAGTGTAATCTGCCTAGAATGCTATATTCTGGGCAGCAACTTTGAAAAATAACCAAATATTGTATAAAGTGAATTTAAGGCTGAAAATTTTATGGATAGTACCTTGGCATGTCTAAATCATTAGGAGAAAATAGAACAGAATTCTGGATTGAATACTGAATTGTAGAGAAGAAACACCAGGGACAGTGCAAATTGTCCAGTGTAGCAAATTGCCCTGTCTCTAAGTTAAAAACTGTATTAATTGGAAAAGTACTAAAATGCAGGCCCTATATGGTTAGAAAGAAAATTACGTTAGCTTTCCAACGGTGTAAACCAATTGAAATTCCGACATACGGAATGAAAGTTATGTATGTTTTAGTGAACATACTACATGCTGCCTAGTAACAACAGTTTAGGTAATTGTACTCTGTTTTGGGACAGTTTTGTAAACTGTATTGTAAACATTTTTGGGGCATTGGTTACTGCCCTGTTTTACATGAATTAAAGTATAGATAAGTGTAGTTAATTATAGTAAAGAATGTATATGTACATACTGCCAGATTTGTGTATGATGTGTACTTGTAACATTGCTTTGATTGAATGATTACATGATCTTGTTTTAACATGAATGTGTTTGTGTAATGTGTTAGAACCAGGAATGAACTTGGTGGACGAGGAAAGAGTGGATCATCCTAAAGCCAAGAACAAAGGAGTGTGGATCCAAGAATAGCTAAGCTTGGAGTATTGTGAGTGTAGTTATCTCTAGGGTTAGGACTAGGTCCTAACCAATGCATGCTTGTTTAAATTCTTGTAATGCTTAAATGAACCTAATACGGACTTGACTTAATAAGGGAAGAATGACTAGTAATGCATGAAATTTGATCACATCCTGAATACATGTTTTATTTGAATGCTAAGCATGTTTAAGTGCTACATTGGTTCTTGTATTTGTCATGATGCATATGATCGAATGCTAAAGAACTTGCTTGAGATATTATCTCATCTTGATGAAATGAGGCATGAGAATTACATGATATGTGAGCTATGGCTCAATTGGCCTAAGGGCCTGGTATGAAATGAACTTGCTTGACATGATCTTGAACTTGATAAACTTGTATAAATGGTAAATCGAACAACCTTGGTAGCTAGTTGGACTAGGTAGAAGGGCATGCCTTAGAGTCTAGAGCTCATTGTGTTAGGGTGGACTACAGTCCAGGGCTAAGGCCCCTATTTGGCGATAGACGAAAGGTACGTATGTGGTCTTTGGCGACAGTAGGAGGGTTGACCAGCACTACGGTGCATCTTGTGGCGATAGTTGGTTGGAGACTCGATTACCTATACAAACTAAGTACCAAGGGGGTTGTTTAATTGATAACACATGAAATAACAATCCAATAACACATGTTACTTGTCTTGAAAGCTATACATTGAATGTTACTTGACATGAAAGCCATGAATTGTATGTTACTTGTATGTAAGCATGACTTACTTGATTACTTGTTACGTAAACATGTTTTCCTTGATTCTTGATATGAAAGCATGAAGTTTGATTCATTGTTTCTTGTATCCTTATGCTAGCCGAATGATTTAATGCTTAGTTAGGATTACTCTATTGCTTGAAGTCCTTAGCTAGGATTATACTTGATTAAATGACACATAACTTGATATAACAAATGGTTAGAACTAGTACTACCTCACTAAGTGCATTCTTGTACTTATCACTCTCATTTTCATTCTTCCCAACTACAGGATAAAGGCATTCAAGTGTTGCTTGATCTTGAAGCCTGTTACCTTCAGCTATAAGCAAGTCACACAAGCATTGCCTAAGTATGGTTTCATACTTGTTTTGTATATCTCCTAGATTGGTGGCACTATATTGTATAGAGTTTAGCTTGATCATGCATTTTGGAATACATGAAACTTGTATATATTGTCCTTGTACGGGCCTACTACGTTTATGATCTTGATTAACAAATGAGAAACAAGTTGTATTAAACTTAGATTACATGTAATGGAATGATTTTGCTGTGCATATATGAGATTACAAATGGTATGATCAAGTGTTTGATCTAGTGTATAATGAACCATTAAAATGCCTTACTTAGTGTACATGTATATGATTGAATGAATAACATGATATGCTTCATGTCTTGCTTGAATTGAAAGTAGTATGAATCGAACCATGCTTGCTTGTCTTCCATTCAAATTGCCTTGGAAATTATATGGTCATTTGGTTGTGTATATTCCTTAATGTAAGTGTTATTGTCTGTTTGGATGATGAAGGCCTAATGGTCTATATGTTTGAAAAGTAGTTACGTGTAAAGGTATGTTGGCATGATCATGTTTAGTAATCTAGGTATGAAATGTTATATGTATTAAATTAAGGAACATTGAAATGAAATAAAAACATGTTATATAATATGGTCATTCGAATGATTTAGGTATAAGATGAACTTAATTGATTCATGAAAATAGTAACTTGTAATGAAAGCATGAATGGAAATAATTTAGTAGCCTATTCGAATGCTATATGATGAAGCTTAAAACAAAATGTGAGTTTGCTTGCATGTTAAGGAATGAATGCTTGGTTCTTGTTAGTTAAATAACTCATCTAATAGGGATGAGTTATCAAATCTTGCCTTGCCTTGATCCTTGCCTTGTTTATTCTTGTATTGCTTGCTTGTAAGGTCTATGTCCTTGCTTGGTAACGCTTTCGAGCCAGTTTGTTACTAGCGCGTGGTAGTGGGTGCTACATTTATTTGGTAATCAGAGCTTTTTAGTCGGTTCTAGGACTAAATCGGGCTCTCTTGCATCATATAGGATTAATTGTGCCACCTAGGAGTTTTATTTCAAGTTGCTTGTGTCCTTGCTTAAACTAAACTCTTCTTGTTCTACCTGAACTAAAAATGTCTGAAATGAGACTTGGTCGGGACAATGAAAGTCCTGAAGGCTCCTCAAATGAAGGGGATAGTGTGAGGATAGAGTAGAATCCTCCACAACAAAAAGCTCAAACCCGAGCCCAAGCTGCTGCTCAACAATAAGCTCTTGCTATAAATCCTGTGCAGCAAGAATGTCTCCTAAGCATGAAGGAGATGTTCAATCATCTTGTAACTGCTTTAAAACAAGACCATCCTATTGCTCCTCCTATTGTTGTGCCAAACAGAGCTCCAATTGTCAAGCAGGTTTAACACCGGGCCTATACTTTCACTGGAACAGATGAAGCCAATCCCAAAGTAGCTGAGTACTGGTTAGAGGCCACTACTTGAATCTTGACCAAACAACTACCTTGTCCTAATGAGAACAAGCTCGAATGTGCCATAGCCCTGTTGGCAGATGAAGCTCTAAGTTGGTGGGAAACCACTACCCTGACTGCTCTTACTGAAGCTGTAACTTGGAAATTCTTCCTCGAGGAATTCAGGAAGAAATAAATCAGTGAACAGTACCTGGCCGAGCGCCAGAAACGTTTCTTGCATCTCAAGCAAAGTGGTCGACCCATTGAATTGTACGTGAGTGATTTTTGCAAGTATTGCAAGTACGGGTCGAAATACATCAAGACTGATGCTGATAAATGCTAGATGTTTATCAATGGACTGAATGATGAACTAAGTCTATATTCATTGCCCTGGGTATCACTGACTTCCAAAATTTGGTGAACCAGGCTATTGCAACTGAGGCAAATATGAAGGCCTCTGAGAAACGTAAAAGTGGTACTCCTCTAAAGACAAACGATCCAGAAATGATGAAAAGCCTCATTGTCAGTCAAAAAAATCTAAACTCTCCAAGGAACACTCTTCATATTACACTCTTTTCAAAAAAGTAACTACATACCGAGACCCCAATCGGTAACCAAGCCTTCAGCCCCGATCAGCTCTGTTGATAGTACGAGGAATTCTGGTAAAGCTACTCAATATCCTACTTGCAAGTTCTGTCAGAAGCACCACATAGGGTAATGCAAAACTCAACAGAATTTATGTTTCTTATTGTGGTGCCTCTGATCATTATATCCGAGATTGTCCCCATAATCCTAACAAGGTTCCAAATTGAACTTTTGCAAATGCTAGCTCTACTCTTTCCATTGAAACAAGGGACCTAGACTAGCTCAGTCTGGAAATCCGGGGAAGAACAAGGGACCCCATTTGAATGCCCCTACTCATCAGGAATCTCGGGCTCCTGCTCGAATCTACCACATTTGGGGAAAAGAAGATGAAGAATCACCCGATGTCATAGCAAGCACCGTTGAGCTAAATTCGACTCTTGTTTATGCTTTAATAGACTCGGGATCCACTCATTCATTTGTATGCTCATCTTTGATTGTAAAGTTGAATTTGAATCTTTGAAATTGTAAAGCAAAGCCTTGTAGTTTCGAACCCAATAGGGGGACTCACATCCATTAACTTTGCAAGGAATGTTCTATAGTCATTTGAAACATACCCTTTCCTATTGATCTATATGTATTTCCAAATTGTGAGTTCGATCTAGTGTTAGGACTAAATTGGTTAAGTAAGCATGAAGCCTGGGTAGATTGCCAAAATAGGAGAACTTATCTTCGGGGCTTAGGAAAGGAATCTACTCTACTAATTGATAGAAAACCGACCTCAATCTTTGCTGTCATGACTATGCAAGATGAACTTGAATTCAGCTTACCTAGTATGCCAATTGTATCTAAATTCATTGATGTTTTTCTTGAGGAACTCCCTGGTCTCCCTCCAACCAGAGAAGTAGAGTTTGGGATCATTGTTCAACCTGGAACAACTCCGGTGTCCATCACACCCTATCGAATGACACCTGTTGAATTGAAAGAACTCAAGAAGCAACTCCAAGAGCTACAAGATAAAAGCTTTATTCGGCCTAGCTCGTCTCCCTAGGGTGCTCCAATCTTATTCGTGAAAAAGAAAGATGTGACTATGAGACTCTGTATTGACTACAAACAATTGAACAAGCTTACTATCAAGAATCGGTATACTCTCCCAAGCAGAGAAGATCTCTTCGATCAACTCAAGGATGCTTCGATGTTCTCAAAGATCAATTTTTGATCGGGATACTATCAAATGAGGGTAAAAGAAGAAGATGTACCCAATACAACCTTTAGTACTTGATATGGCCATTTTGAATTCCTTGTAATGCCATTCGGGTTAACGAATGTTCCGGCTGCTTTCATGGACCTCAAGAACCGTGTATTCAAGCCCTAACTTGACAAGTTTTTGGTTGTCTTCATTGATGACATCCCGGTGTATTCTCGAAATAAGGAAGAACATTCCGAACACCTTCGAATTGTATTGCAAACTCTCCATGAACATCAATTGTTCGCAAAGTTCTCTAAGTGTGAATTTTGGCTATCGAAAGTCTGGTTCCTTGGCCGTGTTATCTCGGCGATCCATCAAGGATAGGAGACCTCCGAAGAATGTTGGCAAGGTCAAAATCTTTCTCAGTTTAGTTGGGTATTATCGGTGTTTTGTCAAGGGATTTTCATCCATTTCCAGAAGCTTGACTAAATTAACCCGTAAAGAAACGCCCTTTGTTTGGTCGGATAACCAACAACGAAGCTTCGATCAACTTAAAAAAGCTCTGACTAATGCACCGATTCTCATCCAACCAAAATCAGGTAAATAATTCACTGTCTATAGTGATGCATCTCATTTAGGACTAGCTTGTGTCCTAATGCAAGATGGAAAGGTGGTTGCTTACGCTTCAAGGCAACTAAAACCACACGAGTCAAACTACCCTACACACGATCTAGAATTGGCAGCTACCGTGTTTGCTCTCAAAATATGGAGACATTACTTTTACGGGGAGAAATGTAACCTGTTCACATACCACAAGAGTCTCAAACACCTTCGAACTCAGAAAGACTTGAATCTAAGGCAAAGGAGATGGCTAGAATTACTTAAAGACTACGATTTGGTTATCGACTACCATCCGGGGAAAGCAAACGTGGTTGCTAATGCCCCTAGTCGCAGACCATACTCGGGTAAACCCCTAAATCTAAATTCTAGAATAATTTATTCGAATTTAATCATACTTGGATTACAAGTAATCTATTCGAATTGACCTTTCTTGTCTTGCAAGTAACAACTCGAAAATCTCTCTTAATGATCTTGTCCATTCATTTGTAGCTTCATTGGCTATCAATGCTCATTTCTGTTTATCCAAAGGACGAAAATTCTTGTCTGAACTTCAAGTTCAATGTAGCTTAATCTCGAGAATCAAAGAACTCCAGTAAATTGATCCAGATCATCAGAAGATCATCTCCAAGCTATACTCAAGTCGAATGGACTCTTCTATTTCAAGGATAGAGTATGTGTTCCTAACAATGAGGAACTAAAACAAGAGATGTTACAAGAAGCTCACCAAAGCTCTTTATCGATTCACCCGGGATCGGTTAAGATGTACAAGGATCTATAGCCACTATAATGGTGGCCAGGCATGAAATCGGCTATCACAGATTTTGTTTTGAAGTACCCAACTTGTCAAAGAGTTAAAGCCGAGCATCAAGTCCCTCCCAGATTGCTCCAACCAATCAAATTCCCTCAGTGGAAATGGGATCAGATTACAATGGGCTTTGTTACTGGTCTTCCTTCCACTCCAAGAAAGAATGATGTTGTATGGGTGATTGTTGATAGATTCACAAAGTCTACTCACTTCATCCATGTTCGAATGAACATGAGCTTGGAAATTTTAGCCGAGCTATACATCTTGATTCGATTACACGGTGTACCTATAGCTATAATCTCTGATCGTTACCCTAGATTTGCTTCTCGATTCTGGAATTCCTTGTAGAAGGCTCTAGGAGCTAAAGTGCATCTTAGTACAACCTTTCATCCTCAATCAGATGGACAATTTGAAATAATCATTCAAGTGCTTGAAGATATGCTACGTGCTTGTGTAATAGACTTTGGAAAGAACTGGGAGAAATCTCTACCCCTAGTAGAGTTTGCTTACAACAATAGCTACCAGACATCTACCCAGATGGCTCCCTTTAAAGCTCTATACGAAAGAAAATGTAGACTCCCTTGTGCTGGTCTGAATTGGGAGAAAACAAAGCTTTGGGACCTCAATTGCTTAGAGAAACCGAAGAACAAGTAAAGATCACTCATGATTGATTGAAGGCAGCTTTCGATAGACAAAAAGCATATGCTGATTTAAAAAGGAGAGACATCCAATACAATGTTTGAGACAAGGTCTTCCTCAGAGTATCTCCTTGGAAGAAAGTCATTCGGTTTGGAAGAAAAGGAAAGCTCAGCCCTCGGTTTATTGGACCACTTGAAATCATTGAAAGGATTGGTCTAGTGGCTTATTAATTGGCACTTCCTAGTGAATTCGATAAGATCCACAATGTCTTCCATGTCTCTATGCTCAGAAGATATACATCTGATCCATCTCATGTTCTTGAGCCTGAAGAAGTGGAATTGAATCCTGACTTATCTTATGAAGAAGAACCTATTCAGATACTTGACAAGGAAGTCAGAAGACTTCGAAACAAGAATGTACCTCTTGTCAAAGTCTTGTGGAGAAATCACAAGGTAGAAGAGGCAACTTGGGAATTTGAAGAAATCATGAACAAGCAATATCCTCACCTATTTGATTCAGGTAAATTCGAGGACAAATTTATTTTAAGGGGAGGAAAATTGTAACACCCTAAAATTGGCCTAGGAAAGTTACCACAATCTAAACTATAGGCTAATTGAATACATGAGCTAATGAATTTAAAAAAGAAAGAACATTGGCCAACCTTAAGATCAAATAAGTGAAATTAGAACCAAATTGAATTGAAATTAAAACTAGAAGGCTTAAATGGAAGGATGGAAATGTTAACATGCAAAATTACAAAGATTGCATGTAAAATTTAATTAAGTTAAAGGCATTGACACATGTTCTCAATTGATGAGAACATGTGTCTTGTAGAAGGGTGACTCATGGCTAGGGGGAATAGATGAACAAACATATTGTAATCTTCCTCCCATTATCCTCAATGGCCTAAAATGCTTGAGACATAAAGGGGAAAGAAAAGCTTTATACACCATATCCAAATTCATGCTTTTTGATTGATCCTTGATCACATTTAGCTTGGAGAAGGTATAATGCTTGATTTTACATGTTATAGTTTGCTTGAATCTTGAATTGAAGATGTTCTTGTTGCCTAGATTGATTTGGATGATTGTTATGTGTGTTAGGATCATGCTAGCTTCTAATAGAACTTGAAATTTGAAAGCTTGTAGCCAAATTGCTAATGAAATGTGTATATGGTTGAAAATAGTTTGATTAGGGACTGTTTTAACTAGTGAAAATGTGTAAAATGATAATTGAATGTAAAACCTTGTTTTGATCATGTTGGTAGATGAATTGAGGATAGATTTGATGTATATTGTTGATCAAATAGATCAAATTGAATTGAACATGATAATGCCCTGTTTTAAGCTCATTGCTATGTGAATTAGACTGACCTAGACATGTAATAACATGAAAATGAATTGAATTGCCATGTTAGAACCTTGTTAAAATGAGTTATGAAACTAGAAACTCAACCTAGTGTAATCTGCCCATATTGCTCTATTCTGGGCAGCAACTTTGAAAAATCACCAAAAATTGTATAAAGTGAATTTAAGACTGAATATTTTATGGATAGTACCTTGACATGTCTAAAATCATTAGGATAAAACAGAACTGAATTATGGATTGAATACTAAACTGTAGAGAAGAAACACTAGGGACAATGCAAACTGTCCAGTGTAGCAAATTGCCCTGTCTTTAAGTTAAAACTGTATTAATTGGCAAAGAAAAAAAATGAAAGACCTATATGGTTAGAAATAAAATTATGTTATCTTTCCAACGGTGTAAACGAATTGAAATTCTGACGTACGGAATGAAAGTTATGTATGTTTTAATGAACATACTACATGCTGCCTAGTAACAACAGTTTAGGTAATTGTACACTGTTTTGGGACAGTTTTGTAAACTGTATTGTAAACAGTTTTGCAGCATTGGTTACTGCCCTGTTTTACATGAATTAAAGTATAGATAAGTGTAGTTAAGTATGTTAAAGAATGTATATGAACATGTTGCCAAATTTGTGTATGATGTGTACTTGTAACATTCCTTTGATTGAATGATTATATGATCTTGTTTTAACATGAATGTGTTTGTGTAATGTGTTAGAACCATGAGTGAACTTGGTGGATGAGGAAAGAGTGAATCATCCTAAAGCCAAGAACAAAGGAGTGTGGATCCAAGACTAGCTAAGCTTGGAGTATTGTGAGTGTAGTTATCTCTAAGGTTAGGACTAGGTCCTAACCAATGCATGCTTGTTTACATTCTTGTAATGCTTAAATGAACCTAATATGGACTTGACTTAATAAGGGAAGAATGAGTAGTAATGCATGAAATTTGATCACATCCTGAATACATGTTTTATTCGAATGATAAGCATGTTTAAGTGGTACATTAGTGCTTGTATGTGTCATGATGCATGTGATCAAATGCTAAAGAACTTGCTTGAGATATTATCTCATCTTGATGAAATAAAGCATGAGAATTACATGATATGTGAGCTATGGCTCAATTGGCCTAAGGGCCTAATATGAAATGAACTTGCTTGACTTGATATTGAACTTGATAAACTTGTATAAATGGTAAATCGAACAACCTTGGTAGCTAGTTGGACTAGGTAGAAGGGCATGCCTTAGAGTCTAGAGTTCATTGTGTCTGGGTGGACTATGGTCCGGGGCTAAGGCCCCTATTTGGCGATAGATGGAGGGTACGTATGTGGTCTTTGGCGACAGTAGGAGGGTTGACCATCTCTACGATGCATCTTCTGGCGATAGTTGGTTTCGATCACCTATACAAACTAAGTACCAAGGGGGTAGTTTAATTGATAACACATAAAATAACAATCCAATAACACATGTTACTTGTCATGAAAGCTATACATTGAATGTTACTTGACATGAAAGCTATGAATTGTATGTTACTTGTCATGCAAACATGACTTACTTGATTACTTGTTACGTAAACATGTTTTGCTTGATTCTTGATATGAAAGCATGAAGATTGATTCATTGTTTCTTGTATCCTTATGCTATCCGAATGATTGAATCCTTAGTTAGGATTACTCTATTGCTTGAAATCCTTATCTAGGATTATACTTGATTAAATGACACATAACTTGATATAACAAATGGTTAGAACTAGTACTACCTCACTAAGTACATTCTTTTACTTATCACTCTCATTTTCATTCTTCCCAACTACATGAATAAGGGATTCGAGTGTTGCTTGATCTTGAATCCTGTTACCTTGAGCTAGAAGCAAGTCACACAAGCATTGCCTAAGTATGGTTTCATACTTGTTTTGTATATCTCTTAGATTGGTGGCACTAGAGTTTAGCTTGATCATGCATTTTGGAATACTTGAAACTTGTATATATTGTCCTTGTATGAGCCTACTATGTTTATGATCTTGATTAACAAATGAGAAACAAGTTGTATTGAACTTAGATCACATGTAATGGAATGATTTTGCTGCGCATATATGAGATTACAAATGGTATCTTCAAGTGTTTGATCTAGTGTATAATGAACCATTCGAATGCCTTGCTTAGTGTTCATGTATATGATTGAATGAATAGCGTAAAATGCTTCATGACTTGCTTGAATTGAAAGTAGTATGAATTGAACCATGCTTGCATGTCTTCATTCGAATTGTCTTGGAAATTATATGGTCATTTGGGTATGTATATACCTTAATGTAAGTGTTATTGTGTGTTTGGATGATGAAGGTCGAATGGTCTATATGTTTGAAAAGTAGTTACATGTACATGTATGTTAACATGATCATGTTTAGTAATCTAGGTATGAAATATTATACGTATTAAATTAAGGAACATTGAAATGTAATGAAAGCATGTTGTATAATATGGTCATTCGAATGATTTAGGTATAAGATGAACTTAATTGATTCATGAAAGTAGTAACTTGTAATGAAAGCATGAAAGGAAATAATTTAGTAGCCTATTCGAATGCTATAGGATGAAGCTAAAAACAAAAATGTGAGTTTGCTTGCATGTTAAGGAATGAATGCTTGGTTGCTTATTAGTTAAGTAACTCATCTAATGGGGATGAGTTATCAAATCTTGCATTGCCTTGATCCTTGCCTTGTTTATTCTTGTATTCCTTGCTTGTAATGTCCATGTCCTTGGTTAGTAACGCTTCCGAGCCGGTTTGCTACTAGCTCGGGGTAGGGGGTGGTACACCATCGTCATGTGTTTATTGATATTGCCTATTGCTATGACCATATATTGAATCATTGCTATGAAACTATTGCTATCGAACTAGGGATTAATGTACCTTGGGATCGAAGTATTGGATACAATTGGCGTGCCACAGAATTCATGAGCTCATTGGTACGGGTATTAGGCTTCAGCCATTATGATTGGTGCGGTGGATGGATGTTATGTGTATTGGTCAAATTGGTGCGGCAGAGGGATAATGATGATGATGACTAGACCACTATTATTATTGTTGGTCTTGAGGTGGAATTCAAGTATTCATATACCGAGAAACGATCCAAGGAGAACCATTGACTTATGCTATTGAACATTGATATGAAAGTATTGATATGTTATTGATTATTGTGGTTATGATGCCTATTGATGTCATGTTACATGATAAGCATGTATGTTAATTTGAGTATTATGCCTTATGTTAAAGTGATTAGAATTGCCATTGGAGTATGCTATGTTGCACATCATGTCCATTCATCGTTATGGCCACCTCACTTAGACTATGTAAGTCTAATGCTTTCATCTTCCATATTTCAGGTTATTAAAGTTATCGGTTCAAGATCGGAGTTAGTTGGAAGATCGACAAGTCACCTCAAGCTTAGAGTAATGTATTTTGCCCTTATGAACTCCTAGAATGGTGGCAAAGTAGTTAAACTAGTCACGTATGACTCTTTTGATGTATAAACGTTGCCTATGTTTTGTATAAGACTAAGTGGCCCTAAATAACCTTTTAAAAGTGACTAAAAATGGCTAATGTTGCATATTTGGCTCTAAAAGGCGAAAACATAGTAAATGGAGTTTGATTAACATGAAATTTGGCATGCTGGTAGTTTATAATGTTTAAAACTTACTGGTAAAGTTTCATTGTATTTGGATAAAGTTTGGTAGACCAAATCGAATAAAAACCAGTAAAAATCTGTCATTACAGGTCAGAGCGTATCGATACGGGCGATAGCGTATCAATGCGGTCAAGAATAAATTAGCTTAATAGAACAGGGCATATCGATACGGTTTGGGCGTATTAGTACGGAAATTGGTCACTAGAATTTGGGTTGAAAAAAGATATCGATACGGTCTTATAGCGTATCGATACGGGGTCAACACGGTCAACTCGTATCGATACGGGCTTAGCTGTATCGGTATGGGCTTGGCATCCATTAAATCTAGAAATCTGAAAATTAAGCTTAGCGTATCGATACGGCTCTTAGGGTATCGATACGATGTTAGTTAAATTTGTTATAAGGCATAAAAACAGAATTTGGACAGTTTACAAATTGGCCACTAATCACTATACAAACTAATTGATTAGGTTAACGATATCTGATAGTAACGAAACTTCCCAGATTAATAGCTGGTAAGTTTATTTACAAGTTGGTAAAAAGAATTTGGATTAGAATCACTAATTTATGAAATTTGCAATTTAGTCCTTAAGTTTGTAAAAGTTTAAAATTGACCCCGATTCTAATAAGACTAGTAACAAATAGGTTCGATAAGTCTTAAGAATGACTATTCAAATATCCCGAACAAGTTTCAAACTCTGATTTTGTCTCCAGACTCTGAATCTATTTTTTGATAACACTTTTCGACCCGGTTCTCTACCAGACCGAGAAGGGGGTGTTACAATTGTGGTATCAGAACTAGAGTTTAGCGGGTTCTGGACTGAACTAAAATTTGTCTACATTGATTATTGTGTTACTTTGCCACCTAGGAGTTATTTTATTGTATATTGTGACTTGCTGGCTAATCTGGTCTATTTGTATATAGAATGACTAACTCTAACCAAGTTGTGACCTAGTCCCTTCCTAGTGCTTATCCTAATAATAGCCTTGCTGACTCTAAGCAAGAAACAAAGTTTCCAATGATTTTTGCCATCATAGGCATCCTAAAGAACAATGTCGCAAGAAGTCTGGCGCATGCTTTTTCTGTGGTAAAATTGGACATCTTATCGGTGACTGTCCTAAGAACCATACTTCTGTATCGACTAAGCCTAAAGCTCCCGCCCATATGTACCACATGGGAGCCAGGGGACAAGGGAATGATCTGCACATCAATTCAGGTAAAAATTCGAGGATGAATTTTTCTTAAGGGGAGAACTATAACATCCCAAAAACCTGGTCCACTCGGAATTGGATTCTAGCAATCGGAAACCCAAAAAGCTTAAATATTGTATCAATGTTGATTTAAGACCCTTTCATTGATGTAGAACTTTGGTTAAAGTCTAAACCTTTGATTTAGAACCCTTATGAGTGCCTAAAACATTGAATTTGAATTAAGGGTATCGATACGGTAGGTACCGTATAGGTTCGGTCTAACGGTTTTTAACTAACTTACCTATTTAAGCATGAGCGTATCGGTACGACCACGAGAGTATCGATACAGGTCCCATGTTTCAAATAAGTTTAGCCTCGAAATGAAAGGTAACGAAAGGAAGGAGCTGAGTCACCTCTTAGCTTGACCCCCTACATGAACTACCTCAGATGATGAGATGGATAGCCATCAATTACCTTGAGATTGATAAAAGCATGATTTGATAGAATTATTGTTTAAGAAAACCCTTTGCTTAGTATAAACTTCCTATTGGCTCATGAATAGGTGGGGAAAATGATTAGAGCCTTAAGTTTCTTTAAAATGAATTGTCGAAAACCATCATCTTTGTTTTGCCTTCCTTGCGACCAATCCCATCTTTTGTTCACTTTATCTCCTACCTAGCACACACCTCCATTGTTGTCTTCTCCACCAAGCTCAAGTACACACCTCTCTTTTTGAACCCTTAAAGCTTAAGCTTTCCTTGTGTTGTAAGCCTCAATCCATAACTATCAGTTGGGTAAGTAAAAGCCCTAAATCTATCGTTGATTCCATAGAGTATTGGATGTCAAATTTCAAGTTGAAATTCCTAAGCTATGCCTTGTTCTTCAAGTCTTAATCTATTGAATAGCTAATGGCTATTCTAAGCTTTAATTATCAATGTCGATTGTAACATTCTCCTATTGTTGTTCCTAGCTCAAGGTTTGGAAGAAGCTCGACCATCGTCTCTAAAACAAGCTAGAAATAAAGGAATTACGATCCAAAAGCCTTAGGAGCTTCAGAATCCAAGGTGAGTGTAGTCGTATCAAGGAATTGGCACAGAGCCATCCCGTTGCATTTGTTTTGTGTTATAATTGCATATGTGTTTAAGGGCTCAAGTAGAGCAAGCATATGAGAACTTTAACGGTAAGCATGGTAAGTCCTTACATTACTTTGATATGACTATGAATACATGTGTGATATTTGATATGTTATGATGATGAAGTGATATGATTCCGATATGATATGATATGATCATGCTATGATATGTTATAGAGCTAAGGCTCAATTCTGATACATTATGGCCTATGGGCCTAAAGGTAAGTAATATAATGAAATATGTGTAACCTTGGACATTTGTAAGTTTTGGATACAATTGGCATGCCATAGGGTTATTTGAGCTCGTATAAGTAAGGGATTGGACTACAGTCCGGGGCTACGGCCTATATGTGGGGGAGAAAATGATGGATTGTGTAAGGGACATATTCGGAGCAACGGCTTAAAGGCCACAACCTATTTTCCGTTATATGTGGCTACGACTTATTTTCTGATATATATTGTTATGTGACCAAGGGAAATTATTAATTATTGCTATTGATCATTGATTCAGAACTATTGATATGCTAATGACGATTGCCATTATGATAATTGTTGATGCTATGTTACATGTTGAGCATGATATTTTGTTATGTTGAATATATGCCTCATGTTAGCATGATTAGATTTGTCCTTGGAACATCGAAAGTTGCACATCATGCTCATTCATGGTTTCTGGCTACCTCACTTAGACTATATAAGTCTAATGCATTCATCTTCCACATTTCAAGTTAAGAAAGTTATCGGTTCGAGATCGGGATTAGTTGGAAGATCAGAAAGTCACCCCAAACTTAGAGTAATGTGTTTTGTCCTTATGAACTTGTAACCCCCTCGACCTGGTTTAATCGCAAGACTGAATCGAGCGAGTCACAGGGGAATATTGGAGTAAAACCCGAAAGTTTCACTTCAATAAACAACCCTTTTTTTACATTTACTTTTTATCTTTTCTAGATGCAACATAGTTAACCTACGCGTGAGAAAAAGCAAAAGACAAAATCTCAACTCGATCGGGCGTCAAATCGATATTCGATTGCCCCAAATTGCGCTTAGGGACCATTTTGTAAAACTATCACTAAACATGGACTTACTCGAAATTGAAGTTACCGTTTTTTTAATTAGTCAGGTTTCGATCCACACTTAAATTTTTTAACTCATTTCAGTCATCCAAACTCATTGAATTACACATACAAATAATCAAGGACTAAAACGTAAGAAATCAGAACTTCAGAAAACATCAAATAACTAATTTAACTGCAAAGGGTACCGATACCCTCTTGACAGTATCGATACCCTTTCATCTCATCAAAATCTCAGATTTCCAAATTAACTAAGCAACCCCTAGTATCATTTGAATGGGTTACATCTTGAACAAAGATGGTCATAAACGTTTAGATTTCGAGCAAGATTCAATAGGACAAAAAGGAATTTGAAATTCATACATACATGCAAGCATGGCCATTCATATTCAATTACTAATCTTAGATACCTAAAATGTTCATTTGAGCATGTTTCAAGCAATTAAATTATACCAAATACCAAGCTATGTCAATCGAATGGTGTACAAGATTTAAGACAAGCAAAAAGTCAATTACTATTTCAAACAATCAAGCATCAAAGTCCATCAAAATTCAAGCAAATGAGCTCAATGTTCATCAATCCCTTATTCGAATGGGCTCATTATTCCATAAGGCTTGTCTTGCAAATAATGAGCAAATCAGAATAGCATTTCTATCATCTTATACATGTAATTTCATTTCAATAAAAGTTCAATATCAAGTATTACATTGCTCATTCATTAATCATGTGACATGTCTTATTCAAGCTTGATAGTTTATTTTGCCTTGGTAGATAGTAGGACTAGGTAATCAATTCTCAATAGGGTACTCAAAGTACTAGAAACAGTAGGGTGTCTACAACACCAAGCAGTAGGGTACTCAATGTACCTGAATAATTCGATACCCAAGGTATCTAACAACAGGGTGTATTCAACACCAATCAGTAGGGTACACTAACGTACCAAAATAATCGAGCTCTAGACTCTAAGGCATGCTGTTCTACCTAAGGCCAACTAGTAACCAAGGGCTTATAGAATCTTTTATTTCAAGCAATCACACAAGTTACTTAGTTATCAAGTAATTCAAGATCAATTCATTTTAGACCCTTAGGCCAATTGTATTTAGTTCATTACACATTAGATCAAACTTAGCAAGCATCATTCAATACTACAATATTACCAATTCCATTCGGCATTTTCATTCCAAGCAAGTAAATCCATAAAACATTTCACTAATTCACACTCAATCCACAATACAATCAAACAAGCAAATTGAATTACTTAATCATTATCAGTCATTTCTCCCCATTTAATCAATTACCAAGTATGATTTAGTTTCACTTCATAGCATGGAATTCAAACAAGAATTTAGACATGTAAGGTTGGTTAGGACCTAAGTCCCAACCCTAAAATAACTACACTCACAATACAATCCTAGTAATCTAACAATTGTCTTATATAGCTATTACTTTGTTCTTAGCCTTTGGATGATTTCCCCTTTCTTCTTCCAACAAGTTCACTTCTTGCTCTAGCAAATTCATGATTAAACACGCTCATCAATATGCATGCACAAGACAGTTCAACATGGCAGCAAGGTTATTTCAATACATATAGATATATACATACAATTCTGCCAACATTTCAATAAACAAGACTAGGCAGGATCTAATTATCCCAAACAGTTACAAAACAGTACAATAAAACTGTGTACAAAACAGTTTCCAACTAGCTTAACTGCTGCTGTTCGGCAGCTTGCACACTACATGCTTAAACAGGCATATCTTTCAATTCTTACATCGGAATTTTAATTAATTTATACGTTTGGAAAGATTACTTAATCCTATATCCAGACATGTAAACATTACAATTTAATTCTTTACCATTTAATACAGTTTATTGCTTAAAGACAGGGCGTTTACACTGCCTGGACAATTTGTATTGTCTAGCAATTTCTATTTACAGTTTCCAGCATAGGACCCAGTTTTGAGTTCTGTTTTCACCTAATGAAAGTATACATACTAAGGATCATGTCACTAAAATTTCATCCCTGAATTTGTTCTATACAAATTTTGGTGAATTTTCAAAGTTACTACGCAAAACAGAGCAGTTCTGGGCAGAATGCACTTATTCACATTTTAATTCCTTAAATTCATTTTAAGCAATGTTTTGGCCCTATAATTAATTTCCTATGACATCCTAAACATGTTTAGTCAATGTTAATTCATTTTTCAAAGCAGCCAAAATAGAGTAAGTTGATTAAATTGCTTAATTTTGCAGGTTTACACAATAGGTTCTTACTAAAACAGTTTCTATGTTATATGACTATGTTCATACTTTTATCTTTCATTTCCAGCAATGGTTACTAATAATTCATATTGTTTAACACCTTAATTACATTATCTAATCATTATCATATTCAATTCATTCATCAATTTCATCATTTAGGCAATTATCCTATTTGACTATGTCACTAGATGAACCAATTCATTGTTCACAAATCCTATCATAACACCCATGTTTCTTTCTTTCAATTCATCCATATACAACACTAATTCAATCATAAATTAAGTTCATACAATAACAAATTATACCTTAACACATCAAACAACCAAATTCAACTAACACACAAGCTATTTGAATGGAACAAAGATACAATCATACTTACTTTGCTTCCTAGCTCAATTTCAATGGAAAATCTCTACACATGAAAGCTCAATTCATGCTTCAATGGTGTTTTTCTTCTAATTATCTCACTCTCTCTATTTCTTTCTTCATTTCGGGTAAAGAAGACCAAAGGAGGAAGATGACATAGTTATCATCTAATTAGTGTATTTTTGAATTTACTAAACTAACCTTAATTAGTCTTTATTTAATATATTAATCAAGGAAATCCTTTGGAATAGTGTAATTTAGCATGCAATCCATAAATTTCTTATGTAATTCAAATAGATCACTTTAAATTAGTCACTAATTTCGTTCTTTCTTTCAATTAAGCCCTTTAACTAATCTAATTAGCTAGATACAAGGTTCAATTAGGCTATTAACTTAAGCAATAGGTTCTATTACTACTAATCTATGATTTGGGGTATCACAAAGCAAGTTGTGGAAGAGGAATAAAAGAGTGAACATCCCAAAGCAAGAGGCAGAGGGATTTGGATACAAGACAAGTGATTAGCTAGGAGTATTGCGAGTGTAACCTTCCTTAGGGTTAGGACTTAGGTCCTAACCAACCTTGGTATTATGTTAATTCAATGACATTGCCATGTAACATGACCTAATATATATTTGGCTAATTAAGGGAAGAATGATATGAATGACAACTTGTTTGATGCCATGTTCTACTTGTTTACTTGATTGTTAAGCAAATGAAATGAAATGCTTGACATGTTGCATTTCTTATGCCAAAGGTAAGAAATGGCATGCTTGCTTGGAGAATAAGGTACGCACATTGCATAAATATGAATGTGTTTGTGATTGATATGCATGACTTGTTTGAACTGAAATGAACAATGGTACCACCTTGTGTTCATTCCATTCGAATGGCATGGATAAACTTGTCTTGGGGGTTAAGACTCCATAAGCCTAAGGGCTTGGCCTTTGAATGGCATAATCATGTCTTGATTAATGAATTGTATAAAGCTTGAATGAAATTGATAATCAAACAACCTTGGTAGCTAGTTTGGATAGATAGGAGGGCATGCCTTAGAATCTAGAGCTCATATTGGCACTACGGTGCATATTGGCAGGACGGTGCATATCGACACTACGGTGCAAATTGGCACTTCAGTGCATATTGTTGAAGATTTAATTATCTAGTGAACTAATTACCAAGGGTGTTGTAAGATGAATTAATAACTTGAAATGAACATTGTTGTCTTGGATGTGTGATGTGAACATTACTTGCCTTGTAAGATTCTTGAATGAACATCCTTGTCTTGAAAGATAACAAATGAATGATTGTATAACTTGTTACTTTCCATGAAAGAAATGCATAGATGATGTTATTGTGCAAGAATGTCTACTTGGTACTTGGTGTTTTTGATTGCTTGTCTTCTAAACAATAACTCGAATAGCATGATATGTATACATGATGGATGTTTCTATGTTAAATGTGTGATATGTGAAGCTTGGCTATGTTTACCCCATGCATTCGAATAGTATATGACATGTAATGATGATCTTGATTCTTTGAAATACTTGTAAACTTGGATATGTATACTTGAAATTGGTTAGCTTAGTGTTACCTCACTAAGTACATAACTTGTACTTACCACTCTACTCTTCATTCTTCTCATAGCAGTTTAAGGACACTTTCAAGAGGATATCTTGAACTCAAAGCAACGTTTTGATGCAAGCTTGAAAGTATGATTTCATACTTTTTGTATGGTCCTAGTTTGGTGGCACTAGAACTTGTAATATTTAGCCATGATCATGCATTTTGTTGTGTGTTTAAGACTTGAAATTATGTATAACTTGTATGGGCCTATCTTGTAACCAACATGGGTAACTTAAACTATGTATATAACTATGTTGATATGTATATAAATAAGTATGATGTTGCGCAAATTGTGAATGTAATTCAATGATTATTGAAATCTTGTATCATTCGAACACGAGATCAATATTGTATGATGATGCATTTGTTCTTGTGGCCATTGGTAAGAATCGACATTGGAGTTAAGGTATGTACAAGCATGCATTAACAATGATACTAGCTAAGGATGCCATGAAATTGTATGTCTTGCTTGAAAAAGAAACAAATGAAATGTGTTAAGTGACCACCTTGTATCATTCGAATAGGGTACATGAACATGTAATAAGAATGAAAGTTGGATCATGACTAGTAGTAACCTTTTGTGAAGTATGCCATACTTGTCATTGATATTCGAATGGTGCATGTGTATTGAAATGGAATGGAATGGTAAATTGTAATATGATTTGGTAACTTAGGATATAAGTATGAAATGAAACAAATTAGTACCGAAATTAGCATGCTATGTGGGTTTGTTTTGATTAATGTGGATTTCTTGTATGTCTTGTATTGTTGTGTTTTGGTTACTTGTGTCGTAAGTTATCTATATTGAGGTTACTTGTTCGACAAGTAACCTATCTCTTGCTTTGTTCTCGCGTAACGCTCCCAAACTGGATTACGGCTAACCTGGGGATAGGGTGTTACATAAGCTCTCAATTGTTTCCAAATGATCCTAGCATTCGAACAAGGCTAAGGTAACAACATTACAACCAATGAACAATGCTAGCAAGACAATCAGCCATACATTTCTTATTATGCAAGCAACTCATACTTAGGCATCAAATCATCAAGGGCATTCGAACTACAAGAACACGCAAGCATTCCTACTTACTTTTCAACCTAAACCATTCGGCTATTAACACATTACCACTAGATTAATTATATTCATGCTTACATTACAGGTTACTACTTTCATGATTCATTTTACAACATTCATTCTTAATTACCTATCCTATTCGAATTACCTAAGTGTAACATACTTCTAATTCAATTCATTGTTCCTTAGCTTTATACATTTAGTCATTTCATTCCTACACTTACTAAGCATAATTATCTAACCTTTAATAGCATGTATCTAGTTCCATCCAAGCCTATTTCAATACCTAACCATTCGGCCAATTACACCAAACACATACAAGGCATGAAACTAGATCATTCAAGGCTTATTCTAGTCTTAAGCATTCGGCAAAGTTCATGCTAGAACCAAACACATACATCATGTTATAAACATACACAAGTGATCATAACATTTGCAAGACAATCGAATGGAATACAAGCAACATGGTTTGGTTACCTTACTTTCTATTCAAGTTTACTCATGTACAACATCAAACAATCAATTGTTCTAAGAAAACTAGTTCAACCATTAGATCAATTCATTTCATTCTTAATCACCATATGCGCAACATCAATATCATCCATTACATGAAACTTAAGTTCATTACATGCTTGATACAATATACATAACATAGTAGGCCCATCAAGACATTATACATACAAGTCTCAAATGCATGTTCAACTAACTATATGAAATCTAGTGCCACCATTCTAGGAGATATACAAAACAAGTATGGAATCATACTTAGGCTTTCAAGCATCAAGAGTTATCTTAGCTAGGCTTTCAAGTATTAGAGTGATCTTAGCTAGGCTTTCAAACATCAAGAGTGATCTTATCTAGTCTTTCAAGCATCAAGATTATCCTATCAAAGGATATCATGCATTCGGTCACAAGGGGCAAGAAACTAGAATCATATTTCATGAATCAAGTACATATGCTTGCAAAACAAGAAATCAAGGAATCATGCTTTCAAGTCAAGTAACATACAAGTTCATGGCATTCAAGACAAGTAACATATAATGTAGGATTGTTATTACATTTTTTATTCATTAAACAACCCCCTTGATACTTAGTTTGTATAGGAAATCGAGTCTCCAACCAACTATCGTCACAAGATGCACCATAGTGCTGGTCAACCCTCCTACTGTCGCCAAAGACCACATATGTACACTCCGTCTGTCACCTAATAGGGGCCTTAGCCCTGGACCGTAGTCCACCCTTACACAATGAGCTCTAGACTCTAAGGCATGCCCTTTTACCTAGTCCAACTAGCTACCAAGGTTGTTCGATTACCATTTATTAAGTTTGTCAAGATCAAGATCATGTTCATGTCAAGCAAGTTCAATTCAAGTTAGGCCCTTAGGTCATTGAGCCATAGCTCACATGTCATGTAGTTTCATGATTCATGTTTCATTTCATCAAAATAAGATGTTATGATATCTCAAACAATTAACATTTGATCACATTGCATCATAAGACATACAAGTATCATGCTATCACTTAGACATGCAAAAGCATTCAAAATAGACATGCATTCATGGCTAGGATCAAGTTTCATGTGTTTCTTTAGTCATCCTTCCCGTAATAGTTCAAGTTCATGCTTAGATTCATTATCATATCAAGAATGTAACGAAATACATTGGTTAGAACCTAGTTCTAACCCTAGAGGTAACTACACTCACAATACTCCAAGCTAGCTAGTCTTGGATCCACACTCCTTTGTTCTTGGCTTTAGATTGTTCAAATATTTCCTCTTCCACCAAGTTCAATCTTGGTTCTAACACATTATAAGCATAAGCATGTCAAAACATGATCACAAGGTCATTCAATTCAAGACAAGATTACAATCATATAACATACACATATTGGACAGCATGCTCTGGTACATTTTCCTTTTTACTTAACTGCACTTTTCTACATTCTAATTCATGTAAAACAAGACATATTTCAAAGCCTAAAACTATTTTCAAGACAGTTTACAAAATACCACAAAAAAGTGTGCATTTGCCTATGCAGCTGCTGCCAGGCAGCTTGCATTCTAGTCACTAAATCAAGCATATCTTTCATTTTGTACGTCGGAATTTCAATTGGTTTACACCGTTGGAAAGCTAAATTTTTTTTTATTTATGACCATATAAGGCTTGCATTTTAGTTCTTTACCAATTAATACAGTTTTTAACTTAAAGACAGGGCATTTTGCTTTACTAGGGCTGTTTGCACTGTCTCTAGTATTTCTACTCTACATTTCAGTATGCAACCAGAGTTTAGCTCTGTTGTCTCCTAATGAATTTAGGCATTCCAAGGTGTTGTCCGTAAAACTTTCAGCCTTAAATTAACTATATACATTTTTAGTGATTTTTCAAAGTTTCTACCCAAAACAGAGCATTATGGGCAGATTACACTAGGTTGTATTTCTAGCTTCTTATCTCATTTTAGCAAGTTCCTAACATGGCAAATTCTATTCGTGTTCATGTCCATGTATGTCTAGGCCATCATAATTCACCTAGCAATGTTATTAAAACAGGGCACAATCATTTTTAATCTAGTTTGATCACAATTACATATCAATTCATCAACTAGGCAGTCCATTACCTAATTTAACTAGTTCAATTAGGTGTAGTCACATTTCCAACAAGTTACCTATTCAATTCAATCTTCTTTTTGCCTAGTAACATGCTCAAAACAGGGTTCTATGTTCATTTAACATGTTTATACAATTTCTCAATCAAAACAGTCCCCTAATCAAGACTGTTTCCTATCATGTTCACAATTCCCAGATTTCCAGCAACTACGCATATATCCTATATCAAATTGGTTACTAGGAATTACAATTTCAAGTTCAATTTGAGTCTAGCATGCTCCCAACACACATAGAAATCATCCAATTCATCAAGACAACAAAGAACATCATTCAAACACTCATTCAAACAATCAATAGCAAGTTAGGTTCAAGCATTATACCTTCTCCAAGCTTAATTTGATAAATAGATGAATTATGAAGCTTGAATTTGAAGGTTTGCATGCAAAATTCTCTCCCCTTTATCTCTCTACTATTCGGCCAAGTTGGATGATAATGGGGAGGAAGATGACCATATATTTGGTTATTTTCCTCCCTAGCCATGAGTCATCATCCTAAATGGCACATGTTCTCCTCCAATGAGGACATGTGTCAATGCCCCCAATTAATTTATCTTTACATGCAATCTTCCTAACTTTGCATGTTAAATTTTCATCCTTCTACTTATTCCTTCTAGTTTTCATTTCAATTTAGTTCAATTTCACTTATTTGATTTATAAGGATGGCCAATGTTCAATTTTTCTTTAAATTGATTAACTTATGGATCCAATTATCCTATTGTTTAAATTTTATTAACATTACTAGGCCAATTTTAGGGTGTTACAATTCTCCTCCCCTTAAAATAAATTTGTCCTCGAATTTACCTGAATTGAATAGGTGAGGATATTGCTTCTTCATGACCTCTTCAAATTCCCATGTTGCCTCTTCAACCATGTGATTTCTCCACAAGACTTTGACAAGAGGAACATTCTTGTTTCGAAGTCTTCTGACTTCCTTGTCAAGTATCTGAACAGGTTCTTCTTCATACGATAGATCAGGGTTCAATTCCACCGCTTTGGGTTCAAGAACATGAGATGGACCAGACCGATATCTTCGGAGCATAGAAACCTGGAAGACATTGTGGATCTTATCGAATTCACTAGAAAGTGCCAATAGATAAGCCACTGGACCAATTCTCTCAATGATTTTGAAAGGTCTGATAAACCGAAGGCTGAGCTTTCCTTTTCTTCCAAACCATAGGACTTTCTTCTATGGAGAAACTTTGAGGAAGACCTTGTCTCCAACATTGTATTGGATGTCTCTCATTTTCAAGTCAGTATGGGCTTTCTGCCTATCAAAGGTTGCCTTTAATCGATCATGTATGATCTTCACTTGTTCTTCGGTCGCTCTGAGCAATTGAGGTCCCAGTACTTTGTTTTCTCCCAATTCAGACCAGCACAAGGGAGTTCTACATCTTCTTCCATATAGAGCTTCGAAGGGAGCCATCTGAATAGATATCTGATAGCTATTGTTGTAAGCAAACTCTACTAGGGGTAGAGATTTCTCCCAATTTTTTCTGAAGTCTATAACATAAGATTGTAACATATCTTTGAGTACTTGAATGATTCTTTCAGATTGTCCATCTGATTAAGGATTGACGGCTGTACTAAGATGCACTTTAGCTCCTAGAACCTTCTGTAAGGAATTCCATAATCGAGAAGAAAATCTAGGATCATGATCAGAGATTATAGTTGTAGATACACCGTGTAATCGAATCACTCCATGGATGTATAGCTTGACTAAGGTTTCCAAGCTCATGTTCATTCGAATAGGGATGAAGTGAGTAGACTTTGTGAATCTATCAACAATCACCCATACAACATCATTATTTCTTGGAGTGGAAGGAATACCAGTAACGAAATCCACTATAATCTGATCCTATTTCCACTGAGGGAATTCAATAGGTTGGAGCAATCCAATAGGAACTTGATGCTCGGCTTTAACTCTCTGACAAGTTAGGCACGTCGATACGAAGTTTGTGATAGCCGATTTCATACCCGGCCACTAGTATAGTGGCTTAAGATCCTTGTACATCTTAACCGATCCGGGTGAATCGAGAAAGAGCTTTGGTGAGCTTCTTGTAACA
The DNA here is from genome assembly GCA_019671005.1 of Hibiscus mutabilis. Taxonomy (NCBI): domain Eukaryota; kingdom Viridiplantae; phylum Streptophyta; class Magnoliopsida; order Malvales; family Malvaceae; genus Hibiscus; species Hibiscus mutabilis. The sequence continues at coordinate 30,530,087 of CM033745.1, forward strand.
TTTCTTGTCATAGTTCCTCATTGTTAGGAACACATACTCTATCCTTGAAATAGAGGAGTCCATTCGACTTGAGGGAGAAGTTAGAATTAGACTTAGAGTCTAGCTTAGATATGATCTTCTAAAGATCCGGATCAGTTTGTGGGAGTTCTTTAATTCTCATGATCAAGCTAGATTGAACTTGAAGTTCAGACAATAATTTCTGTCCTTTGAATAAATGGAAGTGAGCATTGATAGCCAAGGAAGCTACAAAGAATACACAAGGTCATTAAGGAATGCCAAATAGTTACCTGCAAAACAAGTAAAGTGTTTGAATGGTTACTTGTGATCCAAGTAAGTTCAAATTCAATTGAAATATTCTAGAATTTAGATTTAGGAGTTTACCCGAGTATGATTTGTGACTAAGGGCATCATCAACCACGTTTACTTTCCTCGGATTGTAGTCGATAACCAAATCATAATCTTCAAGCAATTCTAGCCATCTTCTTTACCTCAGATTCAAATATTTCTGAGTTAGGATGTATTTGAGACTCTTGTGGTCTATGATCAGTTTACATTTCTCCCCGTATAAGTAATGGCTCCATATCTTGAGAGCAAACACGATAGCTGCTAATTCTAGATCGTGTGTTGGATAATTTGACTCGTGTGGTTTCAGTTGCCTTGAAGCATAAGCTACCACTTTTCCATCTTGCATTACGACACATCCTAGTCATAAATGAGATGCATCACTATAGACAGTGAATTCTTTGCCCGATTCTGGTTGGATAAGAACCGGTGCATGAGTCAGGGCTTTTTTAAGTTGATCGAAGCTTCATTGTTGGTTCTCCGACCAAACAAAAGGCGTATCTTTACGGGTTAGCTTAGTCAAGCTTTCAGCAATGGATGATAATCCTTTAACAAATCGCCGATAATACCTGGATAAACCGAGGAAGCTTCTGATTTCACCAATAGTCCTCGGAGGTCGCCAATCCATGATGGATCAAATTTTGCTTAGGTATACTTTAATTCCTTCTACCGAGATGACATGGCCAAGGAACGAGACTTCCAATAGCCAAAATTCACACTTAGAGAACTTTGCAAACAATTGACGTTCTCGGAGAGTTTGCAATACAATTTGAAGGGGTTCAGAGTGTTCTTCCTTATTCTGAGAATACACCAAGATGTCATCGATGAAGACGACCACAAACTTGTCAATATATGGCTTGAATACAAGGTTCATGAGATCCATCAAAGTAGCCAGAGTATTCGTTAACTCGAATGGCATTACAAGGAATTCAAAGTGGCCATATCGAGTACGAAAGGCTATCTTGGACACATCTTCTTCTTTTACCCTTATTTAATAGTATCCCGATCGAAGATCGATCTTTGAAAACATCGAAGCATCCTTGAGTTGATCAAAAAGATATTATATCCTTGGGAGAGGATACCGATTCTTGATAGTAAGCTTGTTCAATTGTATGTAGTCAATACAGAGTCTCATAGTCCCGTCTTTCTTTTTCACGAACAAGACTGGAGCACCCAGAGAGAGGAGCTAGGCCGTATAAAGCCTTTATCTTGTAGTTCTTGGAGTTGCTTCTTGAGTTCTTTCAATTCAACATGTACCATTCGATAAGGTGTGATGGACACCAGAGTTGTTCCAGGTTGAACTTCAATCCCGAACTCTACTTCTCTAGTTGGAGGGAGACTAGGGAGTTCCTCAGGAAAAGCATCAATGAATTCAGACACAATTGGCATACTAGGTAAGTCAAATTCAAATTCATCTTGCATAGTCATGGCAGCAAAGATTGATGTCAGTTTTCTATCAATTAGGAGGATTGATTCTTTTTCTAAACCCCAAAGATATAGTCTCTTATTTTGGCAATCTATCCAAGCTTCATGTTTACTTAACCAATCTAGTACTAACACTAGATTGAATTCACAGGAAGGCAAGACATAAAGGTCCATAAGAAAAGGTACATTTCAAATGCTTGTAGGACATTGCTTGCAAAAGAAGTTAATTGGCATATTTCCCCCTATAGGGTTCGAAACTACAAGGCCTGTTTTAACAAGTTTGGGTTTTAAGTTTAACTTGACAATCAAGGAAGAACATATAAAAGAGTGGGTAGATCCCGAATCAATCAAAGCATATGCAGGACTTGAATTTAAATCAACAGTTCCTATAATAACATTGGGTGCTTCTTCTTCCTCTTTCCCATGAAGGTGGTAGATTCGAGCATGGGCTCGGGATTCTTGATATGTAGGTGCTGAATGTTTGCCTCTACCTTTGCTTTGATTCCCAGACTGAGCTTGTCTCAGGCCCTTGTTTCGGTTAGACTGAGCCGAACTAGCATTTGTAGGAGCTCAAGTTGGAACTTTGTTAGGATTCTGAGGACAATCCCGGATATAATGATCGGAGGCTCCACATAAGAAACACAAGTTCTGTTGAGTTCTACATTGCCCAGTGTGGTGCTTCTGACAGAACTTGCGAGTAGGGTATTGAATAGCTTTACCAAAATTACCCGTACTATCAACAGAGATGATCATGGCTGAAGACTTGATTACCAATTGAGGTTTCAGTATGTAATCGCTCTTCTGAATAGGAGTGTAATTTGAAGAGTGATCTTTAGAGTGTTTTAGCTTTCTTTGACTGCCAATGAGGCTTATCGTCATTTTTGGATAGTTTATCTTTCCAGGAGTTACCACTCTTACCTTTCTCTGAGGCCTTCATCTTTGCCTCGGTTGCTATAACTTGGTTCACCAAATTCTGGAAGTCAGTGATACCCATGGGTATGAAAATAGGACTTAATTCATCATTCAGTCCATCAATGAACATTCGACATTTATCAGCTTCAGTTTTGATGTATTCTGACCCGTATTTGCAATACTTGCAGAAGTCGCTCACGTACTGTTCTATGGGTCAACCACCCTACTTGAGGTACAAGAAACGTTTTCAGCGCTCGGCCAAGTACTATTCACTGATGTACTTCTTACTAAATTCATCGAGGAAGAATTTCCACGTTACGGCTTTTGCAAGAGTAGTCAGGGTAGTGGTTTCCCACTAGCTTAAAGCTTCATCAGCCAGCAAAGCTATAGCACATTTGAGCTTGTGCTCATCTGGACAAGGTAATTGCTTGGTTAAGATTCGAGTAGTGGCTTCTAACCAGTACTCAGCTACTTCGGGGTTAGCTTCATCGGTGCCAGTGAAAGTATAGGCCCAGTGTTGAGGCAGTTTGTCAATTGGGGCTCGGTTTGGCACAACAACAGTAGGAGCAATAGGATGGTCTTGTTTTAAAAGTAGATACTAGATGGTTGAACATCTCCTTCATACTTAGAAGATATTCTTGCTGCACATGATTGATAGCAGGAGCTTCCTGTTGAGCAGCAGCTTGTGCTCGGGTTTGAGTTTGTTGTTGAGGAGGATTCTGCTCCATCCTCACACTGCCTCCTTCATTCGAGGAGCCCACGGGACTTTCATTATCCCGGCCAAGTCTTGTTTTAGACATTTTACGTTCAAATAGAACAATTAGGGGTTCGGTTTAATAAGCAAGAAACAAGCTATTCAATACAAATCTCCTAGGTGGCACAAGTATCCTATATGATGCATGATAGCCCGGTTTAGTCCTAGAATCGACTAAACCTAAAGCTCTGATTACCAATTAATATGAAACACCCCTACCCGGGCTAGTAGTAACTCAGCTCGGGAGCGTTACTTAACAAGCAAGCAAGGACAATACATTACAAGGATCAATCAAGCAATCACAAACTTACTTAGCTAACAAGTAAGCTCTCAATTATTTCCAAATGATCCTAGCATTCGAATAAGGCTAAGGTAACAACATTACAACCAATGAACAAGGCTAGCAAGACAACCAGCCATACATTTCTTATTATGCAAGCAACTCATACTTAGGCAACAAATCATCAAGGGCATTCGAACTACAAGAACAAGTAAGCATTCCTACTTACTTTTCAACCTAAACCTTTCAGCTATTAACAGATTACCACTAGATTAATTCTTTTCATGCTTACGTTACAAGTTACTACTTTCATGATTCATTTTACAACATTCATTATTAATTACCTATCCTATTCGAATTACCTAAGTGTAACATGCTTCAAATTCAATTCATTGTTCCTTAGCTTTATACATTTAGTCATTTCATTCCTACACTTACTAAGCATAATTATCTAACCTTTAATAGCATGTATCTAGTTCCATCAAGCCTATTTCAATACCTAACCATTCAGCCAATTACACCAAACACATACAAGGTAGGAAACTAGATTATTCAAGGTTTATTCTAGTCTTAAGCATTCGGCAAAGTTCATGCTAGAACCAAACACATACATCATGTTATAAACATACACAAGTGATCATAAGATTTGAAAGACAATCAAATGGAATACAAGCAACATGGTTTGGTTACCTTACTTTCTATTCAAGTTTACTCATGTACAACGTCAAAGAAATCAATTGTTATAAGAAAACTAGTTCAACCATTAAATCAATTCATCCCATTCTTAATCACCATATGCACATCATCAATATCATCCATTGCATGAAACTTAAGTTCATTACATTCCGAATACTATATACATAACATAGTAGGCCCATCAAGACATTATACATACAAGTCTCAAATGCATGTTCAACTAACTATATAAAATCTAGTGCCACCATTCTAGGAGATATACAAAACAAGTATGGAATCATACTTAGGCAAACTTGAGTGTCTTGCTTCTTGTTCAAGGTCACAGGCTTCAAGATCAAGCAACCTCGTATCCTTTATCCTGTAGGTTGGGAAGAATGAAAACGAGAGTGATAAGTACAAGAATGTACTTAGTGAGGTAGTAACTAGTCTATACATTTGTTATGTCAAGTTTCATGTCTTTTAAATCAAGTATAGACCTAGCTAAGGCTTACAAGCATTAGAGTGATCTTAGCTAGGCTTTCAAGCATCAAGAGTGATCTTATCTAGTCTTTCAAGCATCAATATTATCCTATCTAAGGATATCATGCATTCGGTCACAAGGGGCAAGAAACAAGAATCATATTTCACGAATCAAGCACACATGCTTGCAAAACAAGAAATCAAGGAATCATGCTTTCAAGTCAAGTAACATACAAGTTCATGGCATTCAAGACAAGTAACATATAATGTAGGATTGTTATTACATTTGTTATTCATTAAACAACCCCTTGGTACTTAGTTTGTATAGGTAATCGAGTCTCCAACCAACTGTCGCCACAAGATACACCGTAGTGCTGGTCAACCCTCCTACTGTCGCCAAAGAGCACATACGTACCCTCCTTCTGTCGCCAAATCGGGGCCTTAGCCTGGACTGTAGTCCACCCTTACACAATGAGCTCTAGACTCTAAGGCATGCCCTTCTACCTAGTCCAACTAGATTCCAAGGTTGCTTGATTTACCATTTATTCATGTTTATCAAGATCAAGATCATGTTCATGTCAAGCAAGTTCAATTCATGTTAGGCCCTTAGGCCATTAAGCCGCAGCTCACATGTCATGTAGTTTCATTTCATCAAGATCAGATGTTATGATATCTCAAACAAGTCATTAACATTTGATCCCATTGCATCATAACACATACAAGTATCATGCTATCACTTAGACATGCATAAGCATTCGAAATAGACATGCATTCAAGGCCAGGATCAAGTTTCATCTGCTTCTTTAGTCATCCTTCCCTTATTAGGTCAAGTTCATGCTTAGATTCATTATCATATCAAGAATGTAACAAAATACATTGGTTAGAACCTAGTTCTAACCCAAGAGGTAACTACACTCACAACACTCCAAGCTAGCTAGTCTTGGATCCACACTCCTTTGTTCTTGGCTTTAGATTGTTTCAATATTCCCTCTTCCGCCAAGTTCAATCTTGGTTCTAGCACATTACAAGCATAAGCATGTCAAAACATGATCACAAGGTCATTCAATTCAAGACAAGATTACAAGCATATAACATACACATATTGGGCAGCATGCTCTAGTACATTTTCCTTTTTACTTAACTACACTTTTATACATTCTAGTTCATTTAAAACAAGACATATTTCAAGGCCTAAAACTGTTTTCAAGACAGTTTGCAAAATGCCACAAAATAGTGTGCATTTGCATATGCAGCTACTGCCAGGCAGCTTGCACTCTAGTCACTAAATCAAGCATATCTTTCATTCCGTACGTTGGAATTTCAATTGGTTTACACTGTTGGAAATCTAACAAAATTGTACTTATGACCATATAAGGCTTGCATTTTAGTTCTTTACCAATTAATACAGTTTTTAACTTAAAGACAGGGCATTTTGCTTTACTGGGCAGTTTGCACTGTCTCTAGTATTTCTTCTCTACATTTCAGTATACAACCCAGAGTTTAGCTCTGTTTTCTCCTAATGAATTTATACTTTCCAAGGTGTTGTCCATAAAAATTTCAGCCTTAAATTCACTATATAAAATCTTTAGTGATTTTTCAAAGTTACTACCCAGAACAGAGCATTCTCGGCAGATTACACTAGGTTGTATTTCTAGCTTCTAATCTCATTTTAGTAAGTTCCTATCATGGAAAATTCTATTCATGTTCGTGTCCATATATGTCTAGGCCATCATAATTCAACTAGCAATGTTCTTAAAACAGGGCACAATCATGTTTAATCTAGTTTGATCTATTTGATCACAATTACACATCAATTCATCAACTAGGCAGTCCATTACCTAATTTAACTAGTTCAATTAGGTGTAGCCACATTTCCAGCAAGTTACCTATTCAATTCAATCTTCTTTTTACCTATTAACATGTTCAAAATAGGGTTCTATGTTCATTTAACATGTTTATACAATTTCTCAATCAAAACAGTCCCCTAATCAAGACTGTTTCCTATCATGTTCATATTTCCCAGATTTCCAGCAACTACACATATATCCTATATCAAATTGGTTACTAGGAATTACAATTTCAAGTTCAATTTGAATCCAGCATGCTCCCAACACACATAGAAATCATCCAATTCATCAAGACAACAAGAATATCATTCAAACACTCATTCAAACAATCAAAAGCAAGTTAGGTTCAAGCATTATACCTTCTCCAGGCTTAATTTGATAAATGGATGAATTATGAAGCTTGGATTTGAAAGTTTGCATGAAAAATTCTCTCCCCTTTCTCTCTCTACTATTCAGCCAAGTTGGATGATAATGGGGAGGATGATGACCATATTTTTGGTTATTTTCCTCCCTAGCCACGAGTCATCTAACACCCTAAATCCTATTTTAGAAGTGTTGAAATCAATTGCTTAAGTTGATAGCTTAATTGAATCTAGAAATTAAGCTAAATTAATTAGTCAAGGGTCTAATTGAATGAATGAAAGAACAAAGTGACCAAATTAAGATGACCAACTTGTAAACTCAAGCAATTCCAAGGAATGCATGCTAAATTCCGAGATTCCCCTAATGCCCTTGATTAAGTTAATATTAAGGATTAATTAAGGGACATTTTAGACATTACACAAATCCAATAACTTGGATTAATGTCATCATCTTCCTCACTTTCCCTTGTTTGGCCGATTGGAAGAAAAAGAAAAGAGAGAAAGGAAGCTTGAGGGAGAAAGCTTGAATTCATGTCCTACAACCTTGATTTAGCTCCAAATTAAATCTAGATAGCTTAGTGATTAAGGTAATTACTTATTTCACTTGTAAATTTCATGTTTGAATTGAAATGGAAATGTGGTTTGAATGTATAGATGCTGGAAAATGTGATGAACATGTTATAGATTGATTGAATGATTCTTTGATGTTGTTCTTGGTTGTATTGATGAATTTGATGATTTCTTTATGTGTTTAGGTCATGCTATTTGCAATTAGAACCTGGATATTGATTGCTAGTAATCAAATGGCTAATGAAACTCATGTGTAGTTGTTGGAAAATTGAGAAACAAGATCATGGTTCAAAACAATTTAGATTAGGGACTGTTTTGATTGAAAATTTGTGTAAGCATGCTAAATGAGCTTAAAACTCTGTTTTGAACATGTAGCTAGGTAAAATAGAGATTTAATTGAATTGGTAACTTTCTGGAAAAATGAATACACCTAATTGAACTAGTTAAATTAGGTAATGGACTGCCTAGTTGATGAATTGATATGTAATTGTGATCAATTGGATTAAACTAGGTTCAACATGACTATGCCCTGTTTTGAGAACATTGTTAGGTGAATTATGATGGCCTAAATATGTATAAACATGAACATGAAAGAAATTGTCATGTTAGGACCTTTCTAGAATGAAATAAAAAACTAGAATTACAACCTAGTGTAAGCTACCCAGAATTGCTCTGTTCTGGGCAGTCATTTTGAAAATTCACCAAAACTTGTATAGATCAAATTCAGGGATGAAATTTTAATGACATGATATTTTGTATGTCTAATTCAATTAGGTGAAAACAGAACTGAAAGCTGGGTCCTATGCTGGAAATTGTAAATAGAAATAGCTGGACAGTGCAAACTGTCCAGGCTGTGTAAATGCCCTGTCTTTGAACAATAAACTGTATTAATTGGATAAGAACTAAAATCCAAGCCTATTATGGTCTTGAATACAAATTTTTTAGCTTTCCAACGGTATAAATTAATCGAAATTCCGACGTAGGAATTGAAAGATATGCCTGTTTAAGCATGTAGTATGCAAGCTGCCAGGCAGCAGCAGTTAAACTAGTTAGAAACTGTTTTGTACATAGTTTTCTTGGACTGTTTTGTAACAGTTTGGGATAATTAGATCCTTCCTAGTCTTGTTTACTGAATGTTGACAGAATTGTATGAATATGTTTATATGTATTGAAATAACATTGCTGCCATGTTGAATTGTCTTGTGTATACATATTGATGAATGTGTTTAATCTTGAATTTTGCTAGAGCAAGGAGTGAACTTGGAGGAAGGAGAAAAAGGAAGTCATCCAAAGGCTAAGAACAAAGGAATAGATATAAAAGACAATTGCTAGCTTGCTTGGATTGTATTGTGAGTGTAGTTATCTCTAGGGTTAGGACTAGGTCCTAACCATTGCATTCTTGTAACAATCTTGACATGTAAATGAATCTAATCTTGAACTTGACCTAATAAGGGAAGGATGATTAAAGAAATACATGAAACATGATCCTAGTATTGTATACATGTCTATTCGAAATGGTTATGCATGATTGATGATAGCTTGAATGCTTGTATGTACTATGATGCAAATGGTTGAATGCTAATGACTTGTTTGAGATATGATGTTATCTCATTTTGAAGAAATGAATCTCGAAACCAATTGACATGTGAGCTAAGGCTCAATAGACTAAAGGCTTAACATGAATTGATCTTGCTTGACATGAACATGATCTTAAACTTGATAACTTGAATAAATGGTAATTTGAACAACCTTGTCAACTAGTTGGATTATGTTGAAAGGCATGCCTTGGAGTCTAGAGCTTATTGTGTATGGGTGCACTACGGTCCAGGGCTTAGGCCCCTATTTGGCGACAGGCAGAGGGTACATATGTGGTCTTTGGCTACAGTAGGAGGGTTGACCAGCACTGCGGTGCGTATTATGGAGACTCGATTACCTGTACAAACTAAGTACCAAGGGGATTTGTTTAATGAATTAACAAATGAAATAACAATGCAAGTGTACATGATACTTGTCTTGAATGCCATGAAATACATGTTACTTGCCTTGAAAGCATGACTCCTTCGTTTCTTGTTTTGCAAGCATGTTGCTTGATTTATGAATTATGACTCCTTGACGCCTTTACATGTTGGCCGAATACTTGCTATCCTAGATAGGATAATCTTGATGCTTGGAAGACTAGAAAAGGTCACTCTTGATGTTTGAAAGACTAGCTAAGTCAACTCTAATGTTTGGAAGCCTTAGCTAGTTCTACACTTGATCTAAAAGACATGAAACATAAAATAACAAAATGGATAGACTGTTTACTACCTCACTAAGTACATTTTTGTACTTATCACTCTTGTTTCATTCTTCCCAACCTACAGGTTAAAGGATTCAACATTGCTTGATCTTGAAGCTTGATTCCTTGAGCAAGAAGCATCCTACACAAGCTTGGTTAAAGTATGATTTCATACTTGTTTTGTATTCTCCTAGAATTGTGGCACCAGGTGTATCTAAATAGCTTGAGCATGCATTTTGAAGGATTGTATATAATGCTTGATGGGCCTATCTATGTTATGTATATAGTTTATGGTTTGCATTGAACTTAGATAACTTGTAATGGATGAATGTTTTGCTGCACATATGTTGATGATATGGAATGATCATATGATGATCTAATTGGCTATGAAATAGTTGATAACCTTGTCATGCTTTTGTGTATGCTTGAAATGAATGTAGATTAAAATGAACCTTGTTGTATGACCAACCTTTTGAATGCTTCATGTCTTGTATGAAATTACCATGTTGAAAGTATTGTTGTGTGATTGTTTTGGGGTACGGTCGAATGGTTTCATGTGGTTATCCATGTTTGCCGAATGCATGGTAGTAGAATAAGGTTGGAATGATCTAGTTTCATGCTTTGTATATGTTTGGTGTAATTGGCCGAATGGTAATCTATTGAAATAAACTTGAATGGAACTAGATACAAGCTATTAAAGGTTAGATAATTATGCTTAGTAAGTGAAGGAGTGAAATGACTAAATGTATAGAAGATGAGGAACACCAAATTGTATTGGAAGCATGTAATACTAAGTAGTTCAAATAGGATTGGTAACAATGTATAAGTGTTATAAAATGACCATGAAAGTAGTAACTTGTAGTGTAAGCATGAAAGCAATTTAATCTAATGATTTTGTGAAATAGCCGATTGCCTTAGATGAAAAGAAGTTATATATTAGGTTTCTTGCATGATAAGAAATGTATGAATGGTTGCCAATACCTTGTTTAAAGGATTGTTTCTTCTTGGTTGATAATTGCCGATTGCTTGGATGATTGTTGTAGTCATGTATGATCGATTGCTTTTGCTTGCCTTGCCATGTCTCTTTCTCATCATTCGAATGGTATAAGATGATTTGATGTCTAGTGTGAACTTACTTGTTAACTAAGTAAGTTTGAATGCATTGTTGTTCTATGATTATTTGATTGTTCTTCTTGGTTCGAATGCCATGTCTATGTACTTGTCTAGCTTGCTTGATAAGTAACGCTCCGAACTGGGTTTCTACTAGCCCGGGTAGGGGGTGTTACTTATTAATTGGTAATTAGAGCTTTAGGTTTAGTCGATTCTAGGACTAAACCGGGCTATCATGTATCATATAGGATACTTGTGCCATCTAGGAGACTTGTATTGAATAGCTTGTGTCTTGATTATTAAACCAAACTCCTAATTGTTCTATTTGAATGTAGAATGTCTGAAACAAGACTCGGTCGGGATAATGAAAGTCTTGAAGGCTCCTCAAATGAAGGAGACAGTGTGAGGATGGAACATAATCCTCCTCAACATCAAGCTTAACATCGAGCTCAAGCTGTTGCTCAACAAGAAGCTCTTGTGCAGCACAAATGCCTTCTAAGTATGAAAAAGATGTTCAATCATCTTGTATCTTCTTTAAAACAAGATCACCCTATTGCTCCTACTGTTGCTGTACCAAATCGAGCCCTAATTGACAAACTGGCTCAAGATCGGGCTTATACCTTCATTGGCACCCTAAACCCAAAAGTAGTTGAGTACTAGCTAGAAGCCACTACTCGAATCCTTACCAAGCAATTACCATGTCCTGATGAACACAAACTAGAATGTGCTATAGCTTTGTTAGCTGATGAAGCCTTAAGTTGGTGGGAAACTACTACACTGACTGCCCTTGCAGAATCCGTGACGTGGAAATTCTTCCTCGATGAATTCAGAAAGAAGTATATTAGTGAACAGTATTTGGCCGAGCGCTAAAAAATTTTCTTGTACCTCAAGCAAGGGGACCGACCTATTGAACAGTATGTGAGCGACTTCTGCAAGTATTACAAATATGGGTCGGAATATATCAAAATCGAGGCCGACAGGTGCCGAATGTTTATTGACGAGTTAAATGATGAATTAAGCCCTATATTCATTGCTCTGGGTATTGCCAACTTCCAAAGTTTGGTAAACCGAGCCATTGCTACAGAGGCGAAGATGAAGGCCTCAGAGAAACGTAAGAGTGGAAACTCCTGGAAAGATAAACAATCCAAAAATGACGACAAGCCACATTTGTAGTCAAAGAAAGCTAAACACTCTAAAGATCACTCTTCAAATTATACTCATGTCCAGAAGAGCAATTATATACTGAAACCTCAATCGGTAATCAAATCCTCAGCCCCGATCATCTCAGTTGATAGTACAGGCAATTCTGGTCAAGCTGTTCAGTATTCTACCTGCAAGTTCTGTCAGAAACACCACACCGGGCAATGCATAACTCAGCAAAACTTGTGTTTCTTATGTGGAGCCTCAAATCACTATATCCGGGATTGTCCCCAGAATCACAATAAGGTTCCAAGTCGAACTCCTGGAAATGCTAGGTCAACTCTCTCTAATCGAAACAAGGGTCCTAAACAAGCCTATTCTGGAAATCAAGGAAGAGGCAGAGGGAACCATTCGAATGCTCCAACTCATTAGGAATCCTGAGCCCCTGCTCGAATCTACCACATTCATGGTAAAGATGATGAAGAAGCTCATGATGTTATCGCATGTACCGTTGAGTTAAATTTCAGTCCTGCATATGCTTTAATTGATTCGGGATCTACCCATTCATTTTTTTGTTCTGCCTTGATCAACAAGTTAAAATTAAAACCCAAAATTATTGAATCAAGTCTTGTAGTTTCGAATCCATTAGGGGGAAAAGAACCCATTAACTTGTGCCACAAGCAAGCTTCCTTGACCATTCAAAACATACCCTTTCCTATTGATCTTTATGTTCTACCTTTTTGTGAATTTGACTTGATATTGGGGTTAGATTGGTTAAGTAAACACGAGGCCTGGGTAGATTGCCAAAATCAGAGACTGTATCTCTGGGGTTTAGGGAAAGAATCCATTCTCTTAATAGACAAGATACCAACTTCAATCTTTGCTAAGATGATTCTCCAAGATGAAATTGAATTCGGTATACCTAGCATGCCTGTCGTTTCTGAATTCACTTATGTTTTTTCTGAGGAACTCCCTGGTATCCCTCCGACCAGAGAAGTAGAGTTCGGGATTGAAGTTAAGCCTAGAACAGCTTTGGTGTCCATTACACCCTATAGCATGGCACATGTTGAGTTGAAGGAACTCAAGAAGCAACTCCAAGAGCTACAAGACAAGGGTTTCATCTGACCTAGCTCATCTCCTTGGGGTGCTCCAGTCTTGTTCGTGGAGAAGAAAGACGGGTCCATGAGACTCTATATTGATTACAGACAGTTAAACAAGATTACTATCAAGAATCGGTATCCTCTCCCAAGGATATAAGATCTCTTCGATCAACTCAAGGGTGCTTTTGTATTCTCAAAGATCGATCTTCGATCAGGATACTATTAAATGAGGGTAAAAGAAGAAGATGTGCCCAAGATAGCCTTTCGTACTTGATATGGCTCGTAGTGCCATTCGGACTAACGAATGCCCTGACTGCTTTCATGGATCTCATGAATCGAGTGTTCAAGCCCTATCTCAACAAGTTCGTGGTTGTCTTCATTGGTGACATCCTAGTTTACTCCCGAAACAAGGATGAACACTCTGAACACCTCAGAATCATATTGCAAACTCTTCGAGAACGTAAATTGTTTGCAAAGTTCTCTAAGTGTGAATTTTGGCTATCAGAAGTCTCGTTTCTTAGCCATGTCTTCTCGGCAGAAGAGATTAAAGTAGACCCAAGAAAATTCAATCCATCCTGGATTGGAGACCTCCGAGGAATATTAGTGAAATAAGAGGCTTTCTCGGTTTAGCTGAATATTATCGACGATTTGTCAAAGAATTCTCATCCATTGCCGCAATTTTGACAAAGTTAATCCAAAAAGATACACCTTTTGTTTGGTCGAAGAACCAACAACGAAGCTTCGATCAACTTAAACAAGCCTTGACTCATGCACCGGTTCTTATGCAACCAGAATCGGGTAAAGAATTCATTGTCTATAGTGATGCATCTCATTTAGGACTCAGATGTGTCCTGATGCAAAATGGAAAAGTGGTAGCTTATGCTTCAAGGCAACTGAAACCACGTGAGTTAAACTATCCAACACACGATCTAGAATTGGCAACTATAGTGTTTGCTCTCAAAATATAGAGACATTACTTGTACAGAGAGAAATGTAACATGTTCACAGACCACAACAGTCTCAAATATCTCATGACTCAGAAAGATTTGAATCTGAGACAAATAAGATGGCTAGAATTGCTTAAAGACTACGATTTGGTTATCGACTACCATTCGGGGAAAGCAAACGTGGTTGCTGATGCCCTTATTCGCAGACCATACTTGGGTAAACTCCTAAATCTAAATTCTAGTATATGTTAATCGAATTTGAACTTTCTTGTGTCACAAGAAAGCTATTCGAACAAGTACTTGTTTTGCAAGTAACCACTCAAAATTTTCTTTAATGATCCTATGCATTCTTTGTAGCTACTCCGGCTATCAATGGTCATTTCCGTTTATCCAAAGGACAAAAATTCTTGTCTAAACTTCGAGTTCAATCTAGCTTAATCTCGAGAATTAAAGAACTCTAACAAATTGATCCAGATCTTCAGAAGATCATATCCAAGCTTGCTTTTGAGCCTAATTATGACTTCTCCCTTAAGTCAAATGGACTTCTCTATTTCAAGGATAGAGTGTGTGTTCCTAACAATGAGGAAGTAAGACAAGAAATGTTACAATAAGCTCACCAAAGTTCATTTTCGATTCACTCGGGATCAGTTAAGATGTACAAGGATCTTAGGCCACTATACTAGTGGTCGGGTATGAAATTGGCTATCGCAGACTTCATATCGAAATGCCTAACTTGTCAAAGAGTTAAAGCCGAACATCGAGTTCCTACTGGATTACTTCAGCCAATCAAATTCCCTTAGTGGAAATGGGACCGTATTACAATGGATTTTGTTACTGGTCTTCCTTCCACTCCAAGAAAGAACGATTATGTATGGGTGATTGTAGATAGATTCACAAAGTCTACTCATTTCATCCATGTTCGAATGAACATGAGCTTGGAAACCTTAGCTGAGCTATACATTCGTGAAGTGATTCGATTGCACGGTGTACCTATAGCAATCATCTCCGATCGAGACCCCAGATTTGCTTCGCGATTTTGGAAGTCTCTACAGAAAGCTCTTGGGACCAAAGTAAATCTAAGTACAACTTTCCATCCTCAGTCTGATGGACAATCTGAAAGGATTACTCTAGTATTAGAAGACATGCTTCGTGCTTGTGTTATAGAGTTCGGCAAGAACTGAGAGAAATCTCTACCCCTTGTAGAGTTTGCCTACAACAATAGCTATCAAGCATCTATTCAGATGGCACCATTCGAAGCTCTAAACATAAGGAAGTGTAGAACTCCCTTATGTTGGTCTAAATTGGGGGAAAACAAAGTGCTAGGGCCTCAATTGCTTCAGGAAACTGAAGAACAAGTGAAGATCATTCATGATCGATTGAAGGCAGCTTTGGATAGACAGAAAGCATATGCTGACTTGAAAATGAGAGATATTCAGTATACTATTGGAGATAAATTCTTCCTAAAGGTCTCACCTTGGAAGAAAGTCCTTTGATTTGGAAGAAAAGGGAAAATCAGTCTCCGATTCATTGGTCCATTCGAAATCACTAAAAGAATTAGACTGGTGGCCTATTGTTTAGCTCTCCCTAAAGAATTCGATAGAATCCACAATGTATTCCATGTATCTATGCTTAGAAGATACAGATCAGATCTATCCCATATTCTTGTACCGAAAGAAGTTGAATTGAATCTCGTTTTGTCCTATAAAGAAGAGCTTATTCAGATTCTTGATTGGGAAGTAAGAAAGCTTAGGAACAAGATTGTTTCGCTTGTCAAAGTTTTGTGGAGAAACCACAAGATAGAAGAAGTTACCTGAAAATCTGAAGAAATCATGAAGAAGCAATATCCCCATCTTTTCGATTCAGGTAAATTCGAGGACGAATTTATTTTAAGGGGGAATTGTAATACCCTAAATCCTAGCCTAGAAGTATTGAAATCAAATGCTTAAGTTGATAGCTTAATTGAATCTAGAAATTAAGCTAAATTGATTAGTCAAGGGTCTGATTGAATGAATGAAAGAACAAAGTGACAAAATTAAGGTGATCAACTTGTAAACTCTAGCAATTCCAAGGAATGCATGCTAAATTCCTAGATTACCCTAATGCCCTTGATTAAGTTAATATTAAGGATTAATTAAGGGATATTTTAGACATGACACAAATCCAATAACTTGGATTAATGTCATCATCTTCCTCACTTTCCCTTGTTTGGCCGATTGGAAGAGAAAGGAAGCTTGAGGGAGAAAGCTTGAATTCATGTCCTACAAACCTTGATTTAGCTCCAAATTAAATCTAGATATCTTATTGATTAAGTTAATTACTTATTTTTCTTGTAAATTTCATGTTTGAATTGAAATGGAAATGTGGTTTGAATGTATAGATGCTGGAAGATGTGATGAACATGTTACATATTGATTGAATGATTGTTTGATGGTGTTCTTGGTTGTATTGATGAATTAGATGATTTCTTTATGCGTTTAGGTCATGCTATTTGCAATTTGAACCTGGAAATTGATTGCTAGTAATCAAAAGGCTAATGAAACTCATGTGTAGTTGCTGGAAAATTGAGAAACATGATCATGGTTCAAAACAGTTTAGAATAGGGGACTGTTTTGATTGAAAAATTGTGTAAGCATGCTAAATGAGCTTAAAACTCTGTTTTGAACATGTAGCTATGTAAAATAGAGATTTAATTGAATTGGTAACTTGCTGGAAAAATGACTACACCTAATTGAACTAGTTAAATTAGGTAATGGACTGCCTAGTTGATGAATTGATGTGTAATTGTGATCAATTGGATTAAACTGGGTTCAACATGACTATGCCCTGTTTTGAGAACATTTTTGGTGAATTATGATGGCCTAAATATGTATGAACATGATCTTGAATGAAATTGTCATGTTAGGACCTTGCTAGAATGAAATAAAGAACTAGAATTGCAACCTAGTGTAAGTTGCCCAGTCTGTTATGGGTAGTCACTTTGAAAATTCACCAAAATTGTATAGATCAAATTCAGGGCTGAAATTTTAATGACATGATCCTTTGTATGTCTACTTCCATTAGGTGAAAACAGAACTGAAAACTGGGTCCTATGCTGGAAACTGTAAGTAGAAATAGCTGGACAGTTTTGTTAGCTTTAAACAAAATGCAAGCCTATTATGGTCTTAAAGACAATTTTGTTAGCTTTCGAACGGTATAAATTAATCGAAATTCTGACGTAGGAATTGAAAGATATGCTGTTTAAGAATGTAGTATGCAAGCTGCCAGGCAGCAGCAGTTAAGCTAGTTAGAAACTATTTTGTACACAGTTTTCTTGGACTGTTTTGTAACAGCTTGGGATAATTAGATCCTACCTAGTCTTGTTTATTGAATGTTGACTGAATTGTATGAATATGTCTATATGTATTGAAATAACCTTGCTGCCATGTTGAATTGTCTTGTGTATACATATTCATGAATGTGTTTAATCATGAATTTGCTATAGCAAGGAGTGAACTTGGAGGAAGGAGAAAAAGGAAATCATCAAAAGGCTAAGAAAAAAGGAATAGCTATACAAGACAATTGCTAGCTTGCTTGGATTGTATTGTGAGTGTAGTTATCTTTAGGGTTAGGACTAGGTCCTAACCATTGCATTCTTGTTACAATCTTGACATGTAAATGAATTTAGTCTTGAACTTGACATAATGATGTAAGAATGATTAAAGAAACACATGAAACATGATCCTAGTATTGTATACATGTCTATTTGAAATGCTTATGCATGATTGATGATAGCTTGAATGCTTGTATGTACTATGATGCAACATGATTGAATGCTAATGACTTGTTTGAGATATGATGTTATCTCATTTTGATGAAATGAATCTCAAAACCACTTGACTTGTGAGATAAGGCTCAATAGCCTAAGGGATTAACATGAAGTGATCTTGCTTGACATGAACTTGATAACTTGAATAAATGGTAATTCGAACAACCTTGGTTGATAGTTGGATTAGGTAGAAAGGCATGCCTTAGAGTCTAGAGATCATTGGTACGGGTGGACTATGGTCTAGGGCTAAGGCCCCTATTTGGTGATAGACAGAGGGTATGCATGTGGTCTTTGGCGACAATAGGAGGTTTGACTAGCACTATGGTGCATATTGTGGCGACAGTTGGTTGGAGACTCGATTACCTATACAATCTAATTACCAAGGGGGTTGTTTAATGAATTAACAAATGAAATAACAATGCAATTGTACATGATACTTGTCTTGAATGCCATGAAATACATGTTACTTGCCTTAAAAGCATGACTCATTGGTTCTTGTTTTGCAAGCATGTTGCTTGATTTATGAATTATGACTCCTTGACGCCTTTACATGTTGGCTGAATACTTGCTATCCTAGATAGGATAATCTTGATGCTTGGAAGACTAGATAAGGTCACTCTTGATGATTGAAAGACTAGCTAAGTCTACTCTAATGTTTGGAAGCCTTAGCTAGGTCTACACTTGATCTAAAAGACATGAAACATGAAATAACAAAATGGATTCGAAATTGCTTGATCTTGAAGCTTGATTCCTTGAGCAAGAAGCATCCTACACAACCTTGGTTAAAGTATGATTCCATACTTGTTTTGTATTCTCCTAGAATGGTGGCACTAGGTGTATCTAAATAGCTTGAACATGTATTTTGAAGGATTGTATATAATGCTTGATGGGCCTATCTATGTTATGTATATAGTTTAAGGTTTGTATTGAACTTAGATAACTTGTAATGGTTAAATGTTTTGCTGCGCATATGTTGATGATATGGAATGATCATATGATGATCTAATTGGCTATGGAATAGTGATAACCTTGTCATGCTTTTGTGTATGCTTGAAATGAATGTAGATTAAAATGAACCTTGTTGTATGACCAACCCTTTGAATGCTTCATGTCTTGTATGAAATTACCATGTTGAAAGTATTGTTGTGTGATTGTTTTGAGGTATGGCCAAATGGTTTCATGTGGTTATCCCATGTTTTCCAAATGCATGGTAGTAGAATAAGGTTGGAATGATCTAGTTTCATGCTTTGTATATGTTTGGTGTAATTGGCCGAATGGTAATCTATTGAAATAGACTTGAATGGAACTAGTTACAAGCTATTAAAGGATAGATAATTATGTTTAGTAAGTGAAGGAGTGAAATGACTAAATGTATACAAGATGAGGAACACCAAATTGTATTGGAAGCATATAATACTAAGTAGTTCAAATAGGATTGGTAACAATGTATAAGTGTTATAAAATGAACCATGAAATTAGTAACTTGTAGTGTAAGCATGAAAGCAATTTAATCTAATGATTTTGTGAAATAGCCGATTGCCTTAGATGAAAAGTACTTATATATTAGGTTGCTTGCATGATAAGAAATGTATGAATGGTTGCCTATGCCCTGTTTAAAGGATTGTTTCTTCTTGGTTGATAATTGCTGATTACTTGGATGATTGTTGTAGTCATGTATGATCGATTGCTTTTGCTTGCCTTGCCATGTCTCTTGCTCATCATTCGAATGGTATAAGATGATTTGAATTCTAGTGTGAACTTACTTGTTAACTAAGTAAGTTTGAATGCATTGTTGTTCTATGATTATTCAATTGTTCTTCTTGGTTTGAATGCCATGTCTATGTACTTGTCTTGCTTACTTGATAAGTAACACTCTAAACCGAGTTTCTACTAGCCCGGGTAGGGGGTGTTACTAGTCATCATCCTAAATGGAACATGTTCTCCCCCAATGAAGACATGTGTCAAGGCCCCTAATTAATTGAATTTTACATGCAATCTTCCTAACTTTGCATGTTAACATTTCCATCCTTCTACTTATTCCTTCTAGTTTTCATTTCAATTCAATTTAGTTCAATTTCACTTATTTGATTTATAAGGATGGCCAATGTTCAATTTTTTTAAATTGATCAACTTATGGATCCAATTAGCCTATTGTTTAAATTGTAGTAATATTACTAGGCCAATTTTAGGGTGTTACATCACTACTCCATGCATACCAGCCACTACAGCTGAAATGCTCCGGTAATGGCCTGAATCAACGATGTCATGTCTCCCACGGCATGACCGTGGGCTACCTGGGGTCCAACTCCATCACCATCCAGAGGAGGAGGAGGCAGCGGTACCTCATCATTACGATCTTCTTCCACCACATTATGCACATTCATCCTTTGCTCTCATTTCGGTCTCATATGAAAACATAATAAATCTCTTGCATGTAAAATGTAACATTAAAAATAGTTAGGCCAACAAGAAGCAAGGGTCCAAGTCGCTCAAATCTTTTAAAAACAATTATCTTTACACCAATAGTAATGTTGGCAATGGATACCCTGACGTATACTCCCAAATCATCACATAACATATCAGATAATCATGCCATCAAACACCGTGCATAACAAACATCGAGAATTCGACCATCTTACCTCACAATTTTTTGTAAACTTGGCTCTGATACCAACAAATGTAACCCCCTTGACCCGGTCTAATCGCAAGACCAAATCGACCGAGTCACACGGTGAATATTAGAGTAAAACCTAAAAGTTTCACTTCAATAAACAACCCTTTTTTACATTTACTTTTTATCTTTTCTAGATGCAACATAGTTAACCTAAGCGTGACAGAAAGTAGAAGATAAAATCTCAACTCGATCGGGCGTCAAATCGATATCCGATTACCCCAAATTGCGCTTAGGGACCATTTTGTAAAACTATCACTAAACATGGACTTAACTCAAAATTGAAGTTACCATTTTTTTAATTAGTCAGGTTACGATCCACCACATAAATTTTCAACTTTTAGTTAAATCTGTTATAAAGAATAAAAGAAGTTTTAGGTTGTTTGCAAATTGGTCACTAATAACCATACAGACTAATTGATTAGGTTAACGATATCCGATAGTAACGAAACTTCACAGGTTAATAACTGGAAAGTCTAATTACAAGTTGGTAATAAAGAATTTGGATTTGGATCGCTAGTTTGTAAAGTTTACGATTTAGTCCCTAAGTTGTAAAAAGGTTAAAATTGACCTCGATTCTAATAAGACTAGTAACGAATAGGTTTGATAAGTCTTAAAAATGACTATTAACATATCCCGAACAAGTTCCAAACTTTGATTCTGTCTATGGACTCTGAATCTATTTTTCGATAACGCTTTCTGAATACGATATGCTCAAGCCGAATGTTTCAAGAATATGGCTGATATGATCAAAACCATTGTGACTACGATGAGGCCTGAGCCACCCTATCAAACTCCTATTGTTGATCATATGAACATCCGAGCTCCCATTGATAAGCTTAAACAGTATCCAGTCTATACCTTCACTGGTCAAGACCTGGACAATCCCGAGATAACAGAGTATTGGCTAGAAAACACTATCAAAGTCCTAAATATACAAATAAAGTGCCTTAAGGAGCACAAGCTCGAATGTGCCTTGGCCTTGATTGCTGAAGAGGCCCAGAGTTGGTGGGACACAGTGACGCTCACTGTACCGGTGCATAGAGTTACGTGGGACTTCTTCCTTCGAGAGTTTCGCAAGAAGTACGTCAGTGACCACTATATCGCTGAGAGGCATAAGAAGTTCCTCCATTTGAAGCAAGAAGGAAGACCTATAGAGCAGTACATCCAAGATTTCTGCAAGTATGCAAGGTATGGTGCTAAGATCATACGTACTGAGAAAGAAAAATGCAAGATGTTTGTAGATGGCCTTTGTGATGAACTACGTCCTCTTTTCACTTCTTTAGAGATAGAGGACTTACATACTCTTGTTAATCGAGCCATTGCTACTGAAGCCTCCCAGAAGGCCTATGAAAAGAGGAAAGTGAAACAAGCTCAATCTAAAAAGTGGCACCGAGATGAGTATCATTCCTATGAATCCTTCAAGAAGGGAAAGCACAATAGTTCAAAATAGAATATGTATTCGTAGCCTTCCAACATGAATATTTTGCTAAGCCTCATACTGTAACTCAATTTTTCTCTAATGTCAACCCCATTGAGAGCTTTGATGGCTCGAAACAAGAAATAGAGCATCCAATATGCAACTTTTGTCAACATAGGCATCCTAAAGGGCAATACCGTAAAAAATCAAGAGCTTGTTTCTTCTGTGGTGAGATGGGACACCTCATCCGAGAATGTCCTAAGAACAAGTTTGCTTTTGCATCAAATAATTTGTCCCTTGCTCAATCATTTCAAGGAAAAAGAAGAAAATTGTGATCCTTCAGAAAGTCTAGAGGATCATCCAAGACACCGTACCAACCCGAGTCTAAAGCTTCTACCCAGATGTACCATGTGAAAGCCACGGGACAAGGGAATGATCACCCTACCAACTCAGGTAAAAATTCGAGGTGGATTTTTTCTTAAGGGGGAGAATTGTAACACCCCAAAAACTGGTCTAGTCAGAATTGGGTTTCGGCAATTGGAAACCCTACACTGAACTAGCTTAAATATTGTATCAACGTTGATTTAGGACCCCTTTCATTTGATATGAGACTTTGATTAAGTCTAACCCCTAATTAAGAACACGATGGAAATGTATAAAATGTTGAGTTTGAGTTAAGGGTATCGATACAGTAAGTACTGTATCAGTACGGTATAACAATTTTCAACTAACTTACCTGTCGAAGGTTAACTGTATTAGTACGGTTAAGAGGGTATCGGTACGGTCGTCTGTTCAAATCTGTTTTGAAAGACAAAATTTAAAGAAAGGAAGTTTAGTGGTGACTCACCTGTTTGCTGCCACCCATCACGTGTGAATGTTGGGAGAAAATATGAGAATTGGTGATATCTATTATTATTGTCTTGATAGGATAAAAAGATGAAAAGAAGTTAATTGATAAAATAAGTTTACCTTCTTGTGGAGGAAACTTTTTGATTGGTTCTAAGTGAGGTTGGATGGCTATATTGGGTTTTCATAATAATAAGCTTTGGTAAATTGAAGGAGTTCATTAATTTGGAGACCTTACCGAAACCATAATCCTCCCAAATTCCATCATCTTTGCTTAGACAAGCAAGCACCACCATTATTTTCTTTCCCTCGAAGCTCAAGCTAACACCTTTCCAATCAAGCCTAGGAGCAAAGGAATTGAAATTTGGGAATCCTAAAAGCTTCCGTAATCAAGGTGAGTGTAGTCGGAGTCTCGAGAGTTGGCTAGGTGCCATATCGAATCATTGGTTATTGTTTATTTTGAGACTAACCATTATGTTGAAGGATTTTACATAAACAACATTTAAAGCTTTGTTGGTAAGCATGAGTAAGTGTGGTTGTAACACCCCATCCTCGGGTTAGCCGTAACCTGGTTTCAGAACGTTACCAGAACGAAAACAAAGCAATTGATAGGTTACTTGTCGAACAAGTAAGCTCGAAATTACTTGCCTTGATGCGCAAGTAACCTAAACTTTAAACCTTTCAATACAAACAATACATTCAAGCAATCCACATTAAACAACAACCAACATACATAGCATACTATTTTACGTACCATTTTGTTCCATTTCATACTTATAACCTAAGTTACTATTATCACATTACCATTCCAATAAATTACATACATCATTCAAGAAACAAGCACAAGTGTGGCATACTTTACTTTTAAGTTACTATTAAACATGGTATAACTTTCATTCTTACTACAATTTCATGCACCTTATTCGAATACACTAGGTGACCACTAAACTTACTTTAACTAGCTTACTTGCATCTTAAGAAACTACTTATTCAATCATTCAATATGATCATTACAAGCATACAATTTCCAACCTTTACAAGTTTAAGCATCATATTCGAATGACTAGTGTCCCCTTAATTCATTTCATTTGTTTCTTTACAACCAAGACATCTCATTTCATAGCATATTTGGTTTGTACATTGTTAATGCATGCTTAACATACCTTAGCCTCAAACCTGATATAGCCGAATCATCCAATAGCCATAGGAAACAATGCATGATCATACCATTTCTAGTTTAGCATTCGATTCATACAAGGTTAAACAAGCATTGTAATACTATCATATTATGTACATCATCATACCATCTTATATATACAAATCAACCAAGTCACATACATAGTTTGAATAATCCAAATTGATTACATGTTAGGTCCATCAAAACAATACACATACTAGTCTTAAACACATTCCCAAAAGCATGATCTAGGCTAACTATTACAAAATCTAGTGCCACCAAACTAGGAGTATACAAAGAGTATGAATTCATACTTTTAAGCTTGCCTTAAGGGTTGCTTCAAACCCACGATATCCTCTTGAAGTATTCTTTAATCTGTTATGGGAAGAATGAAGAGTAGAGTGGTAAGTACAAGATATGTACTTAGTGAGGTAACTCTAAATCTAATCAATTTTAAAGCATATAAGTACAAGTTTACATGTAATCCAAGGAATCAAGACCATCAATACAAAGCACATGCTTATTCGAATTGCATAGGGGAACATAGGCAATCTTTACATATCATACAATCAACATGACAACATCCACCATGATAATCATAGCCCATTCGAACAACATGCTTAGGGGACAAGCAACCATCACTCAAGTTATCAAGTAGGTATTTAAACATAAAGCCATCATCCATACATTTCTTTTATGACAAGTAACAAGTTTTGCAACCATTCATGTGTCATCTTTCAAAGCAATAAAGTCTACTCAAGTATCTTACATTACAAGCAATGTTCACGTCCCACATCTAAGCAAACAATGTTCATTTAATTTATTAAGTCATCTTACAACATTCTTTTACAACATCCTTGGTAAGTAGCTTACTAGACAATCAAATCTTATCAATATGCACCGAAGTGCCAACATGCACTGTAGTGCCAATATGCACAGTCGTGCCAATATGTACCGTCGTACCAATATGCACCGTAGTGCCAATATGCACCGTAGTGCCAATATGAGCTCAAGATTCTAAGGCATGCCCTCCTATCTATCAAACTAGCTACCAAGGTTGTTGATTATCCATTTCATTTAAGCTTTATGCATTTCTTGATTCAATATAACATTATGTCATTCAAAGGCCAAGCCCTTAGGCTTATGGAGTCTTAACTCCCAATACATAACTATCCATACCATTCAATTCAATCAGCCATGTATAACATTCATAAACACAAGCATATGTATGCATTGTGCGTACCTTATTCTCCAAGCAAGCATGCCATTTCATACCTTAGGCATAAGCAATGCACATGACAAGCTTTTGATTATATTTTCTTAACACCCAAGTAAACACAAAGATCATGGCATCAATCAAGTTGTCATACATTTCATTCTTCCCTTAATTAGACAAATATACTTGAAGTCATGTTACATGGCATTAACATTTCATTAAGGTAATAACAAGGTTGGTTAGGACCTAAGTCCCAACCCTAAGGATAGTTACACTCACAATACTCCTAGCAATTCAATTATCTTGGATCCAAATCCCTTTGCCTCTAGCTTTGGGATGTCCACTCCTATCCTCTTCTTCCCCAACTTGTTGTCCTTTGTCTAGCAAGCATAACACATACACATTTCATCAAAACAAACAAAATATATCATTCAATCATAGTAGCAATGTTATCACATTGTACCTAACATTTAGCTATTGTTTTTATGCTTCCTTTTAATCATTTCTTACTAGTTCATTTCCATATTGTTATTAATTCATTTTAATACATAATTGGACAGATTACAATGTCCCAAAACTGTTTTAGAAACAGTTTGCATTTGAGTGCAAAAACAGTCCCAAACTGCCCAGGACACTACTGCCTGGCAGTTTGCACACTGTCCCTTTAAATGGACAAATCTTTTAATCCGTACGTCAATTTTGATTTATATACACCGTTGGAAAGATAACAAAATTTCCTATAAGACCATGTAAGACTTGTATTTTAGTTCTTATCCAATTAATACAGTTTATTGTTTAAAGACAGCATTTACACTGCCAGGACAGTTTGCACTGCCCAGCAATTCCTATTTACAGTTTTCAGTATAGGACCCAGTTTTCAATTCTGTTTTCACCTAATGAAAATAGACATTCTAAGGATCATGTCATGAAAATAGGCAAGTTGGTTACAATGCCTAATCTTTCATGTTTACTCAATTTCAATTCCACAAAACAGTTTATATGTTACATAACTATGTTCATGCTTTTATCTTCCATTTCCAGCATTGTTTGCTAACAATTCAATTTGTTTGACACCTTCCAAACATTACCTATTCGTGATCAATAGTCAATTCATTAATTATATAGCTCAATTTTAAGTTCTAATCATTCAATTTCCACTTCAACATTATAATTCAATTTTCCAGCAACCTAGTTTATTACACTAGCATAATCACATAATTTCCAGCAATGTACCTAGTTTTCATTCTTCAATTTCCATGATTCTACAACCATATAATCATCTAATCACATACTCCATATATAATTCCATCTAACATCATCAAAATCAGTCCAATTCAACAATATATTTTCCTAATCAATTGAACACAAGAGGAATTATACTTTGCTTATAGCTTAATTTCAATGAAAATTTTCTACACATGCAAGCTTAATTTCTTCTTCAATAGCTAAATTTCCAAGCTTTCTTTCTCTCAATTTCGGCTAAGTGAAGAATAGTGGGGAAGATGACAACGATGTTATCCACATTAGTGGAATTAGGATTTTTCTAAACTATCCTTTAATTAGTTACTAATCATGTAATTAGTCAAGGGCAAAAAAGAGAACCATGAAGTTTATCATGCATTCCCCAACTTTATCCTTTATTTAAATTGATCCTTATAATTTGGTCACTTAATTCATACATTCTTTCAATTAGGCCCTTAACTAATCAATTTAGCTTAATTCTAAATTCAATTAAGCTATCAACATATACAATTTAGTTCCAATACTTCTAAGCTAGAATTTGGGGTGTTACAATTCTCCCCCCTTAAAGAAAATTCATCCTCGAATTTACCTAAATCGAATAGGTGAGGATATTGCTTCCTCACAACTTCTTTAGATTCCTAGGTAGCTTCTTCCATCTTATGATTTCTCCATAGGATCTTAACAAGGGGAACAATCTTGTTTCAAATCTTTCTTACTTCCCGGTCAAGAATCTGAATAGGTTCTTCTTCGTAGGACAAATTAGGATTCAATTCAACTTCTTATGGCTCAAGAATGTATGAAGGATTAGATCGATACCTTCTGAGCATTGAAACATGGAAAACATTATGTATTCTATCAAATTCTCTAGGAAAAGTTAATCGATAGGCTACTAGACCAATTCTTTCAATAACTTCAAATGGTCCTATGCATCGGGGACTGAGCTTCCCTTTTCTTCCAAATCTGAGCACTTTCTTCCAAGGTGAGACTTTTAGGAAGACTTTATCTCCAATAGCATATTGGATATCTCTCCTTTTCAAATAAGCATACGCCTTCTGTCTATCGAAAGCCGCCTTCAATCGATCGTGAATGATCTGGATTTGTTTTTATGTTTCCTGAAGCAATTGAGGTCCCAATACTTTGTTTTCTCCCAATTCAGACCAGCATAAGGGAGTTCCACATCTTCTACCAAATAGAGCTTCAAATGGTGCCATTTGAATAAAAGATTGATAGTTATTGTTGTAGGCAAACTCTAAAAGAGGTAGGGATTTCTCCCAATTCTTCCCGAAGTCAATAACACAAGATCGTAGCATATCTTCTAATACTTGAATGACTCTCTCAAATGGCCATCCGATTGAGGATGAAAGGCCGTACTAAGATGTACTTTAGCTTCTAGAGCTTTCTGTAGAGAATTCCAAAATTGATAACCAAATCGAGGGTCACAATCAGAGATAATTGCTGTAGGTACACCGTGTAACCGAATCACTTCACGAATGTACAACTCGATAAGGGTTTCCAAGCTCATGTTCATACGAACAGGGATGAAGTGAGTAGATTTAGTGAATCTAGCAATAATCACCCATACAATGTCGTTCTTTCTTGGAGTAGAAGGAAGACCGGTGATAATGTCCATAGTAATTCGATCCCACTTCCACTGGGGAAGTTCAATGGGTTAAAGAAATCCAGTAGGGACTTGATGCTCGGTTTTGACTCTTTGACATGTTAGGCACTTCAATACGAAGTCTGTGATTGTAGATTTCATGCCTGGCCACCAGTATAGTGGCTTTAGGTCCTTATACATCTTAACCGATCCATGGTAGATCGAGAAAGAACTTTGATGAGCTTCTTTTAACATTTCCTGTCTTAATTCTTCATTGTTAGGAACACACACTCTATCATTGAAATAGAGGAGTCCATTTGACTTAAGGGAGAAGTCAGAGCTAGACTCAGAAGCAAGCTTAGATATGATCTTCTAAAGATCTGAATCAACTTGTTGGAGTTCTTTAATTCTCGAGATAAAATCGGATTGAACTTGGAGTTCAGACAGAAATTTTCAGCTCTTGGATAGTCAAAAATGAGCATTGATAGTCGTAGTAGCTACGAAAGCATTAACAAAGTCATTAGAATAATTTTCAATAGATTTCTTGTAGTGCAAGGCACTGTTCGAATTGTTACTTGCATAACAAGGCATTGTTTGAATTCTTTCTTACAAGCTAAGAAAGATTCAATTTCAATGGTTACAAGTATTTTATGCTCAATTCTCATTCAAATGGGTTACTTGTGTTTCAAGAAATGTTTGAATAGTAACTTGTAGCTTAAGAAAGCTCTAAATTCATTGTTTGCAAAACAATAAAAGGCATAATTCAATTGAATTTAATCAGAATTCTAGATTTAGGAGTTACCCGAGTATGGTCTGCAACTAAGGGCGTCAGCAACTACGTTTGCTTTCCCCGGATGGTAATCGATAACCAAGTCATAATCTTTAAGTAATTCGAGTCATCTCTGTTGCCTCAGATTCAAGTTCTTCTGAGTTAAGAGGTATTTGAGACTTTTATGATCAAGAAATAGATTGCATTTATCTACGTATAGATAGTGTCTCCATATCTTGAGAGCAAACACGATAGCTGCTAGTTCCAGATCATGTGTTGGATAATTAGACTCGTGTGGCTTCAGTTGCCTTGAAACGTAAGCAATTACTTTCCCATCTTGCATCAGGACACAATCGATTCCTAGATGAGAAGCATCACTGTAAACAGTGAATTCTAGATTTAGGAGTTACTCGAGTATGGTTTGCGACTAAGGGCATCAACAACTATGTTTGCTTTCCCCGGATGGTAAACGATAACCAAGTCGTAATCCTTAAGTAATTCGAGCCATCTCTGTTGCCTCAGATTCAAGTCCTTCTGAGTTAGAAGGTATTTGAGACTTTTATGATCGGTAAATAGATTGCATTTCTCTCCGTATAGATAGTGTCTCCATATCTTGAGAGCAAACACGATAGCTACTAGTTCCAAATCATGTGTTGGATAATTAGACTTGTGTGGCTTCAGTTGCCTTGAAGTGTAAGCAATTACTTTCCCATCTTGCATCAGGACACAACCTTGTCCTAGATGAGAAGCATCACTGTAAACAGTGAATTCCTTGCCCGATTCTGGTTGGATGAGTACCGAGGCATGAGTCAGAGCTTGCTTAAGTTGATCGAAGCTTCGTTGTTGGCTTTCTGACCAAACAAAAGGCGTATCTTTGCGAGTAAGCTTGGTAAGACTTGCGGCAATAGAGGAAAGCCTTCAACAAATATTCTGTAATACCCAGCTAAACTGAGAAAGCTTCAAACCTCGCTTACATTCTTCGGAGGTCTCTAATTCAGAATAGACTGAATCTTGCTTAGATCGACTTTAATTCCTTCAGCTGAGATAACGTGGCCGAGGAAAGAAACTTCTAGTAACCAGAATTCACATTTGGAGAACTTGGCATACAATTGATGTTCTTGGATTGTTTACAAGACAATTCGGAGGTGTTCAGCATGTTCCTCCTTATTCCGAGAGTACACCAGAATGTTGTCAATGAATATGACCACGAACTTGTCAAGATAGGGCTTGAATACCTGATTCATGAGATCCATGAAAGCAACTAGAGCATTCGTTAACCCAAATGGAATTACGAGGAATTCGAAATGGCCATACCACGTATGAAAGGCTGTCTTGGGTACGTCTTGTTCTTTCACTTTCATTTGATAGTACCCCGATCGAAGGTCGATCTTAGAAAATACGGCAGCATCCCTAAGTTGATCAAAAAGATCTTCAATTCTGGGTAAGGGATACTGATTCTTGATAGTGAGCTTGTTTAGTTGATGGTAATTAATACAAAGCCGCATAGTCTCATCTTTCTTCTTTACAAATAAAACCGGTGCACCCTAAGGAGAATTGATGTGCCGTATGAAACCTTTATCTTGTAACTCCTGAAGTTGCTTCTTTAATTCTTTCAACTCGATAGGTGCCATTCTATAAGGTGTAATGGACACCGGAGCTGTTCTAGGCTGAACTTCTATCCCGAACTCTACTTCTCTAGTTGGAGGGACACCAGGGAGTTCATCGAGAAAAACATCAGTGAATTCAGAAACAACAAGCATGCTAGGCAAACCGAATTCAATTTCATCTTGAAGGATCATCTTAGCAAAGATTGAAGTTGGTTTCTTGTCTATTAAGAGAATGGATTCTTTCCCTAAACCCTAGAGATACAATCTCCGATTTTGGCAATCTACCTAGGCCTCAAGTTTACTTAACCAATCTAACTCCAATATCAAGTCAAATTCACAATATGGTAAGACATAAAGATCAATAGGAAATGGGATATTTTGAATGGTCAAGGGAGCTTGCTTGTGGCACAGGTTAATGGATGTTTTTCCCCCTAATGGATTCGAAACTACAAGATTTGATTCAATAATTTCAGGTTTCGAACTTAACATGTTGATCAAGGCAGAACAAACAAATGAATGGGTAGACCCTGAATCAATTAAAGCATAAGCAGGACTGGAATTTAGCTCAACGGTACCTACGATAACATCAGGAGCTTCTTCATCATCTTTAGCACGAATGTGATACATACAAGTAGGGGCTCGAGACTCCTGATGAGTTGGAACATTCGAATAGGGGCCTTTCTGTTTCCCTTGATTCACGGACTGAGCTTGTTTGGGTGCTTTGTTTCGGTTAGGATGAGTTGAGCTAGCATTTGCAGATATTCGATTCGAAGCCTTGTTGGGATTATGGGGACAATCCCGGATATAATGATCAGAGGCTCCACATGAGAAACATAAATTATGTTGAACTCTGCACTGGCCAGTATGATGTTTATGACGGAACTTGCAAGGAGGGTATTGATTAGCTTTAGCCTGATTCCCCGTGCTATCAACAGACACAACAGGGGCTGAAGTCTTTATAACTATTTGAGGTTTCAGAATGTAACCACTATTCTGATTAGGGGTATACTTCGAAGAGTGTCCCTTGGAATGTTGGACTTCTTTAATTTCTAGTGTGGCTTATCATCGTTCCTGGTCTATTGTCTTTCTAGGATTGTCCGCTCTTGCATCTTTTTGAGGCTTTCATCATCGCCTCAGTAGCAATGGCTCGGTTTACCAAATTTTAGAAGTCGGTAATACCCAAGGCAGTGAATATCGGGCTTAATTCATCATTTAACCCGTCGATGAACATTCGACACTTGTCAGCCTTGGTTTTGATATATTCAGACCCATACTTTCAATACTTGCAAAAGTCGCTCACGTATTGCTTGATAGGTCGGCCAACTTGTTTAAGATACAGGAATCATTTTCAGCACTCAGACAGATATGGTTTGCTAATATACTTCTTCTTGAACTCATCAATGAAGAACTTCCAAGTGATAGACTCTGCAGGAGCAGTCAGAGTAGTGGTTTTCCACCAGCTTAGTGCTTCATCTACCAACAGAGTGATGGCACACTCGAGTTTATGCTCGTCAGGACACAGTAATTATTTCGTCAAAATACGAGTAGTGGCCTCTAACCAGTACTCGGCTACTTTTGGATTAGCCTTATCGGTGCCAGTGAAGGTATATGCCCAATGTTGAGCCAACTTGTTAATAGGGGCTAGGTTTGGCACAGTAACAGTAGGAGCAATAGGGTGATCATGTTTAAGGGTAATTACGAGATGATTGAACATCTCTTTCACACTTGTAGGACATTATTGCTGCACAAGATTGATAGCATGAGCTTCCTGTTGAGCAGCAGCTTGAGCTTGATGTTGAGCTTGCTATTGAGGAGGATTCTATTCCATCCCCACACTGTCTCCTTCGGTCAAGGAGCCTACGGAACTTTTATTGTCCCGACCCAATCTTGTTTCTGATATTCTAGTTCAATCAGAACAATAAGAGTCTTAGTTATCGCATTTACATATTTATGCAACAACACAAGCTTATATCAAGTCTTCTAGGTGGTACATATTCTATATAATGCAAATGAGCTTATAGAATCAACCAAAAAGCTCTGATACCATTAAATGTAACACCCCGTCCCCGGGTTAGCCGTAACCCGATTCTGGAGCGTTACCAGAACGAAAGCAAAGCAATTGATAGGTTACTTGTCGAACAAGTAACCTCGAAATTAGTTGCCTTGATGCGCAAGTAACCTAAACTTTAAACCTTTCAATACAAACAATACATTCAAGCAATCCATATTAAACAACAACCAACATACATAACATACTATTTTAGGTACCATTTTGTTCCAATTCATACTTATAACCTAAGTTACTATTATCACATTACCATTCCAATCAAATTACATACATCATTCAAGCAACAAGCACAAGTGTGGCATACTTCAATTTTAAGTTACTATTAAACATGGTATAACTTTCATTCTTACTACAATTTCATGCACCTTATTCGAATACACTAGGTGACCACTAAACTTACTTTAACTAACTTACTTGCATCTTAAGAAACTACTTATTCAATCATTGAACATGATCATTACAAGCATACAATTTCCAATCTTTGCAAGTTTAAGCATCCAATTCGAATAACTAGTGTCCCCTTAGTTCATTTCATTTGTTTCTTTACAACCAAGACATCTCATTTCATAGCATATTTGGTTTGTACATTGTTAATGCATGCTTAACATACCTTAGCCTCAAACTTGATATAGCCGAATCATCAAATAGCCATAGGAAATAGTGCATGATCATACCATTTCTAGTTTAGCATTCGATTCATACAAGGTTCAACAAGAATTGCAATACTATCATATTATGCGCAGCATCATACCATCTTATATATACAAGTCAACCAAGTCACAAACATAGTTTGAATCATCCAAATTGATTACATGTTAGGCCCATCAAAACAATACACATACTAGCCTTAAACACATACCCAAATGCATGATCTAGGCTAACTATATACAAAATCTAGTGCCACCAAACTAGGAGTATACAAAGAGTATGAATTCATACTTTTAAGCTTGCCTCAAGTGTTGCTTCAAACCCAAGATATCCTCTTGAAGTATTCTTTAATCTGTTATGGGAAGAATGAAGAGTAGAGTGGTAAGTACAAGATATGTACTTAGTGAGGTAACACTAAATCTAACCAATTTCAAAGAATATAAGTCCAAGTTTACATGTAATCCACAGAATCAAGACCATCAATACAAAGCACATGCTTATTCGAATTGCATAGGGGAACTTAGGCAATCTTTACATATCATACAATCAACATGACAACATCCACCATGATATTCATAGCCCACTCGAACAACATGCTTAGGGGACAAGCAACCATTCACTCAAAGTATCAAGTAGGCATTTAAACATAAAGCCATCATCCATACATTTCTTTTGTGACAAGTAACAAGTTTTGCAACCATCATGTGTCATCTTTCAAAGCAAGAATGTCCATTCAAGTATCTTACATTACAAGCAATGTTCATGTCCCACATCTAATCAAACAATGTTCATTTAATTTATTAAGTCATCTTACAACATTCTTTTACAACATCCTTGGTAAGTAGCTTACTAGATAATCAAATCTTATCAATATGTATCGAAGTGCCAATATGCACCGTAGTGCCAATATGCACCGTCGTGCCAATATGTACTGTCGTACCAATATGCACCGTAGTGCCAATATGAGCTCAAGATTCTAAGGCATGCCCTCCTATCTATCAAACTAGCTACCAAGGTTGTTGATTATCCATTTCATTTAAGCTTTATACATTTCTTGATTCAATATAACATTATGCCATTCAAAGGCCAAGCCCTTAGGCTTATGGAGTCTTAACTCCCAATACATAACTATCCATACCATTCAATTCAATCAGCCATGTATAACATTCACAAACACAAGCATATGTATGCATTGTGCGTACCTTATTCTCCAAGCAAGCATGCCATTTCATACCTTAGGCATAAGCAATGCACATGACAAGCTTTTGATTACATTTGCTTAACACCCAAGTAAACACAAAGATCATGGCATCGATCAAGTTTTCATACATTTCATTCTTCCCTTAATTAGCAAATATACTTTAAGTCATGTTACATGGCATTGACATTTCATTAAGGTAATAACAAGGTTGGTTAGGACCTAAGTCCCAACCCTAAGGATAGTTACACTCACAATACTCCTAGCAATTCAATTATCTTGGATCCAAATCCCTTTGCCTCTAGCTTTGGGAAGTCCACTCCTATCCTCTTCTTCCCCAACTTGTTGTCCTTGGTCTAGCAAGCATAACACATACACATTTCATCAAAACAAACACAATATATCATACAATCATAGTAGCAATGTTATCACAATGTACCTAACATTTAGCTACTGTTTTTATGCTTCCTTTTAATAATTTCTTACTAGTTCATTTCCATATTATTATTACTTCATTTTAATACATAATTGGACAGATTACAATGTCCCAAAACTGTTTTAGAAACAGTTTGCATTTGGGTGCAAAAACAGTCCCAAACTGCCCAGGACACTGCTGCCTGGCAGTTTGTACACTGTCCCTTTAAATGGCCATATATTTTAATCCATACGTCGGAATTTCGATTTCTATACACCGTTGGAAAGCTAACAAAATTTCCTATAAGACCATGTAAGACTTGCATTTTATTTCTTAGCCAATTAATACAGTTTATTGTTTAAAGACAGGGCATTTACACTGCCTGGACAGTTTGCACTGCCCAGCAATTCCTATTTGCAGCTTTCAGTATAGGACCCAGTTTTCAATTATCTTTTCACCTAATAAAAATAGACATTCTAAGGATCATGTCATTAAAATTTCAGCCCTGAATTCAATCTATACAATATTTGGTGAATTTTCAAAGTGACTGCCCAGAACAGAGCAATTCTGGGAAGATTGCATCTAATTACATTTTAATGCCTTTATTCATTTTAACCTATGTTTTGGCCTTATAATTCAATTCATATGATATCCTAAAACATGTTGAATAAATTTTAATCCATTATACAAGGCTTTCAAAACAGGGCAAGTTGGTTACAATGCCTAATCTTTCATGTTTACTCAATTTCAATTCCACAAAACAGTTTCTATGTTACTTAACTATGTTCATGCTTTTATCTTCCATTTCCAGCATTGTTTGCTAACAATTCAATTTGTTTGACATCTTCTAAACATTACCTATTCATGATCAATAATCAATTCATTAATTATATAGCTCAATTTTAAGTTCTAATCATTCAATTTCCACTTCAACATTACAATTCAATTTTCCTGCAACCTAGTTTATTACACTAGCATAAACACATAATTTCCAGCATTGTACCTAGTTTTCATTCTTCAATTTGCATGATTCTACAACCATATAATCATCTAATCACATACTCCATATATAATTCCATCTAACATCATCAAAATCAGTCCAATTCAACAATATATTTGCCTAATCAATTGAACACAAGAAGAATTATACTTACTTTGCTTCTAGCTTAATTTCAGTGAAAATTTTCTACACATGCAAGCTTAATTTCTTCTTCAATGGCTGAATTTCCAAGCTTTCTCTCTCACTTTCTTTCTCTCAATTTCGGCTAAGTGAAGAATAGTGGGGAAGATGACAACATTGTTATCCACATTAGTGGAATTAGGATTTTACTAAAGTATCCCTTAATTAGTTACTAATCATGTAATTAGTCAAGGGCAAATAAGAGAACCATGAAGTTTATCATGCATTCCCCAACTTTATACTTTAATTCAAATTGATCCTTATAATTTGGTCACTTAATTCATACATTCTTTCAATTAGGCCCTTAACTAATTGATTTAGCTTAATTCTAAATTCAATTAAGCTATCAACTTATACAATTTAGTTCCAATACTTCTAAGCTAGAATTTGGGGTGTTACAGTGGTATTGAGTATTGACCATTGCATATAGTTATCAAATCATTGAGATATTTTCTTTGTTGTTGAACCATCGACATGTGTTTATTGCTATTGCCTATTGCTATGACCATATGATTATTGAGCTACTGTTATTGAATCATTGCTATGAAACTATTGCTATCGAACTAGTGATTAATGTACCTTGGGATCAAAGTATTGGATACAATTGGCATGCCATAGAATTTATGAGCTCATTGGTACGGGTATTAGGCTTCGGCCATTATATTTGGTGCGGCAGATGGATGTTATATGTATTGGTCAAATTGGTGCGGTGGAGGGATGATGATGATGATGACGATGACTAAACCACTATTGTTATTGTTGGTGTTGAGGTGGAATTCGTGTATCCATATACCGAGAAACGATCCAAGGAGAACCATTGACTTATGCTATTGAACATTGATATGAAAGTATTGATATGTTATTGATTATTGAGGATATGATGCCTATTGATGCCATGTTACATGATAAGCATGATAGATGTTAATTTAAGTATTATGCCTTATGTTAAAGTGATTAGAATTTCCATTGGAGTATGATATGTTGCACATCATGTCCATTCATCGTTATGGCTACCTCACTTAGACTATGTAAGTCTAATGTGTAACACCCCCTTCCCGGCATGGTCAAGAACCGGGTTGGAGTATGCTACCGATGAACTAAACCATGATCGGTACGGTAATTTCATACAATAAGTGATGATAATAGGCCCAACGTTCAAGATTGAGTAACATAAAATTTTAATTACTTTGTTACAAGTCTATGATTAACCAATTAGGACCAAACTATAACATTTACAAGTTTTAGGGACTTAATCGTAATTCTAGTATTTTAGTGGTCATTTTCTGAAATTAACCTTACCAAAATGAAATTTGTCATACAATCAATGAGCATACAAATTTTTATACTATTCGGAGTTCATTTTCCCATTCAATTAAGCCATGCATTAATCGATGACCATACTGTAAACAATACAAAGATGGGGTTCTCATCTCTTAACAGATTTGACTGTCACCGTACCAATACCCTTATGGTCGTATCGGTATGCTTTAACCTAATTCCCAAATTCAAGATTCAATTTAATAGACTCGTAACGATACGGTTGAGGGTCGTATTGGTATTGGTTGACCGCGTATCGATACATCTTGACCCCGTATCGATACCATTTTTACACCTAAATTCCAGTAGCTAAAATCCGTACCGATAGGCCTAGTCTGTATCGATACTCCCCTTTTTGACCATCATTGACCTGACCAAATATGCAAGGTAGTACCGATACGCCATCAGCTGTACCAATACGCCCGGCCCTGTAATGACAGATTTTTGCTGGTTTTATTCTATTTAACCTACAAATCAAGGTCCAAATGCAATGAAATTTTACCAATAAGTTTTAAACATTATACTCTATTCGCATACCAAATTTCATGATGATCCGAATCCATTTACTATGTTTTCACCTTTTAGAGTCAAATTTGCATTTTTAGTCACTTTAATATCACTCCAAAAGGGCCATTAGGGCATTAAGCACTATTACACCACAAGCACAAAATATAGATATCAAAAGGACCTTATATGGCTGTTCTATGTACTTTTTCCACCCTACTAGGAGTTCATAGGTTCAATATACTTTACTTTAGACATGGATTATTCTTAAATTATACATGCCAAAATAGAAAAAACATATGCATGCACATGGACATAGTGCCACCATTCTAGGAGTATTTTAACTAAGAGAAAATCCAAACTCTACTTGAATCTTGAGTAAAGACTTGCAACCCTTGTTCATGATTGAAACACTCAAGCTTTAATCCACCTGCAATGCATGATAATGAATGCATTAGGCTTAAATAGCCTAAGTGAGGTAGTGAACCATGAAAATGTAATCATCAATGGTATCAATATATAAGAGAATGGTAATAAACTCCAATTTTTTTATTAATGGCAAAGAAATACTCAAATTTTAGCTTTAATAAGATTAGGCTTGCCTTTTCAAAGATTATTAGGGTTTATATTTTCACAAGTCTTATTCGGAACCTTTTAGAGTTTTAATTGAATTCTTTAGAATTTCATGTTGAACTCATCAGAGTTCATAACTTACATCATTGGAGTCTTATCAAGGCTTATTGTAGTACTTATCAAGTTTACAAAAATCATAACTGAGCTTATCTAAGCTCATAACATTTCTTATCAAAGTTTCTTTTCGAGGCTTAATATCCGAGTTCATATCTTTTAGAATGTTTTCCTTGGATCACATTTGGACATGGGTAGCATTGGTCCGTGTTACACATAGCTCAAAGCACATAGCAATGGCTTGTGGCAGAAACATAACGATCCTAACTTCTCAACTATCTAACCAAATTGTCGCCAGTCTCCTTATCATCACCCTCGTTACCTCCTATTGTCGCCAATATATCACATGTAATGGGTCGTCACCCGAGCCGTAGCTCATGGATCGTAGTCCCTGAAATGTATACCTCTGCACCATGCCAATTGTCCAAGGACTTCCATTTCTTAAGCAACTTAAGTATTTTATACTTTGAAGATTAGGAGGTATCTTATGTCACAAGTAAACTTATTTGTTTCTTTTCTTAGTATCTTATAACATAAGATGAGCTTTTAGATCCTTAGAGTATAGGAATTCTTTAAATCTTTAATGTAATACCCCAAATATGACTTAGAATTTTATTTGATAGTCATGTGACTAAAATTGATGGAAACATCTCTTGGATTGATCTAATAAGAAAAATTAGGATATAAATAGAAAGCAGAGCAAAATGAGAGTTTTTTTATAAAGGACTCAAAAGATGATATAACAAAATGTTAGGATTGCATGCTAAATCCTTATCAATCCAAGGGTGCGGACACTTGTCCAACTAAAATTTAGCCAACCTTTGGAGATGATGAATCGGTTAATTCCATTAGGGACTATAGGAGAAAGAAATATCATCTTCTTCCTCCCATGATTTTCCATGACCGAACCAAGAGATTGAGAGAGAAAGCTTAATTTTGGATCAGATAGCTCAATTTGGTGGATTTGTGTGCTTATAATTTTGCTAGAAGGTATTTATTGTACTTTCTTTCTCTAGTTAGAAAGAAAATTTATGCTTGATGTTTTGCTATGTTGTAATAGGGCAGATCGATAAATGGTTTGATTGTTCTAAGCATGAGTGTATTAAATTGAAATTCTTATGGACTTAATAGTATAGAATTAGATGATTGGTGTGAAATGTTTCGAATGAATGCCTGAGTATTCATGAGATTTGATGATTGATATGTAAATCGAGATTCTTGGTTGTTAGAAATATAATCATGAGGCTTCCTTAAAGAATTTAATGGAATGAGATGGTTCATGTGCCCTATTTCGGAAATATAGGTTGTCATGTACCTTAAGGGGCTGTTTCTATAAACTTGTGAACTGTTTTATGGGCTAAATTGAGGGTTAATTTTGCAAACAAAAAATGGACTGATTTGTGGATAGAAAAACTGTTTTTGAAACTGTGGTAGAAAATCAAAATAGGGAAAAACTATTTTTGCTCAATTAAGGGTTGTTTCAATGAAATTAAATATATGTATATGTATGTATGTATAAGAATTGGAAATGTTTTGTTTTTAAATGAGTAGAAATAGGGGATGTTTGGGTGATCCAAAGACAAGAGAGATATGTTTTGTTAATATGACTGCTTGATACAAAAATGAGCATAAAATGGACTAATATAGAGTGAAAAAGAAATATGGGACTGCTTTGTGTATAATGATGTATATAGGTGATTTGAGCTGATATTTATGTGCACAGAAGTTTACGGGACTGTTTTGAGATATATAAATATAAATACATGTGTCTTAGACTATTTTGAACAAATAAAGGAATGAGTATGCTGCTCGGAGTGTGTATATATTTATAGATAAATAATCTGCCTTGTTAAGTGTATAAATTGGACAGTTTTGAGTGAGTGAATATTTATATGTCTAAACTGCCTTGTTTTGTGAGTGAATATGTGTTAGGTGGATTGTTTATGTAGTAAAAATGATTAAGGGAAAGACTATATAGGTGCATATAAATGTATATATGCAAATTGGGACTAAATTGCACCTATATGTATATTTATTGTGGATTTTTTGAAGTGATTGAACATGAGTGCTAATGTAGGGACTGATTTGTGTAAAGATATATGCACCCTTGAATATGAACAGATTTGTATGTGTTGGATTGTTAGGAATTTTGCTAATACATGGTTGCAATTTTGTTATATTAGACAAGTGGAAGCTAGGAAGGGGATTGAATAAGTAACAAAATTCGATTAAGGATCCAGGTGTCCCGTAACTTCGAGATAAGAGGTGAGTGTAGTTTAGAGTCTCAGGATAGAGTGAAACTAGGCAGTCCATTACCTAATTTAACAAGTTCAATTAGGTGTAGTCACATTTTCAAGCAAGTTACCTATTCAATTCAATCTTCTTTTTACCTAGCAACATGTTCAAAACAGAGTTCTAAGTTCATCTAACATGTTTGCTCAATTTCTATAACCAAAACAGTCCCTAACAAGACTGTTTTCTATCATGTTCATAATTCCCAGATTTTCCAGCATTGGTTACTAACAATTTAGCTTGTTTAACACCTTAATTACATTACCTAATCATGATCATGTTTAATTCATTAGTTCCATAGCTCAATTACATGTTCTAACAATTCAATTCAGTACCAAATTTACTAGTTTATTCAAAACAGTTCCTAATCAATATTGTAGCAACATGTGTGACTAGTTTTCTTACCAATTCATTGTTTACACAATTTCGGCATAATACCTAGTGTTCATTCTCCAAATTTACATAATCCTACAACAATTCAATCATCTAACAACATATTCAATAGTTAATTCCATCTACAATCATCAAAACAGCCCAAGTCAATAAGTATAGCTGCCTATTCGATTGAACAAGAATAGAATCATACTTATTTTGCTTCTAGCTTTAATTTCCTTACAAAATCCTATACATACAAGCTTAATTTCCCTTCAATCAATGGCTGATCTCTCAATCTCTCTCTCCCTAATTTCCTTCTTCAATTCGGCAAGTTGAAGGGAATGGATGAAGATGACATCCATCTTAATG
Organism: Hibiscus mutabilis; assembly: GCA_019671005.1. Classification (NCBI taxonomy): domain Eukaryota; kingdom Viridiplantae; phylum Streptophyta; class Magnoliopsida; order Malvales; family Malvaceae; genus Hibiscus; species Hibiscus mutabilis. The sequence continues at coordinate 30,571,712 of CM033745.1, forward strand.
GATTTATGAAATGTCCAAAATGTCCTTTAATTAATCCTTACTTTTAACTTAATCAAGGGCATTAGGGAATCAAAGAGATTAGCATGCAATCATCATCTTTCTCATTTAATTCAACTAGGTCATTCTAAATTGGTCACAATTTTCTTTTAATCTTTCATTATGGAATTCACTTTGTTAATTATTCAATTCAGTCCCTTAATTGACTTTACTTAATTCAAGATTATTTAACTATTTAGAAATTCTAAATAGTGGTAACATTCTAAGCCCTATTTAGTGGTGTTACAAACTCAGAGTTCGATTCAGATTCAATTCTTTTTAATATTTTCTGAAGCTCAAGATTAGACTGCTGAAGTACCTTGATTTTTGAATTTAATTCTGAGTGGACTTTAAGCTCGGCTATGTGCTTCTGATTCTTTAGAAGTTTAAAATAGGCATTGTAGGTTGTTGAAACTACAAACCAAAAGACATTATTAGACCAATTTAAACCAAAATTTTCGTATAGAATGGAATCAAGCATAGATCAAATATGATCTTACCTATTGAGCGTTTGCGACTGAGTGCATCAGCCACTACATTCGCTTTGCCCGAGTGTTAATCAATGATCAAATCATAATCCTGAGCAATTCTATCCATTGTCTTTGTCGGAGATTTAAGTCCTTTTGAGTTAAGATGTACTTTAAGCTTTTATGATCAGTAAACAGGTGACATCTTTCTCCATATAAATAGTGCCTCCAAAATTTTAAAGCAAACACGACTGCGAAAAATTCTAAATCATGTGTCGGATAGTTTAATTCATGTGGCTTTAGTTTTCGGGAAGCATAATCAATTACTTTATCATCTTGCATTAAAACACTTCCCAAACTGAGGTGAGAAGCATCATTGAAGAGTGTAAAATCTTTTCCCAGTTCGGATTGAATTAGAATAGGAGCTCGAGTAAGGACCTACTCCAATTGATCAAAGCTTCTCTGTTGGTTCTCAACCTATTTGAATGGGATATCTTTACTTAGGAGTCGAGTTAGAGGAGTAGCCAAAATCGATAACCCCTTTACAAATTTTCTATAATACTCGGCCAAACTGAGAAAGCTTTTAATCTCTCCAATATTCTTTGGTGGTTTCCAATCAACAATAGACTGAATTTTCTTCGGGTCAACCTTAATACCTTCTGCAAATATTACATGTCCAAGGAAGGACACTTTTGGGAGCCAGAATTCACATTTGTCAAATTTTGCATACAGTTGTTTATCCCGAAGAGTTTGCAATACAATTCTCAAATGGTTGGAATGTTCTTCCTTGCTTTTTGAATAGACAAGAATGTCATCTATGAAGACTACCACAAACTTGTCTAAATAAGGTTTGAAAACCCAATTCATGAGATCCATGAAGGCTGCAGGAGCATTAGTTAAGCCGAAAGGCGTTACTAAGAATTCATAGTGACCATACCGGGTTCAGAAAGTAGTTTTTGGAACATCGACTTCTTTAATTTTCATTTGATAATATCCCAACCGCAAATCAATCTTAGAGAATACGATAGCACCTTTCAATTGATCAAACAAGTCTTCAATTCTCGGCAAGGGATATTTGTTCTTGATAGTGAGCTGATTTAGTTGCTCGTAATCGATACAGAGCCTCATCGATCCATCATTCTTCTTCACAAATAAAACCAGGGCTCATCATGGAGAGGAACTAGGTCTTATAAAGCCCTTATCTTAAAGCTCTTGCAATTGGATTTTAAGTTCATGGAGTTCGACCGGGGCTAATCGATAGGGCGTAATGGAAACTGGTGTTGATCCCGGTTGAACTTTAATTCCAAATTCCACTTCTCTTGTTGGGGGCAATCCCGGTAATTCCTCAGGAAAAATGTCAGGAAATTCGGATACAGTTACAATAGATTCAAGATATGATGGGGAATCATTCAAACTAGAAATAGGAGCAAAAATAGTTATAGGTTTGAAAGGTTCCTTGCTTAGTAAGGTAATGGATTCTTTTCCTAAACTGATTAGATACAATCGTTTCTTATTACAATCAACCCAAGCTTTGTGTTTCCCCAACCAATCTAAGCCTAAAATGAGATCAAAATCAAAGAAGGGTAAGGATAAAAGATCGACAGGAAAAGGTTTGCCTTGTATAAATAAAGGGCAATTCCTACAAACTTGATTTACCCTTACTCTATCTCCAATGGGGTTCGTAGCTACCAGCTCATTATTAGTGTATTCAAGCTTTAGGCTCAACTTTTTAATCAAAGAAAAGCTTACAAAAGAGTGGGTTGACCCCGAATCAAAAAGAACATAAATAGCTTGTGAATCAAGATAAATTGTACCCGCGATTACTTCAGGTGATTACTCATCCTCTTGTCCCCGGATATGACAGACTCGAGTAGTGGCCCGAGACTTCTGACATGTAGTATTTGACCCTTGTCCCTTGCTCTTTCCATAGTTCCCGAAGTTAGCTTGCTTCGGCCATTTTCCCTAAGGGGACTGGTTTTGGTTCGAACCCTTGGACACATGGGAGGGTAGCTTATTCGGGTTTTGAGGTCAATCTTTGACATAGTGAGTTGTGTCTCCACACAAGTAGCAAGCATTGGTCAACTTTTTGCACTGTCTCGTATGATTCTTCTGATAGATTTTACAAGTAGAGATTTGAGTCTCCATTCCTGTATTCCTGGTGATATTCAAAGATACTATGGGTGTAGATGTTTTACCCACTGATTGAGGCTTAGGGATGTAATTACCCTTTGAGAAGTTGCTATAATTAGAAGAGTTTCCTCTTTATGTTTTTGCTTCTTGTTTTGCCAATGAGGTTTATGGTCCTCCCTTGATCTTTTATCACTCCAAGATTGATTGTATTTTCTTTTTCTAGAGGTCTTCATCTTAGTTTCGGTAGCTATGGCTCGATTCACCAATTCCTGGAAATTTGTAATCGCCAAAGCAGTAAACATGGGGCCTAACTCATCATTGATTCCATCTATGAACATTCAACATTTGTCATCCTCCTTCTTTATAAACTCTGACCGTACATACAGTATTTGCAAAACTCGTTAACATATTGTTCAATTGGTTTCCCTCCTTGCTTTAGATAGAAGAATTTCTTCTTCCGTTCTGCAAGATACTGATCACTGATGTATTTATTCTTAAATTCCTTGAGGAAAAATTCCCATGTGGCAGATTCCTCCAGTGCTGCAAGAGTAGTAGTCTCCCACTAATTTAGTGCTTCCTCGGCCAAAAGGGCTTCTGCACACTCCGGTTTATGTTCATCTGAACATTGTAACTGCTTAGTCAAAATTCTCGTTGTAGCTTCTAACCAAATATTTAGCTTCCTCTGGCTTCTCTTCACTTGCTCCGGTGAAAAGTATAGACTCGATGTTGAGCTAATTTGTCGATTGGGTCTCTTGCCGATTTAACTACTGGAGGGTCAAGAAGGGTTGGAGGATTCTATCTCATAGAGACAACCATTTGATCAAACATCTCCTTTAGACTGGAAAAGCATTCCCGTTGTATGGGATGAATTCTAGGAACTTCCTGCTGGACTTGTTGAGGTTCAGCAGGCTTTTGAGGATCTTGATTCATCCTCATGCTTCATCCTTTATTGGAGGAGCTTTTTGGACTTTCATTGTCTCTAGCCAACCTCGATTCACACATTCTATAATAAGAAGAAGAGCATGATCAATTCAAGTCACAAAGGATATCTAATTAACTCCTAGGTGGCACTAAGGTCATCAAAAATAGTACAATTTATACAATGCAAATCATTCATAACAATGTAATCATACAATGGCCCTAGAATCATATAACCTTTAGCTCTGATTACCAATATGTAACATCCTAAAATTTGGCCTAGGAGGATCATCATTCAAAGAGAAACATTCTAACAACGGATTACTCAAAGAGTACAAACATCCAATTAATTTAAGAAGTTTCTTGTTGTGCAAGCCAATATTCGAACTAGCAAGAGAACTCATATAAACGAATCAAGCATGCCAAGTTGATTAAATTTAATATTTTAGCTAAAGAAGCGATTAATATAAGTTTTACAAAGCACTAATCTTATAAAGGAGAAGTCCATATAAATATTTCTATTAACTTATCAATTAGCTTAGGCAACATTCTATGGTAAAGCTCATTTCAACCTCATTTCATCAAGTAATTTGTTAACTATGTTTTAAACTAGTCTAAAGGTTTGCAATTTACTCAAATAAATGAGGATACTAGCTATTACTAGTCATATATGAATCTAGCAATTTCCTAATATTATCACAACCTTGTTCTAGACCATGCTTCACCTTCTTATTATTGATTCGAACTATATCAGCAAAAATTGCTAAAAAATTTCAAAAGGGTGACTAGATCAAGCTCCTTAAATAAGCTCCTTAAGTCAACCAAAATCCAAAAAGTTAACCTGAAATGTAGAGGAAGAACTTAAATAAGCAAAAGCTTAGTGAGTGAGTTTAAAGTGCAATGAAATTCATTCATAGGGTTAAGATCCTTCTTTATAACAATCATATATGGGTTTGAAGCACTTCCTTAAATCAACCGCATTCAGTTAAACAAACATTCCATTAAGCTCAATAGTTTCTTCATGATATTTAAGTTCTTTCTTCCTTCCATACTTATTCATTAATTTAAACATATGAAACATCACTCAATTGATTCGAATAACATCAAGGTTCCTTCCATTATCCATGATTCTTTTAACAATATGCTTAATTGATTATTTGTCCCTTACGGCATTACAATACAATGACAATTCCTTTGATTAATATGCATTACAATACATTTCCAATGTTAAGAGTTAGTTCTAGTAGTTATCTTTATTTAATTAATCATTGTAACTGTAACATCCCCACCTAGGCCTAAAAGAAAACTAAGGCTAACATGCTAACGAGAACTATGAAGTGACTTGGAAATGGTCATGAACCAAACGAACAAGGTAGTTGTATAAGATTTCTTTAAGCTCAAGAAACCATCAAATCAAGCATTCACTTAGACCATAGATAAATTTAATTTCAACCTTTACTTATCTAGATGTTTTCAATTTAACTAAGGTGATGCGTAATCTAGACCAGCCTATGGAGGTTCAATTAAGACTTTTTTGCATTACAAGTTATATACAGCCCATGCTATCAAATAAACATATAGTGTCAATTAAGAGTTCACCTTTCCAAGTTTCAGAACAACTAATAGAGTTGAAAGCTTTGACATTATAAATTGAACCTAAATACTATGTGTTATGTTCATATATAGAAAACTGACTCATTTCTCATATAATCAACATGTAACAAATATTCTAGGCATATTTTTATATTACCTAAAGATAGCATAAAATATCTACCAAAGTCACCCAACACACAAACTATCAAGTATCCACAAGGATTACCCTATGAATGAAAGACCTTAATTAAGTTATACAAGCCAAAATATCAAACATAAACATATTTACAAACAAAATGTCACCATCCTAGGAGTTCTTGCAATAACACAAAACCTACTTGTTATGGCTAGCGTGACTTGATCAAGCTCCAAGCAAAGAAAGAGTCCTCAGAACTATCCTGTCATGTAGTGAGGAGACAAGAAGTAAGCATATGCTTAGTGAGAAAGTTTAAAGCCTAGAATCAACAAACATTAGAATTCTAAAAGTCTCAATCACTACTAGCACAAAATTTAAATCGGATGCAAGCAATGAGTATCAAGAATCATGCTTTACCATTTGTTTCAAAGCCTAATCCTTTCATAATTTGTAATCTCTATTAGATGTAGTCAAACATTTATCTACATGCTTTATTGTTCACCATTAAATCATGAATAGTTTCTTTTATAATCTCATAATCAAATTTCATAACAATTTACATCATCTCAATTTACATGGATAAACATTCATACGAATTCATAGTGTCTTATTCATGGATTTTGATCATTCTTAAAAGCAAGCCTAACAAGATAATTGTTCTAATCACTTAATATCATTTGTATAATATTCTTAGATTATAATTGGAGTTCAACATCATATAATAAGTCATTTCTTAGATGACAAGATTTCTTAGCTCATAAGATTCATCAACTTTCTTTTATATTATCAATGAAATAGCCTTGAGACTCGACTGTCTGGTCTAGATACATGAGTCCCCAACCAATTGTTGCCCGTAAAACACTTGGTACTTATAGTACTGATCAATCCCTCCTACTGTCGCCAAGTGACCATATACATATCCCTCTTACTGTCGCCCATTAGGGACAAATGTCCCAGACCGTAGTCCAACCCCAACTCTGAGCTCTATGGACTCTATGGCATGCCAATTATATCCATGACTAACTTGAGGCCAGGGCTTTCATTAACCATTAATCAATACAATGCATTCATATGAACTTAGTTCAATTCGATCTGCACAACTCGTACCATTGCCCTTTTCTTTCAATAGGGTTAATCTTTATTCAATAGAGACCAAGTCTCAACATCCCATATGAAGGCCAATGGCTAACCATGTATCTCATTATTTGTGATTTCATAGCATCAATTCGTGCTTCATTCAATCAAACAAATATACATGTTCAATCATACAAGGTTCAATAACATTTGGATCGATAATTTCAATCATGAAACATAATGCATCCTTCCAAATATTTTAACATTTTTATCATAGCATTTCAAATAATTTGAACATGTTTTCATTTCGTTTATTTTTTCAAACAAGTACTTCTCAAGGAAATACTTACCTTAGCTCCAAGCTTGTACCCATATAAGCACTCACATGGCATTCAATCAATAAGGTAAATTAATTCACTTAGCAATGCCAAGATAGGTTAAAATTTCCTTTCTGAGGCTTTAAACTATGCTCACATGTTTTTCCGAGCTACTGACAATCTCGTATTACAATTCACTTTTGCCTATCGACTTGTTGGTCTACGTTGATCCTTCTATCCTCAGTTTCTTCACAATCTAACATCACACATATTGTTTCATTAGACACCATTATCAAAAATCAATTTCCACATTCTACTTACAATCATATGCATTGCTCAATTGTTTCGATTCATTATCCACTTACATGCTTACAACAATATCAATCACACATTCAAAATTGCATAATCATGTCCTAACAATTCCTAAGCAATGTGACTGAGATTCATCACGTAATCTATAACATTTCAATTCAAATTATAAACTAGTTGTTAACCCCAAAACAGGGCAGGTTCAAAAATTCTGCCTTCCCTAGTTAGATCAGTCCTTTGATTAAAACATATGCTCAAGATTATAATTTATTATACTTCCGACATGATTGCAACATTCGAACATCCCTTCTTTTTAACAAAACAATTCATAGTTCAATTTTAATAGCCCTATAGAACATTGAATCGAAGCAAAATAGTCTCATAACATCAACCCAAAACATAGATTCAAACAAGACTTCCATGCATTCTTCTATTCAAATCAAATAACAAAAACACCACCAAACTAAGATCAAATAAGCAAATTAAATGAGAGAGCAAGTTTTACCTTCATTAGTGTGCCAACTACTTTGTTTAGTTCCCTAATCGAAGTCCAATTCCAAGGTTTCTCAAGCTTTCTCACACTTAACTCTCTCACCAAGGAGTTTTGGTCTCACCAAATGAAGAAGATGATATCTTCCATTTGGCTAAGAGAATAAGCTCGGTTAGACATGTGTATTATCCCCAAATTTATTGTATTTTATCATGCAATTCCTAGGTTCTTAAGATTACACTTTTTAGTCTTTAATTAAGGTCTCCAACTCTCGGTTCTTACCAAACAACCCCTTTCAAACTTTTATGCAACTTAATTATAGATTAATTTCCAATTCGATCGAATCACTTTACTCTTCTTGAATCTAACAATGAGGGTATTACATTTCCTCCCCCTTAAAACAAAATTCGCCCTCGAATTTACCTGAAGGAAAAAGATATGGGTATTGATCTCTCACGGCTGCTTCAGGTTCTCACGTAGCTTCTTCAATTTTATGATTCCCTATAGTACTTTAACTAACGGTACCATCTTGTTGCATAATCTTTTAGCCTCTCTATCCAAAATTCGAATCGGTTCTTCATCATATGATAAATCAAGATTAAGTTAAACCTCATCAGGCTCCAGAATGTGTGATGGGTCTGATCGGTATCTTCTCAACATCGATAAATGAAAGACATTGTGAATTCTATCAAATTCTTTAGGAAGTGCTAATCTATAAGAAACCGGCCCAACTTTTTCTATAATCTCAAAAGGTCCAATGAAACGGGGACTTAATTTTCCTTTCTTCCCAAATCTAAGAATTTTCCTCCAAGGAGATACTTTCAGGAACACTCGATCTCCCACTTCATGTTGGATATCCCACCTCTTAAGATCAGCATAGACTTTATGTCTGTCAAAAGCTTCCTTTAATCTATTGTGTATAGTCTGAACTTGATTTTTAGTCTCCCGAAGCAGTTCAGGTCCTAAGACCTTATTTTTGCCTAGCTCAGACCAACATAAAGGAGTCCTACATTTTCTCCTATATAAGGCTTTTCCCAGTTCTTCCCAAAATCAATCACACAAGCTCTAAGTATATATTCAAGTACTTGAATTACTCTTTCAAATTGTCCATCAGATTGAGGATGGAATGCAGTACTAAGATTGGTTTTGGTTCCTAAAGCCCTCTGTAAGGAACCCCAAAACCTATAAGTAAAACGAGAATCCCAGTCTGAAACAATGGAGATAGGAACACCATGAAGACGAATTACCTTTCTAATATAGAGATCAACCAACAAATCTAGGTTCATATTCTTTCGAACAGGTATGAAATGGGATGATTTAGAAAATCTGTCAACAATTACCCAAATAGCATCATTCTTTCTTGGTGATAAAGGTAGCCCAGTTACAAAATCCATAGTTATACATTCCCATATCCATTGGGGTAATTCCAAAGGTCGAAGTAATCCCGAAGGAACTTGATGTTCAGCTTTGATTCTTTGGCAGCTCAAGCATTTGGATACGTATTCAGTGATGTCAGGTTTCATTTTTGGCCACTAGTAGATTTCTTTTAGATCCTTGTACATCTTAACAAAGCCAAGATGAATCGAGAAATGACTATTATGGGCATCTCGAAGCATTTCCTTCTTTAAAGTTTGATCATTAGGCATACATATTATGTTTCTAAAATAAAGGAGACCATTTGGCCTAAGGAAGAAATCAAAATTTGAGGATGAATCAAGCTTTTTCACAATCTTTTGTAACTCAGGATCGACTTGCTGGAGATTCTTAATTCTCGAATTGAATTCAGATTGTATCTGAAGTTCAGCCAGTTGTCTTAGATTTCTTTATAATCTGAAATGAGCATTGCTTGTAGGAGGGGCTACAAAAACAATGAATCATTTTAGACATCAAGTTTGAAAGGTTTTAATAGACAAGGTCTTGATATAACAAATTTTAAGTTTTAGAAGCTTACCAGAAGAACATTTTTGACTGAGTGGATCAGCCACAACGTTCGCTTTCCCTGGATGATAATCGATAACCAAGTCATAATCCTTGATTAACTCCATCCCTCTTATTTGCCTTAAGTTTAAGTCTTTCTGGGTCAGAAGGTACTTTAGACTATTGTGATTTGTGAAAAGATGACATCTCTCCCTGTACAAGTAATGTCTCCAAATTTTCAAAGCAAAAACAACAACAGCCAACTCCAAGTCGTGTGTTGGATAATTCAATTCATATGTCTTTAATTGTCGGGAAGCATAAGCAATCACATTATCATCTTGCATTAGAACACACCCTAAACCGAGGTGGGATGCATCACTAAAGATTGTAAAATCTTTCCCTAGTTCAGGTTGAATTAAAACATGAGCTCGAGTGAGAACCTTTTTTAATTAATTGAAGCTTCTTTGTTGATCTTCAGACCATTCGAATGGTATGCCCTTCCTAAGAAGTCGAGTTAGAGGAGCAGCCAGGATTGAGAACCCTTTAACAAATCTTCTGTAATATCCAGCTAACCTGAGAAAGCTTCTAATTTCTCTAATATTCTTCGGTGGCTTCCAATCCACAATGGACTGAATTTTCGAATTCCACTTCTCTTGTTGGAGGTAATCTCAGCAATTCCTCAAGTAACACATCAAGAAATTTGGATACATTTAAAATGGATTTAAAAGACAGATTGGATTCATTCAATTGAGATATGGGTGTAAACATGGTCACTCGATCGAATGGTTCCTTGCTTAGCAAGGAAATCGAATTTTTTCCTAACCCTAAAAGATACAATCTTTTCTTGGTACAATCTAACCAAGCCTTATGTTTACCAAACCAATCTAAGCCCAATATAAGATCAAAATTAGAGAAAGACAGGACTAAAAGATCAGCAGGGAATGGTATACATTGTATAAACAAAGGGCAGCTTTTACATATTTTATTTACTATCACTTTATCTCCTAAAGGATTTGTGGCTATAAGGTCACTATTTGTGGGTTCAATTTTTAATTTAAGCTTTTCAATCATAGAAGAACTTATAAAGGAATGGGTTGAACCTGAATCAAAAAGAGCATAGGCAAGATGTGTATCCAAAAAGATTGTACCTGCAATTACATCGGGTGATCCTTCCTCTTCACACCCTCGAATATGGTAAACTTTAGCAGGTTCCCGAGAGGCTTGATAGGTAGCATTTGATCCTTGGCCTTTATTCCTTCCATAAATTCTATAATAGGCTTGTTTTGACCCTTTTCCTTTTAGTGAAGGATTCTGATTCGAACCTCTAGACACGTGAGAGGGCATTTTATTCGGGTTTTAGGGACAATCTTTGATGAAGTGTGTAGTCTCACCACACAAATAACACGCATTAGATTGCTTCCTGCATAATCCCGAATGATGTTTCTGAAAAATATTGCAAGCTGGAATTTGAATTTCTCTCCCATTATTTCTAGTGCAGATAACCGATGCTGATGGTGTAGAATTCTTACCCATGGATTGAGGTTTGAGAATGAAATTTCCCTTTGAGGAGTTATTGATATTGGAATAATTTCCTCTATGGTACCTCTGCTTCTTACTATGCCAATATGGCTTATGATCATCCCGGTGTCTTTTATCACCTTTTGACCGGTTCACCTTTTTTTCTCTAAAGTCTTCATTTTAGCCTCAGTGGCAATCACCCGATTGATCAATTCTTGAAATTTTGTAATCCCGAGAGTAGTAAACATTAGACTTAACTCATTGTTGAGCCCATCGATAAACATCCTGCACTTGTCCTCTTCCTTCTTAATAAATTCAGACCCATATTTACAATACTTGTAGAACTCACTAACATATTGCTCAACTAGTTTACTTCCTTGCTTCAGATACAATAATCGCTTCTTACGTTCAGCAAGGTATTGAACACTAATGTATTTATTTCATAATTCCTTAATGAAGAATTCCCATGTGATATTTTCAGCCGGGGCCACGAGAATTGTAGTCTCCCACCAGCTAAGTGCTTCCTCAGCCAAAGGGGCCACTACACACTCCAACTTGTGTTCATCTTAACATTGTAACTGTTTAGTCAAAATCCTCACTATCGATTCAAGCCAGAATTCAGCTTCTTCAGGTTTTTCTTCATTAGCTTTAGTAAAGGTGTAAGCTAGATATTGAGCTAACTTGTCAATTGGAGCTCTTGTCGGTACTACTACCGGAGGATTGAGATGAGTTGGGGGATTTTGTAGCAGCAACTATTGGAGGATCTTGCTTCATCCTCAAGCTTCCTCCTTCAATGGAGGAGCCTTTTGGGCTTTCATTATCCCTTCCCAACCTTGTTTCAGACATTCTAATATAAGAAGAGAAAGAGCTTGATTAGATATAAATCACAATAGACTAACTCCTACGTGGCAATAAAACAATCAATACAATGCAATACAATACTACAACTTAGCCTTAAGATCATGCAACCTTTGCTCTGATTACCAATTGTAACATCCCCACCTAGGCCTAAAAGAAAACTAAGGCTAACATGCTAATGAGAAGTATAAAGTGACTTGAAAATGGTCATGAAGCAAACGAACAAGGTAGTTGTATAAGATTTCTTTAAGCTCAAGAAACCATCGAATCAAGCATTCACTTAGACCATAGATAAATTTAAATTCAACCTTTACTTATCTAGATGTTTTCAATTTAACTAAGGTGATGCATAATCTAGACCAGCCTATGGAGGTTCAATTAAGACTTTCTTGCATTACAAGTTATATATAACCCATGCTATCAAATAAACATATAGTGTCAATTAAGAGTTCATCATTCCAAGTTTCGGAACAACTAATAGAGTAGAAAGCTTTGACATTATGAATTGAACCTAAATACTATGTGTTAGGTTCATATATAAAAAATAGACTCATTTCTCATATAATCAACATGTAACGAATATTCTAGACATATTTTTATATTACCTAAAGATAGCATAAAATATCTACCAAAGTCACCCAACATACAAACTATCAAGTATCCACAAAGATTACCCTCTGAACGAAAGACCTTAATTAAGTTATACAAGCCAAAATATCAAACATAAACATATTTACAAACAAAATGCCACCATCCTAGGAGTTCTTGCAATAACACAAAACCTACTTGTTATGGCTAGAGTGACTTGATCAAGCTCCAAGCAAAAAAAGAGTCCTCAGAACTATCCTATCATGTAGTGAGGAGACAAGAAGTAAGCATATGCTTAGTGAGCAAGTTTAAAGCCTAGCATCAACATACATTACAATTCTAAAAGTCTCAATCACTACTAGCACAAACTTAAATCGGGTGCAAGCAAGGAGTATCAAGAATCATGCTTTACCATTTGTTTCAAAGCCTAATTCTTTCATAATTTGTAATCTATATTAGATGTAGTCAAACATTTATCTAGATGCTTTATTGTTCACCATTAAATCATGAATAGTTTCTTTTATAATCACATAATCAAATTTCATAACAATTTACATCATCTCAATTTACATGGATAAACATTCATACGAATTCATAGTATCTTATTCATGGATTTCGATCATTCTTAAAATCAAACCTAACAAGATAATTGTTCCAATCACTTAATATCATTTGTACAATATTCTTAGATTATAATTGGAGTTTAACATCATATAATAAGTCATTTCTTAGATGACAAGATTTCTTAGCTCATAAGATTCATCAACTTTCTTTTATATTATCAATGTCATAGCCTTGTGACTCGAATGCCTAGTCTAGGTACACGAGTCCCCAACCAATTGTCGCCCATAAAACACTTGGTACTTGTAGTACCAGTCAATCCCTCCTACTGTCGCCAAGTGACGATATACACATATGTCCTGCTGTCACCTATTAAGGAACAATTTCCCAGACTGTAGTCCAACCCCAAATCTGAGCTTCATGAACTCTATGGCATGCCAATTATATCCATGACTGACTCGAGGCCAAGGCTTTTATTAACCATTAATCAATACAATGCATTAGTATGAGCTTAGTTCAATTTGATCTGCACAACTCATGCCATTACCCTTTTCTTTCAATAGGGGTAATCTTTATTCAATAGAGACCAAGTCTCAACATCCCATACGAAGGGGAGAAGCTTAATATCTTAAAAGACTTAAGGGGCAACGATCAATTCCCAGATACTAAGGGGAGAAGCTTCAAGAGGAGATGTTCAAGTATATGAACTTACTTAGGAAGTGAGTCTACCCCTTAGGATTAAAGATTGACACTTAATCAAGTTAATTAATGAAAAACTTCACTATAGACATATAGGGGTTTTATTGTGGTTAACTTAGGTTATTGTCATCGACAAAGGCAATACTATCTTTAATCTGCTCGGTAATAAACCAGGGCATGATATTATTAAAGGTTGGAATAAGTAGCGTGAAATCCAAGCATCTCTTGCCAATGCTCATTATTGAATTGAATACTTTCTTGCCAGACTATTTTTATTTTCGCTACACTATTTTGCCATCTTTTTAATCTAAAACCCAAAACATTTTAAACACTTTTAATTCTTTCAAAAAAGTAAACATTGAGCTAATAAGTTCTTGGCCAATCCTTGTGGATTCAATACTCAGCTTACTATTGTATTACTTGATGACAGTGTAAACTTGCACGCATAAGACCCACCTTGTCATTATTCCCTTGCACTTTTAAACTAAAAATTCTATCTTTTGCCAAACGTTAGTAAAGTCGACAACTTTGGCGCCATTGCCGGGGATTGCAATGGAATTTATTATTTTAATTTTTACTTGTTTTTCTTTTTGTTTCATTTTATTTATTTGTTTTGATCGGTGTATGACCAAAAACCACCCTATGGTGGAAGATTGGCCATACAATCCGAAAATCGAAAGAACCCTACGAAAGTTAAAGAAAAAATTTGAGAGATGGCTAAGCAAGGCAATAGAGGAGATGGTGTCTTAAACAATGAAGAGAATCCAACAATGCGTTATGGGATACCACCCGCTCTTGCTGCCCCAGCCGTTAGTGTGGAGGAAGAGAGACCTATCAAAGAACAGTCGGCACCAAACATAGACAATTTGATGTCATGACTGATTGGTCCCAAGGTAAATACACCGAATTTTGAACACAAATCGATAATGATACAAATGCTTTTAAATGTAGGACAATTTGATGGAGCACCTACTGGAGACCCAAGGCAACACTTGAAGCAACTCATGGAAGTTTGCCAGCTATTTCAGTAGCCTAGAGTATCAGAAGATACAATGAAGCTAAAATTTTTTACATTCTCCCTGAGAGATAGAGAAAAAATGTGGCTAAGCTCTCTGCCACCTAGTTCTGCCACTTCATTGGGAGATCTATGCCATAAATTTTTGATACGATTCTAGCCACCTAAACTCACTACCAAGTTGAGGAGTGAGATCATCACATTTAGGCAGGCTGATGTTGAGACACAAATGGATTCCCAAAATGGACCCAAATGGATTCCCAAAATGTCCCATGCTTGGGAGAGATATAAGGACCTATTGTAGAGGTGTCCCATGCATGGATTCCCAAAATGGACCCAACTGGATACCTTCTATAACGAACTCAATGCACAAGCCAGAACTATTGATGATGCTTTAGCAAATGGTGCGCTGCTGGACAAAAACTATACAGTGGTAGTTGGCATCCTTGAGAGGATTCCAATTAATGATTTTTAGTATCCTACTTCCAAACTTGGGATCGGGACAAAAACTAGTGGGAAATTACATATAGGTGAACTTACATCCATCCACACTAAGATTTCCAATCTTACTAGCATTAGACACATTCTGTACAATATGTGGAGAGGATCATCATATAGAACATTGCCCTGCGAACCCTGAGTCGGTAAATTTTGTTGGCAATTTTAATCTTAATTATAATTCAAATTCTATTACTTACAGTGCAAGATAGAGACAAAACCCAAATTTAGCTTTTGGAAATCAAGGAGGTAACCAATACAATGCCCAACAGTAGAATAACAATGCCCAACGTCAGAATAATGCCCAGCGTCAGAACAATGCCACCAAGGTTTCAATTAAAATGCACAGAGGGTAAAACATTTTTTATGCAAGGCAAAAGAAAAACCAGGGACTTTAACAGATTATATGAAGAGGAATTGTGCAACTGTCTAGAGTTTGGCAGCATCTATGCAAAACTTGAAGGTACAGATTGGACAGATTGCTAGTGCACTCAACAATAGACCCCAGGGAGCTTTGCCAAGTGATGCAGAGGATGCCAGGAATAGAGGCAATGAACAATGCAAAGTTGTAACTCTTCAGAGTGGCAAACAATGTGAGGCTGAGACACTTGTCAAGTAGCCAATTAGTTGCCAAGAGGAAGAGAAGGGACCGGTAGATGAACCAAAAGAAGCAGAGAAGAAAGAAGCAGACATAAGCAATGCTAGACCTTAGTCTGATGCCAGCAAAACCTTGGCAAAGCTGGCGAGGCTAGCATATGCTTATCCATCTCCACCATTTCCATAAAGACTACAAAAGCACAAGCAGGATCAACAATTTAAGCACTTCTCGGAAGTCTTTAAGCAATTGCATATCAATATACCATTGGTGGAAGCTCTTGACAAGATGCCCAATTATGTTAAATTCATGAAGGACATCTTATCCAAAAAGAGGAAACTAGGTGATTTCGAGACTATAGCTCTCACTGAGGGATGTAGTGCAGTGATACTCAATCGGTTGCCACCAAAGCTAAAAGATTTGGGAAGTTTTACTATTCCTTATACCATTGGCGATAGATTCATGGTTAAGGCACTATGTGACTTAGGAGCCAGCATCAATACGATGCCAATGTCTATTTTCAGAAAGCTCGGCATTGAAGCAAGGCCTACCACAGTAATAGTTCAGTTGGTAGGCCGATTCTTTGCACATCCTAGCGATAAGATTGAGGATGTTGTAATGCCCTGATTTTAGGCCTAGAGGTTTATAGGTTGTTTAGATGGTCCGTTGGACCGTGTTAGAGATTCGATTCGGATTCAGGATTAAAATTGAATTAAATATTTTTTAGTTAGAAAATATTTGGGAATAATATCTAAAAATTATTATTAAATATATGGATATTTTTCGTGAAGTCAATTTTGTAAAATGAGTTTTGGAAAGCGGACATTTTGATCTAGTGACTAAAATATAAAAGTTGAAAAACTGTTTGTGGTGACTGTTTTGTAAAAGGGGTCAAAACTTTAAATCCTTAAGGAGCTATTTTCCCAAAGTCGAATATCAGACTTTTATCCCATAATTGGCTATTTTAAAAGGGTTTTGGAGGATATAAATAGGTTAGGATAATTAATTTTATAATTAATTGCTTAAACAAATTTCACGTAACTAACTTTCTCTAAAAAGATTTTCTCTCCAGCCAAACACTCTTTTCTTCAACAAAATCTTAAGGTAAATTCTTGTTTTCTTTAATCCTTTGATTTCAAATGGATTCTTGATGGTTTTCTACCAAAACCTTATTGTTTTAATCTTGTTTTCTCATGTAAATCAACTCAATTAAGGAGGGAAAGCAATCTATTAGAGGTGAGCTTCATTTCTCCTCTAATATAAGTTTCTTTATTGAAATTCGCAAGTGCTTGACTCCTTAATTTCTAATGAGTTTTAGTGATTTAATTATGGAATATGTTTAAATCAATGTTTAATTGATGAGTTTATGTGATTTTTTAATTGGATTTGTTTTGTTGGGTTTTTGATTGGTTTTAATCAAGATTTTGATGTTATATAATGTTAATAGATTGATTTTAACATTGGAATCTCGAAGCTATGTGAATCTCTAATTTTCTAGGTTGCTAGCTATGTGTTTTTGAGTTATTATGGTGGTTTAATGTTTTTTGGAGATATAAGGATTTTTTTTGGATTTTTTTGAATGTCAATTGATGTTAACTGATAGATTGAAATGTTAGATTGTGGCCGGGCTATGTCTAGGTTAAGCTGGAAGGTGTTTTCCGAAGGCCTTTGATAGATGTTTGTGAGGCAAAGATGAGGAGTGGTGTTGTTGGGATTATGAATGCAATGTGATGCATTAATCCTCTGTTTTTATGCGATTAAAATAGGGGAGAGTGATCTTAAGGCCGTCAGTGAAGCTTGGGAGGCTTCAGATGCTTTTTTTGCATCAGCGATTAAAGCTTTGCATGTCGGTGAGTGATAATGTGGATTTCAGCTTTGAAATGGTTT